>CM077091.1:63004894-63604894 GCA_039513925.1 Platanthera zijinensis
GCAGGCTGCGATCCACGCTCACCGCACCAAAAATGTTGAAACTAGTCGAACTAGTTTCTCCTAAAAGCTCGGATCTAAGGCTGCAACCCACGCTTACTTTCTTTGAACCATGCTCCTAACACGACACCCAAAGGAACAGACCAGGAGCTTCAGCTCGGAGGTCCCACCGCTCACCCGGAAGGACTAGAATCCTTCCCCTCCCTAGCCAGTGCTGAGCTAGGTGCCTGAGTGAGAAGGAAAAAGAAGGTTCCACACACTCTTCTCAGACACCTTACCGGTCTATTTATAGGCTTCAGGATTTGAACTGCAAATAACCAAAGCAAGCACCTGTGAAATTACCTGAATACCCTGGGTTGGGTCTGCCAACAGCCGAACTCCGCTGTTCTGAAGGACTATGAGCAGACCACCGAGGGTAAAAGAGTAAAAAAGGCCAAAAGGGATGAACCGCTTGCCAACTGAACCGGTCCCCCCCCCCCAATTGCTGAACCGGCCTTATCTCTTCCTGCCGACCCGATGCTTGGCGAGAGGACCACCTTTGGGCTCCTCTCGCCTATTGCGAGTGGACCCAATCTTTAGGCCCCTCTCGCTTGGCGCGAGCGGACCCACCTTTTGGCTCCTCTCGCCTATTGCGAGTGGACCCCGCTTTAGGCCCCTCTCGCCCATTGCGAGTGGACCCGACTTTAGGCCCCTCTCGCCCATTGCGGGTGGACCCGACTTTAGGCCCCTCTTGCTTAGGGCCTTTTCTCCTCCTGGGGATTCTTCTGATCTTCTCTCTGCTGGGTTCCCTCCCGTGAGCCCGAGGTTGTACATCAGCCATGATATAATTTTGTTGAGATTTTTGGGTTAATTTATACAGTACTTCATTCACAACTCTAATTGTGCCCTAGATATTTATTTTGATGATTATGGAATTTCTGTTCACTGGAATAATATGAAATCTTGGATTAGGGCATCTTATAGTCTATTATACCTTCTGTATCTTTCTTGAAAATTTTAACTGATTATTTCTGCTACATATTTCTTTAACGTACTAGTTGATACATGGAGTCAAAAATACAAATAATGTCCATTTACTATTTGGAAAATTATGAAATTGGGTCAGTGGGTGTTTCAAATTATGATAGTCACCCTGTAATTTTCTATAGAATTGTAGATGGATAAAAACAGTACCTTCTTCATTAAGTTAGGAAAATTAGTATCTTGAATTAAAATAAATTCAGAGTTCAAATGTTGGATAAAAATTATGGTACTTGGTTTATGATGGTTTTAGGTCACTATATAGTTTTTATGATTTTCTTGGGATGTTTGGACATATATTTACAGTACTTCCTTCATAATATAGTAAAAGTGGCCTAAAATGGTAAATTAGGAAATGTAGGCCTAAACACCTCTGAAGTTTCTCAAAACTTGGAAATGCTGTTTAAATGTCTCATAGGATTTTTACTGATTTTATGATGATTTATTGTTGGCTCATTAGTGCACTTCATGTTCATACTAGGGCATTCGGAATCTTAGAATAAATAAATTAAATGCCCGATAAATAGGAAAATTTGGGAATCTTGGTCTTAGCTATATTATGTCACGATAGACCTCCAGTAAATATTATAGGAGATTCGGAAGACAAATTGGAGTACCTCCCCTTATACTCCTCATGTACCTTAGGATGGTCTGCGTTTAGTAAAAACTGCAGAAGCTGAACTGGAGTGGGTAATAAACTTGGAAGTTGGAATTTTGGTAGTTGCGTGTTGGTTAGGGCAAGCTAAGATTAAGTTCATTGTTGGAGGACAAGATAAGTAGAGTGTGAGACTGGTTAAAGTTAAGTGGCGCACGGGAACGACGAAAGATCGTCCACCCCGGGTAGGAATGGAAGAGCCTTAATACTCTAGGGTTAGATCTAAAGTAACTTAAAGGGGATCGGGTTAAGGGAGATTAACCAATAACAATAAGTGCCTTGCGAAAGGGAACTTCGGGCCGTAATGCCGCCGTCTTGGTTCCTAGTGCCCTTTGAGAGCCCTTCACGGGGTATGCCGGGGGCAGTCCTGGGCTAATGTAAACCATAGGAATAATAAATTAAAAGAGCAACTGATATAATTAGGGTTGCACACACATTCACCCCGGTAGCTAGGAAGGTAGAATAAGTTGCTTTGGTTGCCATTCAGACGGTAGCTCTGAAGGTAGATGCACGGACGGGACAGTCCGGGGGGCCGAGGGCTCGAGGGTTGGAGTACGAAATAAAGGTGGTGGGTCTTCGATATCTGATCGTCGTTCACACCGGCATCGGTATGTTGACTCAGCGGTGTGGGACACTTAGCCCAAGAAAGTCTGGTGGGTACAGCCAGCATTAGTACGCGGATACTCTAGGTTGTGTTCTTCTAGGGGCGTACGGAAGGGCTAGGCCTGGTAGTGTGGATACCCGCCTAGGAGTGGGGGGCCTGACCCACTGCCTCCGTTTGCTACTATGGAGGTTCCTGGGAGTGAAGCTAGCTGCCCGAACAGGGGGAACTAAAGGTCTGTGCGCATAGAGTCGTGTGCATGTGTTGCACTTGCATGAATCATGGCATAGCATATCACTACACTCATATTTGCATACAACCAACACCCCAACGTATAAATCGGTATGGGACTTTTTATACGATGGGAGCCTTGCAGAAGACCCCTTAACTTATAAGTTTGTATGAGCATTCATATAAGTTAAGGTTACTTACTTATTTACTTTCTTATTTACTTATTTGTTCTCTACCTGCCTTTTTATACAATTGCTACTTATTAATTGTCCTCCTTATTACTTACTGCTGTAGGATTGTTAGACCTACTTTATTCTAAATAATTGTTAGATTAGCTCCCTTATCATCTACTTGATTATTCTCCACTTTGAAGCTTCCCTGTCCTCCTCTCCGCCCGGTGCTTACGAGCCGTGGTGGGAGGGGTAGGGGATGATAGGGCTTAGTCTTTATGACTAATGGTTTTCGAACCACAACATTACAGGAGCTCCGGATGGGAGACCGGGACCAGCAGTCCAGGGACCAGCACCAGCGGAGTACGGTGCGCATGGAGGTGGGTCAGTCTAGCACCGGTGCACCTACGACCAGCTCCGTGAGTGATTAGTATTTTTATAGCTTCCGCGAATGAGTGATTTGTAGTGAGGACTCTGATGTACCGGGCTCGAGCCCATTTATCTATTTCCTGTTATTATCTACTGTTGGACTGGATATGATTTCACTTTTATTTACATATTACTATGGACTTGTTTACATTTTATGTAATATTACTTCTCTCTCTTGTGATCGAAAAGGGCCGGCAGAATTGGCGTTTTGTAGTGGCGGCCTTCCCGTGAGTCGGTGCCACCGCAAAGCGGCAGTTCTGGGCTAAGACCGCGGTGGTTTAAAAAGAAAAAAAGGGGGTCTTACAAGTGGTATCAGAGGAGACCTCGATCGAAAGAGAAGTAGTCCACAAAACCTTGGGCCACCCCCGTGCGAGATTAGTTTGCGGACAAACTAGCAGCGGAAGCAGTGGTGTGCCCATAGGGGAAATCACATGTGAAAGTCCATCCTAACTCTTCTTAAATTCCATTCATTCGCTCTCTAACAAATGGAATTTTTACTTGTAGCCTGCGACGAACCCTACATCGCAGCACGGGACACCCCAGGCTCTGAATGTGGTCCCGCCTCCGCCAGCTCCAGCTCCGTTCCAGCAGACGGAGATGGGGCAAACACTGACGGCCATTCTGGAGGCCTTCAGAGCTCAGCAAGCCCCGACTCCACAGCCAAACCCCGGGGCCAATTGGATGACTGTCTTCCGGGGACTTTCCCCTCCAGCTTACCAGGGGACGGAGTCTGCAGTACGTACGGAGGAATGGTTGGATACCATTTATGAGATGTTGGCAGGGATTCGATTCCCTACTGAGGATGCAGTTGCTTTGGTGGTCTCCTGCCTAGAGTCACACGGAAATAGGTGGTGGAAGTCTCAGCTTGACACCACCTTTGCGGAGATGGATTGCGCTGATATTACTTGGGAGGAGTTCAGAGCAGCGCTCCTGGGACATTTTGTACCTCAGTCGGCGAGGGATGACCTGGAGGATAGGTTCCTGCGATTGAGGCAGGGGAACAGGACTGTGGTGGAGTACTATCAGGAGTTCACTCACCTGGCCCGTTATGCGGACGCTTATCAGTTAGACGATGCTGTCTATGCCCGGAGGTTTTATAAGAGGCTGCAAGATGACATGAGATAGGCCCTCCTTTTCATCTCAGAGGGGAGTCTGGCCAGGATTCTGGAGATGGCTAAGAAGAGAGAGGCGGATCAGCTTACAGTGAAGAGCTGAAAGAGACCGGCTGATGATACTGTGATTGGAGGACGTAGAGACCATCCTCGAGGCCAGGTTATTGGGGAAAGAAGGAACCGGGATCAGCCTCGTCAAGAGTTTGGGCAGGAGCAGAGGAGTCAGGGGGTATTGGCTCCCCAACCTATACAGATGCTGGAAATGCCAAGGACGGCAGAGCAGCCACCGGTATGCTATCAGTGCAACCAGCCGGGGCATATCAAGAGGAACTGCCCTGTGAGGCGAGCACCCCCACCAGCACATTAGGGCGCTCCACCTCCCTACAGTTTTGCGGATGAGGACAGGACCGAGGATGAGGATTTCAGGATTGAGGCCGCATGCTAGAGAGGGAGCAGGTGTATGCTCTAGACCTGACACAGCACCGAAACCCGGAGCAGGTTATCACAGGTATGGCAGTACTTTTAAATTTTCTTCATATAAACTAGTATTCTAGACATAACCTGGTTAGAAATTAAGAAAAGACAACTGCAACAAGAATACTAAGACACTTAATTACCCCAGGCATAGTCTTCGTTAGCGACAAGCCCGCTCACACCCTCTTCGACACTGGTACGTCGCAATCGTTCGTGTTAGAGGATTTCGTGAAAGGACTGGCAGGTGTGGAGTCATTCACCGGGAAGATGATGAGGGTGCGCCTACCCGATGGATCAGAGATAATGACCTCTGCTCATTGCAATATGGAAGCGAGGATCGGCGGGAAGGCGTTTGAGGAACCAGCGACGGTTCTGAAGATGCCAGATTACGATCTGATCCTGGGCATGACTTGGCTGTATTGGAACCATGCCCAGATCGATTGCGTGGCAAAGAGGATCACCGTGAGGCACGATGACTCCTTCATTGTCATCGAAGGTATTATACCAGCACCCCGTACCTTACTATCGTCTGTGCAGGCCGTTAAGGCCCACCTGCAGGGGGAAGAAGTTTATTAGGTCCTTTTTGAGGTGGTCGTGGCCAAGGACTCCATTGCAGATATTCCAGTAGTGCAGGACTTCGCCGACGTGTTTCCGGAGAAGCTACCAGGGCTACCCCCGCACCGAGAGAAGGACTTCCAGATTTAGCTCGTACCGGGGGCTAATCCGGTATCCAGAGCTCCCTATCGAATGGCCCCAAAGGAGTTGGTGGAATTTCGGAGCAAGCTTCAGGAGTTAGTGGAGGCCGGGTTCGTTCGGCCTAGCTCTTCACCATGGGGAGCTCCGGTGTTGTTCGTTAAGAAGAAGGACGGGACCCTTCGACTGTGCATAGATTACCGGGCTCTGAACAGGTTGACAGTCCGGAATACTTATCCCTTACCAAGGATAGACGAGCTATTTGACCAGCTGGAGGGAGCCAATTGGTTCTCAAAGCTGGATCTGAGGTCAGGGTACTACCAGCTTCATATTCGGGAGGAGGACATCCCGAGAACGGCCTTCAGCAGCAGATATGGTTTGTACGAGTTTACAGTGATGCCGTTCGGGCTCACGAATGCACCCTCCGCATTCATGACCCTGATGAATCGGGTGTTCGAAGAGTATCTAGATGTCTTCGTTATCGTATTCATCGACGACATCCTTATCTACTCAAGGACGGAGGAGGAGCACGCGAGACATCTGGCCTTGACCTTGGAGAAACTGCGTGAGCATGAGATGTACGCCAAGTACAGCAAGTGCCAGTTCTGGCTAAAGGAGGTGGCCTTTCTGGGCCATGTCATCAGTGGAGCAGGTCTGGCAGTGGATCCGGCGAAGGTCCAGGTAGTACGGGATTGGCCACCACTAAAGTCGGCCTCGGATGTTCGAAGTTTCTTGGGACTTGCCGGTTACTACCGGAAGTTCGTAAAGGGGTTCTCTCAGATTGCCCTCCCTCTTACATCTCTGACGAAGAAGGAGTCCCCTTTTATTTGGACGCCAAGATGCGAATCTGCCTTCCACGAGCTGAAGGATCGTCTCACCTCAGCTCCCATCCTTGCTCTTCCATCAGGGAAGGAGGGATTCCAGGTGTATACAAATGCTTCCTATCAGAGGGTTGGGTGCCGTTCTGATGCAGAACGGGCACGTAATAGCCTATGCCTCCCGTCAGTTGAAGCAGCACGAGCAGAACTACCCCATGCACGATTTGGAGATGGGGGCAGTCATTTTTGCTCTTAAGATCTGGCGACACTATCTCTACGGAGTACATTGCGATATATTCTCCGACCACAAGAATCTGAAGTACGTCGACACCCAGAAGGAGTTAAACATCAGACAGAGATGCTGGGTGGAGTTTTTGTCGGACTACCAGTATACCATGCACTACCATCCGGGGAAGGCGAACGTGGTCACAGATGCTCTGAGCCGGAGAGCGAGTACGATAGGAGTAGGCCCGCAGCTGATGGCCTTGGAGTTGGTTAGATCGTTCGAGGAGACGCAGATTTCACTAGTGTCTGAGGATGACCCGGAGCTATACATGGAGTACCTGGGGTCGATGGTTACTACTGATGATATTCGAGACCGCATCAGAGATGGGCAGATGCTGGATGAGAGAGCTGAGCCGATATTCCGAGCCTTGGAGGAAGGCACGACAAGAGATTACTCTTTGAGGGATGGGCTCCTGTGTTTCCGAGGCAGAGTCTACATACCAGCAGGAGGACGGATTCGGGAGGACATTTTGACGGAAGCTCACTGCAGCCGATATTCTGTACACCCGGGAATCACCAAGATAGTAAAGGATTTGAAGAGGACGATGTACTGGCCGGGTATGAAGAAAGATATTATGTACTTTGTGACGCATTGCGAGGCCTGCCAGCTCGTGAAGGCGGAATGTAGGAACCCGGCAGGCTTGCTGCAGCCGCTTCCGGTGCCGGAGTGGAAATTTGAGGATATAGCCATGGACTTCATACATGGGCTACCTCGATCCCGTACTAGGAATGACTCGATCTGGGTGATAGTGGACAGGCTAACAAAGGTGGCCAGATTCATTCCAGTGGCAAAGGACACACCGGTCAGTGTATTAGTACGGAGGTTCATTGAGCAGTTTGTGCGTTATCATGGGGTGCCCAAGACTATCATTTCGGATCGGGATGGGCGGTTTACATCCAGGGAATGGAGGTCAGTCCAGGCCCATCTGGGTTCTCGGTTGACATTCAGCACAGCTTTTCACCCTCAGACCGACGGACAGACAGAGCGCACCAACCGTACACTGGAAGATCTGTTGCGACTGTGTATTTTGGACCGTGGCGAGCCTTGGGAGAGATTGCTGCCACTGGTCGAGTTTTCATACAACAACGCTTATCAATCCAGCATAGGCATGGCTCCATACGAGGCGTTGTACGGAAGGAGGTGCAGGACCCCACTATCATGGGTTCAGGATGAGGATCCGCAGGCACTAGGCTCGGAGTTTGTGGGAGAAACAGATGCTCAGATTAGATTGATCCGGGACAGGATGTTGGAAGCCCAGAACAGACAGGCCAAATACTACGATGCGAGGAATCGTCAGGTGGAGTTCCAGGTGGGAGACCGGGTTTTCTTGAAGATACGGCCGATGAACGGAGTCTCGCAGGTTCGCGGGCGGAAGAAGCTCAGCCCGAGATATATGGGGCCTTATAGGATCCTGGAGCGGATCGGCCCCTTAGCCTATAGACTAGAGCTACCGCCGAAGTTAGCGGGATTGCATGACGTCTTCCACGTCTCCTCACTTTGAAGGGCTCTACTACGCCCTGAGCAGCAGATCTCCTCGGCAGATGGCCCGGTGGCCTCGGATCGGTCAGTCAATTTGGAACCTATCAGGATTGACGATACAGTAGTGCAGGTCTTGCGACGGAAGAAGCTTCCGTTAGTCAAGGTTCTGTGGAATAATCATGGGCAGGAGGAGCATACATGGGAGCCACAGGACTTGATGCGGCAAAAATACCCGAAACTTTTTCGTCAGGTATACCTCACAACCCCTCTAGACAATCAATTTGCCTTCCTGTTTTAAACCAATAGGACTGAAATTTCAAGAATAGGGGCTAATCTTTTGTTTATTGGGGTGTACATACCTAGTTAATTGGGCGAATTAATCTTAGATTTGAAACCGCACAAAGCAAACATAACGTAGAGATGTAATCTTTCAATTCTCATGGGATGTTACAAGCTTCTTTTTCCCGATTAGAGTCCCGTAGGCTTAACCTTGATTTCGGGGACGAAATCTTTGTTTTGTTTATTGGGATTTGTAACATCCCATTTCCGGCTAGACCCCTAGGAGTCGGTTGGTCGTGACAGAACCCTAGGAAGCCCAAAACCTGAAATAAATCGACCAAGATTTCAGGTCACGGGTTGGTCATGCCCGTGACTGACCCATCACGCCCGTGACCTAGGGCATGACTCCTTCGACAATCGTCAATCTCAGGGAGACGATCGTCGGGCACAGAAATTTTCAACCCGGCCCTATCACGCCCGTGACCCAGGTGTCACGCCCGTGATCAAGGGCGTGACCCCCTTCGACGATCATCGATCTCAGCGTGACGATCGCCGAGTGCGGAATTTGCCTCATGACACTGTCATGCCCGTGACCCATGTGTCACACCTGTGACCTAGGGCGTGACCACCCTTCGACGATCGTTGACCTCAGTTCGACGGTCGTCGAACCCAGAATTGGTCACCCGGGCCTGTCACGCCCGTGACCCAGGTGTCACGCCTGTGACCAAGGGCGTGACAACCATTCGACGATCGTCAATCTCAGTTCGACGATCGTCAAACCCAGAATTGGCCACCCGGGCCTATCACGCCCGTGACCAAGGCCGAAACGTCAGCCAGACTGGAAATTTCGGTAACCGACGTTGTAATCAATTCTGATTATGGGAAGTTACACCAGGAGTATTTATGGGCCGTTTCCTTCTCTAATTATTTAATAAAATAAGGAAATGTTGGTCTAATAGGAAATCGCCACCTGGCAAACACCTCTTCGTTTCCAGCGCTTCAACTGCCTCTACCATAACCGAAACGTCATTAAGAGGAATATTAATGGCCATGAACGTTTCATCATTTCCCCTTCCCACTTGCTGATCTATAAAAGACTCCTAAGAGCAAGAGGAGAAGGTTACACGCACGATCAAATGGATTCAGATTCCTCCCCTTGCTGTTGAAGAATTTTTGGCGACGCCACCACCGCGCAAATGGCTTCCCGACGGTCTAGACGCCTCCAGCCCGCGAACAAGGTCCTCCCCTCCCTCTTCTTCTGTGGATAGATCTTAGAAATCATTAGGAGAGATATCAGGTTCAAAAGATCCAGATCGGGTGAGCGTTTCCATGTTTTTCCAAAAATTTCATGGTGGCGAGTTCGCCGGAAACCGCCTCTCCGGTGGACGTGCCGCCGCCCGACGATAGCCCTCACCTCAACAGAGGAAGTGGTGGTGGTGGCCGGCCAGGGAGATGGCTGGGTGGCCAGGAGATGGCTTTAGAAAAGCTACAGGTTTCAAGCTTTTTTTTTTAGGTTGCTAGTTCGGGCTAAAGAAGAAGATGAACAGTAACATTTTATTATATTATATATTGTATAATTAGGAATTAATTCCATTTACTGTGCACTAGGTTTAAACTAAAAATTATTGCCCGTAGGGGCTGAAACATAAAAAGTGGTCAACATATAAAATGTAGCCCTTGAAGTCTAGTTTAATTCAAAATTGATTTCACTTGATTTGGAGTCCTGGTTAGACCACAGCACACCTTTTGGTGAGATCTATCCATAGGACTATCTTGATCTTAGGAAAATTCCCCACTTCAATCCAGTCATCAAAATGACTTGAAATTTGGGGTGTGGCCTAATCTTATCTATATCTAGAGTTTGTCCAAAAATTAGGATTTTTGGGAAATATTTTTCTATAGTTTTTAGAAAAATTTAATAATCTTAGCATAATTTAATTAGATGGCTAAAAGACTTCCAAACCCTCCCAAACTTTGGTGAGTTGTCCCTGGGTTTATCATAAGGATCTGATAAAAATTTCATCTCATTTGGAGATGTTTTGGTTAGGTTTGTGTCCAACCCTAGGTTGAATCCTTATAGGATAATTTAGGATCAAACACCCCATTGGTATTTGAGTGGCCATATCGCCTCAACAGGGGCTGATATTTTGGTCACTGACTTTTTAGGGAATGACACACCCTACAAGGGAGTTTGGGGTGGTTTAGTGTAGGGTAGCCCTAGAATCCTAAGGAAAATCCCATAATGGTGGTTTTTGGGGTTGTGAAGGTTATGGGGTCAAATGACCTTGGACTGACTTAAAATTTGGTGGAGAGAACCATAGGGCCAGTATAGTTCTCTGGACAAAATTTTAGGGTATTTGGAGACAGCTAGGCCACCTAAAATCCTATCACTAGTTTAGGTCACCAACTTTAATTTGAATTATTAAGCTATCTAATGAACTTCAAATCAGGTAAAATTTGGGCAAAGGGATTTTCTTGTCGAATCAGCCATAATATAATTTTGTTGAGATTTTTGGGTTAATTTATACAGTACTTTATTCACAACTTTAATTGTGCCCTAGATATTTATTTTGATGATTATGGAATTTCTGTTCACTGGAATAATATGAAATCTTGGATTAGGGCATCTTATAGCCTGTTATACCTTCTGTATATTTCTTGGAAATTTTAACTGATTATTTCTGGTACATATTTCTTTAAAGTACTAGTTGATACATGGAGTCAAAAATACAAATAATGTCCATTTACTATTTGGAAAATTATGAAATTGGGTCAGTGGGTGTTTTAAATTATGATAGTCACCCTGTAATTTTCTATGGAATTGTAAATGGATAAAAACAGTACCTCCTTCATTAAGTTAGGAAAATTAGTATCTTGAATTAAAATAAATTCAGAGTTCAAATGTTGGATAAAAATTATGGTACTTGGTTTATGATGGTTTTAGGACAATATATAGCTTTTATGATTTTCTTGGGATTTTTGGACATATATTTACAGTACTTCCTTCATAATATAGTAAAAGTGGCATAAAATGGTAAATTAGGAAATGTAGGCCTAAACACCTCTGAAGTTTCTCAAAACTTGGAATTGCTGTTTAAATGTCTCATAGGATTTTTACTGATTTTATGATGATTTTTTGTTGGCTCATTAGTGCACTTCATGTTCATACTAGGGCATTCAGAATCTTAGAATAAATAAATTAAATGCCCGATAAATAGGAAAATTTGGGAATCTTGGTCTTAGCTATATTATGTCACGATAGACCTCCAGTAAATATTATAGGAGATTCAGAAGACAAATTGGAGTACCTCCCCTTATACTCCTCATGTACCTTAGGATAGTCTGCGTTTAGTAAAAACTGCAGAAGCTGAACTGGAGTGGGTAATAAACTTGGAAGTTGGAATTTTGGTAGTTGCTGGTTGGTTGGGGCAAGCTAAGATTAAGTTCATTGTTGGAGGTCAAGATAAGTAGAGTGTGAGACTGGTTAAAGTTATGTGGCGCACGGGAACGACGAAAGATCGTCCACCCCAGGTAGGAATGGAAGAGCCTTAATACTCTAGGGTTAGATCTAAAGTAACTTAAAGGGGATCGGGT
Source organism: Platanthera zijinensis (assembly GCA_039513925.1). NCBI lineage: Eukaryota > Viridiplantae > Streptophyta > Magnoliopsida > Asparagales > Orchidaceae > Platanthera > Platanthera zijinensis. The sequence continues at coordinate 63,016,733 of CM077091.1, forward strand.
TAAGGGAGATCAACCAATAACAATAAGTGCCTTGCGAAAGGGAACTTCGGGCCGTAATGCTGCCGTCTTGGTTCCTAGTGCCCTTTGAGAGCCCTTCACGGGGTATGCCGGGGGCAGTCCTGGGCTAATGTAAACCATAGGAATAATAAATTAAAAGAGCAACTAGTATAATTAGGGTTGCACACACATTCACCCCGGTAGCTAGGAAGGTAGAATAAGTTGCTTTGGTTGCCATTCAGACGGTAGCTCTGAAGGTAGATGCACGGACGGGACAGTCCGGGGGGGCGAGGGCTCGAGGGTTGGAGTACGGAATAAAGGTGGTGTGTCTTCGATATCTGATCGTCGTTCACACCGGCATCGGTATGTTGATTCGGCGGTATGGGACACTTAGCCAAAGAAAGTCTGGTGGGTACAGCCAGCATTAGTACGCGGATACTCTAGGTTGTGTTCTTCTAGGGGCGTACGGAAGGGTTAGGCCCGGTAGTGTGGATACCCACCTAGGAGTGGGGGGCCCGACCCACTGTCTCCGTTTGCCACTACGGAGGTTCCTGGGAGTGAAGCTAGCTGCCCGAACAGGGGGAACTAAAGGTCTGTGCGCATAGAGTCGTGTGCGTGTGTTGCACTTGTATGAATCATGGCATAACATATCACTACACTCATATTTGCATACAACCGACACCCCAACGTATAAATCGGTATGGGACTTTTTATACAATGGGAGCCTTGCAGAAGACCCCTTAACTTATAAGTTTGTATGGGCATACATATAAGTTAAGGTTACTTACTTATTTACTTGCTTATTTACTTATTTGTTCTCTACCTGCCTTTTTATACAATTGCTACTTATTAATTGTCCTCCTTATTACTTACTGCCGTAGGATTGTTAGACCTACTTTATTCTAAATAATTGTTAGATTAGCTCCCTTGTCATCTGCTTGATTATTCTCCACTTTAAAGCTTCCCTGTCCTCCTCTCCGCTCGGTGCTTAGGAGCCGTAGGGGGAGGGGTAGGGGATGATAGGGCTTAGTCTTTATGACTAATGGTTTTCGAACCACAACATTACAGGAGCTCCGGATGGGAGACAGGGACCAGCAGTCCAGGGACCAGCACCAGCGGAGTACGGTGCGCATGGAGGTGGGTCAGTCTAGCACCGGTGCACCTGCGACCAGCTCCGTGAGTGATTAGTATTTTATAGCTTCCGCGATGAGTGATTTGTAGTGAGGACTCTGATGTACCGGGCTCGAGCCCATTTATCTATTTCCTGTTATTATCTACTGTTGGACTGGATATGATTTCACTTTTATTTACATGTTTCTGTGGACTTGTTTACATTTTATGTAATATTACTTCTCTCTCTTGTGATCGAAAAGGGCCGGCAGAATTGGCGTTTTGTAGTGGCGGCCTTCCCGTGAGTCGGTGCCACCGCAAAGCGGCAGTTCTGGGCTAAGACCCCGGTGGTTTAAAAAGAAAAAAAAGGGGAGTCTTACATGTTGAATAACCATAGCATAATCGTTCATAAGTTTCATAGATCCTTATCATATAAATTAGTATGGGCCCTTTTATATGATAAGTTACGATTCCTGGAAACCATAACTTATAAATTTGTATGGGCATTTTTATAAGTTAAGGTACGCTCTGTGATGATAGTATAGTGGTAGTGTAACCTTACCTTCTGCTTTACTTTTAGTTCTTTTACTTACTGTACTGCACTTTACTTCTTTATACCTTGTGCTTAGAACTGATAGATGTAGAATTATATTATACACTTGCTAGTTAGCTTCTGTCACCTGCTTCCCTTTTTTCTACCCCTTGTTGTCCTCCACTTCGTCCTCTCGCTCGGTGCCTAGGAGTTGCGGGGCGAGGTGCGGAGGAAACGACTTAGTCTTTTTGACTAATGGTCGGTGAACATATAATTTTAGGAGCTCGAGGAGATGGAGCACCAGCATGACGAGATGACAGGACTTGAGGAGCAGATGCTGATACCACCTACTACCACTATTGGAGCACGTCCTCAGGTGGGATGAGTTTGGATGATTAGATTTTGCTGTTTTGATTTGAGAGAGAGAGAGAGAGTTATTTGATTTGATGTACTGGGCATAAGCCCTTATTACTCTTTCATTTTGTACTCATTTTGGACTATTCATTTGTGTACTTTTCATTTGCTATATATGTGATTAGTACTGTGGCTGTGGACTATGCTGTGTATACTCTATTTTATACTTCTGTTTCTCAATTGGCCGAACAGGTTTATGATCGTGCTAGACGGAAGAATCAGCGACTTGCGGTGTCTACTAACCCGTATGTTAGCGTCACTGTAAGGCGGCAGTTCTTGGCATAAGATCCGGGTTGACTCCTCGGAAGGGGGAGTTGGATCTTACAAACTTGTATCACTTGAACAAACGATCGTATGAGAAAGAAGTCCACAATACTGGAACACCCCTCTCGAGCATTAGTTTGCGGACAAACTATGCACCGGAAGCAATGGTGTGCCCATGTGAAAAAGTCACATAAAACAGTCCATTAAACAATGAGTTAGGCCAATTTTTGACGTTTACCTTACCTTTATGCAGCCTCCGCAGGATGTGGTTCCTCCCCCTCCGGCTACCATTCCTTTCATGCAGACAGAGATGGGGCAAACTCTGACGGCTATCTTGGAAGCCTTCAGAGCTCAGCAGGCCCCGACCCTGCAGCTGAATCCGGGATCAAATTGGCTGAGTGCCTTTAAGAGTCTATCTTCGCCAGTATACCGAGGGACAGAGGACGCGGTGAAGACAGAGGAATGGCTAGATACTATTTAGGAGCTGTTGGCTGGCATTAGCTGCCTAGTCAGCCGGGCAGTCCCTCTTGCCACTTCCGCACTGGATGCACATACGAAGAGATGGTGGAGTCTGCCCGGGACTCTATATATGCTGATATGGAATTGATAGACATTTCTTGGGAGGAGTTCAGTGATACGTTCCTAGAACACTATGTATCCACCACATGCAGAGATACTTTGGAAGCAAGGTTTTTGAACCTCCAGCAGGGGAGCAGATCCATGATCGAGTATCAAAGAGAGTTCTCCCATCTGGCCAGGTTTGCTGGATTCCATGACTGAGATGACCGGAAGTATGCAAAAAGATTCTACCATGGGCTCTGAGACTCCTTAAGGCAACCCTTATTGTTCATATCTCATGGCACCACTACACAGATTATTTAGATGGAGAAGAAGCTGGAGGCTGACCAGCTAATGGTGCAAGGCAGAGGAAAGAGACCGCTAGAGGGGTCATCATCCGGAGATGTTTGCAGGGCATCCTAGAGGAGCAAGGTTATCGATTACAGGAGGGGTGGACAATGGCGTCGTCCCAACTACAGGCAAGAGCAGGGGCCTCCTCCACCATTGGCTCCCCCACCTCTACAGATGCAATGAAAATTGAGGCAAGACAATTGGGGTCAGAGGCAGATCACGTGCTATGGATGCGGCCAACCTGGGCACATCAGGTCGTAGTGCCCACAACAGTTCCACCCACTCCCTCCTCATCTACCTCCAGTGGCCTCTCCAACACACTAGGGTCTAGGCCGAGGACGAGGTCGAGGCCGAGGTCGTAGACATCATGGCCGAGGACGTGGACAGAACAAATGTATGCGCTGGACCTCACGGAGCAGAGGAACCCCGAAGAAGTAATTACAGGTACTTTAATTATTGCAAAAATTTAGAATTTTAAACTTTAATTAGTACCTTGAGAACCTTAGAAATAATCCTTATCTTTGAACTCAAACAAAACCCAGGGATAGTTATGATCAGCGGTAAGCCCGCCCATACTCTCTTTGACACGGGTGCCTCCCACTCTTTCGTGTCGGACACATTTATTGAAGGACTAGAGGGTGTGGAAAGGTTCCCTAGCCTGGAAATGAGTGTGCGTCTTCCTGATAGCTCAGAGCTAAGGACCACGGATAGCTGCAACATGGAGGCCGAGATCGGAGGCAAGGCATTCGAGGCTCCGGCAGCGGTCTTGAGATTTCCAGACTTTGATCTGATTTTGGGCATGACCTCGCTCCATTGGAACCATGCCAAGATCGACTGCCCCTCGAAGAGGATCACACTCAGACATGGAGATTCCTACGTCACCATTGAAGGTATCCGTCCCATCCCCCACCTTTCTTTATCTTCTGTACAGGCTGTCAAGGCCTATGAGCAGGGGGAGGAGGTGTACCTCATTTGCTTCGAGATGGAAGCAGTAGAGAGTTCCATAGCTGACATCCCGGTGGCTCGAGATTTCTCCGATGTATTCCCGGAGAAATTTCCCAGACTACCACCAGCCCGGGATTTGGACTTCAGGATTCAGTTGGTGTCGGGGGCGAGACCAGTGTCCCGGGCACCTTACAGGATGGCTCCCAAGGAGTTGGCAGAGTTCAGGACTCAGCTTCAAGAGCTAGTGGAGTCGGGATTTGTTCGGCTGAGCTCATCGTCGTGGGGAGCACCCGTTCTATTTGTGAAGAAGAAAGACGGATCGCTGCGGTTATGTATAAATTACATAGAGCTGAACCGGTTGATGGTTCGGAATACCTATCCACTGCCTCGGATAGACGAGTTGTTTGATCAGCTTCAGTGAGCTTTCTTGTTCTCTAAGCTTGAATTGCGGTCCGGATATTATCAGCTCCACATTCGGGAAGAAGATATACCGAAGACGACATTCAGTTCACGCTATGGGCTATACGAGTTCACGATGATGCCTTTTGGGCTCAAGAATGCCCCCTCGGCATTCATGACGCTCATGAACCGTGTATTCGAGCCTTATTTAGATCACTTCGTCATAGTTTCATCGATGATATCCTGATATACTCCCGGACTCAGGAGGAGCATGTAGAGCACCTGGCACAGGTTTTACAAAGGCTGAGGGAGTTTCAGATGTATGCAAAGTTTTCAAAATGCTAGTTTTGAATGAAGTAGGTCGCTTTTTTGGGGCATACTATCAGCGGGGCTGGATTGGTAGTGGATCCAGCCAAGATAGAGGCAATTCGGGATTGGCCACAGCCACAGACAACGTCAGAAATCCGCAACTTCTTGAGTTTAGCAGGCTATTATCGCAAGTTCATGGAGGGATTCTCGAGGATAGCTCTCCCCCTCACGTCCTTGATGAAGAAGGATGTAGTTTTTGATTGGACAGAGCAGTGCGAGGAAGTTTTTCAGGAACTGAAGGACCGACTCACCTCATCCCCTATCCTTGCACTCCCATCTGGGAGTGAAGGATTCCAGATTTATACAGATGCCTCTTATCAGGGGATGGGTGCTGTCCTGATGCAGCATGGACACGTTATTGCTTATGCTTTGCGACAGTTGAAGAAGCATGAGCATAACTATCCAGTACATGATCTCGAGCTCGGGGCTGTGGTATTCGCCGTCAAGACATGGAGACACTAGTTATATGGGATTCATTGTGATATCTACTCGGATCACAAGAATCTCAAGTACATTGACACACAGAAGGATCTGAACCTGTGCCAGAGGAGATTGCTAGAGTTCCTCTGCGATTATGATTATGAGATGCACTATCACCCGGGGAAGGCAAATACTGTAGCAGATGCTTTGAGCAGGAGAGCCGGCACTTCTGGACCGGAGCCTCGGGTGATGTCTATAGAGTTGCTACGCATGATGGAAGATATGCACATTACCATGGTTTCGGAGGCCGAGCCAGTGGTGTATCGAGAGTACCTGAGCTCTTTGATTAGTGATTATGATATTCGAGAGCGCATTGTTACCCATCAAAGACTGGATGGTTCACTAGAGCCTATTTTCAACGCCCTTGAAGGGGGCAAGTATGAGGATTACACGCTGCAGGATGGTCTCCTTCGATTCCATGGTCGAGTGTACATACCAGCAGGAGATGGTATCCAGGATGATATACTTAGAGAGGCATACTGCTCCAGATACTCAGTGTATCCCGACATCACCAAGATGTTGGCAGACTTACGGAGGACCATGTACTGGCCTGGGATGAAGAGGGAGATCACCTACTTTGTGACACACTACGAGACCTGCCAGCGCGTGAAGGCGGAGTGCAAGAGCCCGGGAGGTTTATTACAGCCACTACCAGTCCAAGAGTGGAAGTTCGAGGACATTACTATGGATTTTGTACACGGACTGCCTTGCTCCCATTCTGGGCATGATTCCATCTGGGTCATTGTAGACAGACTGACCAAGGTAGCGCGGTTCATTCCAGTTAGGAAGGATGCTCCAGTTGCAGTTTTGGTGAGAGTGTTCGTGGAGCAGTTCATCAGATATCATGGCATCCACAGGTCTATTGCCTCGGACAGAGACGGTAACTTCACTTCCAGGGAGTGGAGGGCAGTGCATGCTTACTTGGGTTCCAGACTCACTTTTAGCACTACTTTCCATCCGCAGACCGACGACCAGACGGAGCGGACAAATAGGACTATGGAGGACCTGCTAAGACTATGCATATTGGATACGGGGAAGCCTTGGGAGAGACTGCTACCATTGATTGAGCTCTCGTACAATAACAGCCACCAGGATAGCATCGAGATGGCTCTATATGAGGCACTGTATGGGAGGAAGTGTCGGACACCGCTATCTTGGGTTCAGGACGTGGACACTCGAGCTCTTGGTTTAGATTTTGTGGAAGACACGGAGGCTCAGATTCGTTTGATCAGGGATCGACTACTAGAGGCCCAGAGCAGGAAGGCAAAGTATTATGATGCTTGGCACCGGAAGGTGGAGTTCCAGGTTGGAGACAGAGTTTTCCTGAAGATTCGTCTAGTACACGGTGTCTCTCGGGTGCGGAGGCATAAGAAGCTCAGTCCACGATACATGGGGCCATACTTGATCTTTAAGAGGATCGGCCCCTTGGCTTACCGACTGCAGCTGCAACCGGAGTTGAGTACCTTACACGACGTCTTCCATGCCTCTTCCTTGCGAAGAGCTCTCCTTCGGCCGGAACAACACATTACTACCACAGCCGGACCAGTAGCGCTAGACAGATCAGTTAGACTGGAGCCGATACGGATTGACGATACGGCTGTCCGAGTGTTGCAGAAGAAGAAGGTCCCTCTCGTGAAGGTGTTGTGGTCCAACCATGGATGGGAGGAACACTCCTAGGAACCGAGGGATCTAATGTTGGAGCAACACCCAGAGTTATTTACATCAGATACATTTAAATTTATACTTAGATTTTCTTATAATTCTTGCAAGTAGAACCTCGTAGACCCGAACTTAAATTTTGGGGACGAAATTATTTTTTTTGTTTATAGAATTTGTTACATCCTATGTTACTTCTAGGCCCCTCAACTTAGATTGGGTTAGGCATAGGGTGGGTGTTAGGGAAATTAGCTAGGTTTGACCCTAGGTAGTGGGTTGTGGCCATGTTGGGCCCACTATAGGACCAAGTCAAGCTAGGTCAAACTAACCTAAATAGGGACCCTAGCCACACCATTACCCCACCACGTTGCCCTAACACTAAATACAATCTAAGTGGACCCTAGGGCATGTCACTAGGTCAACACTTTGACCCTAGTTGACCCAAGTCAACATTGGGCCTAAAGTGGTCAAACCCACACTCATAGGCCCAATTAGCCTAAGTAGGGCACCCCCTTGACCCAACCCAAGTTGGGTGGTGCCATTAGGCTTATGACCAACAAGTGGGGTCAGCCCATTCACCATGTTGACCAAGTAAACCCAAAAAGTCAACAAAGTAACCAAATGGACCTAAAGAAGAAAAATAATGGCTAAGCCATTTCCCTTGGGCCAAGTCCACCAAATATGGCCCATTGGCAGCCCAAAGAGTCATAGAGCAGCCCCACCCCTCTGGTTGTGGAGAGAGAGTGCATGCAAGGGGGCATTTTGGAGAATTCACCAAATGAAGGAGAGAGAAAGTGAGTTTATGGGAAGGAGGCCACTCTGCCTTGGATTTTTCTGCCCAAGGGCTTGCTGGCCGACTGCCCAGAGAATTTCAGAAGGATTTGGAGCTGGGCTGACCACATGGCACCATGGGAGGAGTATACAAGGTTGAGCCCGAGCTCACCTTGGAGTTATCTCCATGTATAAGACACCTCAGTCCAAACCAGCCCCACCATTAGCTTCAGAAGGAGGAATTGACTGGAATTTGATAGCTGGAGCAAGGAAATTGGTGGAGAAAAGCTTTCGGCCAGAAGATCTCCGGAGCAGCTCTACCATGGCAAAACCGCCTCCAAACTTGCCGCCAGCCACCAACTCAGGTTCGTTTCGCCGCCCCTCTACCTGTACTGGCAGTCTAGATCAAATAGGGGAGATATCGGGCTCAATTGAGCCCGATGCCATGAGAGGAAATGATAAATTTCCGAGCATTTTCTTCTTGCTCGGGATCGTCAGAGAGGCCAATTCCGGCGGCCTCACCGTTGGGAAACGCTAGCCCCCACCTCAACGGAGGTGGTGGCGACAATCACCGGCGGTGGCGGTTTCTCAACTGGTCGGAAACAGCCAGCAAAGGTTGCCCAAGACGGCTCAATCTCAGCCATCCAGTGATTGGGGACGATGACCAGAAGCCGTCCATGGTTGCTTTAAGATTCGTGCAAATTTTAAATATATGTTATGAAATGAAATAAATGAATAGTGACTTTTTATCACACTTTATACAGAGTTTTATTTGTTAAAAATAGGCCTCTTAGAGGCATATCCATAGCCTGGACCCTAAATAAAATGTATAGTCCTTGGTCTTAACTTTTATTTTCCACCCTAAATAAAAGAGTTGGAGCAGTGGGGCCCCCTGTAGGGCCATTTTGCTACGGATGGTCCTAGGCTAGGGCAGAAACTAAAACTTATGCCCATGCCACACCAAATGTCCACATGGCCCAAAATTTTTGGCATGTGCATGTCTAGGGCATATCTAGCCCCTGCCAAAAATTGGGAATTTTTGGGACAACCTTTTTTATAGTATTTGTAATAATATCAAAAACTAAATAAATGAAATAATTAGAGTTATAAGAAACCAAATAGCCCAAAATTTTGGTGGCAGGTCCTTCAGGACATCATTGGTGCTTGATAAAAATTTCAGCACATTTGGATCACTGCATGTTGGGTTAATCCACTTGCATGTGTTGGTAAAATATGACCTTGGGGTGCAAATAAATTGGAAAAATAGGTTTTGATCAAGTAAAAATCTCCAAATTCTGTCAAGATAAAAATGGAGGTTATAATTGACTTATGAAAATTTTATCCTTCTGTTTGAGAACCTTTGGAGTAAAATGCATTGAAATTACCATTTTATCCTTATAGCAATTATTCATGAATTGATGGAAATACATATCAGAAAATTTTGGAATTATTTCTAGCATTGTATATTTGTATGATTAGCCTTGTGTATTTATCTCAAAATTTTTAGATGTACTGATAATTTTTAAATTAGCATAATGACATTTTTGTAAATACTTAAGAATAAAATTTGATAGGCAATTACACTATAGAGGTTAATGAAACTCTGTCATTAGTCTTAAATTAATGATATTTTGTCTCTGTAATATTCTTGGAATTTTGGCTTAGGTATTCCATATACTTCATTTGGAAAATGGTAATTATGTGGATATCGTATTAATTAAGGAATAAATATAAATCATCAAAGGGAAAGTATGAAACTCTGTATATAGAAATATTTTATAAATATACAACCCAAGAAAAATTCCTTAGGTCAGTGGATTATAAATTGTACTACTTCATGTGTAAAGTGACCCAGGGAATTAAATTAAATGATTTAATTAGAAGCCTTAGTGACCTAGGAAAGTTATGAAAATCAACATGTTCATTTCATTAGTCCATACCACCCTAGGATAAATAATTAAGGGTTGGTGTCCCAAGGAATTGGAAGTTCGACTTCGGGGTGGTATTAGGTCATGGGCTGCGCATAGTAAAAGTAAGATTATACTATAAGGCCCACCGGGGGGATAGATCGACAATTGAGCTGGAGATTACAATTGAAAGTATAACCTTGGTGGGTAATGTTGTCTTAGTGACGAGAGTAAGTGCAAGTCATTGGGTAACAATTGGAGTGGAGGTCGGCGGAAGACCGTCGCCCTCCCCGATAACAACTTAAGTCATTAGGATCACCCAAGAGTAATAAGGAGAGTTGATTGTGGATCATTGGTAGACATCAACTAAAAGTAATTATCCTTGCGAAAGGGAACTTTGGATCATAATTACATCTTGGTTCCTAGTGCCTTCGAGACCCCTTCATTGGGCATACCTTGGGCAGTCCTGGCATTAACCCTAAACTACTAAGTTTAATAATCGGTAGACAAGTGTAGTATACTAGGCTAAGTGAAACGTTACACATGCTGACCCGTGATGGGTTGGAGGGACTTGGAGTCTATTGACTACTTGCTCACCCATGCAGAGTTGGAGGGAACTAATATAGGTTCTCACCCGTGATGGGTTAGAGGGAATTAGGACAGGTTGGTCCTGCGAGCTGGAGGCTCGAGATAAAATACTTGCATGTGCATAAATTAGTGGCGGGTCATGCGGTACTGGGCTAGTAATCACACCGATGGCAGTACAGTGACCCGGGTGAGGTGTACGGGTGGAAGGGCCAGTATGTTGTTTATTACTGCGGTCAGGCAGACAATCCCCGAAGACGTATACCCGACCTAAAAGTCTAGCAGGTAGGTAGTAATTAGTACACAGAGAATCTAGAGTGCACCTAGGACGTGTACAGAGGCATACAAGAGAGGTCTAGGCCTGGTAGTGTGTATACCCGCCTAGAAAGCGGAGAAGCCCGATCCGCTGCTGCCGTAGCCACAACGGTGGTACCTGAGAGTGATGCTAGCTCTCGAAATGTAGGAACTAAAGGTCTGGGATCTCAGAGTTGCGTGCGTGTGTTGCACTTGCATGTTGCATAACCATAGCATAATCATTCATAAGTTTCATAGATCCTTATCATATAAATTAGTATGGGCTCTTTTATATGATAAGTTACGATTCCTGAAAACCTTAACTTATAAATTTGTATGAGCATTTTTATAAGTTAAAGTACGCTCTGTGATGATAGTATAGTGGTAGTGTAGCCTTACCTTCTGCTTTACTTTCAGTTCTTTTACTTACTGTACTGCACTTTACTTCTTTATACATTGTGCTTAGAACTGATAGATGTAGAATTATATTATACACTTGCTAGTTAGCTTCTATCACCTGCTTTCCTTTTTGCTACCCCTTGTTGTCCTCCAGTTTGTCCTCCCGCTCGGTGCCTAGGAGTTACGGGGCGAGGTGCGGAGGAAATGACTTAGTCTTTTTGACTAATGGTCGGTGAACATATCATTTTAGGAGCTCGAGGAGATGGAGCACTAGTACGATGAGATGAAAGGACTTGAGGAGCAGATGCCGATACCACCTACTACCACTACTGGAGCACGTCCTCAGGTGGGATGAGTTTGGATGATTAGATTCCGCTGTTTTGATTTGAGAGAGAGAGAGTTATTTGATTTGATGTACTGGGCATAAGTCCTTATAACTCTTACATTTTTCACTCATTTTGGACTATTCATTTGTGTACTTTTCATTTGCTATATATGTGATTAGTACTGTGGCTGTGGACTATGCTGTATATACTCTGTTTTATACTTCTGTTTCTCAATTGGCCGAACAGGTTTGTGATCGTGCTAGCCGGCAGAATCAGCGAATTACGGTGTCGACTAACCCGTGTGTTAGTGTCACCGTAAGGAGGCGGTTCTCGGCATAAAATTCGGGTTAACTCCTCGGAAGGGGGAGTTGGATCTTACAAACTGGTATCAGATGCAAAGACCAATGAGGCAAGAAAATCAGGGTCAGAGGAAGATCACGTGCTGTGGATGCGGCCAGCCTGGGCACATCAGGTCGCAGTGCCCACATTAGATCCACCCACTCCCTCCTCCACCTCCAGTGGCACCTCCAGCACACCAGGGTCGAGGCCGAGGACGAGGTGTAGGCCGAGGTTGTGGACATCATGGTCGAGGATGTGGCCAGGAACAAATGTATGCGCTGGACCTCACGGAGCAGAGTAACCCCGAAGAAGTGATTACAGGTACTTTAATTATTGTAAAAATTTAGAATTTTATACTTTAATGAGTACCTTGAGAACCTTAAAAATAATCCTTATCTTTGAACTCAAACAAAACCCAGGGATAGTTATGATCAGCGGTAAGCCCGCCAATACTCTCTTCGACACGGGTGCCTCCAACTCATTCGTGTCGACACATTTATTGAAGGACTAGAGGGTGTGGAAAGGTTCCCTAGCCTGGAAATGAGGGTGCGTCTTCCTGATGGCTCAGCTCTACGGACCACGGATAGCTGCAATATGGAGACCGAGATCAGAGGCAAGGCATTCGAGGCTCCAGCAGCGGTCCTGAGATTGCCGGACTTTGATCTGATTTTGGGCATAACCTGGCTCCATTGGAACTATGCCCAGATAGACTGCCCCTCGAAGAGGATCACACTCAGACATGGAGATTCCTACGTCACCATTGAAGGTATCCGTCCCATCCCCCACCTTTCTTTATCTTCTGTACAGGCTATCAAGGCATATGAGTAGGGGGAGGAGGTGTACCTCATTTGATTCGAGATGGCAGCAGTAGAGAGTTCCATAGCTGACATCCCGGTGGCTCGGGATTTCTCCGATGTATTCCCGGAGAAATTGCCCGAACTACCACTAGCCTGGGATTTGGACGTCAGGATTCAGTTGGTGCCGGGGGCGAGACCAGTGTCCTGGGCACCTTACAGGATGGCTCCCAAGGAGTTGGCAGAGTTTAGGACTCAGCTTCAAGAGCTAGTGGAGTCGGGATTTGTGCGACCGAGCTCATCGCCGTGGGGAACACCCGTTCTATTTGTGAAGAAGAAAGACGGATCGCTGTAGTTATGTATAGATTACAGAGAGCTGAACCGGTTGACGGTTCGGAATACCTATCCACTGCCTCGGATAGATGAGTTGTTTGATCAGCTTCAGGGAGATTTTTGGTTCTCTAAGCTAGACTTGCGATCCGAATTGACGATACGGCTGTCCGAGTGTTGCGAAAGAAGAAGGTCCCTCTCGTGAAGGTGTTGTGGTCCAACAATGGACGGGAGGAACATACCATGGAACCGAGGGATCTGATGTTTGAGCAACACCCAGAGTTATTTACATCAGGTACATTTTAATTTATGCTTCGAGTTTCTTATAATTCTTGCAAGTAGAACCCCGTAGACCCGAACTTAAATTTCGGGGACGAAATTATTTTTTTTGTTTATAAGATTTGTAACATCCCATGTTACTTCTTGGCCCCTTAACTTAGATTGGGTTAGGCATAGGGTGGGTGTTAAGGAAATTAGCTAGGTTTGACCCTAGGTAGTGGGTTGTGACCATGTGGGGCCCACTATAGGACCAAGTCAAGCTAGGTCAAACTAGCCTAAATAGGGACCGTAGCCACACCATGACCCCACCACGTTGCCCTAACCCTAAAAACAATCTAAGTGGACCCTAGGGCATGTCACTAGGTCAACACTTTGACCCTAGTTGACCCAAGTCAACCTTGGGCCTAAAGTGGTCAAACTCACACTCAAAGGCCCAATTAGCCTAAGTAGGGCACCCCCTTGACCCAACCCAAGTTGGGTGGTTCTATTAAGCTTATGACCAACTAGTGGGGTCAGCCCACTCACCATGTTGACCAAGTCAACCCAAAAGTCAACAAAGTCAACAAATGGACCTAAAGAGGAAAAATAATAGCTAAGCCATTTCCCTTGGGCCAAGTCAACCAAATATGGCCCATTAGCAGCCCAAAGAGTCAAAGACCAGCCCAACCTATCTGGTCATGGAGAGAGAGTGCATGCAAGGGGGCATTTTGGAGAATTCACCAAATGAAGGAGAGATAAAGTGAGTTTATGGGAAGGAGGCCACTTGGCCTTGGCTTTTTCTGCCCAAGGGCTTGCTGGCCGACTACCCAGAGAATTTTAGAAGGATTTGGAGCTGGGCTGGCCACATGGCACCATGGGCGGAGCATACAAGGTTGAGCCCGAGCTCACCTTGGAGTTATCTCCATGTATAAGCCACCTCAGTCCAAACCAGCCCCACCATTAGCTTCAGAAGGAGGAATCGACTGGAATTCGATAGCTGGAGCAAGGAAATTGGTGGAGAAATAAGCATTCGGCCAGGAGATATCCGGAGCAGCTCTAACATGGCAAACCGCCGCCAAACTCGCCGCCAGCCACCAACTCAGGTTCGTTTCGCCTCCCCTCTACCTGTACTAGCAGTCTAGATCAAATAGGGGAGATATCGGGCTCAATTGAGCCCGATGCCATGAGAGGAAATGTGAAATTTCCGAGCTTTTTCTTCTTGCTCGGGATCGCCGGAGAGGCCAATTCCGGCGGCCTCACCGCCCGGAAACCCTAGCCCCCACCTCAACGGAGGTGGTGGCGACAATCGCCGGCGGTGGCGGTGGCTCAGCTGGCCGGAAACAGCCAGCAAAGGTGGCCCAGGACGGCTCAATCTCAGTCGTCCAGTGATTGGGGACGATGACCAAATGTCGTCCATTGATGCTTTAAGATTCGTGCAAATTTTAAATATATGTTATGAAATGAAATAAATGAATAGTGACTTTTTGTCACACTTTATACAAAGTTTTATTTGTTAAACATAGGCCTCTTAGATGCATATCCAGAGCCTGTACCCTAAATGAAATTTGTAGGCCTTGGTCGTAACCTTTATTTGCCACCCTATACATAAGAGTTGGAGCAGTAGGGCCTGTAGGGAAATTTTGCTAGGGCTGGTCCTAGGTTAGGGTAGAAACTAAAACTTAAGCCCATGCCAAACCAGATGTCCAAATGGCCCAAAATTTAGGGCATGTGCATGTCTAGGGCATATCAAGCCCCTGCCAAAAATTGGGAATTTTTGGTACAAATTTTTCTATAGTATTTGTGATAATATCAAAAACTAAATAAATGAAATAATTGGAGTTATAAACACGCAAATGGCCCCAAATTTTGGTGGCAGGTCCTTAAGGACATCATTGGTTCCTGATAAAAATTTCCACACATTTGGATTACTAAATGTTGGGTTAATCCAGTTGCATGTGTTGGCTAAATATGACCTTAGGGTGCGAATAGCAATAAATGAAATGATGTACATTCAGCCTACTTGAGGCATGAAAAAATCATGGAATTGATTCCAGAAATTCATTTGGGTAAATTTCACCCCTCAAATTAATTATGGGATTTTTGAGATCAAAAAGCCCATTATTTGGAATTTTTTAAAATATAGCTTTTTTGGAAAATAAATTGGAAAAATAGGTTTTGATCAAGTAAAAATCCCCAAATTCTGTCAAGATAAAAATTGAGGTTATAATTGACTTATGAAAATTTTATCCTTCTGTTTGAGAACCTTTGGAGTAAAATGCATTGAAATTTCCATTTTATCCTTATGACAATTATTCATGAATTGATGGAAATACATATCAGAAAATTTTGGAATTATTTCTAGCATTGTATATTTGTATGATTAGCCTTGTGTATTTATCTCAAAATTTTTGGATGTACTGATAATTTTTAAATTAGCATAATGGCATTTTGGTAAATACAAAAGAATTGAATTTGATAGGCCATTACACTATAGAGGTTAATGAAACTCTGCCATTAGTCTTAAATTAATTATATATATGCTCTGTCATTTTCTTGAAATTTTGGCTTATGTATTCCATATACTTCATTTGGAAAATGGTAATTATTCTGATATTGTATTAATTAAGGAATTAATATAAATAATCAAAGGGAAATTATGAAACTCTGTATACAGCAATATTTAATCAATATACAACCCAGGAAAAATCCCTTTGGTCAGTGGATTATAAATTGTACTACTTCATGTGTAAAGTGACCTAGGGAATTAAATTAAATGATTTAATTAGAAGCCTTAGTGACCTAGGAAAGTTTTGAAAATCAACATGCTAATTTCATTAGTCAATACCACCCTAGGATAAATAATTAAGGGTTGGTGGTCCAAGGAATTAGAAGTTCGACTTCGGGGTGGTATTAAGTCATGGGTTGCGCATAGTAAAAGTATGATTATACAATAAGACTCATCGGGGGGATACATCGACAAATGAGCTGGAGATTACAATTGAAACTATAACCCTGGTGGATAGTGTTGTCTTAGTGATGAGAGTAAGTGCAAGTCATTGGGTAACAATTGGAGTGGAGGTCGGCGGAAGACCGTCGCCCTCCCCGATAACAACTTAAGTCATTAGGATCGCCCAAGAGTAATAAGGAGAGTTGAGTGTGGATCATGGGTAGACATCAATTAAAAGTAATTATCCTTGCGAAAGGGAACTTTGGATTTTAATTCCATCTTGGTTCCTAGTACCTTCGAGACCCCTTCATTGGGCATACCTTGGGCAGTCCTGGGATTAACCCTAAACTACTAAGTTTAATAATCGGTATACAAGAGTAGTATACTAGGCTAAGTGAAATGGTACACATGCTCACCCATGATGGGTTGGAGGGACTTGGAGTTTGTTGACTACTTGCTCACCCGTGTAGAGTTGGAGGGAACTGATATGGGTTCTCACCCGTGATGGGTTAGAGGGAATCAGGACAGGTTGGTCCTGCGAGCTGGAGGCTCAAGATGAAATACTTGCATGTGCATAAATTAGTGGTGGGTCATGCGGTACTGGGCCAGTCATCACACCGATGGCAGTACGGTGACCCGGGTGAGGTGTATGGGTGGAAGGGCAAGTATGTTGTTTATTACTGCGGTCAAGCAGATAATCCCCGAAGAAGTATACCCGACCTAAAAGTCTAGCAGGTAGCTAGCAATTAGTACACAGAGACTCTAGAGTGCACCGATGACGTGTACAGAGGTGTATAAGAGAGGTCTAGGCTAGGTAGTGTGTATACCCTCCTAGAAAGCAGAAAAGCCCAATCCGTTGCTGCCGTAGCCACAACGGTGGTACCTGAGAGTGATGCTAGCTATCGAAATGTGGGAACTAAAGGTCTGGGATCTCAGAGTCGCGTGCGTGTGTTGCACTTGCATGTTGCATAACCATAGCATAATAATTCATAAGTTTCATAGATCCTTATCATATAAATTAGTATGGGCTCTTTTATATGATAAGTTACGATTCCTGGAAACCTTAACTTATAAATTTGTATGAGCATTTTTATAAGTTAAGGTACGCTCTGTGATGATAGTATAGTGGTAGTGTAGCCTTACCTTCTGCTTTACTTTAAGTTCTTTTATTTACTATACTGCACTTTACTTCTTTATACCTTGTGCTTAGAACTGATAGATGTAGAATTATATTATACACTTGCTAGTTAGCTTTTATCACCTGCTTCCCTTTTTGCTACCCCTTGTTGTCCTCCACTTCGTCCTTCCGCTTGGTGCCTAGGAGTTGCGGGGCGATGTACGGAGGAAACGACTTAGTCTTTTTGACTAATGGGCAGCGTTCATATCATTTTAGGAGCTAGAGAAGATGGAGCACCAGCACGACGAGATGACATGACTTGAGGAGCAGATGTCGATAGCACCTACTACCACTACTAGAGCACGTCCTCAGGTGGGATGAGTTTGGATGATTAGATTCCGCTGTTTTGATTTTAGAGAGAGAGAGTTATTTAATTTGATGTACTAGGCATAATCCCTTATTACTCTTTCATTTTGCACTCATTTTTAACTATTCATTTGTGTACTTTTCATTTGCTAAATATGTGATTAGTACTGTGGCTATGGACTATGCTGTTTATACTCTATTTTATACTTCTGTTTCTCAATTGGCCGAACAGGTTTATGATCGTGCTTGCCGGCAGAATCGGCGACTTGTGGTGTCGACTAACCCGTGTGTTAGTGTCACCGTAAGGTAGCGGTTCTGGGCATAAGATCCGGGTTAACTCCTCGGAAGGGGGAGTTGGATCTTGCAAACACCCCGCTCGAGCATTAGTTTGCGGACAAACTATGCAGCGGAAGAAATGGTGTGCCCATGTGCAAAAGTCACATAAAACTGTCCATTAAACAATGAGTTAGGCCAATTTTTGACGTTTACCTTACCTTTATGCAGCCTCTGCAGGATGTGGTTCCTCCCCCTCCGGCTGTCATTCCTTTCATGCAGACAGAGATGGGGTAAACTCTTACGGCTATCCTAGAAGCCTTCAGAGCTTTGCAGGCCCCGACCCCGCAGCTGAATCCGGGATCAAATTTGTTGAGTGCCTTTAAGAGTCTATCTCCGCCAGTATACAGAGGGACAGAGGACGCGGTGAAGATAGAGGAATGGCTAGAGACTATTCAAGAGCTGTTGGCTGGCATTAGCTGCCCAGTAACCCAGGTAGTCCCTCTTACCACTTCCGCACTGGATGCACATGCGAAGAGATGGTGGATCATTAATGATATATATGTTCTGGGCATAAATAGGGACCCTAGCCACACAATGACCCCACCACATTGCCCAAACCCTAAAAATAATCTAAGTGGACCCTAGGGCATGTCACTAGGTCAACACTTTGACCCTAGTTGACCCAAGTTAACCTTGGGCCTAAAGTGGTCAAACCCACACTCATAGGCCTAATTAGCCTAACTAGGGTACCCCCTTGACCCAACCCAAGTTGGGTGGTGCCATTAGGCTTATGACCAACAAGTGGGGTCAGCCCCTCACTATGTTGACCAAGTCAACCCAAAAAGTCAACAAAGTCAACAAATGGACTTAAAGAGGAAAAATAATGGCTAAGCCATTTCCCTTGTGCCAAGTCCACCAAATATGGCCCATTAGCAGCCCAAAGAGTCAAAGACCAGCCCCACCCCTCTAGTTGTGGAGAGAGAGTGCATACAAGGGGGCATTTTGGAGAATTCACCAAATGAAGGAGAGAGAAAGTGAGTTTATGGGAAGGAGGCCACTTGGCCTTGGCTTTTTCTGCCCAAGGGCTTGCTGGCCAACTGCCCAGAGAATTTCAGAAGGATTTGGAGCTGGGCTGGCCACATGGAACCATGGGCGGAGCATACAAGATTGAGCCCGAGCTCACCTTGGAGTTATCTCCATGTATAAGCCACCTCAGTCCAAACCAGCCCCACCATTAGCTTCAGAAGGAGAAATAAGCTTTCGGCCAGGAGATCGCCGGAGCAGCTCTACCATGGCAAACCTCTGCCAAACTCGCCGCCAGCCACCAACTCAGGTTCGTTTCACCGCCCCTCTACCTGTACTAGCAGTCTAGATCAAATAGGGGAGATATCGGGTTAAATTGAGCCTGATGCCATGGGAGGAAATGAGAAATTTCTGAGCTTTTTAGTCTTGCTCGGGATCACCGGAGAGGCCAATTCCGGCGGCCTCACCGCCGGGAAATGCTAGCCCCCACCTCAACGGAGGTGGTGGCGAAAATCGTCGGCGGTGACGGTGGCTCAGCTGGCCGGAAACAGCCAGCAAAGGTGGCGCAGGATGGCTCAATCTCAGCCATCCAGTGATTAGGGACGATGACCAGATGCCGTCCATGGCTGCTTTAAGATTCGTGCAAATTTTAAATATATGTTGTGAAATGAAATAAATGAATAGTGACTTTTTGTCACACTTTATACAGAGTTTTATTTGTTAAAAATAGGCCTTTTAGAGGCATATACAGAGCATAAACCCTGAATAAAATTTGTAGGCCTTTGTCTTAACCTTTATTTGCCACCCTAAACATAAGATTTGGAGCAGTAGGGCCCCCTGAAAGTCCATTTTTCTAGGGCTGGTCGTAGGCTAGGGCAGAAACTAAAACTTAAGCCCATGCCAATCCAGATGTCCAAAAAGCCCAAAATTTTGGGCATGTGCATTTCTAGGGCATATATAGCCCCTGCCAAAAATTGGGAATTTTTGGGACAACTTGTTTTATAGTATTTGTCATAATATCAAAAACTAAATAAATAAAATAATTGGAGTTATAAGCACCCAAATGGCCCCAAATTTTGGTGTCTGGTCCTTAAGGACATCATTAGTGCCTGATAAAAATTTCAGCACATTGGGATCAATGCATGTTAGTTTAATCCACTTGCATGTGTTGGCTAAATATGACCTTGGGGTGCAAATAGCAATAAATGAAATGATGTACATTCAGCCTATTTGAGGCATGCAAAAATCATGGAATTGATTCCAGAGATTCATTAGGGTAAAGTTCACCCCTCAAATTTATTATGGGATTTTTGAGATAAAAAATCCCATTATTTGGAATTTATAAAATATAGCTTTTTTGCAAAATAAATTGGAAAAATAGGTTTTGATCAAGTAAAAATCCCCAAATTCTATCAAGATAAAAATTGAGGTTATAATTGACTTATTAAAATTTTATCCTTCTGTTTGAGAACCTTTGGAGTAAAATGAATTGAAATTACCATTTTACCCTTATGATAATTATTCATGAATTGATGGAAATACATATCAGAACATTTTGGAATTATTTATAGCATTGTATATTTGTATGATTAGACTTGTGTATTTATATCAAAATTTTTGGATGTACTGATAATTTTTAAATTAGCATAAGGGCATTTTGGTAAATACATAAGAATGGAATTTGATAGGCCATTACACTATAGAGGTTAATGAAACTCTGTCATTAGTCTTAAATTAATGATATATATGCTCTGTAATTTTCTTGGAATTTTGGCTTATGTATTCCATATACTTCATTTGGAAAATGGTAATTATGTTGATATTTTATTAATTAAGGAATAAATATAAATAATCAAAAGGAAATTATGAAACTCTGTAGACAGCAATATTATATCAATATACAACCCAATAAAAATCCCTTAGGTCAGTGGATTATAAATTGTACTACTTCATGTGTAAAGTGATCTAGGGAATTAAATTAAATGATTTAATTAGAAGCCTTAGTGACCTAGGAAAGTTAGGAAAATCAACATGCTCATTTAATTAGTCCATACCACCGTAGGATAAAAAATTAAGGGTTGGTGGCCTAAGGAATTGGAAGTTCAACTCGGGGTGGTATTAGGTCATGGGCTGCACATAGTAAAAGTAAGATTATATTATAAGGCCCACCGGGGGGGGGGGATAGATTGACAATTGAGCTGAAGATTACAATTGAAAGTATAACCCTGGTGGGTAGTGTTGTCTTAGTGACAAGAGTAAGTGCAAGTCATTGGGTAACAATTGGAGTGGAGGTCGGCGGAAGACCGTCGCCCTCCCTAATAACAACTTAAGACATTAGGATTGCCCAAGAGTAATAAGGAGAGTTGAGTGTGGATCATGTGTAGAAATAAGCTAAAAGTAATTATCCTTGCGAAAGGGAACTTTGGATTTTAATTCCATCTTGGTTCCTAGTGCCTTCGAGACCCCTTCAATGGGCATACCTTGGGCAGTCCTGGGATTAACCCAAAACTACTAAGTTTAATAATCGGTAGACAAGAGTAGTATACTAGGCAAAGTGAAACGGTACACATGCTCACTCGTGATGGGTCGGAGGGACTTAGAGTCTGTTGACTACTTGCTCACTCGTGTAGAGTTGGAGGGAACTGATATGGGTTCTCACCCGTGATGGGTTAGAGGGAATAAGGACAGGTTGGTCCTGCGAGCTGGAGGCTCGAGATGAAATACTTGCATGTGCATAAATTAGTGGCGGGTCATGCGGTACTGGGCCAGTCATCACACCAATGGCAGTACGATAACCCGGGTGAGGTGTGTAACATCCCATTTCCAACTAGACCCCTAGGAGTGGTTTTGTCTTAACAGAACCGTAGGAAGCCCAGGAATTGAAGTTTGTCGACCAAGATTTTGAGTCAAGGGGTGGTCACGCCCGTGACTGACCCGTCACGCCCGTGACCTAGGGCATGACCCCCTTCGACGATCGTCAACATAAGGAAGACGATCGTCGAGCTCAGAAATTTAAACATAGGTCAGACACGCCCGTGACCAATCCGTCACGCCCGTGACCTTAGAATGACGTTGAGTGAGATAAGCTCACTCAATGCCGTGGTCTGGATGGCATTGAGTGAGCTTAGCTCACTCAAAGCATAAGCGGGATGGCGTTGAGTGCATTGAGTGCACTCAATGCCATAAGTTGAATGGCATTGAGTGCACTGTTTGCACTCAACGCCATCTAGTGTCGGCAGGTTGGCGTTGAGTGAGCTGAGCTCACTCAACGCCGTAGACTGGATGGCGTTGAGTGAGCTTAGCTCACTCAACGCCGTAATCTGTCAGGCGGGATGGCATTGAGTGCGTTTAGTGCACTCAATGCCATAAGTTGAACGGCGTTGAGTGCACTGACCACACTCAATGCCATTTGGTGCTGTCTGGATGGCGTTGAGTGAGCAGAGCTCACTCAACGCCATAATCTGGACGGCGTTGAGTGAGCTAAGCTCACTCAAAGCCATAATCCAGATGGCGTTGAGTGAGCTGAGCTCACTCAACGCTATAGTCTGGGAGGCCATTTTGATGGCGTTGAGTGAGCATAGCTCACTCAACGCCATAACTGGGATAGAGTTGAGTGAGCTGAGCTCACTCAACGTCGTAACTAGGATGGCATTGAGTGAGCTGAGCTCACTCAATGCCGTAGTATGGATGGCGTTGAGTTAGCAGAGCTCACTCAACGCCATTTTACTTAGAATTTTTCTTGCATCTTGTTTTTGGCTGTGTGCTGGTTTAGCTGAACCGGGGCGGTCTAGGAAGTGGTCCAGAATGCATTAGTGGGCTTTTTCCTTTTAATAAAACCTAATTAAGTCATATTTTGAAGAAGGTTGATCGGTCAAGTGAAGCTGTGCCACGTGGACCATCGGTTTTGGCAAAAGGAGCAGTGACGGCCATGGCCGAGAGCTAGGCTTCATGGCCATCAATGGCATTTGATGCCATGGCCTTCCCCCTTCCCTTTCACGGCTGGATTCAACTCCTCTCAGGGAGAGGAGGAGTTTCCAGCCCTCCTCCAGCTGTTACAAGCCGTTTCAGCTCCCCTCCACCATGGCGGAAGCTTGCATGTAAGAGGCACTAATGGCTGGACCATTTCTACTCCCTCCCGCAGCCTTGTTCTCCTATAAAAGACTCCCTAGACTTAGATAGGAAGGTTCCACAATTGCCAAATAAATTTAGAGCTCATTACCTTGCTGTTGAAGAATTCCGGCGACGCCACCACCGCGCCAATCGCATCCCGACGATTGGCTCGACTCCAAACCTCGAATAAGGGCTTCCTATACCTCTTCTTCTATGGATAGATCTTAGAAATCATTAGGAGAGATATCAGGCTCAAAAGAGCTGGATCGGGTGAGCATTTACATGGTTTTTCCGGAATTTCATGGTGGCGGGTTCGCCGGAAACCGCCTCTCCAGCGGCCTTGCCGCCTCCCGACTGTACCCCTCACCTCAACAGAGGTGGTGGTGGTGGCCGGCCAGGGAGATGGCTGGGTGGCCGGGAAATAGCTTTAGAAAAGCTACAGGTTTTAAGCATTTTTAGGTTGCTGGTTCGGGCTCTTTGAGAAGATGAACAGTAACCTATATTACTAAATTATGATATTTATTTATAAAATGTAGTGATTTAGCAAGCTCTCTTTTATGCTATTTAATGAGGTACTTAGGGCTTTTTATATAGAAGAGACCAACATGAAATCTGTATCCCTTTGGGTCTACTATATTTAAAAATTGAATTGGGTCAATTTGGTCAACTGGTTTGACCAGGGCACCTCTTTTGGTGGGATCTAGACCTAGAGGTAGGCAGAGACAAAAAGGTGTGCCCACCTTTCATCCTTAGCCCAAATGTTCTGAAATTTGGGCAGGGAGTCTATCCTAACAATACCTAGGGCCTATCCAAAAATGAAATTTTTTGGAGAATATTTTTCTATAGTTTTTGTAAAAATTTAATAATTCATGTATAATTTAATAGGTGTCTTAAACACCTCAAAATCCCCCCAAATTTGGGTGGGAGGTCTTAGGAGGAATGTTAGAACTCTGGTAAAAATTCCACCTCATTTGGAAGTGTTTTGATTAGGTTTTAACTCGACCCTAGTTTGGCCCTTATAAGGTTAATTAGGTCAATCCATTCCTTTTGGGATCTGTGTGGTCAAACAACCTCAACATAGGCTGATATTTTGGACACTGACTTATTTAGGCATGACACACCCTCAAATGTAATTTGGGGTGGTTTGGGATAGGGTAGCCCTAGAACCCTAGGGTAGGTCCCTTAATGGGGACTTGGTGAGTTGTGAAGGTCATGGGGTCAAATGACCTTGGACTGACTTGAAATTTGGTGGAGAGGACCATAAGGGTACTAAAGTCCTCTGGTCAAAATCTTAGGGGCTTTGGAGCCCTTAAGCAAACCTAAAACCCTAACCCTAGATTAGGTCACTAACCTTAATTTGAATTATTAAGCTATCAATTGAACTTAAAATCAAGTAAAGTTTGGGTAGGGTGATTTTATGGTCTAAATGGCCATAATATAATTTTGTTGAGATTTTTGGGTTAATTTATACAGTACTTTATTTACAACTCTAATTGAGCCCTAGATATTTATTTTGATTATTTTGGAATTTCTATGCATTAGAATATTATAAAATCTTGGATTAGAGCATCTTAGAGTATGTTATACCTTCTATATTTTTAGTGTGAGTTTTATATAATTATTTTGGGTACCTTATTCTTTAATGAACCAATTGTGATATGTAGTCAAAAAATACAAATAATGCCCATTTATTATTTGGAAATTTATGAAATTTGGTCACTGGGTGTTTCAGACCATGCTAGTCATCCTATAAATTTCTCTAGAGTTTTAGATGATTAAAAATAGTACCTCCTTCTATAAGCTTGGAAAATTAGTGTTTTACATTAAAATAAATTCAGAGCCCAAATATTTGAGAAAAATTATGGGACTTGGTTTCTGATGGTTTTAGGTCACCATAAAGCTTTAATAATTTTCTTGTGATTTTTGGATATATATTTACAGTACTTGCTTGATAATATAGTAAAAGTTACCTTAAATGGTAAATTAGGAAGTGAAGGCCTAAATACCTCTGCAATTTCTCAAAATTTGTAATTACTGCTTAAATGCCTCATTGGATTTTTACTGATTTTATGGTGATTTATTGTTGGCTCATTAGTGCACTTCATGTTCATTCTAGGGCATTGGGAGGCTTAGAATAAATAAATTAAATGACCGATAAATAGGAAAAATTTGGAAATCTTGGACTTAGTTATCTTAGGTCATGGTGGACTCCCAGTACTTATTTTAGACCATTTGGATGAGAAAATTAAAGTACCCCCTAACGGGAGCACCATGTAGCTTAGTGTGGTCTGCATATAGTGATAGGACCGGAATAGGCTAGCTCGGAGGTTAAAGTCACCTAGGAGTAGAGCTACTTAATATAAAGAGGGTCTTGGCTTAAGGGTAGACATCAATTACAATAAGTTCCTTGGAAAGGGAGCTTTGGGATTCACCCCATCATAGCTCCTTGTACCGCAGCGAGCCCTTCACCGGGTAAACCTCGGGAAGTCCAAGGTTAACCTTAAATCTTAGGAATAAAATGATCAAGAGTAACCCTAATAATAATTGTACCTCACATATACACTTGTACACTTAGGAAGAAGAATTGGCATGGAATGGGTAGAGTAGGCCCGTAGTCTAAGGGCCTACTAGTAATGTCAATGGTCTGGTTGGTGATTGGGAAGTCCGGGGAGCGGGATGCTCAGGGACTTGGTATATGCTTGGTATCCTAGAGAGCTGGAGGCTCGGTAACATGAGAACTTGTACAAATATAACTGTCATGATTGCCTGTGCATAAAAGTGGTGGGTCATCGGTACTTGACGATCGATCACACCGACGTCGGTACGTTGACTCGGCGGTGTGGGACACTTAGCCAAAGAAAGTCTGGTGGACATAGCCAGCACTAATACGCGGATACTCTAGGTTGTGTTCTTCTAGGGGCGTATGGAAGGGCTAGGCCTGGTAGTGTGGTTATCTGCCTAGGAGTGGGGGGCCCGACCCACTGTCTCTGTTTGCTACTACGGAGGTTCCTGGGAGTGAAGCTAGCTACCCGAACTAGGGGAACTAAAGGTCTGTGCGCATGGAGTCGTGTGGGTGTGTTGCACTTGCTTGTGCATTCCATAGCATATTTGCATGTCATAGCATAAACATTGCTACCTATCGTATAAGATGGTATGGGACGTTTTATACGATAGGCCCTACAAAACGACCCCTTGGTCTATAGGGGTAATCCCTATAAATCAATGGTTATATTTCTTGTACTTTTACTTACTTGCTACTCCTTGCTGTTTGATAACCGACACCCCAACGTATAAGTGGTATGGGACACTTTATACGATGAGAGCCCTGCAAAAGATCCCTTGGCTTATGCGTTTCCGTATAAGTTAAGGTTATATTTCCTACTTTCTGCTTTTGTCATATTTACTATGAAATTGCTAGCATAGGTTCGTTGTCACCTGCTTTGACTTATTCTCCACCTTCATGTCCTTCCTTTTCTTCCTCTTCGCTCGGTACCTAGGAGCCATGGGGGAAGGGGTAGGGGATTATAGGGCTTAGTCTTTTAGACTAACGGTTTTCGAACCACAACATTTTAGTTGTACCATATGGAAGGGTCACGGGTTTTTCAGTTTCTGACAGAATTGACCCCACGACCGTGCTACCATTGTCACCAGCCGGGACATACACGGGTCAAATGCCCCTTGATGGGTGGGATCTCACCATCTCAGCAGCAAGGAGGCCAAAGACGTAGACGCAGACGTGGATTGCAAGGCGGCGATTGCAGGCCGAAAAGGAAGAAGCACCCAGTGATGCAGCACCAAAAGAGTACGGAGTCGGTGGAGATGGGCTAGTCTAGCTTGGGTGCTCTCGGTTCAGTGACAGTTATGGTGACGTTTAGTTTTAGTTTTGCTTCCGCGAGTGACTTGTAGTGAGGATTACATGTACTGGGCATAAGCCCTCCTTTTGTACTCTGATTATTATTATTGTGGACTCTCCCTTCGTGAAGATTTATTTATATATATGTGGTTATGGTGGACTAGATTTATATTTACATATACTACTGTTCTGCGATCGATTTGGCCGTCATGATCAGCGTTTTGTAGTGACGACCTTCCCGGGCGTGATGATGTTACCGCAAAGCGGCAATTCTGGGCTAAGACCCTGGTGTTTAAAAGGAAAAAAATGGGGTCTTACAAGTGGTATCAGAGCAAACCTCGATCGGAAAAGTAGCAGTCCACTAACCCTGGGTCACCCCCACTCGAGTTTAGTTTGTGGAGAAATTAAGCAGCGGAAGCAGTGGTGTGCTTATAAGGGAATCACATGTGAAAGTCCACTTCATCATTAATTGGAATTCCTCTTTGTAGCCTGCGGCAAACCCTGCCCCCAGCAGGGAACACCTTCTGCTGCGAAGATCTCGTCTTATAATCCTCTAACACGTGAGTTAGACTCAACCAACTAGGACTCGTGACTAACCATGACAATTTATAGTTTGCCCTAGTTCAAAATAGACCTTGGTTATGAATTTTGTTAAGGTAAGGAGATACCCAAAGAGAATAAAGGAAAAGTTTAGCGCGAGAATGACTACCTAAGACGTAAACTCAGGTGTCCCTACTTTACCAATCAAGGATTATTCAAAGCGGTAGACTACTTTAAGGAGAATTGAGACCAATAATACATTAGCAGAATGGTAAAAGACAAGTAGTCTTTACCCTCAATACCGGTAATAAAATTACCTAGAGGCAACCACCGAGACAAACACTGAAGGTCGGATAGGAATTCAAGTTCGGAAGATACCCATTTGGGATTGGGAACATTTTGACCCGGATAAGGTTGTCGTAAATGTGACTCAGAGGGTTTAAAGTATGGGGTATATTAACGAGTTTCAGGGTGGAACCCCAAGTCGAAGATTGATGCCCTAGGGATTGTGCACCCAGCTAGGACAGATGTAACAGGGTAATATCAAAGACACTTAGCCCAAGATAGGTAGGGGCTTATCTTTTGTTTATTGGGGGCTAAACTTTTGTTTATTGGGCAAATTAATATTGGCTTGGGTTCCCTTGGACCTAGTTTAGGGAAAGTGGCGTAACAAACATAGTGAGATTAAAGTCGATATAATTCGACGTTATTCGGGCGAACATAAGATTTTGTAAAAAAAAAACATGTTTGGAATGATAACCCGTAGCGTTACCAAGACAATGACATGGTAATAAGATGGAGTAATTACGAGAATTAACTATTACCACGTGAAATTAGATGACGGGTAACAAGATTCGGGATATCTGAGAAGGTAATGACTTAATCGCTATGTTGTATCATCAGAAGGATGATGTATCTCAGAACATGTACCCCCAGAGTGGAAATTTGAGGACATCGCGATGGATTTTATTCATGGGCTTCCCCGATCACGGACAGGAAACAACTCGATTTAGGTCATCGTCGATCGGTTGATGAAGGTGGCCAGATTCATTCCGATCAAGAAGGATGACTCTGTGGGGGTACTAGTGCGGAGATTTGTGGATCAGTTTGTTCGATACCACGGGGTGCCCAAGACGATCGTGTAAGATCGGGATGGCCGGTTCACTTCCAGGGAGTGGAGATCCGTGCAGGCTTACTTAGGCACGCGATTGGCCTTCATCACCGCATTCCATCCCCAGACGGATGGGCAGACGGAACGCACCAATCAGACGCTGGAAGATCTTCTGAGGCTATGTATTTTTGACCATGGGGAACCATGGGAGAAGCTCCTACCCCTTGTCGAGTTCTCCTATAACAACAGCTACCAGTCCAGCATCAGGATGGCGCCTTACGAAGCCTTGTATGGAAGGAGATGCAGGACCCCGCTTTCTTGGATGCAGGACGAGGATCCGAAGGCGTTGGGATCGGATTTTGTCGAAGACACCGAGGCTTAGGTGAGACTGATCAGAGACAGGATGTTAGAAGAGCAGAGCAGACAGGCTAAGTATTATGATGCCCGACATCGTCAGATAGAGTTTCAGGTGGGGGACCGAGTGTTTTTGAAGATCCGGCCCATGCATGGAGTTTCACAGGTGCGTGGTCGGAGGAAGAGCTCAGCCCTAGGTATATGGGCCCTTACAGGATCCTGGAGCAGATCGGGGCCCTAGCTTACAGGCTGGAGTTGCCACCAGAGCTGGCAGCTCTGCACGACGTATTCCTCGTTTCTTCGCTTAGGAGGGCTCTATTACGCCCGGAGCAGTAGATTTTGACCACAGATGGACCGGTAGGTTCCGACCGGTCAGTTCACTTTGAGCCGATCAGGATCTATGGCACGACAGTGCGGGTCTTGCGACGGAAGAAGGTTCCGTTAGTCAAGGTTCTGTGGAACAAGCATGGGAAGGAGGAGCATACATGGGAGCCACAGGACTTGATGCGGCAAAAGTTCTGGAGCTTTTCGGAAAGGTATACCTCACAACCCCTCTGGACAATCAATTTGCGTTCCTATTTTAAACCAATAGGACTGAAATTTCATGAGTAAAGGCTAATCTTTTGTTTATTAGGGTATATACCTAGTCAACTGGATGAATTTGTCTTAGATTTGACAATCACCTTCAAACCACACATAACAAACGTAACGTAGGGATGTAAATCTCTCAACTCTCATGGGATGTTACAAGACTTTTTCTCCCTATAGGAGCCCCGTAGGGCTCAACCTTGATTTTGGGGACGAAATCTTTGTTTTGTTTATTGGGATTTGTAACATCCCATTTCCAACTAGACCCCTAGGAGTGGTTTTGTCTTAACAGAACCGTAGGAAGCCCAGGAATTGAAGTTTGTCGACCAAGATTTTGAGTCAAGGGGTGGTCACGCCCGTGACCGACCCGTCACGCCCGTGACATAGGGCATGACCCCCTTCAACGATCGTCGATCTCAGGAAGACGATCGTCGAGCTCAGAAATTTCAACATAGGTCAGACACGCCCATGACCGATTCGTCACGCCCGTGATCTTGGAATGGCGTTGAGTGAGCTAAGCTCACTCAATGCCGTGGTCTGGATGGAGTTGAGTGAGCTTAGCTCACTCAAAGGCATAAGCGGGATGGCGTTGAGTGCACTCAACGCCATAAGTTGAATGGCGTTGAGTGCACTGACTGCACTCAACGCCATTTGGTGTCGGCAGGTTGGCGTTGAGTGAGCTGAGCTCACTCAATGCCATAGACTGGATGGCGTTGAGTGAGCTTATCTCACTCAATGTCGTAATCTGTCTGGCAGGATGGCGTTGAGTGCGTTGAGTGCACTCAATGCCATAAGTTGAATGACGTTGAGTGCACTGACCGCACTCAACGCCATTTGGTGCTGTTTGGATGGCGTTGAGTGAGCAGAGCTCACTCAACGCCATAATCTGGATGGCATTGAGTGATCCAAGCTCACTCAACGCCATAACCTGGACGGCGTTGAGTGAGCTAAGCTCACTCAAAGCCATAATCCGGATGGCGTTGAGTAAGCTGAGCTCACTCAACGCTATAGTCTGGGAGTACATTCTGATGGTGTTGAGTGAGCATAGCTCACTCAACACCGTAACTGGGATGGCGTTGAGTGAGCTGAGATCACTCAATGCCGTAACTGGGATGGCGTTGAGTGAGCTGAGCTCACTCAACGCCGTAGCATGGATGGCGTTGAGTGAGCAAAGCTCACTCAACGCCATTTTACTTAGAATTTTTCTTGCATCTTTTTTTGGCTGTGTGCTTGTTTAGCTGAACCGGGGCGGTCTAGGAAGTGGGACAGAATGCATTAGTGGGCCTTTTCCTTTTAATAAAACCCAATTAAGTCTTATTTTGAAGAAGGTTGACCGGTCAAGTGAAGCTGTGCCACGTGGACCGTCGGTTTTGGCAAAAGGAGTAGTGATGGCCATGGCCGAGAGCTAGGCTTCATGACCATCAATGGAATTTGATGCCATGGCCTTCCCCCTTCCCTTTCATGACTAGATTCAACTCCTCTCAGGGAGAGGAGGAGTTTCCAGCCCTCCTCCAGCTGTTACAAGCTGTTTCAGCTCCCCTCCACCATGTCTAAAGCTTGCATGTAAGAGGCACGAATGGCTAGACCGTTTCTACTCCCTCCCGCAGCCTTGTTCTCCTATAAAAGACTCCCTAGACTTAGATAGGAAGGTTTCACCCTTGCCAGATAAATCTAGAGCTCATTACCTTGCTGTTGAAGAATTCCGGCGACGCCACCACCGCGCTAATCGCATCCCGACGATCGGCTCGACTCCAAACCTCGAATAAGGTCCTCCTCTACCTCTTCTTCTATGGATAGATCTTAGAAATCATTAGGAGAGATATCGGGGTCAAAAGAGCTGGATCGGGTGAGCGTTTCCATGGTTTTTCCGAAATTTCATGGTGGCGGTTTCGCCGGAAACCGCTTCTCCGGCGGCCGTGCCGCCGCCCGACGGTAGCCCTCACCTCAACAGAGGTGGTGGTGGTGGTGGCCGGCCAGGGAGATGGCTGGGTGGCCGGGAAATAGCTTTAGAAAAGCTACAAGTTTTAAGCATTTTTAGGTTGCTGGTTCGGGCTCTTTGAGAAGATGAACAGTAACCTATATTACTAAATTATGATATTTATATATATAATGTAGTGATTTACCAAGCTCTCTTTTATGCTATTTAATGAGATACTTATAGGCTTTTTATGTAGAAGAGACAAACATGAAATCTGTAGCCCTATGAGTCTACTATATTTCAAAATTGATTTGGGTCAATTTGGTCAACTGGTTTGACCAGGACACCTCTTTTGGTGGGATCTAGACCTAGAGCTAGGCAGAGACAAAAAGGTGTGCCCACCTTTCATCCTTTGCCCAAATGTTCTGAAATTTGGGCAGGGAGTCTATCCTAACTATACCTAGGGCCTATCCAAAAATGAGAATTTTTGGAGAATATTTGTTTATAGTTTTTGTAAAAATTTAATAATTCATGTATAATTTAATTATGTGTCTTAAACACCTCAAAATCCCCCCAAATTTAAGTGGGAGGTCTTAGGAAAAATGTTAGAACTATGGTAAAAATTCCACCTCATTTGGAAGTGTTTTGATTAGGTTTTAACTCAACCCTAGTTTGGCCCTTATAGGGTTAATTAGGTCAATCCATTCCTTTTTGGATCTGAGTGGTCAAACAAGCTCAAAAGAGGCTGATATTTTGGCCACTGAATTGTTTAGGCGTGACACACCCTCAAATGTAATTTGGGGTGGTTTGGGATAGGGTAGCCCTAGAAACCTAGTGTAGGTCCCTTAATGGGGACTTGGTGAGTTGTGAAGGTCATGGGGTCAAATGACCTTGGACTGACTTGAAATTTGGTGGAGAGGACCATAAGGGTACTAAAGTACTCTGGTCAAAATCTTAGGGGCTTTGGAGACCTTTAACCCACCTAAAACCCTAACCCTAGATTAGGTCACCAACATTAATTTGAATTATTAAGCTATCAATTGAACTTCAAATAAAGTAAAGTTTAGGCAGGATGATTTTCTAATCTAAATGGCCATAATATAATTTTGTTGAGATTTTTGGGTTAATTTATACAGTACTTCATTTACAACTCTAATTGAGCCCTAGATATTTATTTTGATGATTTTTGAATTTATATGCACTAGAATGTTATTAAATCTTGGATTAGGGCATCCTATAGCATGTTATACCTTCTGTATTTTTATTGGGAGTTTTTTATAATTATTTTGGGTACCTGCTTCTATAATGTACTAATTGTGATATGTAGTAAAAAAATACAAATAATGCCCATTTATTATTTGTAAATTTATGAAATTTGGTCACTGGGTATTTAAGACAATACTAGTCATCCTGTAAATTTATCTGGAGTTTTAGATGATTAAAAATAGTACCTCCTTCTGTAAGCTAGGAAAATTAGTGTTTAACATTAAAATAAATTCAGAGCACAAATATTGGAGAAAAATTATGGGACTTGGTTTCTGATGGTTTTAGGTCACCATACAGCTTTTATAATTTTCTTGTGATTTTTGGATATATATATACTGTACTTGCTTCATAATATAGTAAAAGTGGCCTAAAATGGTAAATTAGGAAGTGAAGGCCTAAATACCTCTGAAATTTCTCAAAATTTGTAATTACTGCTTAAATTCCTAATTGGATTTTTACTGATTTTATGGTGATTTATTGTTGGCTCATTAGTGCACTTCATGTTCATTCTAGGGCATTGGGAGGCTTAGAATAAATAAATTAAATGCCCGATAAATAGGAATTTTTTTGAAATCTTGGACTTAGTTATATTAGGTCATGGTGGACTCCCAGTACTTATTTTAGGGAATTTAGATGAGAAAATTGGACTTCCCACTAACGGGAGCACCATGTAGCTTTGTGTGGTCTGCATATAGTGATAGGACCGGAGTAGGCTAGCTCGGAGGTTAAAGTCACCTAGGAGTAGAGCTACTTAATATAAAGAGGGTCTTGGCTCAAGGGTAGACATCAATTACAATAAGTGCCTTGGAAAGGGAGCTTTGGGATTCACCCCATCATAGCTCCTAGTACCGCTGCGAGCCCTTCACCGGGTAAACCTCGAGAAGTCCAAGGTTAACCTTAAATCTTAGGAATAAAATGATCAAGAGTAACCCTAATAATAGTTGTACCTCACACCTACACTTGTACACTTAGGAAGAAGAATTGGCATGGAATGGGTAGAGTAGGCCCATGGTCTAAGGGCCTACTAGTAATGTCAATGGTCTGGTTTGTGATTGGGAAGTCCGGGGAGCGGGATGCTCGGGGACTTGGTATATGCTTGGTAGCCTAGAGAGCTGGAGGCTTGGTAACATGAGAACTTGTATAAATATAACTTTCATGATTGCATGTGCATTAAAGTGGTGGGTCATCGGTACTGGACAATCGATCACACCGACATCGGTACGTTGACTCAGCGGTGTGGGACACTTAGCCAAAGAAAGCCTGGTGGACATAGCCAACACTAATACGCGGATACTCTAGGTTGTGTTCTTCTAGGGGCGTATGGAAGGGCTAGGCCTGGTAGTGTGGTTACCCACTTAAGAGTGGGGGCCCGACCCACTGCCTCCGTTTGCCACTACGGAGGTTCCTGGGAGTGAAGCTAGCTGCCCGAACAGGGGGAACTAAAGGTCTGTGCGCATGAAGTCATGTGGGTGTGTTGCACTTGCTTGTGCATTCCATAGCATATTTGCGTGTCATAGCATAAACATTGCCACCTATCGTATAAGATGGTATGGGACGTTTTATACGATAGGCCCTGCAAAACGACCCCTTGGTCTATAGGGGTAATCCCTATGAATCAATGGTTATATTTCTTGTGTTTTTACGTACTTGCTACTCCTTGCTGTTTAATAAACGACACCCCAACGTATAAGTGGTATGTGACACTTTATACGATGGGAGCCCTGCAAAAGATCCCATGGCTTATGCGTTTCCGCATAAGTTAAGGTTACATTTCCTACTTTCTGCTTTTGTCATATTTACTATGGAATTACTAGCATAGGTTCACTGTCACCTGCTTTGACTTATTCTCCACTTTCATGTCCTTCCCTTTCTTCCTATCCGCTCGGTACCTAGGAGCCATGGGGGAAGGGGTAGGGGATGATAGGGCTTAGTCTTTTAGACTAACGGTTTTCGAACCATAACATTTTAGGTGTACCATATGGAAGGGTCACGGGTTTTACAGTTTCTGACAGAATTGACCCCGTGACCGTGCTACCATTGTCACCAGCTGAGACATACACGGGTCAAATTCCCCTTAATGGGTGGGATCCCACCAGCTCAGCAGTCAGGAGGCCGAAGACGTAGACGTGGATTGCGAGGCGGCGACTACAGGCCGAAAAGGAAGAAGCACCCAGTGATGCAGCACCAACAGAGTACGGAGTCGGTGGAGATGGGCCAGTCTAGCTTGGGTGCTCTCGGTTCAGTGATAGTTTCGGTGATGCTTAGTTTTAGTTTTTCTTCCGCGAGTGACTTGTAGTGAGGATTACATGTATTGGGCATAAGCCCTCGTTTTGTACTCTGATTATTATTATTGTGGACTCTCCCTTCGTGGAGATTTATTTATATACATGTGGTTATGGTGGACTAGATTTATATTTACATATATTACTATTCTGCGATCGATTTGGCCGGCAGGATCGGCGTTTAGTAGTGACGACCTTCCCGGGCGTGATGTGATAGTGTCACCGCAAAGCGGCAATTCTGGGCTAAGACCCCGGTGTTTAAAAGAAAAAAAAAATGGGGTCCTATAAGTGGTATCAGAGCAAACCTTGATCGTAAAAGTAGTAGTCCACTAATCCTGGGTCACCCCTGCTCGAGTTTTGTTTGGGGACAAACGAAGCAGCGGAAGAAGTGGTGTGCCCATAAGGGAAATCACATGTGAAAGTACACTTCATCATTAATTGGAATTCCTCTTTGTAGCCTGCGTCAAACCCTGCCCCCAGTAGGGAACACCTCCGGCTGCGAAGATCTCGTCTTATAATCCTCTAACCAACGAGTTAGACTTAACTAACTAGGACTCGTGACTAACAATGACAATTTATAGTATGCCCTTGTTAAAAATAGACCTTGGGTTTGAATTTGGTTAAGGTAAGGAGATACCCAAAGAGAAGAAATGAAAAGTTTCGCACGAGAATGACTACCTAAGACGTAAGCTCAGGTGTCCCTACTTTCCCAATCAAGGATTATTCAAAGCGGTAGACTACTTTAAGGAGAATTGAGGCCAATAATATATTAGCAGAATGGTAAAAGACAAGTAGTCTTAACCCTCAATACCGGTAATAAAATTACCTAGAGGCAACCATCGAGACAAACACTGAAGGTCGGATAGGAATTCAAGTTCGGAAGATACCCATTTTGGATTGGGAACATTTTGTCCCGGATAAGGTTGTCGTAAATGTGACTCAGAGGGTTTAAAGTATGGAGTATATTAACGAGTTTCAGGGTGGAACCCCAAGTCGAAGATTGATGCCCTAGGGATTGTGCACCCAGCTAGGACAGATGTAACAGGGTAATATCAAAGACACTTAGCCCAAGATAGGTAGGGGCTTATCTTTTGTTTATTGGGGGCTAAACTTTTGTTTATTGGGCAAATTAGTATTGGCTTGGGTTCCCTTGGACCTAGTTTAGGGAAAGTGGTGTAACAAACATAGTGAGATTGAAGTCGATATAATTCGACGTTATTCAGGCGAACATAAGATTTTGTAAAAAAAAAACATGTTTGGAATGATGACCCGTAGCGTTACCAAGACAATGACATGGTAATAAGACGGAGTAATTACGAGAATTAACTATTATCACGTGAAATTAGATGACGGGTAACAAGATTCGGGATATCTGAGAAGGTAAAGACTTAATCGCTAGGTTGTATCATCAGAAGGATGATGTATCTCAGAACATGTACCCCCGGAGTGGAAATTTGAGGACATCATGATGGATTTTATTCATGGACTTCCCCGATCACGGACGGGAAATGACTCGATTTAGGTCATCGTCGATCGGTTGACGAAGGTGGCCAGATTCATTCCGATCAAGAAGGATGACTCTGTGGGGGTACTAGTGCGGAGATTTGTGGAGCAGTTTGTTCGATACCATGGGGTGCCCAAGACGATCGTGTCGGATTGGGATGGCCGGTTCCCTTCCAGGGAGTGGAGATCCGTGCAGGCTTACGTAGGCACGTGATTGACCTTCATCACCGCATTCCATCCCTAGACGGATGGGCAGACAGAACGCACAAATCGGACGCTGGAAGATCTTCTGAGGCTATGTACTTTTGACCACGGGGAACCATGGGAGAATCTCCTACCCTTGTCGAGTTCTCCTATAGCAACAGCTACCAGTCCAGCATTAGGATGGCGCCTTACAAAGCCTTGTATGGAAGGAGATACAGGACCCCGCTTTCTTGGATGCAGGACGAGGATCCGAAGATGTTTGGATCGGATTTTGTCGAAGACACCGAGGCTTAAGTGAGACTGATCAGAGACAAGATGTTAGAAGCGCAGAGCAGACAGGCTAAGTATTATGACGCCCGACATCGTCAGGTAGAGTTTCAGGTGGGGGATCGAGTGTTTTTGAAGATCCGGCCCATGCATGGAGTTTCATGGGTGCGTGGTCGGAGGAAGAGCTCAGCCCTAGGTATATGGGCCCTTACAGGATCCTGGAGCGGATTGGGGCCCTAGCTTACAGACTGGAGTTGCCACCAGAGCTGGTAGCTCTACACGACGTATTCCACATTTCTTCGCTTAGGAGGGCTCTACTACGCCCGGAGCAGCAGATTTTGACCACAAATGGACCAGTAGCTTCCGACCGGTCATTTCACTTGGAGCCGACCAGGATCGATGGCACGGCAGTGTGGGTCTTGTGACGGAAGAAGGTTCCGTTAGTCAAGGTTCTATGGAACAAGCATGGGCAGGAGGAGCATACATTGGAGCCACAGGACTTGATACGGCAAAAGTATCCGGAGCTTTTCGGAAAGGTATACCTCACAACCCCTTTGGACAATCAATTTGCGTTCCTATTTTAAACCAATAGGTCTGAAATTTTAAAAATAGAGGCTAATCTTTTGTTTATTGGGGTATATACCTAGTCAACTGGACGAATTGGTCTTAGATTTGACAATCACCATCAAACCACACATAGCAAACGTAATTTAGAGATGTAAATCTCTCAACTCTTATGGGATGTTACAAGCCTTTTTATCTCGATAGGAGCCCCGTAGGCTTAACCTTGATTTTGGGGACGAAATCTTTGTTTTATGTATTGGGATTTGTAACATCCCATTTCTAACTAGACCCCTAGGAGTGGTTTTGTCTTAACAGAATCGTAGGAAGCCCAAGAATTGAAGTTTGTCGACCAAGATTTTGAGTCAAGGGGTGGTCACGCCCGCAACCGACCCGTCACGCCCGTGACCTAGGGCATGACCCCCTTCGACGATCGTCGACCTCAGGAAGATGATCGTCGAGCTCAGAAATTTCAATATAGGTCAGACACACCCGTGACCGATCCGTCACGCCCGTGACCTTGGAATGGCGTTGAGCGAGCTAAGCTCACTCAATGCCGTGGTCTGGATGGCATTGAGTGAGCTTAGCTCACTCAAAGAAATAAGCGAGATGGCGTTGAGTGCATTGAGTGAACTCAACGCCATAAGTTGAATGGCGTTGAGTGCACTGACTGCACTCAACACTATTTAGTGTCGGCAGGTTGGCGTTGAGTGAGCTGAGCTCACTCAACGTCGTAGACTGGATGGAGTTGAGTGAGCTTAGCTCACTCAACGCCGTAATCTGTCAGGCGGGATGGCGTTGAGTGCGTTAAGTGCACTCAATTCCATAAGTTGAACGGCATTGAGTGCACTGACCGCACTCAAAGCCATTTGGTGCTGTCTAGATGGAGATGAGTTAGCAGAGCTCACTCAACGCCATAATCTGGACGGCGTTGAGTGAGATAAGCTCACTCAATGCCATAACCTGGACGGCGTTGAGTGAGCTAAGCTCACTCAAAGCAATAATCCGGATGGCGTTGAGTGAGCTGAGCTCACTCAACGCCATAGTCTGGGAGGCCATTTTGATGGCATTGAGTGAGTATAGCTCACTCAATGCCGTAACTGGGATGGCGTTGAGTGAGCTGAGCTCACTAAACGCAGTAACTGAGATGGCGTTGAGTGAGCTGAGCTCACTCAACGCCGTAGCATGGATGGCATTGAGTGAGCAGAGCTAACTCAACGCCATTTTACTTAGAATTTTTCTTGCATCTTTTTTTTGGCTGTGTGCTGGTTCAGCTGAACTGGGGCGGTCTAGGAAGTGGGCCAGAATGCATTAGTGGGCCGTTTCCTTTTAATAAAACCCAATTAAGTCTTATTTTGAAGAAGGTTGACCGGTCAAGTGAAGCTGTGCCACGTGGACCGTCAGTTTTTGCAAAAGGAGCAGTGACGACCATGGCCGAGAGCTAGGCTTCATGGCCATCAATGGCATTTGATGCCATGGCCTACCCCCTTCCCTTTCACGGCTGGATTCAACTCCTCTCAGGGAGAGGAGGAGTTTCCAGGCCTCCTCCAGCTGTTACAAGCCGTTTCAGCTCCCCTCCACAATGGCTGAAGCTTGCATGTAAGAGACACTAATGGCTGGACCGTTTCTACTCCCTCCTGCAGCCTTGTTCTCCTATAATAGACTCCCTATACTTAGATAGGAAGGTTTCACCCATGCCAGATAAATCTAGAGCTCATTACCTTACTGTTGAAGAATTTCGACGATGCCACCACCGCGCCAATCGCATCCTGACGATCGGCTCGACTCCACACCTCGAATAAGGTCCTCCTATACCTCTTCTTCTATGGATAGATCTTAGAAATCATTAGGAGAGATATCAGGCTCAAAAGAGCTGGATCGGGTGAGCGTTTCCATGGTTTTTCCGAAATTTCATTGTGGCGGGTTCGCCGAAAACCGCCTCTCTGGCGGCCGTGCCGCCGCCCGACGGTAGCCCTCACCTCAATAGAGGTGGTGGTGGTGGTGGCCGGCCAGGGAGATGGCTGGGTGGCCGGGAAATAGCTTTAGAAAAGCTACAGGTTTTAAGCATTTTTAGGTTGCTGGTTCGGGCTCTTTGAGAAGATGAACAGTAACCTATATTACTAAATTATGATATTTATATATAAAATGTAGTAATTTACCAAGCTCTCTTTTATGCTATTTAATGAGGTACTTAAAGGCTTTTTATGTAGAAGAGACCAACATGAAATCTGTAGCCCTATGGGTCTACTATATTTAAAAATTGATTTGGGTCAATTTGGTCAACTGGTTTGACCAGGGCACCTCTTTTGGTGGGATCTAGACCTAGAGGTAGGCAGAGACAAAAAGGTGTGCCCACCTTTCATCCTTTGCCCAAATGTTCTGAAATTTGGGCAGGGAGTCTATCCTAACTATACCTAGGGCCTATCCAAAAATGATAATTTTTGGAGAATATTTTTCTATAGATTTTGTAAAAATTTTATAATTCATGTATAATTTAATTAGGTGTTTTAAACACCTCAAAATCCCCCCAAATTTGGGTGGGACGTCTTAGGAGGAATGTTAGAACTCTGGTAAAAATTCCACCTCATTTGGAAGTGTTTTGATTAGGTTTTAACTCGACCCTAGTTTGGCCCTTATAGGGTTAATTAGGTCAATCCATTCCTTTTGGGATCTGAGTGGTCAAAAATCCTCAACAGAGGCTTATATTTTGGCCACTGACTTGTTTGGGCATGAAACACCCTCCAATGTAATTTGGGGTGGTTTGGGATAGGGTAGCCCTAGAACCTTAGGGTAGGTCCCTTAATGGGGACTTGGTGAGTTGTAAAGGTCATGGGGTCAAATGACCTTGGACTGACTTAAAATTTGGTGGAGAGGACCATAAGGGTACTAAAGTCCTCTGGTCAAAATCTTAGGGGCTTTGGAGACCTTTAGCCCACCTAAAACCCTAACCTTAGATTAGGTCACCAACCTTAATTTGAATTTTTAAGCTATCAATTGAACTTAAAATAAAGTAAAGTTTGGGCAGGGTGATTTTCTGGTCTAAATGGCCATAATATAAGTTTGTTGAGATTTTTGGGTTAATTTATACAGTACTTCATTTACAACTCTAATTGAGCCCTAGATATTTATTTTTATGATTTTGGAATTTCTATGCACTGGAATGTTATGAAATATTGGATTAGGGCATCTTATAGCATATTATAACTTATGTATTTTTATTGGGAGTTTTATATAATTATTTTGGGTACCTGCTTCTTTAACATACCAATTGTGATATGTAGTCAAAAAATACAAATAATGCCCATTTATTATTTTGAAATTTATGAAATTTGGTCACTGGGTGTTTCAAACCATGTTAGTCATCCTGTAAATTTCTGTGGATTTTAAGATGATTAAAAATAGTACCTCCTTCTCTAAGCTAGGAAAATTAGTGTTTTACATTAAAATAAATTCAGAGCCCAAATATTAGAGAAAAATTATGGGACTTGGTTTCTGATGGTTTTAGGTCACCATACAGCTTTTATAATTTTCTTGTGATTTTTGGATATATATATACAGTACTTGCTTCATAATATAGTAAAAGTGGCCTAAAATGGTAAATTAGGAAGTGAAGGCCTAAATACCTCTGAAATTTCTCAAAATTTGTAATTACTGCTTAAATTCCTAATTGGATTTTTACTGATTTTATGGTGATTTATTGTTGGCTCATTAGTGCACTTCATGTTCATTCTAGGGCATTGGGAGTCTTAGAATAAATAAATTTAATGCCTGATAAATAGGAAATTTTTTGAAATCTTG
The DNA here is from genome assembly GCA_039513925.1 of Platanthera zijinensis. Classification (NCBI taxonomy): domain Eukaryota; kingdom Viridiplantae; phylum Streptophyta; class Magnoliopsida; order Asparagales; family Orchidaceae; genus Platanthera; species Platanthera zijinensis. The sequence goes on from CM077091.1 coordinate 63,057,895, forward strand.
GACTTAGTTATATTAGATCATGGTGGACTCCCAGTACTTATTTTAGAGCATTTGGATGAGAAAATTGGAGTACCCCCTAATGGGAGCACCATGTAGCTTAGTGTGGTCTGCATATAGTGATAGGACCGGAGTAGGCTAGCTCGGAGGTTAAAGTCACCTAGGAGTAGAGCTACTAAATATAAAGAGGGTCTTGGCTCAAGGGTAGAAATCAATTACAATAAGTGCCTTGGAAAGGGAGCTTTGGGATTCACCCCATCATAGCTCCTAGTACAGTTGCGAGCCCTTCACCGGGTAAACCTCGGGAAGTCCAAGGCTAACCTTAAATCTTAGGAAAAAAATGATCAAGAGTAACCCTAATAATAATTGTACCTCACACCTACACTTGTACACTTAGGAAGAAGAATTGGCATGGAATGGGTCGAGTAGGCCCGTGGTCTAAGGGCTTACTAGGAATGTCAATGGTCTGGTTTGTGATTGGGAAGTCCGGGGAGCGGGATGCTCGGAAACTTGGTATATGCTTGGTAGCCTAGAGAGCTGGAGGCTCGGTAATATGAGAAGTTGTAAAAATATAACTGTCATGATTGCATGTGCATAAGAGTGGTGGGTCATCAGTACTGGACGATCGATCACACCGACGTCGGTACGTTGACTCGGCGGTGTGGGACACTTAGCCAAAGAAAGCCTGGTGGACATAGCCAGCACTAATACGCGGATACTCTAGGTTGTGTTCTTCTAGGGGCGTATGGAAGGGCTAGGCATGGTAGTGCGGTTACCCGCCTAGGAGTGGGGGGCCCGACCCACTGTCTCCATTTGCCACTACAGAGGTTCCTGGGAGTGAAGTTAGCTACCCGAATAGGGGGAACTAAAGGTCTGTGCGCATGGAGTCGTGTGGGTGTGTTGCACTTGCTTGTGCATTCCATAGCATATTTGCGTGTCATAGAATTAACATTGCCACCTATCGTATAAGATGGTATGGGACATTTTATACGATAGGCCCTGCAAAATGACCCCTTGGTCTATAGGGGTAATCCCTATAAATCAATAGTTATATTTCTTGTGCTTTTACTTACTTGCTACTTCTTGCTGTTTGATAACCGACACCCCAACGTATAAGTGGTATGGGACACTTTATACGATGGGAGCCCTGCAAAAGATCCCTTGGCTTATGCATTTCCGCATAAGTTAAGGTTACATTTCCTACTTTCTGCTTTTGTCATATTTACAATTGAATTGCTAGCATAGGTTCGTTGTCACCTGCTTTGACTTATTCTACACCTTCATGTCCTTCCCGTTATTCCTCTCCGCTCGGTACCTAGGAGCCATGGGGGAAGGGGTAGGGGATGATAGGGCTTAGTCTTTTAAACTAACGGTTTTCGAACCACAACATTTTAGGTGTACCATATGGAAAGGGTCACGGGTTTTGTAGTTTCTAACAGAATTGACCCCGCGACCGTGCTACCATTGTCACCAGCCGGGACATACACGGGTCAAATGCCCCTTGATGGGTGGGATCCCACCAGCTCAGCAGCCAGGAGGCCGAAGACGTAGACGCAGATGTAGATTGCGAGGCGGCGACTGCAGGCCGAAAAGGAAGAAGCACCCAGTGATGCAGAACCAACAGAGTACAGAGTCGGTGGAGATGGGCCAGTCTAGCTTGGGTGCTCTCGGTTCAGTGACAGTTATGGTGACACTTAGTTTTAGTTTTGCTTCCGCGAGTGACTTGTAGTGAGGATTACATGTACTGGGCATAAGCCCTCCTTTTATACTCTGATTATCATTATTGTGGACTCTCCCTTCGTGGAGATTTATTTATATACATGTGGTTATGGCGGACTAGATTTATATTTACATATACTACTGTTCTGCGATCGATTTGGTCGGCAGGATCGGCGTTTTGTAGTGACGACCTTCCCGGGCGTGATTGTGTAACCGCAAAGCGGCAATTCTGGGCTAAGATCCCGATGTTTAAAAAAAAGGGGTCTTACAAGGTGTACGGGGGTGAAGGGCCAGTATGTTATTTATTACTGCGGTCAGGCAGACAATCCCTGAAGACGTATACCCGACCTAAAAGTCTAGCAGGTAGCTAGCAATTTGTACGCAGAGACTCTAGAGTGCACCTAGGACGTGTACAGAGGCGTACAAGAGAGGTCTAGGCCTGGTATTGTGTATACTCGCCTAGAAAGCGGATAATCTCGATCCGCTGCTGCCGTTGCCACAACGGTGGTACCTGAGAGTGATGCTAGCTCTCGAAATGTGGCAACTAAAGGTCTGGGATCTCAGAGTCGCGTGCGTGTGTTTCACTTGCATGTTGCATAACTATATCATAATCATTCATAAGTTTCATAGATCCTTATCATATAAATTAGTATGGGCTTTTTTATATGATAAGTAACGATTCCTGGAAACCTTAACTTATAAATTTGTATGGGCATTTTTATAAGTTAAGGTACGCTCTGTGATGATAGTATAGTAGTAGTGTAGCCTTACCTTCTTCTTTACTTTCAGTTCTTTTACTTACTGTACTGTACTTTACTTCTTTATACCTTGTGCTTAGAACTGATAGATGTAGAATTATATTATACACTTGCTAGTTAGCTTCTGTCACCTGCTTCCCTTTTTGCTACCCCTTGTTGTCCTCCACTTCGTCCTCCCGCTCGGTTCTTAGGAGTTGCGGGGCGAGGTGCGGAGGAAATGACTTAGTATTTTTGACTAATGGTCGGTGACCATATCATTTTAGGAGCTCGAGGAGATGGAGCACAAGCACGACGAGATGGCAGGACTTGAAGAGCAGATGCCGATACCACCTACTACCACTACTGGAGCACGTCCTCAGGTGGGATGAGTTTGGATGATTAGATTCCACTGTTTTGATTTGAGATAGAGAGAGAGTTATTTTATTTGATGTACTGGGCATAAGGCCTTATTACTCTTTCATTTTGCACTCATTTTGGACTATTCATTTTTGTACATTTCATTTGCTATATATGTGATTAGTAATATGGTTGTGGACTATGCTGTGTATACTCTGTTTTATACTTCTCTTTCTCAATTTGCCGAATAGGTTTATGATCGTGCTAGCCGGCAGAATCAGCGACTTGCGGTGTTTACTAACCTGTGTGTTAATGTCACCGTAAGGCGGCGGTTCTGGGCATAAGATCCGGGTTAACTCCTCGGAAGGGGGAGTTGGATCTTACAAACTGGTATCAGAGGGAGGTTTCGATCCTCCGACCTGTGGGTTATGGGCCATCCTGTAAGGTGCCCGGGACACTGGTCTCGCCCCCCGCACCAACTGAATCCTGAAGTCCAAATCCCGGATTGGTGGTAGTCTGGGCAATTTCTCTGGGAATACATCGGAGAAATCCCGAGCCACTGGGATGTAAGCTATGGAACTCTCTAGTGCTACCATCTCGAAGCAAATGAGGTACACCTAATCCCCCTGCTCATAGGCCTTGACAGCCTGTACAGAAGATAAAGAAAGGTGGGGGATGGGACAGATACCTTCAATGGTGACATAGGAATCTCCATGTCTGAGTGTGATCCTCTTCGAGGGGCAGTCGATCTGGGCATGGTTCCAATGGAGCCAGGTCATGCCCAAAATCAGATCAAAGTCCGATAATCTCAGGACCGCTGTCAGACCCTCAAATGTCTTGCCTCCGATCTTGGCCTCCATATTGCAGCTATCCGTGTTCCGTAGCTCTGAGTCATCAGGAAGACGCACCCTCATTTCTAGGCCAGAGAACCTTTCCACACCCTCTAGTCCTTCAATAAATGTGTCTGACATGAATGAGTGGGAGGCACCCAATTCGAATAGAGTATGGGCGGGCTTACCGCTGATCATAACTATCCCTGGGTTTTGTTAGAGTTCAAAGATAAGGATTATTTCTAAGGTTCTCGAGGTACTCATTAAAGTTTAAAATTCTAAATTTTTGCAATAATTAAAGTACCTGTAATCACTTCTTCGGGGTTCCTCTGCTCCGTGAGGTCCAACGCATACATTTGTTCCTGGCCACGTCCTCGGCCATGATGTCCACGACCTCGGCCTCGACCTCTTCCTCGGCCTCGACCCTTGTGTGCTGGAGGGGCCACTGGAGGTGGGGACCGTCGCCTTACGGTGACAATAACACACGGGTTAGTCGACAACGCAAGTACCCGATTCTACTAGCTAGCACGATCATAAACATGTTAGGCCAATTGAGAAACAGAAGTATAAAACAGAGTATACACAGCATAGTCCATAGCAACAGTACTAATCACATATATAGCAAATGAAAAGTACACAAATGAATAGTCCAAAATGAGTGCAAAATGAAAGAGTAATAAGGGCTTATGCCCAGTACATCAAATCAAATAACTCTCTCTCTCTCAAATCAAAATAGCGGAATCTAATCATCCAAACTCATCCCACCTGAGCATGTGCTCTAGTAGTGGTAGTAGGTGGTATCGGCATCTGCTCCTCAAGTCTTGCCATCTCGTCATGCTGGTGCTCCATCTCCTCGAGCTCCTAAAATGATATGGTAACCGACCATTAGTCAAAAAGACTAAGTCGTTTCCTCCGCACCTCGTCCTCAGCAAAATCGATAAAGTCAACTGATTTCAAATCAAGTACGGAGAAGCTACAGAACACGACAAACTCTGCCGAGAAGCTATTGTATGTCTTCTTCCATTAAAGCAAGGTGCAGTTAGATGCTGCAGGTGAGCCCCACTGATCTCTAAGAGCCGTTGATTAGAAAACTACAAAAGGAAGAGATGGGCCAAGACGAAAAAGAACATTTAGGGCTTTATCAATTTGAAAAAGGGTGGCGACCGGACTTCATCTCTCTCGCCATTATTGCCGAGATTGAGCTTGAAGTCTTCTTATAAGAATACAAAAAGTTTAGTGAACTATTGCTTCTCCATCTGCTGCAGCATAATCAGAAAGATTTCTGATAGAGAAAGAAAGTAGAGCCATCATTCTCTAGTGGGCTCAATTGGCTGATTGAAGAACACAAGTTCATCTTCTTCTTCAGCAAGATCAGAATCTTTATTCTGAGTTTGTTGGAACACCTTATTACTAATTTGGGCAAGGATCACTATGTTTTTAGGAAAATTGGTTTGACCTAGATGTATAGTTGAAAAGGTCAAATTAGAATGAGTCTAGGGCTTAGAACTTAGGTTTGAAGCTGCCCCCAGGACCATTCAAAGATCAAGACTTAGAGCTGAGAAGAAGACAATTTTCGTCGAACTAAGTTCGACGAAACGTCGAACTCCGTTCGACGCTCTCTGAGCTCAACCCTGCTAAGTCATTGAACTCCGGTCGACGATCTTCGAGCTCAGATCGACGATCTTCCTTCAGCTAGTTTCCTAGTTGCTGAGCTCAACTCAACGATCTTCGAGCTCAGATCGACGATCTGTGTTTAAGTTACTTTCCCAGTCGCTGAGCTCAGTTCGACGATCGTAGAGCTCAGTTCGACGTTTTCTGTCTGCTGTGTTAATCCAATCTCTGAGCTCAGTTCAACGATCGTAGAGCTCAGATCGATGATTTTTGTGAGAGATCGACGCCTTCAGAATTCAAATTTAAGGACAGTTATGGATTATAATCAGAATTAATTCCTGCATTGATTGCAAAGGATTTTCTAGCCGTTTCAATCAATCTGATGCGAGTTTCAAGGAAAGACCAAATGGAATATTGCTTAAGACTTTCCCCAGATACAATTGTCTATTATGGAAGTCATTTATGACTGATTAAACAGCCATCTAAGAGAATATCTGATATACTCCTTCAGTTTTCATTCTGATAATACAGATACACAAGATACAGTGATCAACATAGACAATACAAAGAGATACAGAAGAATTAGATTACATTACAGAAGATTGAACAACATAATTTCTCTGATCAAGATTTTAACTTCTGTTATTTACAAATTTACTGAATCTTCAAGTGTTCAAAGGCTTCAACATCAAGGACTCCAGACACCAAATATTTCAGTATCTGCTGGAATCATCTTCTGCTGGAGATCTGAAGCTTCTGAAGGCCTATCACCCTAGCAAAGCTCTCACTCCTGAACCATTATACATCTCAGGGGAGATTTGACAACATCAACAATCCACAAGTCTTCTCTCAGTGATTTGAGACAGAGAAGACATCATCATCTCCTTCTTTTTATTTTCCTGTTGTAAAAAGGGTTATCAAAACTCCCTTCAAAAGTTCTGAATCTGGTTCTGAGAGCCTTGCCAAAACTCAGTGGTGGCAAGGCACCTTATCAAAAAATCTAGATCTGGTTTTTGAGCACCTTATCAAAAGCTCATTGGTGCCCAGGACACCTGATCAACTCATCTCGCAGTGGATTCCTACCAAGGGTGGTAGAAGAGTGGATGTACCCAGGCTTTTTGGGGAACCACTGTAGATCCTTGTGTCTTCTGGTTGCTGTGTGTTTGTTATTGCTGTGTGCTGTGTGATTCTTATTTCTTGCTTTAACTTTATTTTTCTACAAGCACCTTACACATATAATCATATTAAATCTTCCACTGCCTTATAATTTTAATTGTAAATATTATTTTAAAATACTCTATTCACCCCCCCCCCCTCTAGAGTCAAGGTAGATCTTTCTCTCACTTTCAGAGTTTCTTCCAGCACAGGAGAACTTCTTCCTGCTGCTGTGAAGCAAGATAGTGCAGAGATAACTCAACCCTAGCTTTTGACACAGAGAAATTTTCCTGTGTCAAAACATTCAAATCTTCATTTTTTAGTAGGATCCAATTGGATCTTAGCTGTAGGGCCACTGGCCTGAGGTAGGGCAATATTACCTGAGTTGTAGGAGCATAAAGTTCTCTGAGTTATAGGATCCAACTGGATCTGAGTTATAGGGCCACTAGCCTGAGGTAGGGAAATTTTCCTGAGTTGTAGGAGAGTGTAATTATCTGAGGTAGGATCCTTTGGATCTGAGGTAGGGTTGTCCTCCCAGCCTGAGTGTAGGGCCTTTTGCCTGAGGTAGGTGATCTACTGATCATTGAGTTGCAGGCCCTTGTGGCTGAGTTGTAGGTATTGGAGGAGACTGAGAGATTCTGAGGGATTTGAGGTGTAAGCACCTTGGAGTAGTGTTTTGGAGAAGTGCCTTGACTAACAGGAAGTTGGCAAGATGGGAGGAGAGTGGATGTACCCACAAGTTGGGGAACCACTATAAATCTATGTGTTCTTTTCTGTATTATTTTCTTTGTGCAGGTTCTTGAAAGCAAACTACTGCAAACACACTTTGTGCTAAAGGAAAAACTAAAAATAGAATAATAATAATGAGATAACCTATTCACCCCCTAGGTTGTAAGCTACCTTGAAAATAAAGAATTTCAAGTGGTATCTGAGGGAGGTTACTCGAAAAGGATCTAACCATCTGTATGATTCTCCAAGGTAGCTACAGACAGTCCTTATGGGTTCAGGAGTAAACTACAAGGAGCTAGGTGCCATGAAGCTTCCTATCTACAGGAAAGAAGGTTTTGGCATTTAGAAGGAAAGGGTTAGGCTGTTCATGGAAGCAAATGACCCTAGAATCTTTATAACAGTTAAGGAAGGACCTTTCATCCCTATGAAAGTGTCTGTTCTGGATGAAAATATCTAGACACCCAAGAATTATGCTGAGATGACAAAGGATGAAGTCATTCTTGCCACCATGGACAAGAGGGCTCAAAATATCATTGTCAGTGCAATTGATGATTATACCCTTCAGAATCTGATTCACTGCACACATGTAAAGGAAATGTGGGACACTCTGGTGATCTACATGGAAGAAACAGAGGAGGTCAGGGATTATAGAAATTCTATGCTCAACCGGGAGTATAAAGCTTGTTGAAAATGGTGAAGTGAAAGTAGGGGGATTGGGCAACCTGGGCGACCTGTCCGCACGATCTATGCAAACTGGACTGGCAGGTAGCCAGGTCGGCAGAGCTATTGCAGATGACTTGTTCTTTGGCAGCCTGGGATTTATATTCATGCGGTCTGTGCGGATAGAGGTAGTGGCAAGCTAGGCCGGCTTATGCTTAGTAGGCAGTTAGATCCCAGAAGGAAACCAGACGGATAGCTTATCTATTCGTGGAGTCCGACAAGATGCACACTTGGCTGGAGCTCGACAGACCGGCATGGCAGATGTCTTGTTCTAGATCTTGTGGTGCGGCTGGTGCAAGCCGTAGGGTTTGCTGGTTAGAGCAGATAGGTGCTGGAGTTCACCGGGATTGGCGGACTGATACCAGTGTCCGCCAGTAAGCGCGGACTGGCCCTTGTGGCCAGTGGTATGGACTTGGTTGGTTCTGAACTAAGTCCATGTTGGCTCAGTCCGGGAGATCACATGGTTAAAGTGCGGACTGCTTCTCAGTACGCCAAGCTCGGCAGCAGTTGCCATGTCTTAGTTGCGAGCTTGGGGATTGCTGACTGGAGTTGATTCCGCAAGGCGTGCGGACTGGAGCCGGGTCCGATAGGTTATGTGGACTGCTTTCGTAGTCTACCAAGCTCGAAAACAGTTGACTTATGGTTTGGTTGTGAGCTTGGTGAATGCGCACTAGTGCTGTGTCAGCCTGGGCATGTAGACTATTCTCCTTGTCCGCCGAGTTCGGCAATTGTCAGCTTGGTGCATTGATTGTGGGATCGGGGTACGTGAACTAGAGTTGTGTTCGCAGGGCGTGCAAACTGGAGCAGTGTCTGCTGATAGGCGGATAGGGTGTTGTTGTAGAATTTGGCTAGCTATCTTACATAGGTTGCGGCGGGCTGACTGTGTATCCGCGGCCTGCGGATACACTTGGTTCTTGCCCCGAGATGGGGCGGTTATCCTATCGGCTATGGTGGTGACCACACTCCTCATCGTGCATATAAATAGGACCCCCTATCATATCAATAGTAACTGAATTAACAGTAAGTGAACTCACGGATAGTTGCTACGGATTGGATTTTATATCCGCGCGGTTTGAATATTGACTTGGTTGTGCTGTGCAGGTTCTGCGGATAGTGCTGGAAAGCCAGGACTTGGTTTTGACTGTGGTCAGGGACAGTGTGGACTCTGCGGATAGCAACCAGCGGTTAACAGCATGTCACGGGTTTTGGCTAGGCAGTCTCTCTTCTGCAACTTATTTACCGGTTAAATAAGCTGTCCGCTTCTAGCAGCGTGTTCAGTTTGGCAGCAGCAGATCGTGCGGTCAGACGGCTAGGCGACCTTGCGGTTAGGCGGCTTGCTGATCGGTGAGTAGAGTTCCTTCTTGTATTAGAATAATGAGCAGTCCGCGCGGCTTGGTTTGCGGCTTGGCGACCTGGCGATTTCTGTGGACTCCGTAGTACCACAGTAGAGACGGCGACTAACTCTTTGATTCCGCACGGTTAGGTTTTGCCTTGTAACTATTTCTACTTTCCTTTTGGGTACATTGGCAAATCATGTCTCGCCATGTATATATCACCTTGTAAAGATTTGTTAGTACAAGATTATTGCTCTTCTGGTTTGCATCTAGTTTATTTAGGCTCGGAATTGGTCGAGTCTTCCTGCGCCTGGTTTCCGCTTTCTGCTCAATCAAGGGGTCATCTTAATAGCTTTGAGAGTTTTACTTGGTATCAGAGCTATCACCTTGATCTTCTTGTGAAATTTTAACATGGTATCAGAGGGAACAGAGGCTTGAGTTGTTTATAAACCTACAGTTTGCTTCAGTTCTTCTATGAATCTAAGTGAACCAGGGTTAAGTGCAATGGAAGGTGGTTTTGCAAGGGATCTTGGAATGTATATTCTTATATGGACGAACTTTGGAAAGTGGAAGTTATGTATGGAAAACTATCTTCTTGGCGAAGACCTTTGGGAGGTGGTTTGCGGAGACAAAAGGCAAGTGGTTACTGCTGACAATGCTAAAGTGATGAGATCTTGGAAGGAGACAAACGTAAAAGTAGAGGTTGTTCTCAAGCAGGTGATCTCATCAGAACTCTTGGAACACATCAGTGGATGTCGGTCAGATGTGGAGATTTGGACTTCCCTCGATGGGTTTTTCAACAAGGAGGTAAAGTTGGATTCAGAGCTTCGTCCCTCTACTTCTGATCAGCAAGAGAAGAGTGTTTCTCTTAGGCGTGATGGGAAGAGGAAGAAAGGATCAAGGTGCTATAGATGCAAGCAGCCTGGTCACCTCAAGAAGGAGTGTAAGGTTATCCTGCACTCGGTGAGCGTCGATCATATTGGGAGCAAAGGGAAGGACTGCATTGGGTCGTCAACAAGTCTTGATGCTGATCGGTTGAAGGCCAATGATAGTGCATCTATCTAGCATGAAAGACTGGGGCATGTGGGGATGGACAAGCTGAAAGCAATGGCGGTAAGAAGCCTTGTGAGAGGCTTCCCTAGGATGTCATCCTTCGATGATGCTGAAGCTTGCACGGGATATCAACACACTGAAGCTTATTGCTTTATGTTTGATAAGGCACAGTCGAAGTGTAAGGCACCGTTGGAGTGTATCTATGGTGATCTGGTGGGACCGACCGTCACCACCAGTCTTGGAGGCAATAGGAACATGCTAATATTGGTTGATGACTACTCGAGGTATACTTCATGAAGGAGAAGACAAACGCATTCCGTTTTTTTATGGAGTTCAAGAAGCTTGTGGACGGTCAGCTTGGTATGCAGATCAAGAAGTTGAGAACGGGCAACGGAGGTGAGTTCGGCTCAACCGTGTTCTCTAACTTCTGCAGGAAGCATAGAATCCGAAGGGATATTTATTGTGGACTTACTTCACAATAAAGTGGAGTAGCAGATCGGAAGATCCGTCTTTTGACGGAAACCTGCAAGTGTTGGCTTCAGTGCAAAGGCATTCCTAAGGCCTTTAAGGCGGAAGGGATTGCCTGTGCGACACATATCATCAATCAGATGCCTCTTAGTCCGATCAACTTGAAGACTCCGTATGAGCTGATGTTCAGGATAAAGCCCAACATGAAGCACCTTCGGGTGTTTGGTTCTACCTGCTATGTACGCACTCTGGATGCTCTCAAGATGAAGCTTGTCTTCATTGGGTATGATGAGCAGAAGAGGAGATGGAGGTGTAAGGATCCTACGAAGAAGAAGTTCATCGTGTCGAGAGACGTTGTCTTCGATGAGCTAACGTCCTATTGGGGTAGCTCAGATGTAGAGCTAAAAGTGAGCATGTTAGATGGTGGGTTGGAGAAGGCTGCAACAAAGGTTCAGATGGAGTTTTCTGTGTCACTAAGAGCTCCAGGTTGTTCTAGCTATAGGGAAGAGGCGTCTGGGTCAGGAAGTAGGGGGAGAGATTCTCCAGGTGCTTCTGGCTCGAAGACGGTTGCTTCTGGTTCAGGAAGCAGGGGAGCGTTTCTCCAGGTGCTTCTTATTTAGGTAGTAAGGGGGCGATGTTCCAGGCAGCTCTGGTTCAAGGGCGGAGGCTTCTGGTTCAGGTAGCAGGGGAGCGTTGCTCAAGGTGCTTCTAGTTCTAGTGTAGTGGCTTCTTGTTCAGAAAGCAAGGGGAGAATTGTTCCGGTTCTACCTGAAAATGGAGTTGGTTCAGAAGGAGCAGCGGGGGTGGTTAGCCATGATTAGGTTCTTTGGAGATCAAAGAGGGTCACCAACCCACCAGCTCGATATAGTGTAGGAAATGCGGTGAGCTTGGTCTCATGTTTTTTCACAGGCCCTCAGATCGAGCGAGTACCTTCTAGCTATGATGACACCATTCGAGTCAAGGAGGTGAATGAAGCCAAGGTTGAGGAGGTGAATACCCTCAGAGGAAATGAGGCTTGGGGCCTTGTGCCCAAGATCATTGGTGATACTCCTGTGACGCACAAGTGGAGGTTGAAGCTAAAGAAGAAGGTAGAGGCAAGCATGGATCCCTTCGGGAGATGCTGGAGGGATCTCTTATGGTCCAGGATATACAGGGCGGGGACTATATCTCGGACATCTTCTCGAAGGCACTATTAGAGGGACCAGGTGCAAGGTTACGGGAATTTTTTGGGTTATTCACCACTTCTCACTTCAAGGGAAGTGTTGAAAATAGTGAAGTGAAAGGTGGGGATTGGGCAATATGGGAGACCTGTCCGTAAGGTCTATGCGGAAAGGACTAGTGGTTAGCTAGGTCGGCAGAGCTATTGTAGACAGCTTGTTCTTTGGCAGCCTAAGCTGTCTGTTCGTGCGGTCTGTGCAGACAGAGGTGGCGGCCAGCTAGGCCGGCTTATGCTCAGCAGACAGTTGGATTCCAGAAGGTAATCGAGAGGATAAATTATCTATCCATGGAGTCTGGCAAGATGCGAACTTGTCTTAAGCTCGGTACACCGACATAGCAGATTCCTTGGTCTAGCTCTGGTGGTGTGGCTGGTAGAAGCTGCAGGGTTTGCCGGTTAGAGCGGACATGTGCTGGAGTTTGCCGGGATTGGCGGATTGATACCAGTGTCCTCCAGTAAGCGCAGACTGGCCCTTGTGGACAGTGGTGTGGACTTGGTTGGTTCTGAACCAAGTCCATGTTGGATCAGTCCGGGAGATCGCGCAGTTAAAGCATGCATTGCTTTTAAGTCCGCCAAGCTCAGTAGCAGTTTCCGTATCTTGGTTGCGAGCTTGGGGAATACAGACTAGAGTTGAGTCTGCAAGGTGTGCAGACTAAAGTCGGGTCTGCTAGGTTATGTGGACTGCTTTTATAGTCCGCCAAGCTCGGCAATAGTTGCCTTGTGGTTTGGATGTGAGCTTGGTGAATGCGGACTAGTGCTGTGTCCGCTTGGTCATGCAAACTATTCTCCTTGTCTGCCGAGTCCGGAAGTTATCAGCTTGGTGGCTTGGCTACAGGATCGGGGTACGCGGACTGGAGTTGTGTCTATAGGGCGTGCGGAATGGAGCGGTGTCCGCTTATTGGCGGACATGGTGTTGTTGCAGAGTTTTGCTGACTATCCTACACAGGTCGCGGTGGACTGGCTGTGTATCCATGGCCTATTGATACACTTGGTTCTTGCCGCGAGATGGGGCGGCTATCCTATCGGCTAGGGCGGTGACAATACTCCTCATTGTGCTTATAAATAGGACACCCTGTCACATCAATAGTAACATAATGAACAGTAAGTGAACTCGTGGATAGTTGCTGCGGACTGGATTTTGTATCCGTGCGATTTGAAGATTGACCGGGTTATGCTGTGCAGGTTGTGTGGATAGCGCTAGAAAGCCAGGACATGGTTCTGAAAATGGTCAGGGACAGCGCAGACTCTGCGGATAGCAACCAACAGTTAACAAAAGGTCGCGGTTTGCGGCTAGGCGGTCTCTCTTCTGCAGCTTATTTCCCGGTTTAATAAGCTGTCCGCTTCTAGCGGTCTGTTAATTTTGACAATAGTAGATCATGCGGTCATGCGACTAGGATACCTTGTGGTTAGGTGGCTTGATGATCGGCGAGTATAGTTCCTTCTTGCATTGGAATAACGGGCAGTCCGCGCGGCTTGGTTTGCGGTTTGGCTACCTGACGATTTGTGCGGACTTTGTAGTGCAGCAGTAGATCCAGCGGCTAACTCTTTGAGTCCGTGCGGTTAGGTCTTGCCTTGTATCTATTTCTGCTTTCCCTTTGGGTACATTGGTGAATCATGTCTCGCCATGTATGTCTCGCCTTGTAAAGATTTGTTAGTACAAGATTCTTGCTCTTCTGGTTTCCATCTGGTTTGTTTGGGCTTGGAATTGGTTGAGTGTTCCTGTGCCTGGTTTCTCATTTTCCGCTATATGAAATTTTAACAAAGCTTTCAGATAGTCCAAGGGAGAGAACATAGCCACCTGCTATGAAAAGTTTTTCAGGATTGTGAATGAACTAAGGACATATGGAAGGATCATTATTCATTATGAGCTGAATGATAAGTTCCTTAGGTCTCTCACTAGATACTGGGACACAAAAATATATGCCATCAGAGAAGTGGCCAAGCTGGGTGACACTCCACCCCACACCCTATTTGGAAAACTGCTCTCATATGAGATGTAGTTAACTGTCAGGAAAAAGGAAGAGACCAACTGTAAGTTTCAGTCCAAAGAGAAGTCTGTGGCCTTGAAAGCTGAAGCCACAAGGAAAAGTAGGAGGAAGACCCCTTCTTCTCCAAGAAGACCAGCAAATTCAGACTACTCTGAATTAGAAGCATCAGACAACAACATGTCTGATGAGGACTTTGTTGTTTTCTCCAGGCAGCTCCATATGCTGATGAAGAAGAAGCACTGGAAGAGCAGACCCTCCTCCTCAGCACATCACCTGAAGAAATCCTCCAAGGAGGACAGGTATGGATCTAAGCCCAGTAAATAGAATTCTACTAATATTATCTGTTACTGCTGCAACAATCCAGATCATGTCATTGCTGATCACCCAGTGAAGAGAAGGGAGGATAGTGAGAAGAAATCTCACCAAAATCACAAGGGAAAGAAAGAAATGTCCTTTGTGGCTAAGAAAGAAAAGAGCTGGACAGACTCATCATCATCTGAGTATGAAGAAGAGGAAGCCTATATTGGGCTAATTACTACTTCTACTGCTAAAGATAAAGCTGTTACATTTGGAGAAGTCTATCCTCTAGTAAGGATAGGAATAAGGTCCCCTCTGACACTATCAGACAGTGAATCAAAGGTGGATGAAGATGCCCATAGCTGTAGAGGGCTGATGGCAATGACAAATGAAGAAGACAACCAAGATCAGCCTAATCAAAGTAAGGTACCTTCCCTATCCAGTTCTGTGTTTGGGTATGAGACTAGTCCTTGTGCAGAAGCCTCTTCATCTAATGGTGAAGACGATTTTGGCTCAGAAGGTGATGTCACTCAACTGATTGACAGATATGGTGAACTTTTGGATGCTTTCAAGAAGTACAAAAAGTTGACTAAGAAGCAGGCCAAGGATATTTTTTCTCTTCAGCCTGCTACTACTCAGCTTGCTGAAACAACTTCTGTGCTGAATCAGATAATGAGGGAACTCAGTCAACTGAAAACCCTGTCAGACATGCAGATGGAGACTATCAAGAGCAAAAACAGTCTCATTAGAGATCTTGAGGAAAAGCTCTAGAGGGAGAAAGGTATTGTGGCCAGTTTCTCTCAGCCCAATACAGTGTTGCCCTTGATAGACTCCTCCTCATAGAAGGGTAAGAAGGGGTTGGGCTTTAAGGGTAACACAAGACCTGCCCATCCCAAAGGGAAAGGGAAAGTTCCAGTTGTGTCTATGGAATCTAGGCCACCTTTCCCATTCAAAAGGGTGATGTTCCCTTCAAATATGTATGAACAGGAAAGTATATGTGGTCACTAAATGAATGGTGCTTCCACAAGTAGAACAAAAGATGTTCTCAGGCTATGGAATCTAGGCCACCTTTCCCATTCAAGAGGGTGATGTTCCCTTCAAATATGTATGAACAGGAAAGTATATGTGGTCACTAAATGAATGGTGCTTCCACAAGTAGAACAAAAGATGTTCTCAGCCATTGTGAAAGGCATAGCAGGGTAAGTGCCTTTAAGGCTGCCAATGAAGAAATTCAAATGGCCCATTGTTTTTGGTGCAACAACATCTCACTCAATAATGTGGCTGCAGCCAATTTTTAGAACCTGACAGAGTAGAATTTCCCTAAGGGTCAGTCTATCAGCTTTCCTGATATGGCTATTTCTGATGCTATCAAAAGCACACTATCTGAAAAGATTTGTGCTGCTGATGGGGTTCAAAATAGGCCACACAAGCCCAAAAGCAGACTAACCTTCAGTCAAATCCATGCTAAAAGGAATCAGAAAATGGCTACTGTACATCTTCCTACTGTCAAGACTACAGTCAATCCAGTTGCAAGGCCTACACAGAAATGAAGATACAACATACATGATTGTTGGTGTTATGGTAAGATAGGCCATTTTGACATTGACTGCTAACATAATCCTAATGTGGGACCAGAGTTAGTCCACCAGTCAAAAAACTTGCTAATTGACATGTTCAGTTTAAGACTAATATGCACCTAGGACCCAATAGATATTGAGGTCCTAAGGTAAAGTAAACTGTATATTGCAGATTAGTCCAAGTGTCCATAGCCCTATATGGTACTTGGACAGTTGTAGTTCTAGGCACACGACTGGGACAAGGAGCAACTTGAAGGAGTACACTTTAGTAAAAGATGGACCCAAAGTAATCTTTGGTGGTTTAGATAGAGGGGTAAGAAGAGGCTATGGTAAGATCACCAATGACATAGTCACCATCACTAATGTGGCTTATGTTGAAGGGTTACAACAAAACCTTATAAGCATAAGCTAACTCTCTTATCTTGGCTATGTTATTGTCTTCCACAAGAATAAGTGCCTAATTAGGAGGTCAAGTGACCAAGAGGTCATATTGACAGGAACTAGAGTGGAAATGTTTATTGCTTAAACTTCCTATGTTTAGATACCGACTCTCCTATCTGTATAGTGGCAAATGAGAAAGCCTCTTATTGTGTCCTATGGCACAAGAGGCTAGCCCATGTAAATTACAAGACTATTGGCAAGCTCTTCAGTCAAGAGCTAGTTTGGAATGGTCCTAATGTGAAGTGCTCCAAGGAGGGCATTTGCTCTGCTTGTCAAAAGGGCAAGCAGACAAAAACATCCTTCAAGGGAATTGAGACCAAAGATTCTCTGAGGTGCCTATAACTCATCCATATTGACTTGTTTATTCCTATGCTAGTTCATAGACTTGGTAGGATGGTCTACACCCTTGTGCTGGTTGATGACTTTTCAAGGTTTGCTTGGGTGTTCTTCCTCAAGAGAAAGAATGAAACCCTTGATATATTCAATAAGTTTGTCAAGTAAATTAAGAATGAGTTTAACAGCTCTGTGGTCAAAATCAGAAATGACCATGAGAATTAATTCCAGTCTGATAGCTTGATATGGTTCATTGAAGAGCATGAGATTCATCAAGAATTCTCTTCACCTAGAACACCCCAGCAAAATGGGATTATTGAGAGGAAAAATAGAACTCTCATAGAGACTGGAAGAACCTTGTTGAGTGACACATCTCTCCTAGAATATTTTTGGACTAAGGCAATAAACATTGCATGTCATGTCCTCAACAGAGCCTCTATCACTAAGAGCCACAAGAAAACTCCCTTTGAGATCTTGAAAAGCAGAAAACCAAACCTGAGCTATCTCAGAATTTTTGATAGTAAGTGCTATGTGCTTCATAATGGAAAGTCCTATGTGACTAAGTTTACTGCCAAGTCCTTTGATGGGATTTTTGTTTGGTACAACAACCATAACAAAGCTTATAAGGTCTACAACTTAAAAAGCCAAGTTGTAGAAGAGTCTATACATGTAGTCTTTGATGAGTCTACCATGATTTATAGTGAGCTGCCAAGCCCCTCTTCTAGTACTATAAATACAGAGATGTTGGTGGAAAAGCTAACCTTCAAAGATGCAGCTCCAGTTATATAAGCTGAAGTGGATATTCTAGAAGGTCCACCAGATACACTTAGAGCAGATGAAGATCAGGAAGGAGCTACTCCTGAAGCTGTTGCTGAAAAAAGATTGCCTCTAGCGATCAGGCATTTAAGAGACCATCCTACACACCAAATCATTGGTGAAGCTAGACAAGGTATAGTGAGCAGAAAAAAAATCTGAATACAGCTATGTATGCCAGTTTCCTATCACAGGTAGAGCCAAAGAAGTTTGAAGAGGCAAATATAGATCAATTTTAGATAATGGATATGCAAGAGGAACTGAACCAATTCAAAAGGTACAAGGTCTGGAGGCAGGTTCTAAGACCACAAGGACATAATATCATTGGAGTCAAGTGGATCTACAGGAATAAACTTGATAAAAATGGCATTATAATCAAGAACAAAGCAAGGCTAGTGGCTAAGGGGTACAGACAAGAAGAAGGTATTGATTTTAATCAAAAATTTGCCCCTATAGCAAGATTGGATGCCATCAGACTATTCCTTACATATACTACACACAAGAGATTCAATGTCTACCAGATGGATGTAAAATCAGCCTTCCTGAATGGCGACTTAAGGGAAGAAGTCTATGCTGAGCATCCTCCAGGCTTTGTTGTTCCTAACACTGCTGATTCTGTTTATAGACTTAGGAAAGCTCTATATGGGCTAAAACAAGCCCCTAGAGCATGGTATGAAACCTTGTCTAGCTTTCTCATTGAGAACAAATTCTCAAGTGGGAAGATAGACAAGACCCTATTCCTAAAGGAATCTAAGGGTAAGATCATCCTAGTCAAGATCTATGTAGATGATATCATCTTTGGATCTACTGATGACAACCTCTGCAGGAAGTTTGCTAAACTTATGCAGGGGAAGTTTGAGATGAGCAGTATTGGTGAACTTAAGTTCTTGTTGGGTCTTCAAGTAAGATAGATTGATGATGGCTTATTCATATCCCAATCTAAGTTCACTAGGGAGTTAATAAATAAATTTGGCATAAAGAATTCCTCCACCATTAAAATTCCCATAAGGTCAAGTATGCCTATAAGCAATGATGAAGTAGGGAAGCCTGTTGATGAGACCTTGTATAGAGGGATAATTGGCTCCCTTCTTTATCTTACTTCATGTAGGCCAAATATCATGTTTGTTATATGTGTTTGTGCTAGGTATCAGGATTGGCCTAAATAATCTCACTACCTTGCTGCAAAGAGAATTTTGAGGTATTTTAAGGTACACCAGATCTTGGCTTATGGTACCCTAAGAATGGGGAGTTTGAACTAATAGGCTACTCAGATGGAGATTTTGCAGGCTGCAAAGAGGACAAGAAGAGCACTTCTGGAACCTGTCAACTCTTGGGTGGAAGACTAGCGTCTTAGAGTAGTAAGAAGCAAACTAGTACTGCAATCTCAACTGTAGAGTCAAAGTACATCTCAGCAGGTAGCTGCTGTGCTCAGTTGCTATGGATCCAACATCAACTCTAGGACTACAACCTCCAAATAAGTAGAAGCCATCTATTTTGTGATCCTACTAGTGTTATATCAATTGCTAGGAATCCTATTTCTCACAGCTGGACTAAGCATATTGAGATAATATACCATTTTATTAGGGAGCATGTCGAATATGAAGATATCACCCTTGAGTTTATCCCAACAGACAAGCAAGTGGCTTACACCTTCACTAAGCTACTAGATGAAGCAAAGTTTAACACCTTCAAGTTTGAGTTGGGTATGTTAAACCTAGTATAGCTTCAGTTTCTCTTTAAATGGTTGTAGGCTATATTATGTCTTGCAAATGGAATTGCTCTTCAATAGAATGAAGACTTTTCAAGTGGTATACCTTCAATGGTATCATGTTCAAGAGCTGTCCAGACTGGTACATGCTACACTGTCTACAAAGAAACATGAAAAATGTTTCTTCTATTAAGGGGGAGTATGTCCAGCACTACTCTAAGCACTCTCAAGGTGTTCAAACTGCTGCCTATATGAAATCAAAGAGGGGGAGCAAAATATCCTCCTTGGCTATTTACAGAAGTCAAAAAGGGGGAGAAGGACTTGAATCAGCTTACGGATTCAAGGACTTGAAAGTGGTATCATAAAATAGGTGGAAAAGGATACAAGTGGTATCAAATTCATCAAAAGCAAGTAGCGGCTATTAAGGGGGAGCAGGTGCAGGTATGCCCTACAGACAAGGAAGTTTACTATAACTTATCTTCTTATCATATCTTTTCCTACTGTATTACTGCAATTTGTTAGTGTATGTCATTGACTCAGATATTTGGTGGAGAGTTTTGAATTCTTCAAATAGGGGGAGATTATCGGGTTCATTGCCCAAAATGTGCTTAATTTGAAGAAGTCAAATTTGTCAATGAGCACACACAATGGTATATTTAATGTATGTTCAAGTTCATACATGCAGGTTAGTCCTTATAACATTGACAGTACATGAATTCCAAGTAGTGTGACAGGTGGTCATAAGGTGAAGATGCTGGATAGGCTGAAAATCACTTAAGTCCACAGGCATTAAGTGAGGTCTACTCACTCAACGCCAGGTGAGTAAATTCGTTGAATATAGCTTGTTAGTCTTAGCCTAAATATTAGCTAGACAGAAATGTGGCTAAGTCCACAGGCGTTGAGTGAGGTCAACTCACTCAACGCCATACAACAAAAAGCTATGAGGCAGGCTAATGCAATAAAAGCCTAAGAAGAAATGAGAAGAAAAGTGGCTAAGTCCACATGCATTGATTGAAGATCATTCAATCAACACCATAGCTTCATAATCGTTGAGTATAGCTCAGTTAGTCAATGCCACAGGAAAATTATGAATATTTACCAAGTCTACAGGCATTGAGTGAGGTAAGCTCACTCAATGCCATGTGATAATCCGTTGACTAATTCTCAAAGCTAGTGTTTTTAGACACAGAAATTTGGCTAAGTACAAATGCGTTGAGTGTAGCTCACTCACTCAACGCCAGATAACAGAAGAAAATCTGTCAAGTAGTTTGGCATTGAGTGGAGCTAACACACTCAATGCCAAGTAGCAGAAACCATGGATAAGGCAAAAAACATTGAGTGAGGCATACTAACTCAACGCTCTTAATTCCAAGCATGCAAAAGAGGCTGAAGAATAAGCTAAGGCAAAAAGCATTGAGTGAGTCTTGCTCACTCAACGCTGCCAACGACTAATGACAGAAAGATTTCCTAAGTGTTTTGGCATTAAGTGAGGCTTGCTCACTCAACGTCATCAGTGCCTAACGGCAGAAAGATTGACTAAGTGTTTTGGAGTTGAGTGAGGTGTGTTCACTCAACGCTGTCAACGCCTAATAGCAGAAAGGTTGCCTAAGTGTTTTGGAGTTGAGTGTAGCTTACTCACTCAATGCCTAGATAAACAGAATTCTTTCTAAGTGTTTTGGCATTGAGTGAAGCTTATTCACTCAATGCCTATTCTACTGATGCTCGATTTTGGCTAAGTTCACTGGTGCTGGCGTCAACAAAATTGACAAAGTCAACTGATTTCAAATCAAGTATGGAGAAGCTACAGAACACGACAAACTCTGTCGAGAAGCTACTATACATCTTATTCTATTAAAGCAAGGTGCAGCTGGATGCTGTAGGTGGGCCCCACTGATCTCTAAGAGCCATTGATCGGCGAACTACAAAAGGAAGAGATGGTCCAAGACGGAAAAGAACTTTCAGGGCTTTTTCAATTTCAAAAAGGGTTGCGGCTGGACTTCATCTCTCTCGCCATTACTGCCGAGATTGAGCTTGAAGTCTTCCTACAGGAACACAAAACATTTAGTGAGCTGTTGCTTCTCCATCTGCTACAACATAATCATAAATGTTTTTGATAGAGGAAGAAAGTAGAGCCATCATTCTCTATTAGGCTCAGATGGCTAGTAGAAGAACACAAGTTCATCTTCTTCTTCAGCAAGATCAAAATCTTCATTCTGAGTTTCTTCCAATAGAGGGAGAACTTCTTCCTACAGTTGTGAAGCAAGATAGTGCTGAGATAACTCAGCCCTAGATTTTAACAAAAAGAAATTTCCCTATGTCAAAACATTCAAATCTTCATTTTTCTATAGGATCCAACTAGATCTGAGATGTAGGGCCACTGTCTTGAGGTAAGGCAATATTGCCTGAGTTGTAGGAGAGTAAAGCTCTCTGAGTTGTAGGATCCAACTGGATCTGAGCTGTAGGGCCACTGGTCTGAGTTAGGGCAATTTGCCTAAGCTGTAGGTGAGTGTAACTATCTAAGGTAGGATCCTATAGATCTGTGGTAGGGATATCCTCCCAGCCTGAGTGTAGGGCCTTTGGCCTGAGGTAGGTGATATGCTTATCAATGAGTTGTAGTCCCTTATGGCTGAGTTGTATGTCTTGGAGGAGACTGAGAGATCCTGAGGGATCTGAGGTGTAAGCTCCTTGGAGCAGTGTTTTGGAGAAGTGCCTTGACTAACAGGAAGTTAGCAAGGTGGGAGGAGAGTGGATGTAACAACAAGTCAGGGAACCAATATAAATCTATGTGTGCTTTTCTGTATTATTTTCTTTGTGCAGGTTCTTGAAAGCAAACTACTGCCAACACACTTTGTGCTAAAGGAAAAACTAAAAAAAGAATAATAACAATGAGACAACCTATTCACCCCCTAAGTTGTAAGCTACCTTGAAAATAAAGACTTTCAAGTATAAATAAAGATTATTATTTGAAATTTTGAAAGATGATATTTGGAATTTAAGTACAAGAGATGCTACTCCACAATGTTGGCAAGTATGATTGTAAATATCAAGAAATGGTAAATATGTACAATGTAACATAATTTGAAATTAAAGTATGCATAAACATTATAAATGTCATGCCTTGCTATACGATGTATTTACTCAAGTTTAAATAGAATCAAATAGATTTGCCTTTGGGTCAAATTCTCATAAGTAGAAGTTTTATATAGGGTAATGATGTGTACAAGTAGTGTTTTGATAAAAGATACATGTATATAAATTAAATCACATGAAAATATGCAATGTACAGACATAACATTGAATACACACAAATAACCCTCAACAAAATTTAATGCAAATGGAATTTTTAAAGAGAAGTGGCATACCATTTGTTTGCACAAGACACTTTTCAATTCTCTCCAAGATGCTCAACCTCACAATGCTCATTAAGACTTATCAGGAGGGCGAATAGTGCTTGTTAGAGTTTACCTTATCATTTTATTCTTTTTATATTCATTTTTTTTGTATTTTATTAACTAATGATTATTAATTCATATATTTTGCAAACATAGATATTAAATGTTTTTAAACCCCATTTCTCTTAAAAATAAGTGCTTGAAAAGCATGAATTGCAAATTACAATTCAATATTGTCTAGGTAGGTTATTTATGTAATTCAAGAGGTTAAGTGATCACATTTCACATTCATGCATGAATAAAATTTAAAGACACATGTAGGTTATCAAAAAGTGTGAGTGAAATTTCATTATAAAATGTAAAACACTACTCATACTTAGAGACATGAAAAAATAATTCTACACATGTTCTACAAACATTTTTTTGCATAATATAAGATATATTGAAGGCATGATAAGATCATAGACAATGCTTTATGAAACTTAAAAATAAAATCAGACATTGTAAACACTCTTTAAATTTAAAATCTTATCATCATTAACTTTAGCATTAATAAATTTTTATATAGATGTTTGATTTTCAAATGAAAAAAAAATTATTTAAAAAAATAATTTTTTTAAATATTTTAAAAGTAAGTTATACATAATTTCTAAATAAAATATCAAAATAATGAATAATCAGAAATTGAATTGAAATATTTTATGAAATTGCATGATTAAAAGGATAAAAATAAGAGGAAAAAGGTTTTAAAGAAAATTGATATCGCTGGCGATAATGCGATATCGTAGGCGATATCATTTCTTATAAAAACCTGTGATTAGATCTCAGATCTAATTTCACCCCATTATCTACTGCACTTCTCCCACCGAGAGATGCATCATTTCATCGGCAAAAACCCAAATGTTAAGTATTCTTAAGTTTTGAATATTAAATGTTTGAATAAAATATTTAAAGAGTTTATGATTTCAAGAGATTTCCTATTTTTTTGTAGTATAGGGTTATTACGACCAAACTTGATGCTCCGGTCGGTCTGGAGTAACTTGGATCATCTAAGCTCATGGAGCAATCTAGCATGCACACATCCAATTAAAGAGAAAATGTACACATGATGTTTTGACGTTGAAAAACCCCTCAACTAGGTAAAAATCCATGTGACTGTGTCTGTGCTGATCAAAATACATCATCTGCTTGTGGTTATAACTTATTTGAAGAATCGAGGGCAACATGTCACTCCTCATTACACTTTAGGGGAGATAGAGAGGGATTCTTGAGCTCACGACAGGCAGCAGGTTGCTCTGCGTGAGGATAACTACTTTGAAGATGCGCACGAATGAGCGCTTGCTATAGTAGGACTTTCCTTATTGTTGCATACTTGTGTACTTTGGCGAATTTCTGGTGGAGAGGAGGTGGCTCGAAGGTGGCTCATAGGAGGAATCCAACAAAGCTCTGACCCGAGGAGGAAGAAAGTAGATGAGAGAAAAATGTAAAATGACGAGGCCTGGGGGCCTTTTTATAGCCTTCAGGAGGTGGTTACGATGATTATGCAGCCATCCACACATCGTAACTACCAATATTTTAATTCCAAATATAGTGTTTTGCGAATATTATTTGCATGATATTATGCTAAATACAGACCCACTACCCAATTAATGGGATCCCTCCACTAACTATGGTGGTCAGTGGGTGGTTTTGCCCGAAATAGACGACGATAATCCTGGAAAGTCGATTTGATGGGGGGGAAGGCACCCAAGGAGTGCAAGAGAGATGGTCATCCACCACCTCATGGGCAGCGGTCCCTGGAGAAGATGGCGGGCTGCCGACACAGGCTCGGTCGGGGGTATGGCCGGTGGCCGGAGAGGCCGACCGCACTTGGGTGGCACTCCGGTCACGACCCTGATGACGGATGCCAGGCATGGCACTAGCCGTAAGGCGCGACACTGTTTGGTCATAAGGTGAGACCAATGCTGACCCGAGAGGGGGCAACCGACCTTACTCATCCGGGCAAGGGGATGGGCGCCACCGGTCCATACCTGACACCCTCTACGTCGATCTTGGGAGAGAAAGCTCCCCGCCAGCCAGGGTGGCTTGCGGAAGCATCGCGCCTCGCGACCGCGAGGTGTGACTTCTTAGCTTGCCAGAAATTAGGTCTGCCTGATCTGTCCTTCCATCGACGGGAGAGATGGGCTGATGTCACAACCCGCATTTTTCTCCGAATTAAAAATTATCAGAGTCTGAGAAAAAACACGCGTCGTGATGCCACGCCAAGCAGGGGATAATTGTTGACGCTCAGGCTAAACACTAACTACTCTATTTTTATAAAAAACCAAAAGTTGAATTATTAGAAATCTGGTTATAATTTTTAATTCGGAGAAAAATGCGGGTTGTGACAGTTGGTATCAGAGGTAAAGAACCGCTGGGCGCGCGTTCTCTTTGACTCTGATACTAACTGTCATAACCCGCATTTTCTCCGAATTTAAAAATTATCAGAGTGAGAGAAAACGTGCGTTATGATGCCACGTCAGGCAGGGGATAACTGCCGACTCTCAGGCAAACACCACAACCTACTTCGAAGGAATCCACGACCTTTAATAAATAAATAAATAAAAAACGTTTTTTTCCTAAATATTAAAAATCATGGATTCCATCGAAGTAGGTTGTGGTGTTTGCCTGAGCATCGCAGTTATCCCCTGCCTGACGTGGCATCATAACGCGAGTTTTCTCTCACTTTGATAATTTTTAAATTCGGAGAAAATGCGGGTTTTGACAGCTGACCCCCGGACGGTTCGGGGAGGGAGACCCCGTGCACATGGATCACATGTGATTGCATGCACTGATCACGTGCATGATTGTTCCCAATGATCTCCACTTAGATGGTGGGATAATGGGGGAATAGGCTAATTGCACCCCCAAATAAATTATAAATAGGCTTTGCCCCATCAAGGGTTTTATATTGCAAGTACTAGAAAGAGTTTTGGATTGTGCATTTTGATAGGAAACTGTTAGATATTGCCTGTAAATATCAATATACTGCCCGCGATAGTGACTCTTTGTATTTCTTGATATAGGAAATGTCTTCAGGATCAAAGGCACAAAGGAGTACATCCAAACTCCTCAATCATTGTATCAGAAGTGTCTTGGTATAGAAAAAGCAACAATTGACAAAACTGGCATAATGGAGTTTGACGTAGCTGAACATGCTCACATATATAATATGCTCGCTGTATCAGGTATCATGTCTCTAATCATTTCTGACATGTTTTCAACCGCACTAGTGAGAGAGTTTTGCAACCACTTAAGAAATTCATCATATTCAAAATTAAATAGAGGTGTGAGATTGAAATTGCAAGGAGAGATAGTTGAAATAACACATGAGGATTTGAGAAATGAACTCAATCTAATGGAGAAAATTCTATTTGGATATGGTTAAAAACTATCAGAGAGAGAGAGAGAGAGATTAGACAATATTGAATCTTTCATTGCATGGAAAGAACACAAAATTTTTGATTCAAACTACTTCCATGTTGGTGAGAAATGCATATATTATACAGGTTATCTTGAGACATATTATTATGCTCAACTCAGGTGATATAAAGACAATTATTGAACAATTGAGTTTAGTGACTTATTATATATTATAGTTAGGTGATTTTGATTTGGCAGACTTGATATTATCAATAATCTGATATACTTTTAAGATGAAAGATCCTTTGAGGAAAATGCTTAATACACTCCCATTGGGAGGTATCATACAACAAATTCTTTATTAGAAGTATCATTGGATTATTCAAATTTTTTATATAAATGATAACATCCCTACCATATACACTATGGGTTTGATATGACTGCCACCAACACAGGATGTACAGTCCACTTCTACGAGACTACCACTTCTATGAGGAGGATCTCTTATTGAGGCAATCCATGACCTATATGAGACTGTTGAAGAGCATAAAGCGGAAGTCACAAAGAGGTTGACTGAGATACAAAAGATGCTTAAGTTCCTTATTGGTGGATCAAAGAAAAAACCTACACAAGTAGAAGAACATGAATAGGATAATCTAGTGGTGGATCTGCCATGACACTCTATACATTAGACTCAATGACACAAAGACATAGGATAAAGTTCAAGTGAATATCAGCTAGAGACTAGTAGAGAAAGCATGGATTTCTGATTTTATGTTGTATGTAGATTATTTTGCAAGTTGTGGGTTCTATTTACTATTGCTAAGCGATATCTAGATATCACCGATGATATCTGTTATTTCTATTTTTGTGCTTTATATTTTAGACATTTTGTATACATTCTTGTCCTGAGATTTGTGTAATGTGCAGTAGTTTATCCTTTTTAGATCTCTACTTTGATGAATTTGAATTTGGTTTTATTAATTAAATTTTATCAAATATTTTTTTTGTAAATTTGATAAAAATAAAACATATAATAATTTTTTTTTTAAAAAAAGGTTAATACTTTTAGTTTGAAATATCAAAGATTCTTAATTTTAATCTAAGCATTATGGAACGTGAATCAGGAAGAGGTTTTGTGAAAAAATATGCAAGGTGTGAGTCGGTTCCTATAAAATTTTTTTAAAACATAAACCTTTTTAATATGATCTCTTATAAAATGATGTCGTACATCTATGTGTTTTGATATAGAATGATATACACGATAGTTTGTATGACCAATAGCACTTTTGTTGTCAAATTTAAATTCTATATTATGTTGATGTATTCCAAAGTATTCTAAAGTTTGTGATACCCATATAGCTTGTGCACAACATCTACTTAGCACAATGTATTCAAACTCAGTGGTTGAGAGGGCAACATAATCTTATTTCTTACTAGACCATGAAATGAGTTAATGGCCTAAGAAATGACAAGTGCCACTAGTGTTCTTTCGATCTAATAAACATCCTGCATAATCTGAATCAGAATAACTATGTAAAATAAAAGAATCATTATGTAGATACAATAATCATAATCTAGATATACCAATAAGATATCTAAAATTCGTTTAGCCGCTTTTAAATGTGTTTCTTTGGAATTAGCTAGGAATCTATCACATAAACAAACGATAAACATAATATCGGGTCTAAATGCAGTCAAATATAATAATGATCCTATCATCTCCCTATATAAAGTTTTATCTATAAAAATACCACTTTCATCTTTTCCTAATTTTAATGATGCACTTATAGGTGAATTAGCTTGTTAAGATTTTCAAATCCAAATCTTTTAAGAATATCATAAATATGTTTAGATTGGTAAATAAAAATTCCATCATGTCTTTGAGTAATTTGAAATCCTAGAAAATAAGTAAGTTCTCCTACCATGCTTCTTTCAAATTCATTTTTCATCACTAAGACAACTTCATTATATAACTCTTCATTAGTAGCTACAAAAATAACTTCATCTACATAAATCTGCAATATAATCAGATCATCATTAACATGCTTGATGAAGAGTGTATCATCTGCACTTACAATTTTATAACTGTACTTAAATAAATATATAATTAATCTCTCATACCAAGCATGAGGCGCTTGTTTCAAACCATAAAACACTTATTCCATCTTATAAACTTGATCAAGAAATTTTTCATTAATAAAACCAGGGTTTGTTCAACAAATACTTCTTCTTTTATATACCCGTTTAAAACGTACTCTTAAAATCCATTTGAAATAATTTAAATATCTTAAAACTAGAAATGAAAGAAAAATTCTAATAGCTTCAAGATGTGCTACGGGTGCAAAAGTTTCATCAAAATCTATCTCCTCAATTTATGCATACCCTTGTGCTACTAATCTAACTTTATTCTTTGTAATCCTAGTTTCACCATCTGATTTATTTTTGAAAATGCATTTCACACCTACAACAAGATAATTATTGACCATCTAATTTACTTAAAGAAGTTTTAGAATATTTTATCAGAAAATATATTTTAATATCTCAGTAAATATTATATTGATGATTACTTTTAAAGGAGGTCAAATTTCAATATTCCTTCACTACCGCCAGTGCTAGCACTATCGCCCGACGCTAGTAACAAAAAGTGAAATTTGTGTGTATTTTAAAAAGTAATTTATAATATGTTTTCCTTTAATGCTCTGAGGGAGAAATATTATTTAAAACATTACAGAACACAAAATAAAATCAATTTACTAAAATAATGAATGATATGATTTTATTTCATAAGAAATTGATTATAAAATGTTTGATTTCTATAATGCTAGAAATCAAGGTGAAATTTGAAAAACCTTTTTTCCTTTTCTAAAACACCCTTATCCCCAAGGACCAGTTGGTTCTAGCCTATCTCTCCCAGATAAGGTCTCGAACCACCCTTAGATCTACCCAAGACCCAATCATCACTGCACACACAAAATTCACAGAATCCTCCCAGGAAACCGAGATCTGCACTAGAGATTTTGCCCCTCAGTATTGCAAGACCTAGTCGCCCCCACATGTGGTAAATTTCCCACAAAATCCTTCTCGGAATCCAACATTCTGCTCAAACAATTTCTCCACTCAAGTTACAAAAGGATAAAATAAAAATATTACATGATAATAAAATAAGTAAGAAAAAACTCCCCAAGGATTTCTGAAGGTGAAGATGAAGGCAATGTTGACATTGACATTCTTGGTTCGTTTGTCCTTCGTGTTGAATAAGCATGGTATCACTTCCCCTTCAAGAGCTCCTTTATATCTTCGTGTTTTACCAAGGGATTTCTCTTGATGATATGGAGATGAGGCTCTCTTAAGGTATTCTGAGTTGCGCCTTTGATGGAAGAGTAAATGATGTTCACAGAAGGAGGAGAGCCACTATTTAAATATGCTTCAAATGCTACCCCCAGCGGCTGCCTTATTGCCTGTCGATAGCTTCTTTAGGCATCATTCATCTTCCTTTGGAAATTAGTATTTTAGGTAACTTTCCATGGAAATTTTAGGAAACTTTTCAATGCCATTTTGGGAAACATTTCCTCGCCATTTTTTGTAAACATTTGATCGTCATTTTTAGTTTCGCGCCAATTTTGGAAAATTTTTATTGGTATTTTAGGAAACTTTTCCTAGACATTTTAGGAAACTTTTGGACTTTGGAAACAAAAATTTTTGGAAACTTTTTCTTCCAAAAATAGACTATCCCAAAGATATCACCCGACGGTAGCAGTGTAACAGAACAAAAATGAGAAAACAGAACTTTTGGTGGCTATAGCCGGGCGACAGTTGCTATAACTGGGCTCCTTAACAAGAGAAGAGGTGGAGAGAAGATTCATTTCTCTTCTCTCACTCTCTCATCCTTCTCATCAAGTTCTTGGAAGAAAGGAAGGAGAAGGCTGAAGGCTGAATATTTGCTAGCTAGGGGAAGGAGATCCTATGGTCAGATTCAAGAGTTGAAGTAAAATCCGTAAAGAGGAAAGCGAGGCACTCCTTTCCATCAGGATAGAAAGCTTATTTATGGCTCCGAAACGAACTACGAATGTAACGATCTTTCTTCTTGGATAGGTAATGTCCTCCTTTTGCATATGCATGGAATCCACTACCAAAAGGTGGAGAATCGAGGGAATTTCGATGGGTTGATACGTGATATCCCCGAGTGGTTTTGCATATAGAATCCTAAAATCACAGTACGAAATAGGCATGCTGTGTGAAGCCCATCCAGAAGGGTTGGTCTGGATTGGTTATATTTTATTTTGCATATTAGAGAAGACTCTAAGTATAAACGAGTAGTTTATGAGGTCTGTGGGTTGTACATGTGTAGTAGGAAGTACTGGAGGTGTACTACAGGAAAATACCAAAAAATACCACAGTTTGCTTAACTATTGATATCGTCGGCGACAGTGAATATCACTGGTGATAGCTCGTGTTGAGCTATATTATTTTAACATGTCTCTCGAAGATCGTGTGGCTAATTTGTGAGTTGTGTGCCTGGGTGCCCAGCTGTAACAACCCTATCCGTCGTATGGTATATAACAGTAGGTCCGGCCGGGGCCCGACGCCATATACTACAGACAGACTGAATGGTTACAGAATGAAACCATTCTCCCAATCACAAAAGTCCTACACAGAGCAAACAGCGAAAGCTTTTAAGTAGTTGAAAGAACCCAAATAACAGATAGTATGAATCATGAATGTCCACTAACCATAATAGGAATGAAATACCAAAATATACAAAAGTACTTGGCCTTATGGCCTTACAAATGTTCACTTAACAACATTGTGTTTTACAGACATTGTCTCGCAAGCCGGCCACACATGATAGAAGTAAAATAACAGTTCAATTTGGCCTTCGAGGGCCAGCACAGCAGCTTGGGCTTCAGCCCGCTATTTGGTACCTAGTTCTGCAGCACCTGTAAGCAACATTCCATCGTATGGTGGCAAATAAAGCAACGGTCAGCTAAAGCTGACCAAATTTTAATGACCTCGCCCCTTATTCGGGACGACAGTGCTCCTTCCCTGCATTTCATTATTACATCCAAAAATCCTAGTGAAACTACAACCTAACACAATTCATTACAAGTGGAGGCTCGCACGGCCGCCCACCCCATGCACTCAGGGCACATTTACGGTGTACCAGACTTCCCAGATACCACCTCCGTTCAGAGGTCCTTGACTTGATAGTTACTTTGAGCATTTCAGTCTTTACGACCCCTGGCCTGAGACTCTCGTTATGCCACCGATGAGAGAAAATTTCCGCTACTCTGATGTCATAGTTTACATAATGCAGGTACAGCTCCACAATTTCCCGTTGCTCAAGACACCCTACCATCTCCGAATACCGTAGTACTCTTGGCCAAACCTGCAGGGCGCGGGTCGGTTTTGCCTTTCCTGTTTGTCTCCCTAGACTAATAATTTTTAACCCCATGGGCTCACCACTTTCCAAAGAAAGGCCCTACATATATCCTTGAGACAGGCCTCGCACATACAATCCCAATTATACAAGGTTGGCCCAGACTACCTAGTTGGCAGAAATGCATTTCTGCCCAGTTTTTCGGGTGCACCTTGGAGTTAATCCCCAAGGCTCCCTGTTGCAATCTACCATGTAGAAAACCCAAAAAACAACACAATACGGAGTCTTCTCCGACAATCCATGCACAATGAAAGATCACCGATCCAGACAAAAACATCCGGGTAGGCTTCACACACAATGCCTATGCCCATACTTCGATTCCAGACTCTACATGCAACACAAGGGGGGACTATTTGTTGGAGTTACCATGGTGATCTAGAAGTGGTCAAACCTGTAATCTCACTGCCAACGCGATATGAGCCTGCAGGGTCGCACGTAAGAGCATGTGGAGAAGTTGGAAGATTGACTGTTTTGGTAAGGGTTACCAATCACCACACAGAATGGGGTAGGGCAATCGTTTCCCAAGGCAAAGTTGTCGAGAGTCGACGGGAGTCATCGAGTATGTTTCGCCGACTAAGGCAAAGTCATCGAGAGTCGACGGGAGTCATCGAGTATGTCTCGCCGACTAAGGCAAAGTCGTCGAGAATCAATCTGCTGATTCGTCGAGAATCGAGGATAGAGTCGTCGAGAATCGAGGACAGAGTCGTCGAGACTGTCTGTTAATTCTCGCCGAATCTGGCTGCCGATTCTCGCCGATTCTGTCTATGGATTCTCGCTGATTCTGTCTGTGGATTCTCGCCGATTCTGTCTGCGGATTCTCACCGATTCTGGAACCCTATGCTATGTGGTCTGCGGATAGCGATTCTTTTAGGTCTGTTTATACCTTTGGTATAAATAAGGACTTAGGGTTTTGGGAGGAGATGTGAATGCGTCCTTTTCTCCTGTGGCCGGATAGAACCCGACGGAAGCGTTCCACCGCCCCGATCCGCCGTATCCCATACCCTGCCGGACAGAAGTGTTCCGCTTCCGCCAATCGCTCGCTCTGCCGACCTTCTCTCTGGCGACAGTCGCCGGTGTTTCTCTTCCTGGAGCGGACCTAGCAGTCCGTGGAAGTGCAAGGTGCGGTCGATTTCCTTCCCGATCTTTCGTGCGACGAAAAGCTCGGTGTTCTCCCGCTCGTGTTGATTTCTGCAGAGACGTAGACATTATTCTACATAGAACTCACCACCGACAAGGACTCAAAGCTTGAAGCATCTCCGTTGAGTTGTGACTCAACGCCACTAAGGTAATTTTTGCCTAGTTGTTTGTTAACTTCTTGATTCAATATTCATGGCCCGATCCCATCTCTTTTGGGTTGTTCTTGATGTTTTATTTCTTCCACTGCGTGCACAAGTGTTGTGCCATCCTCATAGAGAAACCCAACAGTGGTATCAGAGGGAGGTTTCAGCCATGATTGTTGTTTTGGAAGTTAGGTTATTCCAGTACGTGTAAACCTAGGGATTTAGAAGCGTTCTAAATGTCTAGATTTAATCCTGGAACATCAATTGTTGATGGTTTTTCCAAGGGAAATCGGTGGGCCCATAACCCACAGGTTAGGGGCTATGCTCCTAGGAACCCGGCCAGGAACGTCTGGGATTTCGTGGTAATTTCTAATTGTTAGAAATTGTTTTCTCCTTAGCAGTAACCGTCCCTCGAGTGGTTAATGAACCAGTGCATTCTTTTGGATTTTGAATCCAATAATGAGAGACGAGTTTGTCTACTGCTTTAAGTTGAGTTGCCTTTGTCTTTGTCCAATGCATGTAAATCTGAAGATTTGGAAGAGTCCGGATGTTCAGACTTAGCCCTTTCTTCTATCAAATATTGATAGTACACGGTTGTGCACATAA
Source organism: Platanthera zijinensis (assembly GCA_039513925.1). NCBI lineage: Eukaryota > Viridiplantae > Streptophyta > Magnoliopsida > Asparagales > Orchidaceae > Platanthera > Platanthera zijinensis. The sequence goes on from CM077091.1 coordinate 63,091,098, forward strand.
GGGATGCATGTTGTTTTTAGAGATTGTTTTTCTGTGGATGTGCACATTGTTCAAATGTTGATCATGGTTAATTGTTAACAAATAATTAAAAAATCCCTTCCTCTAATATTAAGTGTTCGGATGCCTTCCGATGGATGACACTCTTCCTGCGTCGATCGATGAAGTGTGGGCTTGCCAAAGCAAGGTACATTAATCTTTCTTGATAAGGGTGCGAGCGGATAATTATGATATCCCACTATCGACATCGGGTCTAACTTAACTAGGTGACCTCAAAGGTTGAGTGCCTAGAGGCATAGGGTTGGCATGCACCATATGATGGATGCGAATAAGGAGTTATTCACCAACCATACAAGAATTGCATGAGGATGCAATTGGCAAGCGTTGCCTACCTAAATAACCACATCGTGAGAGAAAAGCCAAAGCTGACTCATTGTGTTGGTGAAATACGGATCTTGTCCACTAAGAGAGTAGCTCGCATGAACTCTCTAAATTGATAGTGAGGGTTATCATTTCGAATAAAATAGTGGGAGTTTTAATTGAAGTCCAAATTAAAAATAAATTGTATTTAGAAATTTTGGTGCTGATATTATTCTGCATGAATTCTTGTAGAATTCCATGGCAAGTGGTTCACACTCCACTCTGTCTCTAAGAGCCATCCTTGAGAAGGATAAGCTCAGTGGGACTAACTACATGGACTAGTACAGGAACCTGAGAATTGTTCTAAGGCAAGAGCGAAAGCTCTATGTCTTGGAAGAAGAAGCCCCCGAGGTGCCGACCGGGAATTCTTCCCGTGCTGATAAAGATACTTATAAGAAGTATACTGATGATGCCTTAGACGTCGAATGCCTTAGGCTTGCCACCATGAACTCTGAGCTTCAGAAGCAAGATGATAACATGGGGTGCAAGGAGATTGACGAGCATCTCAAGAAAATGTTTCAAGGGCAAGCTCGTCAAGAGAGGTTTGACGTCACAAAAGCATTTTTTCAGTGCAAGATGGGAGTTTGAGACTCAGTAGGGACTCACGTACTCAAGATGATTGGGTATATAGAGAACCTTGAAAGGCTAGGTTTTCCTCTAGGTCAAGAGTTGGCCACAGATCTGATCCTGCAATCGTTGCCGGACAGTTATGAGCAGTTCGTCTTGAACTACAACATGAATGAAATAGACAAGACACTGCCCGAGCTCCTAGGCATGTTAAGAACTGCCGAGATCAACATGAAGAAGGCCAAGCCTGCCAGCCACATACTGATGGTGCATAAGGGAAAGGGCAAGGCCAAAGGCTCTAAGAAGACGAAGGTGGGACCTAAGTCACATCTTGAGCCCATGTCTTATGCACTGAAGAAAAAGAAGAGCACGGTGAAGGAAGGGAAATGCCACCACTGTGGCAAGGCTGGTCATTTGAGGAGAAACTGTCCTTCTTACATTGAGGGTCTGCAGAAAATGAAGGGAGGTATGACTTCCGCTTCAAATATTTATGTTGTAGAAATAAACCTCTTTTCTCCTTCATCTTGGGTATTGGATACCGGATGTTGTTCACACTTTTGTACAAATGTGCAGGAACTGGAAAGGAGAAGATTGCTGAGTAAAGGGGAGGTGGACCTGCGCGTCGGCAATGGAGCAAGAGTTGCTGCTGTAGCCGTAGGGGTTTACCGTCTTTCTTTGCCCAGTGGGCTTGTAATAGAACTAGGTAATTGTTATTTTGTTCCGGCCATAACTAGAAACATTATATCCATTTCATGCTTGGAAATGATTGGTTTTTCTTTTATAATTAAGAAAAACTGTTGTTCTATATTTAAGAATAATGTTTGTTATACTGTAGTCCAATTGTTTAATGGTCTTTATGTTTTGAACTTGGACCATCTGATCTATAATGTAGAAAATAATAAAAGACTAAGAACAAATGACTCAAACCCTACATATCTCTGGCATTGTCGTTTGGGCCATATAAACGAGAAGCGCATATCCAAGCTCCATAAAGATGGACTTTTGGACTCATTTGATTATGAATCATTTGAGCAATGCGAATCTTGTTTGTTAGGCAAGATGACTAAAGCCCCTTTCACTAGTTTTACTGAGAGGGCTGAGGATCTCTTGGGCATTGTACATAGTGATGTATGCGGACCCATGAGCTCAATGGTGAGAGGTGGGTATTTCTACTTCGTTACATTTACTGATGATTTCAGTAGATATGGATATGTGTATCTTATGAAGTGCAAATCCGAGACCTTTGAAAAATTCAAAGAGTTCAAAAATGAAGTAGAAAAACAGTTGGGTAAAAGGGTTAAAGCACTCCGATCTGATCAAGGTGGCGAATACCTGAGTCATGAGTTCCGTGATCATCTGAAAGAGTGTGGTTTTATATCACAGCTCACTCCACCTAGAACACCACAATATAATGGTGTGTCTGAGAGGAGAAATCGTACTCTGTTAGACATGGTACGTTCGATGATGAGTCATGCAGACTTGCCTGTTTCCTTTTAGGGTTTTGCTTTAGAGACTGCTGCTATGACACTAAATCGCGCTCTAATGAAAATGGTTCTGAAGACACCATATGAGATATGGACTGGGAAGCGTCCTAGTATGTCGTTCATTAAAATTTGGGGATGTAAGGCATACGTGCGACGTCAAATGCCTGACAAGCTGGAACCCAAATCGGATAAATGTTATCTGGTGGGATATCCTAAAGAAACGAAAGGGTATTACTTTTACCTACCGTCCGAGGGCAAAGTTTTTGTCGCAAGGACTGGGGTCTTCTTGGAAAGACAATTCTTATCAAGAAAGACTGAAAAGGTAGAACTTGAAGAAGTTCAAGAACCACAGGTAGTGTAACACCTCCCCTGTAAAGACCATATAATATGGAACCGGCCGGGGCCCCACAACATACGGACGCCACATCTTTAGTATTAAAAGATGATATAAAACTACCCAATCTCAAAACTCTAGACAAACACAGCGGAAACAGAACACTAACAGACAGAAGTTATCCACTAACAGAAGAGTATCAAATGGCCTTAAGGCCTTACACAATATAAGTCCAAATATAAAAGTGCCAAGCACCCCTAGGCTACCTCGGCATGCAAGCCGGACATAGTCAAACAACAGCAACAAAACAAGGAAAAGAAAATAGTCAAGCACAGTAACACTTCATGAGGCTTAGGGATTTTCGCCCGGCGCACTAGCTCCTGGATGCGATCCTTGCCCTGTAAGGATTTGAAGTAACGTGGGTCAGCAAAGGCTGACCTCTACTGTGTAACAAACACATCTCCTCCCGGCCGTCCCTAACGGACCCTGGGGTACCACTCCACCTGCAAGTTAGCACTTCGTATACCAAAAGAGTATATATAATAAAGCGGTAAAACAGGCTTGGATATCTCATACAGCATACATGTTCTCTATGTTTTATATAAAGTGAAAGGGGCCTACTATGCAACATGAATGTAACCCGAGTTTCACCCAAGGCACCCTAGCTCGTATGCATCTAGCACAACATCAAACTCTGGGTACTTCCGTTTCCCCATTGGCTTAAAGCCGCAAACACAAGGGAACCACCATGTCCCTAACGGCACACACGCTGTCACACGGAACCTCGCAAAGGCCCCACCCGCACAAGCGTCATATACACCGGGCTTGCCCGCACATTATGACTTCGCACGTCAGGGTTCCGTCTCACACTGACCGATTCTAAGAAGCCTTGCTGGACCCCACCCGCTCATGGCCACATTGCCCGGGCTTGCCCTCCGCTCGACATTCTCGTCAGTCCCACAAGAGGGGCTAGTCTCGCCGGGATACTTTCCCCACATGACTTGCGCGTCACGGGATAGCCAGCCGACCACGGAGACATAGCCGCGCCTTTGCACAGCACAACCAAAGGTTTCCCCACCCCAATCCCCATTCACACCGTGTATTTCCCGTGCTCCAAGGAAACCATCTACCGCACAACGCGGAGCTAACCTTGTCCGGTTCCGACCACGAGTACTCACTCAAATATAAGGGGGAAAACGCATACATACAACGGCGTATTGCCGCAACGGATTTCTATCAAATCCTCGAAGCTCGCTATGCAACATCACCGGGTCGGACTAACGGTCGCGACCACGACTTCACCCACAATGCCTAATCCGCTAATGGAGCGGATCTCTAATGCAAAGCATACCGGGATGAACATACTCAACCCGGAGGTTCCTATTGAACCTAGGCTACACGAATCCCTCTCATGTGAGAGATTCGGTGCTCAAAATACGAAAGGAAGGGGATGCTATTCATGCATCCTAAATCCTAAAAACCGAGAGGAGAAGTGTCGTTACCTTCCGTCCCCTCTTCCTAGCCATGGAGAAGATTTGCTCGGTTGAAAACCACCGCAACGCTCCCACCTTCGCGGATCTGCACTCCGATCGCGAAACGGACCTCCAAATCTTCGCCGGCGGCCGGATCTTGGCCTTCTACCTCCTCCTTGCTCTCCCTTCTCTCTAGAATCAAGAGAGATAAAGATAGGAGAAAAGTGAGGGTTTCAAACCCTATTCCCAAGTTTAATACCTCAGATCTAGCCCCCAACCATTGGATCTCATACCAAAGAAACGGACGGCCACGATTCGGCCTAAAATCACAAAAACTGGGCCAAACACGTGTTGCAACACGGCCGTGTGCCAGGCCGTATTACCCATTCGTCGTCTCGACCGATTCGAAAACCAGCACACGGCCTTTGACACGGCCTCCGACACGCCCGTGTCGTCTTTAACACGCCCGTGTCGAGACCCGTATCACGCCCCCCACCGACCAATTTTCCCAGTCAGAGAAGGACACGACCAAAGACATGGCCTTCGACACGCCCGTGTCAGACCCGACACGGCCGTGTCGTGACCCATGTCACGCCTAGCAGAATAAATCCTGCAAACAGCCTGAGAAGGACACGGCCAGGGACACGCCCGTGTCCCAGGCCGTGTTCCTGAGCTCGACGAACGTCGACCCTCAAAATATCGACCACAAGCTCCGCGGTCGACCATGCCCTGACACGCCCGTGTCACGCCCTTGATACGCCCGTGTTGCCTGCTCCAAAACCCAAACTTGGCTAAAATGACGCTGTCGATTCCCCTTCCAAGTTTGGGGGTGTTACAATTCTCCCCCCTTACAAGAATTTCGTCCCGAAATTTAAAACATGGAAGGTAAACAAAACTAAACGGTACCTGAGGAGAAAAGCTCGGGGTACTCCTCCAGCATGGCCTGCTCTCGCTCCCATGAGAGCTCCTCGCAGCCACAGTTGTCCCAACGGACCTTTACGAGTCTGACCTCCTTGTTCCGCAATTGCCGAACCTCTGAGTCTTCTATCCCGATTGGACGAACTCGCGTCCTCAAGTCTTCCTCTACCGGCACCGCCGTCGGCTCAATCACCACGCTGGCTTCTAACAAAGCTTTCCTCAGGACAGAGACGTGAAAAACGTCATGCAATCCACTTAGCTCTGTGGACAACGCCAACCGGTACGCTGCCTCTCCCACTCGCTCGATGACCTTGAATGGTCCCAAAAATCTCGGACTCAGCTTCTTGAGTCGGCGAATTCGCGAAACGCCTTTGAACGGCTTGATCTTAAGATACACCCAGTCGCCCACAGCGAATTCCACATGCCTGTGGCGAGCATTGAAATACTTCGACCGCCGATCTTGAGCTACCTTCATGCGCTCTTGGATGGTCCGCACTAGCTCACTAGCGTCGGCTACCACTTCTTTCCCCAAAAGCTTGGTGTCTCCCGCCTCTGTCCAAGACATCGATATTCGACACCGCCTCCCATATAGAGCTTCGTATGGCGCCATCTTGATACTAGCTTGGTAACTATTGTTATAAGCAATCTCCACCATGAAGAGGTGATCCTCCCACTTCTTGCTGAAGTTGAGAGTACACATCCTTAGCATATCTTCCAAAGTACGGTTCGTTCTCTCAGTTTGCCCATCGGTTTGAGGATGAAAGGCCGTACTGAACTTGAGTTTTGTGCCCAAGCTCTTCTGCACCAACCGCCAATCCTTAGACGTGAAACGTCCATCGCGGTCGCTGACTATACTCTTCGAAATCCCATGAAGTCGTACAATATTGCGGACGTATAACTCCACCAACTTTTCCACACCGTCCTCCTTCCAGTTTGGGTTGAAATGTGCCACTTTGGTCAAGAGGTCCACAATCACCCAAATGGCATCATTACCCTGCTGCGATCTAGGCAACCCATGCACAAAATCCATGGAGATGTCATCAAATTTCCATTCGGGGATTGGAAGAGGATTCAAGAACCCGCCCGGCTTCTGACACTCGGCCTTCACCAAGGCACATGTTTGGCACCGACTCACACACAAAGCTACGTCCCGCTTCATCCCATGCCACCAATAGGACTTCTTCAAATCCAAGTACATCTTTGTACTACCCGGGTGAATGGAGTACTTAGTGAAGTGGGCCTCAAACATCAATTCCTCGCGGAGCTTGCCGAACTGCGGTACACAAATCCTTCCGCCCTTCCTCAGAATCCCATCAACCATCTCCTAGGCGCTACCCTCGCCCTTTAGAGCTTCCTCCACGAAAGGTTGGAACTCCGCATCTACACGGGTCGCTTCTCGAATACGATCGCATAAGTCACTCTGCATCTCAATCCAATTTAGTCGAGCCACGCTAGACACGCCTCTTGCCACACATTCCAAACCAAGGGACTCCCAGTCCCGCCTTAACCGCTCATCGTGAGCTTCAATCCAATTTCCTTGCCCCGAGTATTTCCTACTCAAAGCATCTGCCACCACATTGGCTTTCCCTGGCGTGTACTGAATCCCCACCTCGTAGTCCCCAAGGAACTCGACCCACCTACGCTGCCGCATATTTAGGTCCTTCTGATCTAGAAGATACTTCAGACTCTTGTGGTCCGTGAAGATCTCCACCTTTGCACCATAAATGTAGTGCCTCCACAACTTCAAAGCAAAAATTACCGCCGCCAACTCCAAATCATGGACGGGGTAATTTCTCTCATGAGGCTTCAGCTGCCTCGACCCAAAAGCTATCACACTACCATGCTGTACCAACACGCACCCTAAACCGCATCCGGATGCGTCGCTGAAAATCTGGAACCCTTCGGTCCCCTTTGGAAGACTTAGGATTGGCACTATCATTAGCCTTTCCTTCAGGGTTTCAAACGCCTGATTGCACTCTTGAGTCCATACAAACTTCTGATCCTTGCGAGTTAGTGAAGTGAGGTGTAGAGCTATCCGCGAAAAGTTTTCCACAAACCTTCGGTAGTACCCGGCTAGTCCAAGAAAACTTCGGACTTCCGCCACGGTCCTCAAAACTAGCCACTCTCTGATGGCTTCTACTTTCATTGGATCTACCGCCACCCCATCCCCACTAATCACATGGCCTAGAAATGCCACTTTCTCCAACCAGAACTCGCACTTGGAGAACTTCGCATAAAGATGGTTCTCTCTCAGTACTTGCAACACTGTCCGCAAGTGCGACTCGTGCTCCGCTTCCGACTTGGAATACACCAATATGTCATCGATAAAGACGACTACGAACCAGTCCAAATATTTGCGAAACACTCGGTTCATCAAGTCCATGAACACGGACGACGCGTTCGTCAGCCCGAACGGCATCACCGAGAACTCAAAATGACCATACCTCGTACCAAACACGGTCTTGGGTATGTCTTCGTCACGAATCCGCAACTGATAATATCCGGAGTTCAAGTCCAACTTGGAGTACACCACCGACCCCACCAACTGGTCAAAGAGATCGTCTATCCGAGGAATCAGATACTTATTCTTGACAGTCAATTTGTTCAACTCTCGGTAATCTATGCACAGACGCATACTACCGTCCTTCTTCTTTACAAATAACACCGGCGCACTCCACGGTGAAGAGCTGGGCCTGATATACCCTTGCTCCAAAAGCTCCTGCAACTGAACCTTGAGCTCGGCCAACTCCTTTGGTGCCATCCTAAAGGGTGGTCGTGACACCGGTCTAGCCTCGGGCACTAACTCGATGGAGAAATCAATATCCCGCCGAGGAGGTGCTCCGGATAGCTCCTCAGGAAAAAGATCTCCAAACTCCGCCACCACGGGCACTTCTCCAAGAGACAGCCTGAAAAGGCTAACCTCCAACAACGCTACTAGAGCTACACCCCCTGGTTAACAGCTCGCACTAGTTGAAGTGCCAAAACTAGGTAACAGGCCACTCCATGCAGGCCCTCAAACTTGACTTCCGCTTGCCCCACGCCCCTCAGGGTTACCTGACAAACAGTCGATACTGGCACGCTGCTCCGCTAGCCAATCCATCCACAAAATCACATCGAACTCGGACAACAGCAAGATCGCCGCTACCAAAATGAAGTTGACTCCCTCAAGACTCCAACAAATCCGCCCTTTAGCCCTGGTTGTCATAGACGACCCATTGGGCATGCGTACTATCAACTCTGAGTCCGTTGCGAAGGACTCAACTCCAATCCTGCGGGTGAAACTTTCCGTAAGGAAGGAGTGCGACGCTCCTGTATCAAAAAGTACTCTAGCGGGGTACCCAGATACCACTACCAAGCCTACACACAAGCAACAAACATAAAAAAGCTTGAAAGGAAGAAATCTACGATGCAGGTTGAACTCTCATACCTGTCACCACATCGATTTGGCGGATTGCTTCCTGCTGCCCAAGGTTGTAGGCCCTTGGCTGCACTGGTTGAAACCGGGAAGCACTCGACTCCGCCATCTTCCCCTTCTCTGCTGCACTGGGTCCAGAGCGTACGGTCTGCTCCTGCCTTGACTCTTGCTCAGCGCCCCCTTGGGTATAAAATCTTGCTATGTGGCCTGGCTTGCCACAACTGTAACACGTCTGCGGTCCCTTAGAGCGTGACCCTCCGGACTTCCAATTACTTTTCTCGCCCGACTTATATGGGGAAGGCTTCTTCTTCCATCGGCTCCCTTCCGCCTTTCCATGGGACTGAGCAGGCTTCTTCTCCTCCCCCTGCTTGGGTGTGAAACCCTTGCGACGCTGAGATCGCTCCATGTCACTCTCCAAAATTCGGGACGCCTCCACCAATTCGTTGAAACCCGCACGTTTCATCGATATAAGGGGTTGTCTTAGATTCTCCCTCAATCCATGATAGAAGAGATTGTCCCTCTCTTCATCGTCTGCCGTGGTCGTCCATGCATAACTACCCAAGCGAGTAAATTCCTGAACATACTCATCCACTGACTTGTCTCGCTGCACCAGATGTAGAAACTGCCTCTAGAGGGCCAACCTCGTTGAGGCGGGAATGTACTTCTTCAGGAAGGCATTCCCAAACTCCTCGATGGACGGTGTGCGTCCTAGAAACTGCCAGCCACTGTGGCTCACCCACCATAACTTGGCATCTCCCTCCAACATAAAGGCTGCGAACTCTGCCTTTTTCTCATCTGGCGCCTCTGCCGCCCTCAGAAGCCCCTGAATTCTAGCCCGCCAATCCTCTGCATCTGTGGGCGTGCCGATTCCCTTGAAGGTTGGAGGGTGGAAACTCAGAAAGTACTTCATTTGCCGGTCCCCATGCCCGACAACCACTCTCTCGGCCTGCGGCTCTGCCCGCCTGGCTTCCTCAACCGGCATGTTCGCTGCCGTGTCCGGGGTAGCAGGAGTTACTACTTGAGCAACGGGAGCTGCTACCTGTGCTGTCGCTGCAGCTTGGGCCGCCACCATCGCTTCTGCAAGCATACGGCAGAAGTCGGCCGGTGTGACCCCCATCCCTAGCGGACCTTGCGCAGTCGCACTACTTGCCGAGAGCTCTTCTCTTGGCCTCGAGGTCCCTGTTGGGGTTTCTCGTGAGGGTTGGCACAACACTTTGTGCATGCAACGGAAAGAAAAAGGACGAGAACAGCCCAAGAGAACTGGATCTGGCCATGATCGTTGTATCAAGAAGTAAACAAAATAACTAGGGCAAAATACCTTAGTGGCGTTGAGTCACAATTCAACGAAGATGCTCCAAGTATTGAGTGTTGTCGGTGGCGAGTTGTACGTGGAATAATATCCACGTCTCTGCAGAAATCCATACGAGCAGGAGAAACCCGAACTGCTCGTCGCACGAACAATCGGGAGGAAGACAGCCGCACCTTTGCAACTCCACGGACTGCTAGGTCTACGCCAGGAGAGGCAAGAACAACGACTATCGCCGGAAATGGGAGGATCAGTGGAGCAAACACGGCGGCGGCGGAACACTTCCGTCCGGCGATGTGCGGGATGCGGCGGAACGAGCGATCGGCAGAACTCTTTCCGTCGGGTTCTAATCGCCCGTAAAAAGCATAAGTCACAGTGTTTTCCAAAACCCTAAGTGTCTATTTATACCAAAGGTATAAATAGACCTAAAGGAATGGCTATCCACAGACCACACAGCATAGGGTCCCTGGAAGAATTCGGCGAGAATCGGCAAAGGCGTTCGGCGAGAATCATCCGCCAAGTCGTCGAGAATTAGGGACGATTCTCGACGAATGGCCTTTAGTCGTCGAGTCATACTCGATAACTCTCGATGATACTCGTCGATCGGCGAGAATCATCAGGCAGATTCGGCGAGAATCAATGGATAGTCCCGACGACTAAGTCTTTGATTCTCGACGAATCTATCAGATTGATTCTCAACTAAACCCCCATAGTCGTCGAGACATTCTCGACGACATTGCCTTGGTCGTCGAGACATTCTCGACGATTTGCCTTGGTCGTCGAGACATTCTCGACGACCTTTCAACTATCCATGCCCTATGAACTTTATTGGCAATAATTGCCTGACCCCATACATAATGGTGATTGGTAACCTTTACCAATACGGTCAATCTTCCAACTCCTCCACAGCTCTTATGTGCGACCCTGCAGGCTCATATCGCGTTGGCAGTGAGATTACATGTTTGACAACTTCTAGATCACCATGGTAACTCCAACAGTCTCCCACTTGATCTTGGAAGTATCAAACCATAAACCTCACAAATAATGAGCGGCATCTAGCAATGCATCATTGCTCCCCAAGCAATAAGAGTTTATAACTTATAAGCCTTCATGAACAATATATCAGCGTTGTCTTTGTCCCTTCGCCCCTTACATCCGGAAAGAACTAGAGGCATGGACCGTGTCACCCTCATAATAGCTCAATCCAAGTTTCCTGATCTAGAATGGACATCCAGAGAATGGTGAGGCCAATATCACATATTGACTCCACCAAGCATGGCCATGCATTTCTCAGTCCAGTTCCATCAAGGGGCCCATGGATGCAACTCCGGTCATATAGGAGGACAAATTCCATATCTGCTCACACACAAACATCCAAATGATTCATAACGTGCCCAACAACCACCCTTATCATCAACCTTTCTCAAGGAAGACTTTAGATGGCATCAAAGCATGCTCTTCCTCACTTGATGAATGCTGTGACTTCAGGTCAAAGGACCACAACACCATTGTCAATTGAGACCTACTCGTGATACGATTGAATGACAATCCACAGAGTAGTCTCAGGTTGGGTCTGTCCAGTACAACTTGTTCATTAACAAGTACCCACGTGATGACTTGATATCACAATATCATGACCTGTGAGAACTGGTCATCAGTCAACGCACGTGCTAGTCTTAAGGTATCATCATCACCCTTAGTTTCTATGACGATACAATGACCAGGGACCTTTTAAGAATGAAGCTTCAAATAAATCATAGGCTCTCACATTCAAGTCACGTACTTGATGTCCTATGGAAGCGAACACTCTAAGGGTATTTATTATGTTACAATTTAACTATCATATAGAAAAATCATAATAAAAGAACTTGCCATTAATTATAAAAGGAAACATTTAGGTACAAAATTCATCAAATGAATAAACAATAAACAGCCAACAGAAAATATATTTACATGCAACCCACAAGACTCCCTCTAGAGTTGATCATTCAGGCATCGTATACCCATTGATCTAGTATGACCATCATGCTTTCTCTGCGCGAGAGGCTTTGTCAGTGGATCCGCAATATTCTCCTCAGTCGACACTCTGCAAATGTTCACATCTCCTCGTTCGACAATCTCACGAATAAGATGGAACCGCCGAAGTATGTGCTTGGAGCGCTGATCGGATCTAGGTTCCTTAGATTGTGCAATTGCACCATTGTTATCACAGTAGAGAACTACGGGACCAACAATGCTAGGAACTACATCAAGCTCGCCGATGAATTTCCTAATCCATACAGCCTCCTTCGCTGCATTAGCTGCAGCGATATAATCGGCTTCCGTTGTAGAATCAGCAACTGTCTCTTGCTTGGAACTCTTCCAGCTCACAGCTCCTCCATTCAGGCAAAACACAAACCCTGACTGAGACTTTGAATCGTCCCTATCAGTTTGGAAGCTAGCATCCGTGTAACCACTTACAACGAGCTCTTCCTCTCCACCATACACCAAGAACACATCCTTAGTCCTTCTCAAGTACTTCAGGATATTCTTGACTGCAATCCAGTGACACTTACCGGGGTCTGACTGATACCTGCTAGTCATGCTTAAAGCAAAGGAGACATCGGGTCGAGTACATAACATTGCATACATGATTGATCCAATTACCGAAGCATATGGAATCAACTTCATGCGGTCCTTATCTTCACAAGATTTTGGACACTGGTCCTTAGAGAGATTCACACCATGAGACATGGGCAAAAATCCTTTCTTGGACTCAAGCATGTTGAACCGCTTCAACACCTTATCGATGTATGTACTCTAGGTCAAACCCAGCAACTTATTCGATCTATCTCTATAGATCTTAATACCAAGTATATAAGTCGCTTCACCCAAGTCCTTCATAGAAAAGCAGTTCCCTAGGTTGTTATTAACAACTTTCAGGGTAGGAATGTCATTCCCAATCAACAGTATGTCATCTACATACAGTATCAGGAAGACAACAATGCTCCCACTGATTCGCTTTTAAACACAAGGCTCATCTTCATTCTTGATGAAACCAAACTCTTTGATTTTCTCATCAAAACGAAGATTCCAACTTCGAGAGGCCTGTTTCAGTCCATATATGGACCTATTCAGCTTGAATATCTTAGTGGCTTCATTTGGGGATACAAAACCCTCGGATTGTGTCATGTACACTTCCTCAAGGAGGTTTCCATTAAGGAAAGCTATTTTGACATCCATCTGCCAGATCTCGTAGTCATAATACGCAGCAATAGCAAGCAATATCCTTATGGACTTTACTATGGCAACAGGGGAAAAGGTTTCATCATAGTCAATACCATGAATTTGTCTAAAACCCTTAGCCACCAGTCGCCCTTTGAATGTCTGTACATTCCCATCCATGTCGGTCTTCTTCTTGAAGACCCACTTGCACCCTATGGGTCGTACCCCTTCAGGTGGTTCCACCAAGTTCCAAACTTGGTTTGCATACATGGAGTCCATTTCGGATTTCATAGCCTCAAGCCATTTGTCGGAGTCCGGTCCATTCATAGCCTCTTGGTAGGTTGCTGGTTCATCATCATGATCCATTAGCAACACATTACCTATTTGAGACACGAGAAATCCATATCTCTCAGGCTCAAATATTGGTCTACCAGATCTACGCAGGACATGTGTTTCTTGAGTAGGTTCTCTAGCTACAAGACCTTGTAGTCCTAATTCAGAATCCAATTCTGGTTCATTCACTATTTGTGGTTCTTGAACTTCTTCAAGTTCTACCTTTTCAGTCTTTCTTGATAAGAACTCTTTCTCCAAGAAGACACCGGTCCTTGCGACAAACACCTTGCCCTCGGACGGTAGGTAAAAGTAATATCCTTTTGTTTCCTTAGGATATCCCACCAGATAACATTTATCTGATTTGGGTTCCAGCTTGTCAGGCATTTGACGTCGCACGTATGCCTCACAGCCCCAAATTTTAATGAACGACATACTAGGACGTTTCCTAGTCCATATCTCATATGGTGTCTTCAGAACCATTTTTGTTGGAGCGTGATTCAGTGTCATAGCAGCAGTCTCTAAAGCAAAACCCCAAAAGGAAACAGGCAAGTCTGCATGACTCATCATCGAACGTACCATGTCTAACAGAGTATGATTTCTCCTCTCAGACACACCATTGTGCTGTGGTGTTCTAGGTGGAGTGAGCTGTGATATAATACCACACTCTTTCAGATGATCACGGAACTCGTGACTCAGGTATTCACCACCTCGATCGGATCGGAGTGCTTTAACCCTTTTGCCCAACTGGTTTTCTACTTCATTCTTGAACTCTTTGAACTTTTCAAAGGTCTCGGATTTGCACTTCATAAGATACACATATCCGTATCTATTGAAATCATCAGTAAATGTAACGAAGTAGAAATACCCACCTCTAGCCATGGAACTCATGGGTCCGCATACATCACTATGTACAACACCCAAGAGATCCTCAGCCCTCTCAGTATAACCAGTGAAAGGAGCTTTTGTCATTTTGCCTAACAAACAAGATTCGCATCGCCCAAATGATTCATAATCAAATGAGTCCAAAAGTCCATCCTTATGGAGCTTGGATATGCGCTTCTCGTTTATATGGCCCAAACGACAATGCCAGAGATACGTAGGGTTTGAGTCATTTGTTCTTAGTCTTTTATTATTTTCTACATTATAGATCATATGGTCTAAGTTCAAAACATAAAGACCATTAAACAGTTGGGCTACAACATAACAAACATCATTCTTAAATATGGAACAACAGTTATTCTTAATTATAAAAGAAAATCCAATCATGTCCAGACATGAAATAGATATAATGTTTCTAGTTATGGCCGGAACAAAATAACAATTATCTAGTTCTATTACAAGCCCACTGGGCAAAGAAAGACGGTAAACCCCTACGGCTACAGCAACAACTCTTGCTCCATTGCCGACACGCAGGTCCACCTCCCTTTTACTCAGCAATCTTCTCCTTTCCAGTTCCTGCACATTTGTATAAATGTGAGAACCACATCCGGTATCCAATACCCAAGATGAAGGATCAGAAAGGTTTATCTCTATAACATAAATATCTGAAGCGGAAGTCATACCTCCCTTCATTTTCTGCAGACCCTCAATATAAGAAGGACAGTTCCTCCTCCAATGACCAGCCTTTCCACAGTGGTGGCATTTCCCTTCCTTCACCGTGCTTTTCTTCTACTTCAGTGCAGAAGACTTGGGCTCAAGATGTGACTTAGGTCCCACCTTCATCTTCTTGAAGCCCTTGGCCTTGCCCTTGCCCTTATGCACCATCAGTATGGGGCTGGTAGGCTTGGCCTTCTTCATATTGATTTCGGCAGTTCTCAACATGCCTAGGAGTTCGGGCAGTGTCTTGTCTATTTCATTCATGTTATAGTTCAAGACAAACTGCTCGTAGCTGTCCGGCAACGATTGCAGGATCAGATCTGTGGCCAACTCTTGACCTAGAGGAAAACCCAGCCTTCCAAGGTTCTCTATATACCCAATCATCTTGAGTACGTGAGTCCCTACTGAGTCTCGAACTCCCATCTTGCACTGAAACAACGCTTTCGTGACGTCGAACCTCTCTTGACGATCCTGCCCTTGAAACATTTTCTTAAGATGCTCGTCAATCTCCCTGTACCCCATGTTCTCATGTTGCCTTTAGAGCTCAGAGTTCATGGTGGCAAGCATGAGGCATTCGATGTCTAAAGCATCATCGGTATACTTCTTGTAAGCATCCTTATCAGCACGAGAAGAATTCCCGGTCGGCACCTCGGGGGATTCTTCTTCCAAGACATAGAGCTTTCGATCTTGCCTGAGAACAATTCTCAAGCTCCTGTACCAGTCCATATAGTTAGTCCCATTGAGCTTATCCTTCTCAAGGATGGCTCTCAGAGACAAAGTGGAGTGTGAACCACTTGCCATGGAATTCTACAAGAATTCATGCAGAATAAAATCAGTACCAAAGTTTCAAAATACAATTTATTTTAATTTGGACTCTAATTAAAACTCCCACTATTTTATTCGAACTAATAGCCCTCACTATCAATTCGGAGAGTTCATGCGAGCTACTCTCTTAGTGGACAAGATCCGTATTTCACCAACACAATGAGTCAGCTTTGGCTTTCCTCTCACGATGTAGTTATTTAGGTAGGCAACGCTTGCCAATTGCATCCTCATGCAATTCTTATATGGTTGGTGAATAACTCTTTATTCGCATCCATCATATGGTGCATGCCAACCCTATGCCTCTAGGCGCTCAACCTTTGAGGTCACCTAGTTAAGTGGGGCCCGATGTCGACAGTGGGATATCACAATTATCCGCTCGCACCCTTACCAAGATAGATTAATGCACCTTGCTTTGGCAAGCCCACACTTCATCGATCGAGGCAGGAAGAGTGTCATCCATCGGAAGGCATCCAAACACTTAATGTTTGATGAAGGGATTTAAATTTTTATAGTATGTTAACAATTAACCATGATCAACATTTGATCAATGTGCACATCTAAATAAAATAAAACATTTCTAGAATCCTCATGCATCCCTTATGTGCACAACAAGACACTATCAACATTTGATAGAGCAAAGGGCTAAATCTGAACATATGGACATTTCCAAATATTCAGGTTTACATGCATTGGACAAAGGGGAAAGGCAACTCAACTTAAAGCAGTAGACAAGCTCATCTCTCTTTGTTGGATTCAAAATCCAAAACAAAATTCGAGGGATGGTTACTGCTAAGGAGACAACAACTTCTACAATTAGAAATTGCTACGAAATCCCAGACGTTCCTGGCGGGGTTCCAAGGGGCGACCCTACAGCGGTAATCATCAACAATTGATATTCCAGGAATGAATCTAGACATTTAGAACACTTCAAATCCCTAGGTTTACACGTGTTGGAATTCCCTAACTTCCAATACAACAATCATGGCCGCAACCTCGCTCTGATACCACTGTTGGGGTTTCTCGTGAGGGTTGGCACAACACTTTGTGCACGCAGCGGAAAGAAAAAGGACGAGAACAGCCCAAGAGAACTGGATCTGGCCATGATCGTTGTATCAAGAAGTAAACAAAATAACTAGGGCAAAATACCTTAGTGGCGTTGAGTCACAACTCAACGAAGATGCTCCAAGTATTGAGTGCTGTCGGTGGCGAGTTGTACGTGGAATAATATCCACGTCTCTGCAGAAATCCACACGAGCAGGAGAAACCCGAACTGCTCGTCGCACGAACAATCGGGAGGAAGACAGCCGCACCTTTGCAACTCCACGTACTGCTAGGTCCGCGCCAGGAGAGGCAAGAACAACGACTATCGACGGAAATGGGAGGATCAGCGGAGCAGATACGGCGGCGGCGGAACACTTCCGTCCGACGGTGTGCGGGATGCGGCGGAACGAGCGATCGGCGGAACTCTTTCCGTCGGGTTCTAATCGGCCGCAAAAAGCATAAGTCACACTGTTTTCCAAAACCCTAAGTGTTTATTTATACCAAAGGTATAAATAGACCTAAAGGAATGGCTATCCGCAGACCATACAGCATAGGGTCCCTGGAAGAATTCGGCGAGAATCGGCAAAGGCGTTCGGCGAGAATCATCCGCCAAGTCGTCGAGAGTCAGGGACGATTCTCGACGAATGGCCTTTAGTCGTCGAGTCATACTCGATAACTCTCGACGATACTCGTCGATCGGCGAGAATCATCAGGCAGATTCGGCGAGAATCAATGGATAATCCCGACGACTAAGTCTTTGATTCTCGACGAATCTATCAGATTGATTCTCAACTAAACCCCCATAGTCGTCGAGACATTCTCGACGACATTGCCTTGGTCGTCGAGACATTCTCGACGATTTTCCTTGGTCGTCGAGACATTCTCGACGACCTTTCGACTATCCATGCCCTATGAACTTTATTGGCAACAATTGCCTGACCTCATACATAATGGTGATTGGTAACCTTTACCAATACGGTCAATCTTCCAACTCCTCCACAGCTCTTATGTGCGACCCTGCAGGCTCATATCGCGTTGGCAGTGAGATTACATGTTTGACAACTTCTAGATCACCATGGTAACTCCAACAGTCCCAGCCTCGTTGCTTGCACTCTAAACACAAGCAAGAAAACGCAAATCAGTCTCTAATCGCAAGACTCGAATACAAGGACACTCATGGTCCCGCGATACTCCTATGTGGATAACTTCTTATACGCGACTCTACTTATACTTTCGACCGCGAAACTTCTCATTGGAACGCTAACAAACCTCTGATACCAAATTGTAACACCTCCCCAGTAAAGACCATATAATATGGGTCCGGCCGGGGCCCCACAACATACGGACGCCACAGCTTTAGTATTAAAAGATGATATAAAACTACCCAATCTCAAAACTCCAGACAAACACAGCGGAAACAGAACACTAACAGACAGAAGTTATCCACTAACAGAAGAGTATCAAATGGCCTTAAGGCCTTACACAATATAAGTCCAAATATAAAAGTGCCAAGCACCCCTAGGCTACCTCGGCATGCAAGCTGGACATAGTCAAACAACAGCAGCAAAACAAGGAAAAGAAACTAGTCAAGCACAGCAAAACTTCATGAGGCTTAGAGCTTTTTGCCCGGCGCGCTAGCTCCTGCATGCGATCCTTGCCCTGTAAGGATTTGAAGTAACGTGGGTCAGCAAAGGCTGACCTCTACTGTGTAACAAACACATCTCCTCCCGGCCGTCCCTAACGGACCCCGGGGTACCACTCCACCTGCAAGTTAGCACTTTGTATACCAAAAGAGTATATATAATAAAGCGGTAAAACAGGCTTGGATGTCTCATACAGCATACATGTTCTCTATGTTTTGTACAAAGTGAAAGGGGCCTACTATGCAACATGAATGCAACCCGGGTTTCACCCAATGCACCCTAGCTCGTATGCATCTAGCACAACATCAAACACTGGGTACTTCCATTTCCCCATTGGCTTAAAGCCGCAAACACAAGGGAACCACCATGTCCCTAACGGCTCACACGCCGTCACACGGAACCTCGCAAAGGCCCCACCCGCACAAGGGTCATATACCCCGGGCTTGCCCGCACATTCTGACTTCGCACGTCAGGGTTCCGTCTCACACTGACCGATTCTAAGAAGCCTTGCTGGACTCCACCCGCTCATGGCTACATTTCCCGGGCTTCCCTCCGCTCGACATTCTCGTCAGTCCCACACAAGGGGCTAGTCTCGCCGGGACACTTTCCCCACATGACTTGCGCGTCACGGGATAGCCAGCCGACCACGGAGACATAGCCGCGCCTTTACACAGCACAACCAAAGGTTTCCCCACCCCAATCACCATTCGCACCGTGTCTTTCCCGTGCTCCAAGGAAACCATCTACCGCACAACGCGGAGCTAACCTTGTCCGGTTCCGACCACGAGTACTCACTCAAATATAATGGGGAAAACGCATACATACAACGGCGTATTGCCGCAACGGATTTCTACCGAATCCTCGAAGCTCGCTATGCAACATCACCGGGTCGGACTAACGGTCGCGACCACGGCTTCACCCACAATGCCTAATCCGCTAACGGAGCGGATCTCTAATGCAAAGCATGCCGGGATGAACATACTCAACCCGAAGGTTCCTCTTGAACCTAGGCTACAAGAATCCCTCTCATGTGAGAGATTCAGTGCTCAAAATACGAAAGGAAGGGGATGCTATTCATGCATCCTAAATCCTAAAAACCGAGAGGAGAAGTGTCGTTACCTTCCGTCCCCTCTTCCTAGCAATGGAGAAGATTTGCTCGGTTGAAAACCACCGCAACGCTCCCACCTTCGCGGATCTGCACTCCGCTCGCGAAACGGACCTCCAAAGCTTCGCCGGCGGCCGGATCTTGGCCTTCTTCCTCCTCCTTGCTCTCCCTTCTCTCTAGAATCAAGAGAGATAAAGATAGGAGAAAAGTGAGGGTTTCAAACCCTATTCCCGAGTTTAATCCCTCAGATCTAGCCCCCAGCCGTTGGATCTCATACCAAAGAAACGGACGACCACGATTCGGCCTAAAATCACAAAAACTGGGCCGAACACGTGTTGCAACACGGCCGTGTGCCAGGCCGTGTTACCCATTTGCCGTCTCGACCGATTCGAAAACCAGCACACGGCCTTTGACACGGCCTCCGACACGCCCGTGTCGCCTTTGACACGCCCGTGTCGAGACCCGTGTCACACCCCCCACCGACCAATTTTCCCAGTCAGAGAAGGACACGGCCAAAGACACGGCCTTCAACACGCCCGTGTAAGACCCGACACGGCCGTGTCGTGACCCGTGTCACTCCTAGCAGAATAAATCCTGCAAACAACCCGAGAAGGACACGGCCAGGGACACGCCCATGTCCCAGGCCGTGTTCCTGAGCTCGACGAACGTCGACCCTCAAAACATCGACCACAAGCTCCGCGTTCGACCATGCCCTGTCATGCCCTTGACATGCCCGTGTCGCCTGCTCCAAAACCCAAACTTGGCTAAAACGACGTCGTCGATTCCCCTTCCATGTTTTGGGGTGTTACAGGTAGTGAATGAACCGGAATTGGATTCTGAGACAGGACTACAAGATGTTGTAGCTAGAGAACCTGTTCAAGAAACACAAGTCCTACGTAGATCTGGTAGACCAAGATTTGAGCCTGAGAGATATGGATTTCTCATGTCTCAAATAGGTAATGTGTTGCTTATGGATCATGATGATGAACCATCGACCTACCAAGAGGCTATGAATGGACCGGACTCCGACAAATTGCTTCAGGCTATGAAATCCGAAATGGACTCCATATATGCAAACCAAGTTTTGAACTTGGTGGAACCACCTGAAGGGGTACGACCCATAGGGTGCAAATGGGTCTTCAAGAAGAAGACCGACATGGATGGGAATATACAGACATTCAAAGGGCGACTGGTGGCTAAGGGTTTCAAGAAAATTCATGGTATTGACTATGATGAGACCTTTTCCCCTGTTGCCATGGTAAAGTCCATAAGGATATTGCTTGCTATTGTTGCATATTATGACTACGAGATCTGGAAGATGGATGTCAAAACGGCTTTCCTTAATGGAAACTTCCTTGAGGAAGTGTACATGACACAACCCGAGGGTTTTGTATCTCCAAATGAAGCCACTAAAGTATGCAAGCTGAATAGGTCAATTTATGGACTGAAGCAGGCATCTCGAAGTTGGAATCTTCGTTTTGATGAGAAAATCAAAGAGTTTGGTTTCATCAAGAATGAAGATGAGCCTTGTGTTTACAAGCGAATCAGTGGGAGCGTTGTTTTCTTCCTGATATTGTATTAGATGACATACTGTTGATTGGGAATGACATCCTGCCCTAAAAGTTATTAAGAACAACCTAGGGAACTGCTTTTCTATGAAGGACTTGGGTAAAGCGACTTATATACTTGGTATAAAGATCTATAGAGATAGATCGAAGAAGTTGCTGGGTTTGACCCAGAGTACATTCATCGAGAAGGTGTTGAAGCGGTTCAATATGCTTGAGTCCAAGAAAGGATTTTTACCCATGTCTCTTGGTGTGAATATCTCTAAGGACCAGTGTCCAAAATCTTCTAAAGATAAGGACCGCATGAAGTTGATTCCATATGCTTCGGCCATTGGATCAATCATGTATGCAATGTTATGTACTCGACCCGATGTCTCCTTTTCTTTGAGCATGACTAGCAGGTATCAGTTAGACCCCGATGAGTGTCACTGGATTGCAGTCAAGAATATCCTGAAGTACTTGAGAAGGACAAAGGATGTGTTCTTGGTGTATGGTGGAGAGGAAGAGCTCGTTGTAAATGGTTACACAGATGCTAGCTTCTAAACTGATAGGGACGATTCAAAGTCTCAGTCAGGGTTTGTGTTTTTCCTTAATAGAAGATCTGTGAGCTGGAAGAGTTCCAAGCAAGAGACAGTTGCTGATTCTACAATAGAGGCTGAGTATATCGCTCCCGCTAACGCAGCGAAGGAGGCTGTATGGATTAGGAAATTCATCAGCGAGCTTGATGTAGTTCCTAGCATTGTTGGTCCCGTAGTTCTCTACTATGATAACAATGGTGCAATTGCACAATCTAAGGAACCTAGATCTCATCAGCACTCCAAGCACATACTTCGGCGGTTCCATATTATTCGTGAGATTGTCAAACGAGGAGATGTGAACATTTGCAGAGTGCCGACTGAGGAGAATATTGCGGATCCACTGACAAAGCCTCTCGCGCAGAGAAAGCATGATGGTCATACTAGATCAATGGGTATACGATACCTAAAGGATCAACTCTAGTGAGAGTCTTGTGGGTTGCATGTAAACATATATTCTGTTGGCTGTTTATTATTTATTCATATGATGAATCATGTACCTAGATTTTTCTTTTTACAATTAATGACAAGTTCTTTTATTATGGTTTCTCTATGCGATAGTTGAATGTTTACATAATAAATACCCTTAGAATGTTTGCTTCCATAGGACATCAAGTACGTGACTTGAATGTGAGAGCCTATGATTTATTTGAAGCTTCATTCTTAAATGGTCCCTAGTCGTAGTATCATCATAGAAACTAAGGGTGATGATGATACATTAAGACTAGCATGTGTGTTGACTGATGACCAGTTCTCATAGGTCATGATATTGTGATATCAAGTCATCACGTGGGTACATGTTAATGAATAAGTTTTACTGGATAGACCCAACCTGAGACTACTCTGTGGATTGTTATCTTAACGTGTCACGAGTAGGTCTCAATTGACAATGGTGTTGTGGTCCTTTGACCTGAAGTCAAACCATTCATCAAGTGAGGAAGAGCATGCTTTGATGCTAATATGTGACAGGAGTTGCATCCATGGGCCCCTTGATAGAACTGGACTGAGAAATGCATGACCATGCTTGGTTGAGTCAATATGTGATATTGGACTCACCATTCTATGGAAGTCCGTTCTAGATCAAGAAACTTGGATTGAGCTATTATGAGGGTGACACGGTCCATGCCTCTAGTTCTTTCCGGATGTAAGGGACAAAGAGACAAAGACAATGCTGGGACATTGTTCATAAAGGCTTATGAGTTATGAACTCTTATTGCTTGGGGAGCAATGATGCATTGCTAGATGTCGCTCATTGTTTGTGAGGTTTTTGGTTTGATACTTTAAATATCAAGTGGGAGACTGTTGGAGTTACCATGGTGATCTAGAAGTGGTCAAATGTGTAATCTCACTGCCAATGCAATATGAGCCTGCAGGGTTGCACGTAAGAACATGTGGAGAAGTTGGAAGATTGACTATGTTGGTAAGGGTTACCAATCACCACATAGAATGGGGTAGGGCAATTGTTTCCCAAGGCAAAGTCGTCGAGAGTCAACGGGAGTCATCGAGTATGTCTCGCCAACTAAGGCAAAGTCTTCGAGAGTCGACGGGAGTCATCGAGTATGTCTCGCCGACTAAGGAAAAGTCTTCAAGAATCAATCTGCTGATTCGTCGAGAATCGAGGATAGAGTCGTCGAGAATCGAGGACAGAGTCGTCGAGACTGTCTGCTGATTCTCGCCGAATCTGGCTGTTGATTCTCGCCGATTCTATCTATGGATTCTCGCCGATTCTGTCTGTGGATTCTCGCCGATTCTATCTGCAGATTCTCGCCAATTCTGGAACCCTATGCTATGTGGTATGCGGATAGCGATTCTTTTAGGTCTGTTTATACCTTTGGTATAAATAAGGACTTAGGGTTTTGGGAGGAGATGTGAATGCGTCCTTTTCTTCTGCGGCCAGATAGAACCCGACGGAAGCGTTCTGCCGTCCCGATCCGCCGCATCCCGTACCCCGCCGGACGGAAGTGTTCCGCTTCCGTCACTCGCTCGCTCCGCCGACCTTCTCTTCGGTAACAGTCACCGGTGTTGCTCTTCCTGGAGCGGACCTAGCAGTCCGTGGAAGTGCAAGGTGCGGTAGATTTCCTTCCCGATCTTTCGTGCGATGAAAAGCTCGGTCTTCTCCCGCTCGTGTTGATTTCTGCAGAGACGTGGACATTATTCTATGTAGAACTCGCAACCGACAAGGACTCAAAGCTTGGAGCATCTCCGTTGAGTTGTGACTCAATGCCACTAAGGTAATTTTTGCCTAGTTGTTTGTTAACTTCTTGATTCAATATTCATGGCCCGATCCCATCTCTTTTGGGTTGTTCTTGATGTTTTATTTCTTCTGCTGCGTGCACAAGTGTTGTGCCATCCTTATAGAGAAACCCAACACTATTCACATCTACCCCAAGGAACACCTCGCACTCACCGCACACTCGCGGGAACGGGTTTCCTATGCAGAAAGGAAGAGTACTTCACATGTCCAAGTTGAGAATCGTTACCCTTGTAGCACGTTTTGGCACCTTGAAGAAAAGTACATGGTTGGAAAGGACCACAACGCTCTTGCCTCCGCGTATCAGCAGACCACTACTTGGGTTTAGATACTTATTCTTTTCCTGTTAACTTAATCAACTTCTAGTAACCACTATAGAGTTGTAAGCTTCCATCCTCTTTTTAACCAGAGGACGGGTGTGCTCCAAGGCAGTAAACTTGGATGCACATTACTCTGTTCCACCAGCTCTTGAAGTAATACTTAAGTTCTGACATCACACAACCTATAGCTAGTACCAAATTGACCACCTTACGTTTGTAATTGATGTACACACGCTGCTCCGAGAGCCTATCATACCAAAGATTACTCCGAATTCTACAAACAGCAGCAACGACGCTTGCAAGTTAAAATCCTGTTTCCCTATCCGTAACTTCATACAACAGACACTCTTCGCGTATATAGAGCAACCGATAGGCAGCAGAACTATCGATTTGTCTCTTGCCATCGAATAAGGGACTCCGATGCGCGATACACATCCTTTGGACAAAAATAAATGAGAAGTTCCCATGACGAACATTGCTTTCACCGGACACTCAGAAAATCAATACAATTTCTATGATAACCAAATATAGGCTAACATGCGTAAGGCAACAAGTATCTAAAGCTGACATACCAAAAATTAAACCATACCTATCACAATGTCAGTATATTCTATAACCTCCTGATGGCCAAAGTTGTATCCTCTAGGTTGGGATGGAGCATATTGAGGTGTAGCTGCCTCCAAACCCTTGCCCTTCTCTTCGTAGGTCGCTCTAGGCTTCTTCTCAGACTCCAGACGTCCGCTTCGACACTCTCGGGAAAAGTGTCCTAACTTCCCACAACAAAAGCATGCGTCCGGGTCTCGGCCAATAGTTGTTCCAGACTCACCAAAAGACGGAACTAGACCCGACCTCCTTGCCTTCTTACACTATCTACGGAAATCGGACTTCGAGGTTGGCAACACCTTGAACTCTGTCTTCTCAGAACTGGAGTCTTTCTTCTCTTGGAGTCCCTTCATAGCTTTCTCTGTCCCCTGATCGTCTTTACGGCAATCTCGGGAAAAGTGACCAAACCTTCCACATTTATAACAGTAATATGGAGTTTGACTAGCAGATACGTCAAGCCTCACTTTACTCCTCTTTCAGTGTACAGACTTTGCGGGACATGGGGAGTTTGGTAAGCTGTACTCTGACGTCTGGTTGATTCTTTCCAGATCTGCTTCCAAAGCTCTAGCCGACTCCACTAATGCTCAGAATCCAAGTAGCTTTTGATGAAGACGGTGACTTCCTACATGTTGAAGATGATGACGGCGACCCCAACATGATGGAGATGGTGAGCTTGTGGAGCTACATGTTAAAGATGATGAAGGCGACGACGATCTACATGTTAAAGATAATGACGGCGACGGCGATTTGCTACATGATGAAGAGGAAGACTCTCAAATAATATTTAGTTATTTTATTTGCATTTTATTTTTCATCATGTTGTCTTAATTTTGAGAGTGTTTTATTTTTATTTCTATTTGGGCTGCCTATAGCCGTGTTTAAGTTGTAAGCCTATATAAGGCTATGTTGTTTCATGATTTATTTAGTGAATGAAAAAAAGAAACCCTAATCTTCTTGAGTGAATCTCCTTCTCTTCCCCTTCTTGGCCGCCCCCTTCCACCTTCCTCCTCAAGGCCACCGACCTCCTCTATCCTTCCCTCCTCTTGCTCAGCCCTCCTCCTCCTCCCTCCTCCTCTCTACCACCAAGCCCCCTCCTCCTCCTTCCATCAACTACATGATTTGGCCACCACAACTCCTCCCTAGCCACCGGCCTCCTACACCATCACCTAACCTGTGCTCCTCTTCAACTCCACCTCCCAAAAGGCTCGGCCACCACCTCCTTCCAAAGCCGACCTCCACCTCCACCTCCATCACCAAATCCGAGCAGCCCCATATCCTCTTCACTAAAAGAAACCGACCCCCTTCCTACTCTCCCAAAACCGACCCTACATCAACACCCCAAACAACCCCCTTTCAAGATAGAAATCGGCCAAGGCAAGCTCTAGTTTTGTGGAATCCCTCTCCGGCGTGAAGCAAAGGAAGCGGACAAGTTTCTCTCCGGTCGGCGAAACTCCGGCGGAGTCGTGGAAGAACGATCCTTGAAAGTGAACCAGAATCATCTATTCCGGTTGGGTAACGAGATCTCCACTTTTGTGTGTTTATTATTTTAGATTTTCATCTTGGTGGATTGCTATTGTGTTAACATAGAATCGTTTTAACATTCGTGGTTTTCTCTCCGATTGATATTTTTGTTTCTTCCTTCTTGTTAAATCTTCGAGAGGTTTCGGCGAGCCTCGCCTTCCGTTTTGTTGGGGGAGATCTACCATTTCCGAACCGTACTTTTTGGTAGATCTCTTTTGGTACAACCATCGCTCGTTCGGATTGTGTGGATCCTTTTAGCTCGAAAGAATAACGGCCTATAGCCTTTTTGTTCGATCTTATAACGGCGTGGCTACCGTATGTTTGCGTTAACTTGATAAAGTTGTTCAACGAGTGTGATGCGTGACGAATGTGCGAGTGTAGGATTGAATTGTTGAGAGGCATATGTGGCTAATTTGTAGATTTAATTCGCACACAACGTGTTTGCTTAAATTTCCCATTGGAATCCCTCTTGTCTTTTCGTGCCTTAATCCTACTTAGGGAGTGACCTACATCAATTTGGTATCAGAGGCGGTTCTTGTCAATTTTTAATTGGCACCCTCCCCTCTTATTTAGCACGTTCACCCGCACGTCGGTTTGCACGTTAGTTTTCAAAAATCACAAAAAAAAATATTTTTTTTGGTCTGCCAATAGCGGCTTAAATTTCTTATTTTTCAGCAAAAACATCAAAAAAATATATTAATAATCTTCATATTTTATTCAGAAAGAAAATCTATTTTATATTATTATTACCCTAGTGGTTAAGCGGGTACAATTCCGACAAACTTATTTTAATTGAGCCAGAAACATTTCTCCTTGTATGTGCACAAATTCCGGATCGAGTCTTCTCTTCGGTTATCACAATATGGCCTATGACGTCAATGCTTCCTAAGAATAATCTTTAGGTTCCCTTAGGAATGGTAGAAAGCCATTCCATTGCCCGATAGTGGATGATATTAAGGCGTTGATTGGCCAACTAAAGGCTAGCCAAGTTGCACCATTTCTCCCAAGGCAACACCCTAGTTACCCTACTGATGGCGATAGTTCCATACCGATCTTTAGGAATGAAGATAAACCAAACGCCCAGGCCACGCGGCAAATAACTGATTATTTAGCTACCCTTAAACAAGGGAATAAGTCAGTCTCAGATTATATGCAACTCTTTAAGGATTTGGCGGTTAGGAGCGGTGTGAAGGAATCGCCTGAGGTCACCCTTTCTAGGTTTCGTAGGGGGTTGAGCCCCTATATCCAGGGTAAGTTATTGTGATATGGTCACACCGATCTAGATCGCACCTTTTGCACGGCGTTGGAAATTGAGAAGCACCAAATTCCTAGGAGTAAGGTTCCATGTCAGACGATTACTATAGGTGAGTCTAGTGGAAAATCTTGTATTGGCTCTATTGAGCATCCTACCCCGAATACGCCTGTAGGACATCTTGAGTCTTCCCATGAGTTGCCTTATTTAGAGGTTGATTCCCCTGATGAGTCTAAGGTCGTGCATAGGACTGTGCCCGTCACTGAGGGCGAGGATGAAATTACTGACGATAGTATTGATGTTGAAGAGATGGGTTACCCGAGTGACCTGGATGATGATTTCTCCTCTGAGGAATCACCCCCATTCCCTTTCGACGATATTTCGGAGCCGTCTACCTTGATTTCCATGGAGTCTTATTAAGACCTTGAGGCAGTTGATATTCCGGTTGAGTCGGAAGAATTACCTTATATTGAGAGCTTACCCACTCGTGAAGTAGGCGATGAAATGTTTGGACTCGAGCTAGTTATTTTTAGTCCGAGACATTGTAGTGCCCATTCCTGAGATTTTGACTACGACTGACTTGGAAGTTATGACAGATGAGTTGGAAGAATGTCCTAGCGAGAGAGTTATATTTTTGGAAGACTTTATTGATGTATACCCGGATGAGCATCCCCTGATGCTAACTCCATCGTATGAAGTTAATTTTGATCTTGACTCTCTCCCAGTTTTTAGTTTACCGACTCTCCCTCCTGATCCGCTGACTCGACTAGCTGACCATTTAGGACACGAGTTTGGAATAAGTTATCTTAGTAGTTTTATTGTACCACCTTATTTCATCCTGTTAGTACCGCCTGATGTAGTCCCGTTAGTGCCGACTGGTCTCGTTATATTTGTGCCACCAGGTCACGTTATATTGGCGCCGCCTGATGTAGTTCCGTTAACGCCATTTGTTATGTCAAGTAAATTTGCAGTAGTATTTGTCTCTCCTGTTCTCATTTTACATAAACACATTATGGTAGCGCTAGTCACACAAGTTTCTTCTTATCAATGTATCGCTAACCTACATAAGAGAGTGTCCCCCTATAAGGTTTACGGTTTACTCTTGGTGCGTCTCGCCCCTGAACGGATGCCTTTGGGCACTTTAAAAAAGTTGGCGATTCGGCAAGTTTGAATTTATCGGATTTTTAATCAATTAGGACAAACCACATATCTGTTGAAGTTAACAACTGAATGGGGGTATTTCTCCTAGTTTAAACGTTTCTGATTTCACGCAATGTGTTTTTCCACCATTTGAAATATCTAACCGTACGTTTGGTGCCACTATATTTTCTATTGGGTCTGAGGGTGAGCTTGATCCTGGATCGTTCTCTCCATCGATCTCCAATGGAGGTACGTTGACTGTTGATGCAGAAATTTTTCTTCTTTATTTTCGTAATGCTTTTCCCAGGTTCCTATTTGGTGTTTTGGCCAGACAGGTTCATATTTGGTGTTTGCTCTCCTCTCCAAGCAGCAGTATTCAGCGTTACATGATATGATGGTGTGATCGTCCGATCTCCGGCGACTCTTGGATCCCGGACTCGGCGGTGGTTCTTTTGGATGATGTTCTTCAGCGCCAGTACCTCCATGCCAACTCATCGGTGATGAGTTCTTTTGAGCGGGGGAGGATTAATGAAGATAGTGACTTCCTACATGTTGAAGATGATGACGGCGACCCTAACATGATGGAGACGGTGAACTTGTGGAGCTACATGTTAAAGATGATGACGGCGACGGCGATCTACATGTTAAAGATGATGACGGCGACGACGATTTGCTACATAATGAAGAGGAAGACTCTAAAATAATATTTAGTTCTTTTATTTGCATTTTATTTTTCATCATGTTGTCTTAATTTTGGGAGTGTTTTATTTTTATTTCTATTTGGGCTTCCTATAGCCATGTTGAAGTTGTAAGCCTATATAAGGCTATGTTGTTTCATGATTTATTTAGTGAATGAAAAAAACAAACCCTAATCTTCTTGAGTGAATCTCCTTCTCTTCCCCTTCTTGGCCGCCCCTTCCACCTTCCTCCTCAAGGCCGCCGGCCTCCTCTATCCTTCCCTCCTCTTGCTCGTCCCTCCTCATCCTCCCTCCTCCTCTCTACCACCGAGCCCCCTCCTCCTCCTTCCATCAACTACACGATTTGGCCACCACAACTCCTCCCTTGCCGCCAGCCTCCTCCACCATCACCTAACCCGAGCTCCTCTTCAACTCCACCTCCCAAAAGGCTGGGCCACCACCTCCTTCCAAAGCCGACCTCCACCTCCACCTCCATCACCAAATCCGAGCATCCCCATATCCTCTTCACCAAAATAAATCGACCCCCCTTCTTACTCTCCCAAAACCGACCCTACATCAACACCCCAAACAACCCCCTTTCAAGATAGAAATCGGCCAAGGCAAGCTCTAGTTTTGTGGAATCCCTCTCCGGCGTGAAGCAAAGGAAGCGGATAAGTTTCTCTCCGGTCGGCGAAACTTCGGCGGAGTCGTGGAAGAACGATCCTTGAAAGTGAACCGGAATCATCTATTCCGGTTGGGTAATGAGATCTTTCACTCTTATGTGTTTATTATTTTAGATTTTCATCTTGGTGGATTGCTATTGTATTAACTTAGAATCATTTTAACGTTCGTGGTTTTCTCTCCGATTGATATTTTCGTTTCTTCCTTCTTGTTAAATCTTCGAGAGGTTTTTGCGAGCCTCGCCTTCCGTTTTGTTGGGGGAGATCTACGATTTCCGAACCGTACTTTTCGGTAGATCTCTTTTGGTATAACCATCGCTCGTTCGGATCGGATGGATCCTTTTAGCTCGAAAGAACAACGGCCTATAGCCTTTTTGTTCGATCTTATAACAGCGTGGCTACCATATGTTAGCGTTAACTTGATAAAGTTGTTCAACGAGTGTGATGCGTGACGAATGTGCGAGTGTAGGATTTAATTATTGAGAGGCATATGTGGCTAATTCGTAGATCTAATTCGCACACAACGTGTTCGCTTAAATTTCCCATTGAAATCCCTCTTGTCTTTTCGTGCCTTAATCCTACTTAGGGAGTGGCCTACATTAGCTTTGGTCCTATGAGTAGCAGTCATAATTCATCACGCAGACCGTTGTAGAATCTATTAACTATAGTTAGCTCGTTCTCCAAATCAAACCCTGGGTAGCGCCTTATGATAAGAAACTCCTGCAAATACTTCTCAACTGAGTGCGTACCATGCACTAAAAGCATGTTCAATTGCTAATCCAAAGGTCTTATACATGCTAGTTGTTCCATCACACCACTCGGTGTTGAAGTCACCCCAGGGACAGGGGGCTGCACTTGCCCTCCAAGTTATGCTTTAGTAACCGCGAACACCACTTCAACTATCCTTCTTATAGTTTTAACCAAAAGAAGGGTCTCAGGAACGCTGTTAAGTGCACTACTCTCCATGGAGTCCTGACCTTGCGACTGCCCCGCACCACTCGTAGTCCCCTATATAACATAATTATCGATTAGGCGACATACAAATTGCTAAAAGCAATCATTGGAGCACTAGGGTTCCTCAAAAACAAGAGTATTTTTATTCCTAAGTGGACATTAATGGGTTCTTTTTTATGTTATATCGATGACACAAATACATGTGCTCACCACCCCTTAAAAGAATTCGCCACAAATTCCAATAAGCAAGACCGGAACTGGTAGTCTGATATCAAATTATAACACCCCTATCTATCGCATGGTATATAGCAGTAGGTCTGTCCGGGGCCCGACGCCATATACTACAGACAGACCGAAGGGTTATAGAATGAAACCATTCTCCCAATCACAAACGTCCTACACAGAGCAACTAGCGGAAGCTTTTAAGTAGTTGAAAGAAACCAAATAACAGATAGTATGAATCATGAATGTCCACTAACCCCAATTGGAATGAAATACCAAAATACACAAATGTACTTGGCCTTATGGCCTTACAAATGTTCACTTAACAACATAGTGTTTTACAGACATCGGCTCGCAGGCCGGCCACACATGATAGAAGTAAAATAACTGTTCGCTTTGTCCTTCGAGGGCCAGCACAACAGCTTGGGCTTCAGCCCGCTATTTGGTACCTTGTTCTGCAGCACGTTCAAGCAGCATTCCATCGTATGGTGGCAAACAAAGCAACGGTCAGCTAAAGCTGACAAAATTCTAATTACCCAGCCCCTTATTCGGTACGGCGGTGCTCCTTCCCTGCATTTCATTAGTAAATCCAAAAATCCTAGTGAAAGTACAACCTAGCACAACTCACCACAAGTGGAGGCTCGCATGGACCCACCCCGTGCACTCAGGGCACATTGACGGTATACCGGACTTCCCGAATACCACCTCCATTCAGAGGTCCTTGACTTGACGGTTTCTTTGAGCATTTCAGTCTTTACGGCCCGTGGCCTGAGACTCTCGTTATGCCACCGACGATAGCCAATTTCTGCTACTCTTATGTCATAGTCTACATAACACAGGTACATATCCACTATTTCTCATTGCTCAAGTCGCCCTACCGTCTGTGAATACCGTAGTACTCATGGCCAAACCTGCAGGGCGCGGGTCGGTTTTGCCTTTCCTGTTTGGCTCCCTGGCCTAATAATTCTGAACCCCATGGGCTCACCGCTTTCCAAAGAAATGCCCTACATGTCTCCTGGAGATAGGCCTCGCACATATAATCCCAATTATACAATGTTGGCCCCAGACCACCTAGTTGGAAGAAATGCGTTTCCGCCCAGTTTTCCGGGTTCACCTTGGAGTTAATCCCCAAGACTCCCTGTTGCAATCTACCGTGTAGAAAACCCGAAAACAACACAATACAGAGTCTTCTTTGACAATCCATGCACAATGCAACATCACCGATAAGGACAAACACGTCCGGGTAGACTTCACACACAATGTCTATGTCCGTACTTCGATTTCGGACTCTACATGCAACACAAGGGGGGACTATTCACATCTACCACAAGGAACACCGCGCACTCACCGCACACTCGCGGGAGCGCGTTTCCTATGCAGAAAGGAAGAGGACTTCACATGTACAACTTGAGAATCGTTACCCTTGCAGCACGTTTTGGTGCCATGGAGAAAAGTACACGGGTTGAAAGGACCGCAACGCTCTTGCCTCCGTGAATCTGAATTCGGCACGCGATTCGGACCACCGTAGCACCACCGGCAGCCGGATTCCTCTACTCTTACCTCCTCTTGCTCTCCCCTCTCTCTTATCCTTAGAAAGAGAAATCCAAAGATGAAATGAGGAATAAATTTCCCATTCCCGTCCATAAACCATCAGGAGGCAAGCCAGGGTCGTTTGATCGTATTTAAGAAAAACGAACGACCCAGATTAACTTTGAAAATCATTTCAGATGGCCGAACACGGCTTTGCACATGGCCGTGTGCCTGGCCGTATGCCCTACTTGCACACGAAATCGTCGATCCAGAGCAGGACACAGGTCGAGACACGCCAGTGTCTCAACTTGACACGCTCGTGTCAGGTCCCGACACGCCCGTGACCTAGGGGTGTGTCACAGATAACCACCATGCCAACCGCCACGTCCCTTGGTGGACACAGGTAAGGACACGCCCGTGAAAAAATGAACACGCCCATGTCGACAAGTACACGCCCGTGTAACCTGGCCTTTCACTTTTGACAACACACCCTAGGGTTTCAACCCGAGAAGAACACGAGTAGTGACACGGGTGAGGACACGCCCGTGTCACCCCTGACACGCCCGTATCACTACTGTTCAAAATCGTGTTTCCGGCCATGTACTTTGATGGACATAGCCCAGCCAACCAAGAAGGACATGACCTTAGACACGCCAATGTCCCAGGCCATGTAGCCCTGTATATAGGCACCAAAAATCATTAGGACGCGACCGATTCGTTTACAATTTTATGGTCATGAGTGCCATTGTGTGTCGATTGCGGGCTCTAGTCCCGGGGACCTGTTGGACGGCAGTCGAAGCTGAGAGCTTGAAGAGCCAAGCTAAGGAAAGTCCAGTGAGCCGAACGAGAAAAGGGAGGCTGAACCACATCTTATCATGGGGCTTGATTGCTTTGACTTTCGTCAATGACATGGCGATTTGAGCAACGGGAAGAATTCTGAACCGTACACGCATTATGTCAGTACAGGTTAGATTGCCGAAAGTAATTGGCTTTCGTCATTGGCATAATAAGAGTCTTGGCCTCGTACTGGAAAGACTGAAATGATTCAAGTTGATCGTTAAGTCTGGAACCTCTGAACGGTGGTGGGACTCGGGGAAATCTGGTACACCGAGAATGTGCCTTGAGTGCACAAATCATTTAGCCACTGAGGCATTCGTTTGTGATAATGATTGGTGCTTAAGTGTGTCTTCTTGTGATATATCTCTTGTGTTAATGCTATGCCAATAGGGAAGGAATACTGCTGCCTCGGGAATGGGGTAGGGTCATTATAAATTGGTCGGCTGAAAGCTGACCATTGCCTTATTTGCCTCCCTTATAGTGGATTGTCTATATGCAGGTTCTAGAGAGCCGAGCTGGAAATAGCGGGTTGCAGCCCTGAAGCTATGCTGGCTCTCGAAGACCAAGCAAAGTTTTATTGCTTTCATGAGTGGCCGGCCTGTGTGCCAATGTCTGTAAACCATACTTCTAAAGAGTAATTGTAAGGCCTTAAGGCTGTAACAGTTAGGTTACAGTTGACTGTCGTCGGGTGACAGTGACTATTGCTGGCGATAGTAGCTTTTGTGTATTTTGTAAGTACATTCTAGTGTTTTTATAAGTGGACATTGTTATGATACTATAGTTCAAAAAGGTAGCCCTTAAACCTACTGCTAGAATGCTCTGAGTTATGATTCGTTTAATCTTTGATATTAAAATGTAACTCCGTCGACTGTGTGTGGGATATGGCGTGGGGTCCTGGCTGGAAACTCTATTATATTTCAAGTGACGGATGGAGGTGTTACAATTTTGGGATCAGCTTGTCTTGGTTTTCCTTCTCCGAATTCGTGGTCGAATTCTTTTTGTACAACCTCGGGCTCGCAGGAGCCAATTCAAGGAAGAGTGCTGAGTTAGGGGCGAGAGGGGAGAGAGGACTGCAGGGGCGAGTAGGCCCATAGGGTCAACTCTCCTGTACTTTAAAGAGGCAAAACATAATGGGCGAGACAGGAACATCGTAGCAAGCAAGACGGCTCCCGCGACACGTGCTGGCCTTTTGTGGCGAGATGCATCTCGCAAGGTGGGTGACTCGCAAGACGAGCAGATAGGCTCCCCTCGCCCGCCGATTATTTTCCTACTTGCCATATGAGAAAAGATGTTTTCTACTTTCTTACCCCTAAGGGGGGATTTTACTCTTTTAACCCAGGTAATTTTTACCCTTTTTCCCTTTGTGGTCTGCGTATAACCCTTCAGAACAGTGGAGTTTGGCTATTGGCAGACCCAACCGAGGTTATTTTGGTAATTTTAGGTCGGTTCAGTTTGGTTATTGGCAGGTCAAACTCAGAGGCCTATAAATAGACCGATAAGGTACCTTAAAGAGGTTGTTAAACCCCTTTCATCTTCTTCCTCTGAGGCAGCTAGCTCAGCACTGGATAGGGTGGGGAAGGATTTCAAGTTCTTCTGGGTAAGAGGTGGGACCTCCAAGCTAAAGCCCATGGTCTGTTTCTAGTTCCCGAGACTCATGACAAGGAAGGAATTCGGGAAGAGTAGGTGTGAGATGCAACTCTAGATCCAAATTCTAGGTGAAGTTGGGTTTCTGGCTTCAACATTTTTGGTGCGGTGAGTGTGGATCACAACCTACATAAAAGAATATTGAGATACTTCATGGCGGGAGATCTCAACGAAGAAGACGGGGATGGGTCCCAGAACCCGGGAGGATGTGTAGGAAGAGAAGAATTCATGACGTCCATTAGAGGCATCATGGATATGTTGTAGGGGATCTCACACCGAGGCGACTGCTCGACTCCTCTGCCTTAGGCATCCGATCTTTTGCATCAGGACGAGCATGTCTCAGCAAGGGTTAGAGAAGATGCCTTAGGGGGGGGACCTGGAAAGGAAAAAGTGGTGGAAGGAAGCGGGCGAGACCTGGAGGGTAGGGAGTTGTTCCCTAGCCCTGTGAGTGCAATCTTGCCGGGAGACATCATTGCGCGAGTGGAGGTGGCGAGACCCGTGGCAAGAGAATACCCATTCAGCTAGTTGATCCTTTTAGCTCCAGTCCCGAATGTGTTCAGGGAGCCCGGAATGACCTACTATGTGGAAAAAGACGACCCTATCCAGCACTTGCAATGGTTCAAAGATGCGTCTCCATCA
Organism: Platanthera zijinensis; assembly: GCA_039513925.1. Lineage (NCBI taxonomy): Eukaryota > Viridiplantae > Streptophyta > Magnoliopsida > Asparagales > Orchidaceae > Platanthera > Platanthera zijinensis. The sequence goes on from CM077091.1 coordinate 63,127,168, forward strand.
GGCCGATGACGGACGCGCTCAAGTGACGTCTTTTTGCCATAACTTGAAAGATAAAGCTAGGGAATGGTTTCATCAACTCCCAATGGGATCGATCTATGGCTTCGAAGACCTGAGTAGAAGCTTCCAGTTGCGTTTCTCAACCTCGAAGAAAAGGAAGAAGAACCCCGAGTCGATTTTTTTGATCCGGTAGAAGGCAGATGAATCCTTGGCCCAGTTGTAGACAGATTCCAGGAAGAAATCCTTGATATTCAGGAGGTGCCTGGATTTTCTCTCTAGATGGCTTTCACCGTTTGACTACGAGAGGGTTTCTTCAAGATGAGCCTAAACTTGAAGTCATCGTTCTCATTTAAAGGGATGATAGAGAAAGCAACAAAAGAGATAGCGATAGAGGCGGCAAACCTATTATTTGCTAGAAAGCTTGCAAGGTTTACGGAGACCGAGTCAAGAGAGTCGGAAGGGGCAAGACATCAAGAAGGGAGAAGGAGGGAAGAGCAGAGGACACCGACATATCAGGAGTTGGGTTGGAGGCAACCAGGAGGCCCTGCTCAAGGGCAAGGAAGAGGATTTCCACAAGGGGGAAGGAACTATCAATGAGGACCAGGACGATTCAACTAGCAGGGGTTAGGATATCATCCTAAACCACACCTACCCCCGCCTCAGCAAGCTATGGCCATCGGCCGTGGGTGAGGAAGGGGAAGAGAAAGAGGGAGAGCAGGAGCTGGAGATGGAAGTAGGAGGAATCACTAGGTGGGGAGATAGGGGGAGGAGGCAGCATTGCCATATTGTGACTTCCATAAGGAGGAGGGTCACGCAACGATGACCTGCCAAGAGTTTCTGGAGATGAAGGGAGCTAGGGGAATAGGGGAGCAGCAGCTACCAGTGCGGATAGTAGAGATGACTAGGACCGAGGAGGAGTTCCGGTGTGTGGATCGAGCTGATGTGGGAGACCGAGGTGGGATCGAAGTGATCCATGGGGTGGGTGGGGATTGATGCTACCCGTAAGTCGAGCCTACATACTATGTATCATAGGAGCGTAGCCTCAACGTCACTAGCCCCTCCCTCGGATGAGAAAATCACCTTCTCTCGGAAGGACATGCCGGTCCACAAAGATCATTTTTGTGATGCGTTGGTGATCCAGACCACCATTGAAAACTTCACGGTGTCATAGATCATTGTCAATAATGGGAGTTCGATGAACGTCATCTTCAAAAAGGCCTTCAATGAGATGAGGGTGGAGGCTTGAAGGGTGTTGGCAGCAGATGGGCTATTGTTTGGATTCTCTAGAGAAAGGAAGGAAGTCGAAGGGGGAGTAGGACTCCAGGTGGCTCTGGGAGGGCTATCCAGAAATTGTCGTTTCATCATAGTAGACGCCCCCAACAGTTACAATGCCATTTTTGGACGCCCTTTCATCAGTGCCTTTAGATGTGTCCCATCATCTTTTCACCAATTTCTGAAGCTCAATGTCGGAGGGACCCAGATCAGAGTACTAGGAGATCCGAAAGAAGCTAAGGAGTACTATGTGATGGTAGTAAATACTATTTATTTGCAGGGAGAGGCCGAGGAAATGGAGAAGAGGATGGAATGATGGGAGTAAGAGGTCAGAGGAAAAGTAAGAGAGGAGGAGGAGAAGAAGGGAGTGGAAGGAGAAGAGGGGATGGAGAGAGGCATTGCAGTGGATCTGGAAATGGCAGGAGAGAAGTAAAGAGGGGGAGAGCAGGGACGGGAAGAAGAGATGGAGGCAGAGGAGGAAGAGGAGATGGAGGAGGAAGAGGCGAAGAAAAATGAAGGAGGAAGGAAAGAAAAAAGAAAGACAAAGGAAGTGGGGGAGTAGTCAAGGATGGAAGCTCGGCCAGAGAAGAAGGGATGTTCGTTGTTAGGAGAGGTCCTAACCGATGAAGAGGTGGAAAGGTTTTTGAGAGAGGTGGCTATGACCTTTGCGAAGCACCAGACCATAGATCGTGAGGCCAGAGAGCGGGAGGAGATGCTGAGGGAGCAGGAGAAAGAGTAAGAGACCTCAAGGCCGAAGGCGGTAGTGGAAGTGCTGGAGATGGAGATCCTCGCCAAGGAAGGGAGGAAAGAGAAGATAAAAGTCAGTGGGGAGCTCAGTCCCGAGGACCAGGTGGAGATCAGGGCGTGCGTGCAGAGGAATATCGACATATTCGCCTGGAGCACAACTAACATTCCAGGAGTCGACGCGGACGTGGCGTGCCACCGTCTTAATCTTGACCCTAAGGCTTGTCCAATACACCAACAGAAAAGAGCCATCGCATCCAAGATGGCCGAGCCCATCAGGGAAGAGGTGGAGAAGCTGTTCAAGGCTGGATTCATATCTGCGAGCAAGTATCCGGGGTGGGTGAGTAATATTTTAATGTTAAAGAAGGGAGAGGGAAAATGTAGGATGTGTATAGACTTTTCCCTTTTGAATAAAGCATGCCCTAAGGATTGTTATCCTCTGCCTCGAATCGACAAGCTGGTTGACCCAGCCGTTGGCTTTTCACTAATGAGTTTTCTAGATGCATATTTAGGGTACCATCAAATACGCATGCACCCGCCGGACATCAAGGATGTCACATTTGTCACAGAGGATGGGTGCTTCTACTTCAGCATGATGCCCTTTGGATTAAAGAATGCAGGAGAAACATACCAAATAATGATGGATCGAATCTTCCGGGAGCAGAAGGGACGGAATCATGAGGTTTATGTGGATGACCTGATGATCAAGAGCCGAGACCCCAGGTCCCACGTCTTGGATCTGGAGGAAACTTTTGGGACCATAAGGAAATACCAGATGAGTCTCAACCCTCTGAAGTGTGTTTTCGGGGCCAAAAGGGGAAAATTCTTAGGACATCTCCTTAATCCATTAGGAGTGGAGCCCAATCAAGAAAAAGTGAAGGAAATCTTAGAATTGGAATCTCTGAAGAATGCTAAAGAAGTCCAACGTCTCGCCGGCAAGTTGGCCGGATTAAGAAGGTTCCTCTCCCGGGCTGGAGAGAAGTGCTTGCCTTTCTTCCGAGCACTAAGAGGAGGCAAAAAATTTGAATGGACCACTGAATGCGAAGAAGCCTTTCAAACTCCAAAATAGCAACTCACCCAGGCACCGCTACTCCATGGTCCAAGAGAAGCAGAGGGTTTGTTCTTATACCTAGGAGTGGGGGCCGGAGAAGTCACTTCAGTTCTTGTACGAGAAGAAGGAAAGAGGCAGTTCCCGATCTATTATGTGAGTAGGGTCCTGAAGAAGGCGGAGCTCAGATACCCTATTCTGGAAAAGCTGGAATTTACCCTCATCATATCGTACAGGAAGCTCAAGCAATACTCCAGGCCCACTCAATCCAGGTGGTGACAGATCATCCTCTCCGCCACATTCTGGAAGAGGTTGAACATTCTGGGAGGTTGGACAAATGGTCGATAGAACTCAGTGAGTTCGACCTCACTTTTACTCTTCGGTTGGCCATCAAGGCATAAGCGGTTACGGATTTCCTGGCAGACTATGTGGTGAGGTCGGAGAAGCAAAAACACCTCTTCTAGCTGCCTGGGAGATGTTAGTAGATGAAGCATCTGGGAAAAGTTATTTCGGGGGAGGGATGATCTTGGAAAGCCCCGAAGGGACCAGAATTGAGCAGGCTCTGAAGATTCACTTCATAATCACTAACAACCAAGCAGAATACGAGGCGATTATCGCAGGGCTCAAGCTAGCTCGGGAGCTGGGCATACAAGACATCAAAGTCTCCACAGACTCTATGGTGGTAGCAGGACAAATCAACAGAGAGTTTGATGCAAGGGAACCCACCCTTCAGTTGTATCTGATGAAGTTCAAAGGCATCATCGGGCAATTTCGCAGCTTTTCAATTCAACACGTCCCGAGAGGGGAAAGTGCTCAGGCTGACCGACTCGCCAAGCACAGCCCTCAGGCCGGAGGGACAGTGACGGAGCTCTTTAGACCATCCGTAGAAGATGGAAAATTGATGAAAGTGGACCAGCATGGGTCTTTGATGGACCCCTTCATCATCTTTTTGACCTCGGGACGTCTTCCAGAGAGGGACCTCGATAAGAAGCAGATCAGGTATAAATAGACATACTACCTGCTGAAGGATGGGACATTATACCAAAAGACACTGTTGGGTTTGTTGGCTCGATGTGTATCCGAGGGAGAGATTCCAAGAGTTCTAAAAGAAATTCATTCGGGAGAATGTGAGAGTCATTCTGGAAGTTAGAACTTGGAGGGGAGAGTGTTGAGGCAAGGCTACTTCTGGCCTACCCTTAGGAAAGATGCGGAAGAATTCACGAAGAGATGTAAAATTTCCAGGAGTTCGCTCCCCTCTAACTCCTTCCCTCCCAAAGATTACGTACAATCATAGCTCCATGGCCCTTCGCAATATGGGGACTAGATTTGGTGGGTCCCTTTCCCCAAGCTAGTGGCCAAAGGAAGTTCCTGCTAGTCATGGTAGATTACTTTTCAGAATGTCTAGAGGTGAAGGCGTTTGCTAAGGTGACATCACAAGTGGTCAGAAATTTCATATGGGGAGAGATCATCTTCCGGCGTAGGCTCCTGTTGGGCATTGTCACTGATAATGGACCACAATTCGCTAGCAGGGAATTCGTGGATTTCTGTGTCTAGCTGGGCATAGACCTCCGCTTTGCCTCGGTTCATCATCCTTGAAGTATTGGATAGGAAGAAGCGGCAGACAAGATTATCGTGAATCTCTTGAAGAAGAAAGTGGAGAACTTGAAGGGAAGTTGGGTAGAATAGCTCCCTTAGGTTCTCTGGGATTTGAGGACCACACCAAACACTGCCACGGGAAAGACTCCATTTAAACTCTCTCATGGCTCGGAGGCCATTATACCTATAGAGTTCAAGGCCGAATCTCCCAGAGTAGCCGCAATGAAGAAATGAGAATAAGGATGACGGGAAGAGAATTAGGAGGAGCAGAAGCTCTCTCTTGATCTGGTAGAGGAGCTCAGGGAATTTGCATCGATCCAGCAGGAAGAAGTCAAGTGCTGGATGACGAGATATTTCGATAAACATTTAAGGGTCAAAGCAGTTCAAGAAGGGCGACTTTGCCCTAAAAAAGGTAGATGCAGCAGGCAGAGGAGCCTCGTTGGGAACACTCAATCCCAACTGGGATGGCCCCATTGTGGTAAAGGAAGTCCTGAAGTTAGGAGGATACCACCTCCACGATGTGAATGGGGTACCCCTCGATCGTGCCCGAAGCGGCGATGACTTAAAAAGATTCTATCCTTAATTTTTTTTAATCTTACAATGCTAGTAAATCTGTTGCGATCTTCTAATATAATAGAATTCTAGGGGTCTTGTTTCATGACATGAGTTGGTAACGGACGAATGGTAAGGCCCCGAGAAGATCCGCAAACCAGGCTCTCATCAAGCTAGCATGGCTGTAGGCTCACTCGATGGCGAGATGAATGACAAGGCATCGAGAAGACCCGCTGTCCAGGCTCACATAAAGCTGGTAGGGTTGTAGGCTCACTCGATGGCAGGATGAATGGAAAGGCCCCAATAAGACCCGCTGACCAGGCTCTCATCAAGCTGGCAGGACTGTAGGCTCACTTGGTGGCAGGATGAATGGCAAGGCCCCGAGAAAACCTGCTGACCAGGCTCTCATCAAGCTGGCTGGACTGTAGGCTCACTCAGTTGCAGGATGAGTGGCAAGGCCCCGAGAAGACCCACTGGCCAGGCTCTCATCAAGCTAGAAGTACTGTAGGCTCACTCGGTGGCAGGATGAATAGCAAGGCCCCGAGAATACCCGCTGACCAGGCTCTAATCAAGCTAGCAGGGTTGTAGGCTCACTTGGTGGCGGGATGAATGGCAAGGCCCCGAGAAGAACATATGACCAGGCTCTCATAAAGCAGGAAGGACTGTAGGCTTACTCAGTGGAAGGATGAATGAAAGGCCCCGAGAAGACTCGCTGACCAGGCTCTCATCAAGATGGCAGGACTGTAGGCTCACTCAGTTGCAGAATGAATGGCAAGGCCCTGAGAAGACCCGCTGACTAGGCTCTCATCAAGCTGGCAGGACTGTAGGATCACTCAGTGGCAGGGTGAATTACAAGGCCCGAGAAGAGGTTGGTACAGTAAAAATGAAGATAGGCATTCCCAGCCGGTGATCGGGAACGAGGGTCTCACCCATAGCAAGTGGGCACTCGCGGGAAAAGAAAGGTCTCGCCTAAAATATGGAAACGGGCGGTTTCCAATAAAGGTGTGGGTTAATTTCCGGGGTCCACTCATGCCGGATTTGTCTCGAGGCAAGAAGTGGGAAGGAAGTCAAATGGTCTCGCACATAGAAGGGGCGAGAAGAAGTCTAATGACTCATGCCCTAAATCGATTCTCGAGTGAGGTGATGAGATAATGAGTAGCTTCATCTCGCGAGTATAAAAAAAGTAGAGGGTCATCCCGCAATAAATAAAGCAAAATAAAATAAGATAAAGGGAACATAAAGCAAAAGGTTATAATAAAAATCAACATTATACATTTGCTCATTGTTCATCAAAAGAAAAAAAAGGAAGCCTTCCCCCACGAAGAGTACTTCAAAATCTAAAAGAAATAAAAAAAGGGGGGAGTACAAGTGTAGGGAAGAATCAAAAAAGAGGGGGGAAGGAGTCCCAGGTCTCGCTGACCCTTCATTAATCATCTTCGCTAGAAGTTGAATCCTCATCCACCTCGCCATAGAGGTGTGGCACTAGGTTGCGGGCAGTGAAAAACTCGGCGTCTTCCTTGACAACCCCTAGCTCTTTCATCATATTCAAAACAAGCTCAGCCATCTTGATGTTAGCATCTCGACAAATCTCTTTGACCTCATCGAATGAGTAATGAGAGGGCGGGGTAGCTTGGAATGGTTCCGGGAGAGAGGAAGGCAGAACACTGTCCCGAAGATGGGCATTCTAGGCCGTTAAGTTTTTGTTCTCCTCTTCCAAATCCGTTATGCGTAAGCACATCCGATCCGCCATCTCAGCATCCTGCGAGATGCCCATAAACTAACAAGAAGCATACGCGATAGAGAAACTTGCCAAAGATAAAATTAAAAGGCTTACCACGCCACCCTAGCTCTTTATGAGGAGATTATCAGCAACCACCAGCCTCTTCTCGAGGCCATTCGACTTCTCTCACTCCACCGCGAGGCCCATCTCAGCCTCCTTCCATTTTTGTTGTTAAAAACAAGGAGGCGTGAGATTCGGTGCGAGAGCTCCATGGCGCAAAGCTGAGCTTGAGCGGTCTTCAAGATAAGGTCTCGGAGGAGTCCTTATCGAAAGGATTTGTCCCAAGACCACCGTAAAGGCTATATCCAAGGGATAAGGCGTGGTTGGTGGGAGGGTCCTTCTCCCTCCATGAGGGAAGGAGGGTGGATATCGATACCTAGTTCGAGTCCTTTTCCCACAAGAGGACTGGATCACCGGCAACATCATGTACCACGGTCCCCATGTTATAATTCAGATGCAAGGAGGGGGCTGGGTGGTTTGAGGAATCAGTTTTGCAAAATGGAAGCTCAGCGGATTGGGCCGAAGTGTTGGCAGGCCGGTCAAATAGTGCCTCCTCGCGAGATGGCGGGACGGCTTGTGGGTGAGGCAATTACGAGTCTCCTACAGATATGGGGCTCAGGGATCCTGACATCTCTTTCCTCTCTTTCAGGGCTATCTCTTTTTTCGCTTTCAGGAACGTCACAATTTTCTTGATTTTCTTCTTTGGGCTGCACCGAGGGGCAGTGGCATCGTCTCCAGGTCTCTTCTTAGAAATAGGGGCCAACGATTCTTTCACCGCCTCGGCCGCCTTGCTGGCGAGTGTGAGGGACTTTGACGGCCAAGCGCTACTTAAATATGGAGGATGGGTTGGGATATTCCGCTCTCCTAAACAAACAATTCGATGATTAAAGATAGCGAAACGAAGGGATGACAAAAGTTGACTAAAAAAGTGCGAGTGTACCTTCGCCAGGAAGCACAAGAAGGGAGCGAGTCGAGGTCCCGCCTCAAGAAGTTGACCTCAAAGTTATTTCCTACGAAGAAGTCGCAGAGGACCTTATCCGCGCCGCTTACCTGGGGAGTCACGTAGAACATTTTGGCGGGCAACATTGGTGCAAGTGGAATGCCTCCCAGGTTCCCGTGGATGAAGACGAAAGGGTAAGCCAGTAGTGATTATTGTTGGGGGTCTCGCACACCTTTAGGCCCTGTCCCGTGAAGTACGACACTTTGTCATGGTTGGCGTGATAGACAAATAGCTTGCGAAAGACGTTAAGGCTGATCTTAATGTGCTCGCAGCGCATGTTGTAGGTAAATGCATCTAAAACTGAGATGGCATTCGGGTTTAGCTGTGCGGGGACGGCTCCAAAATATTTCAAAACCTGTTTAACCTCTGGCCAGAGTGGAAGTATCAGCCCCGACTCAAAGTGCGAGACTGGAAAGGCGAGTTCGCCGGTGTAGAAAGTGTTGATCGACTCGCCGACCTTCGGAGGTCGTGATTCGAACCCCTCCACCAAAAAATCACGGGTGAAGAGGTCGCAGTCCTCCTCAGAGATCTTGCCGGGGGAAAATCATGGTCAGTAAATCTCCTGCCACACCGGCTACGTCCCTCGCCCTCCTCGGTCTTTTTATTTCCCATGATAGGCGAGATGATAAGAGCGAGAGTAGGTGGAAAAGGAGTGGCGAGAGTAAGCTGCGAGATAAAGGAGGCGATAAATCTGGATCTAAGATGAAACAGGAGGGGACGTCATAGGTGTAAGTCATTTCGGTCTAAGGGGGGAGGTATTTATAGCAGATAGTGAAAGCAGAAAGATGGGCAGAAAAAATGTGAAGGGGGAAGTTGAAGAGGTTGGCCGACGGTTCGTTTCCTCTCTCTCTCCTGACCTCGAGGCGCGACGCACCACGAGGACTTTTCCAACGGGCCAAAATAAATAAATTAACGCAGCTATAATGAGAGCCCAGTATGGAAGAAGTCAACAAGATAACATTATTAATTGTTTCATTCCGCACAGGGCGGACATCATGTCTATGAGTCATAAATAACTAGTAGTAATTAAACAAGTGAGACGGTAGATTAATAGAAACTACAAAATTACAAAGTATGATTAAATAGGCGAGACTATTGAACAGGCGAGACGAGATGGACGGTCTTCAGTTCTTCTGCCATTTCCGACGCCCTCCCTCGCGAGACCTCACACACGGGGGCCGACCGGGAACATGAAAGGAGCGAACGACATCAAGACCACGACATGCAAGATGGAGTTGCTGATCGACCTCGTTTATGATGTCCTGGATGGTTGTCTCATCTATCTCGATGCCGACATCGACCTCGGAAGAGATATGAGCACATTCAATTTCTAGCCAGTCATTGCGCTTGTTGGCAACCTGCTTGTCTAGTTCCACCTCGCGGATGATATGTATGTGCTTTCGAAACATCTCGGCTGTCTTATGCTTCATCCCCATCAGATCCATAGGATTTCCTAGATAGTCTTCTATCTCATATGGGAGAGGGGGAGGCGAGAAGGCAGGCTGCTCAGAGAAGTCCTGCGCTGTCGAGTCGACCTGAGTACTTGTGCAGGAACCAGCTAGAGATCGTATGGAAGGTTTAGTCTAGTGGCCTCAAATACATCAGGTAGGGGAAGGAAAGTCCATATGAAGCAAGAGGGCAAGTCTAGTTCATTTACCCAGGTTACGAGAGGTCCCAGCGAGTTGCGAGGGATCGTTATTCTTTATAGTTTGATGGGTGGATTATTGAGGCGAGTCCGAGTCTTGATGATGGATGTCAGTAGTATCATGTGGATTTATAGGCTGGGGATGATGTACGAGATCCCCCTGAAGAAGCATTAAGTAAGTAGGCGAGAAGATGGGCGAGAAGATGGAAAAGGGGAAAGAGAGGAGGGGCAGGAGCAAAAATTTACCTGTCTCTCCTCGAGGGATGCGGGATGAGGATCACGGATTTCCAAGGATGCCGGAGTGGTCCCCTCGACCGAGAAGGGGGGGCCAGTGGTCTTCATCTTCTTCTTGAGTGACGACGATGGTAAAGAAGTGGGGGTGCGAACCAAAATGGGGGCCAGAGCAGCCATATTAGCCTTGTTTTGTTTACGGACCATCACGAGACGTTCACGAAACTCTGACTATAAGACATGGCGACGATGGAAGAAATGAAGGCAGAGATAAGGGAGGGGGCACTCTCCATACTGGGATAAGTGTCACATATTTATAGGGCCCAGAGGAGGGCCCCGTAAAAAAAACTCTCATAAATGAATTTTAACACTGCGAGCCTCGGTTGGACTTTCTTTCCGAGCTTGAGGCAACCACAAAAAGAGCGGGGATTATGTACAACCTCAGGCTCACAGGAGGAAATTCAAGGAAGAGTGCTGAGTTGGCGGCGAGAGGGGCGAGAGGACTGCATGGGAGAGAAGGCCCATAGGGTTAACTCACTTGTACTTTAAAGAGGCAAAAGATAATGGGCGAGACAGGAAAATCGTAGCAGGCGAGACGGCTCCCGCTACACGTGCTGGCCTTTTGTGGCGAGATGCATCTCACAAGACGGGGGACTCGTGAGACGAGCAGATAGGCTCCCCTTGCCCATCGGTTATTTTCCCACTCGCCATATGAGAAAAGATGTTTTCTACTCTCTTACCCACAATGGGAGATTTTTTTCTTTTACCCCTTGTAATTTTACCCTTTTGCCATTTGTGGTCTACGTATAACCCTTCAAAACATCGGAGTTTGGCTGTTGGCAGACCCAACCGAGGGTATTTTGGTAATTTCAGGTCGGTTCAGTTTGGTTATTGGCAGGTCAAACTCAGAGGCCTATAAATAGACCGATAAGGTGCCTTAAAGAGGTTATTGAACCCCTTTCATCTTCATCCTCTAAGGAATCTAGCTCAACACTGGCTAGGGAGGGGAAGGATTTTTAGTTCTTCTTGGTAAGAGGTGGGACCTCCAAGCTGAAGCCCACTATCTGTTTCTAGTTCCCGAGGCTCACGACAAGAAAGGAATTCAGGAAGAGTAGGTGTGAGTTGCAACTCTAGATCCGAACTCTAAGTGAAGTCAGGTTTCTGGCTTTAACACTTTTGCGGGGTGGCGAGCACGTGTTTGTGATTACCGTTATAACACAAATGAACTCAAGAATGTCCACTTAGTAATGAAAATACACTGTTTGAGGAACCTGCACGTTCCTAATAGTCGTTGTTTGCTTTTTTCGTAGTCACTAAATTGTGTATTTTACATGTATAGGTGACTAGAAGTGGTGTGGGGCAGTCTGAACCCCAGTATTCTATTGAGAGTGCGGCACTAGCTGATGTGCCCATACCTCCTCCTTCTGTATAAACAGTACGCTTAAGTGTTGAAGTAGTGTTTGCAATGATGAATGCACAACCGACTGGCCAGGTGCGACCTGCAATGGTTCCAGTACAGGTTGGTGTCACCGAGCCTATAACTACTAGGAAAGTGTCTGTTGAGGCTTTGGTTGAGAAGCGAGCGACTGAATGGTAGCTAAAGCACTTCATGAGCTTTAGTCCGCCTACGTTTATGGGTGCCGAATCCCCAATATAGGCAGAGGACTAGTTTTCACACGTTAATAGGATATTGACGGCGATTGAGACAGAGGAGGGATGGAAGGTCACCTTGGCCACATTCCAATTAGAAGGAGAGGCTCAGCTTTGGTGGGATGAGTTGGAGTTACACCACTTTGCGGGCAAGCGACAATTGGAGGTCTCGATGGAGGAGTTTTTGAGACTTTTCCTGTTAAAGCATCTGCTGTCGTCGCAGTGAATTGCCATTGAAAATGAGTTCCAGCATTTGACTCAGGGCGAGGGTAGTGTGGATGACTACCTGCATGAGTTTACCAGGTTGGGGCATTATGCGGGGTCTACTTTTGATGATGAAGAGTGTAAGACTAATAGGTTCTCCGAGGGACTGCGAGATGAGCTGAGGTTATTGTTCTCGGGTCCGATGAACCAAGGTTTCCAAGTGTTGGTGAATATGACTCGTTCGTTTGAGAAAGAAAAGAAGAGGGTGCAGGGAAAGAGGGACATGGCTGTGATAAAACCTGAGTTCAAAGTGCCGTATCAGGGAAAGTCTCACTCCCGCAAGAGGTGGAGAACAAAGTCCAGGTCGTCTGGATAATCTCCTTCTACTATTTATTTTAGAGCAACGTAAGGGCGAGGTTCGCTCACATGTTACACTTTTGGCAAGCCAGGACATTTTGCCTGTGCATGCACCAGTAGCCTTCAAAAGAAGGACAAAAAGGAAGGAGCATCATATGCTGAAAGGGAAAGGCAGTGGAGTCCACTACTTCACAATATGCTCCAGCTCAGCCAAGGGTGTACAATCTTGGCCAATAGGAGGCCATCAAACATGCTGATGCCATCACAGGTACGAGTAGTATATAATTTTTATGATTTATATACTTTATGCCTTATGAATTGCTTGTGTATAACTTGATAAGTATAGGCTTTGCTCTTATTATAGACCATCCGGCGAGGGAACTGTTCGATACAGGTGCTTCAAATTCATTTCTATCCGAGGACTTCGTATTGCGGATCAGAGTGCCTACTCTTATGTAGACAGATAGAGTAAAGGTGTTGTTACCTAACGGATGCATGATGCATACAGATAAGTCTTATTGTCTTGAGGAACGGATTGGAAGTTGGGATTTCAGATTGGAGGCATCTGTGCTGCCGATATCTAAGTTCGATGTAATCTTTGGTATAGACTGGCTCGTGGAGCAGTGTGTCTGTATAGATTGCAACTCTAAGGAAGTCACACTCGGATAGAACACCGAATGTGAGACTAAGTTCGCTGACATGCGAGGATCAAGCAAGATATTGATGTCTTCTCTCTAGGTAGTCAAAGCTGTTTATAAGGGCGCAGAGTTGTTCTTTACGCTGTTTTAGGTTGTTGAGTCGAAGTCCAGTTTGAGTGACATTCCACTTATATCAGAGTACGTAGATGTGTTTTCTAAGGATCTCCCTGGGTTGCCTCTCCAGTGGGAGACTGACTTCACTATAGAGTTGGTGCCAGGTGCAAAACTTGTGGCACGCTTGCCGTACCGTGTTGCACCAAAGGAGATGGCAGAATTGAAAGTTCAATTGCAAGAATTGCTAAAGCAAGGCTATATACGTCCAAGTATGTCACCTTGGAGTGACCCAGTTTTTTTGTGAAAAAGAAGGATGTAAGCTTTCATCTATGCATTGATTATCAAGAGCTGAATAAGCTGACAGAGAAGAACAAGTATCTGATACCACAGATTGATGACTTGTTCGATTAGCTGGTGGAATCAACTGTCAACTGAAGCTGGATCTAAAGTTTGGCTATTATCAATTGCGGATTCGAAAAGAAGATATTCTCAAGACAACGTTTGGTACACACTACGACCATTATGAGTTCACTGTAATGCTGTTTGGGCTAACAAATGTGCCATCAGTATTCATGGACTTAATGCATTGAAAATTTAGAGAGTACTTAGATCTATTTGTGATCCTCTTTATTGATGATATATTGTGTACTCTCAGTCCGAAGAAGATCATGCAAATCATTTGCGGATGGTTTTGCACACTCTGAGGAGAAATAATCTCTATGCCAAGTTCTCAAAGTGCGAGTTTTGGCTGTCGTCAGTGGCTTTTCTTGGCCATGTGGTTAGTGTAGAAGGTATCGTGGTGGACCCGATGAAGATAGTTGTGATATTGAAGTTGCCTGTACTGTCTACTGTAGCTGAAGTCAGGAGTTTCCTTGGACTTACGGCTACTATAAGCGCTTTGTAGAGAACTTTTCGCGGATAGCCTTACCTCTCACCACACTGACGAGGAAAGATCAGAAGTTCGTTTGGATGCCTGAGTGCGCACGAGCTTTTGAGGATTTAAAGAGTCGTTTGACCATGACACCTATTTTAAGTTCTCCATGTGGTACAGACTGCTTTGAGATATATAGTTATGCTTTAGGGAGCGGCTTAGGTTGGGTTCTTCTTTAGTTTGTAAAGGTTATTGCTTGTGTCTCACGCTAGTTGAAAGTACATGTCTGAAATTATCTAGTTCATGACTTGGAGTTAGCGGCTGTAATTTTTGCACTTAAACCGTGGCGTCATTATTTATATGGCGTGAAAGTTGAAATTTTCACGGACCATAAGAGCCTTAAGTACTTAATAGATCAAAAGGATTTGAATATGCGACAGCGGAGGTTAATGGATTACCATGGGGACTAAACCTTCCAGATACACTATACTCAAGGAAAGGGAATTGTGGTTGCAGATTCATTGAGTCGGCGGACTCCGATAAGGGCAAGTTGGTTGCGGATGCATGATGAGCATCTGAATCAGGAGTTGGAGGCCTTAGAGATCTCTTGTGTCGATAAGAATTCTACTACTAATGCGTGCCTGAACTGGACGGAGGTACAATATGACCTTGCGGACAGGGTTAGGCGAGCAACAGAACCTGATGAGTGTATGAAACGCTATGTAGTGGATGGCCAATTCCCAATTCTCCTTGGATGACGGTCTTTTGAGAAAGGATGGTCGTTTGTGCATCCTGACTGTTGGAAAATTATGAGAGGAATTGATGTATAAGACACATTTTATGAAGTTCTCAATTCACCCAGGGAGCACAAAGATGTACAAGAACATGAAAAATTTGTTCTAGTGGACGAGTCTGAATAAAGACAGCTCTTTAAGAGGCAAAGTGCCAAACTTGTGCCTTAGTGAAAGCAGAATGTTAGAAGCATGGCGTATTCCTGAAGTCATTACCAATTCTGGTGTGGAAGTTCGATGATATCTCTATAGATTTTGTGAACGGACTGCCGAGATCACAGAGTAGAAACGATGCTGTGTGGGTGATCGTTGACCGATTGACAAAGGTATCACACTTCATACCGAACAAGAAGGACGATTCAGTGAAAAAGTTGGCTAAGTTATACGTGGACAACATAGTACGATTTCACGGTGTGCCCCGTAACATCGTTAGTGACCGAGATGGGCGCTTTACTTCAAATATTTGGAGGCTATGCCACCAGTTGTTAGGTACTACACTGAAGTTCAGTACGACCTTTCATCCGCAGACAGATGGTCAGACCGAGAGGACTAATCGAACAATGGAGGATACGCTTAGGATGTGCGCCTTGGATTTCTGTAAGAGGTGGGAGGACCATCTCTATATGATCGAGTTCGCCTATAATAATATCTATCAAGCTAGTATTCAGATGGCACCCTTTGAAGCTTTATATGGTAGGAAGTGGCATACTCCTTTAGCTTGGGCAGAAACAGGAGAATTGAAGTTGTATAAGTGTAAGGAGGTCAAAGATGCAAATTCGACTATACGCACCATTACAGGAAGGCTATTGGTAGCTTAATATAGGCAAGCAAAATACTACAATGCCAAGCACCGAAACGTGGAGTTTGCTATTGGCGATTGGGTATATTTGAAGATCAAACCATTCAAAGGTGTGTACAAGATTCGGTGCTTGAAAAAGTTGAGTCTGAGATATCTTGGTCAGTTTGAAGTGGTTGAACGAGTTGGAGAAGCTGCATACCGGTTAGCTCTTTCGGCAGAGCTAAGTGGCTTGCACGATATGTTTCACATATTTGTGCTATAGAAAGCTGTGAAAGATCCAACTCAAGTGATTGCAGATGCCCGAGTATTAGTCAATCTTGGGCTGATGACGAAGGTTAGGACCATTCAAATCGAGGATACGGAGATCAACCAGCTACAGAACAAGGCAATCGGTATGGTCAAAGTCCGTCGGGACAATTGTGGCCAAGAAGAAGTGACATGGGAGTGTGAGCAAACTATGCACGATGAGTTTCCCAAGTTATTTGAAAGTTGATGTTGGAATATTTTTTTGAATGTGGTAAGTTATTTGTTGCTATTTTTATATGCCTATAGATGAATAAAATTTTGGGACGAAATTTCTGTAAGGTGGGGAGGTTTTTAACACCCCAAAAATGAGAAAACAGAACTTTTGGTGGCTATCGCCGGGCGATAGTGGGTTTCGCTGGCGATAGCACTCAGCGCTTTCAACGAAGTGTTGAGTGGACTCAACACACTCGACTCTTTCAACAAAGCATTGAGTAGGCTCAACAAATACTATCATGCGACGTTAGTGAGTATCACTGGCGATAGCGATAACACTCGACACTCTCAACACACTCGGTTCTCTAAACACACTCGACGAAGCGTTGAGTGAGCTATCGGAGTGGCGATAGTCGGTATCACTGGGCAATATTGCCACGTATGGCTGGACATATGTCAAATGGCCGGAAGGCGACCGATGAGCGGTGGTTGACTGGGATCAAAGCGGATACTAACGATATTGCCCAGGCGATAGCGGATATCATCAGGCGATAATATTAATTTTGACTTGTCAACTGAAATTGTGGCCTTTTCTTTCTTTTGATGAGAGGATCGTGTGGCTGGGTTTATTCCTGAGGCTGCTTAACCAGAGAAGAGGTGGATAGAAGATTCATTTCTCTTCTCTCACTCTCTCTCATCCTTCTCATCAAGTTCCTGGAAGAAAGGAAGGAGAAGGCTGAAGGTTGAAGCTTTGCTAGTTAGGGGAAGAAGATCCTGTGGTCAGATTCAAGAGCCGAAGTAAGATCTGTGAAGAGGAAAGCGAGGAGCTACTTTCCATCCGGATAGAAAGCTCGTTAATGACTCCTAAACAAATTATGAGGGTAACAATCTTCCTTCTTGGACATGTGAAGTCCTCCTTTTTGCATATGCATGGAATCCGTCACCAAAAGGTGGAGAATCGAGGAAATTCTGATGGGTTGATAAGTGATATCCCCAAGTGGTTTTGCATATAGAATTCGGAAATCGCAGTACAGAATAGACATTCTATGTAAAGCCCATCCAGACGGGCTGGTCTGGATTGGTGATGTTTTATTTTGCATGCCAGAGAAGACTCCGAGTATAAATAAGTAGTTTATGGAGTTTGTGGGTTGTACCTGTGAAATGAGAGTAGTAGGAAGTATTGGAGGTGTACTCTAGGAAAATACCCAGAAAATACCACAGTTTGCTTAACTGTTGGATATCGCCAGGTGACAGTGAATATCGCTGGCAATAACTCGTTATGAGCTATATTATTTTAGCCCGTCTCTTAAATATCGTGTGGCTAATTTGTGAGCTGTGTGCATGGGCACCCAACTATGGCAGTGAGTGACATTGTGTGTCGATTGCGAGCTCTGGTCCTGGGGACCTGTTGGGTGGCAGTCGAAGCTGAGAGCTTGAAGAGACAAACTAAGGAAAGGCTAGTGAGCCGAATGGGAAAGGGGAGGCTAACCCACGTCTTATCATGGGGCTTGATTGCTTCAGATTTCATCAATGACATGGCGATTTGAGCAACGGGAAAAATGCTGAACCGTACCCACATTATGTCAGTCCAGGTTGGATTGCCTAAAGTTATTGGCTTTCGTCATTGGCATAATGAGAGTCTTAGGCCTCATGATGGAAAGACTGAAATGGTCAAAGTTGACTGTTAAGTATGGGACCTCTGAATTGTGGTGGGATGTCGAGAAATCCTGTACACCGGGAATGTGCCCTGAGTTCACGAAACATTTGGCTGCTGAGGCACTCATTTGTGATATATTGAATGGTGCTTAAGTGTGCCTTCTTGTGATATATCTGTTGTGTTATTGTTATGCCTATAGGGAAGGAATACCACTGCCCCAGTAATGGGGTAGGGTCGTTATAAATTGGTCGGTGGAAAGCTAACCGTTGCCTTGTTTGCCGCCCTTGTGGTGGATTGTCCCTATGCAGGTACTGGAGAACCGAGCGGGAAATAGCGCGTTGCAGCCCAAAAGCTATGCTGGCCGTCGAAGGCCAAGCAAAGATTTATTGCTTTTATGTTTGGCCGGCCTGCATGCTGATGTCAATAAACCACACTTCTAAAGAATAAGTGTAAGGCCTTAAGACTGTAATAGTTTAGTTACTGTTTACTGTCGTCGGGTGATATTGTCTATCACTTGCAATAGTAGCTTTTGTGTATTTTGTAAGTACATTCCAGAGTTTTTATAAGTGGACATTGCTGTGATACTTGAGTTCAAAAACGTAACCCTTAAAGCTTCCGCTAGAATGCTCTGAGTTAGGATTCGTTTAGTCTTTGATATTAACATTTAACTCTACCGACTGTCTATGGGATATGGCGTGGGGCCCCGGCCGGACCCTCTATTATATTTCATGTGACAAATGAGGGTGTTACAAGCAGTACCACCCCGCGATAATACATTTGATATTCAGCAGCTTCCTTGCATGCCTGGTATTCTTCCTTTCTGCCAGAGCAATTGTGAGTCATAATGATAGCTTATGGATCAAGCCAGTTGAAAGTGCATGAGCGAAACTATCCTATCCACGACTTGGAGTTGGCGGCGGTGATTTTTGTACTTTAACTGTGACATCATTTTTTATATAGCGTGAAAGTGGATATATTCACGGACCATAAGAGCTTGAAATATCTATTGGATCAGAAGGATCTCAATACGCGACAACGGATGTGGATGGAGTTCCTTGGGGAATACACCTTCGCAATTTATTACACTCCCGAGAAGGGAAATTTCGTCGCAGATGCCTTGAGTCGTAGGACTCTAGCAAGGGTAAATTAGTTACAGATGCATGATGAACGCCTTATCCAGGAGCTGGAAGTTTTAGAGATTTCTTGCGTTCACAAGAATTCCACTATAAATGCATGCCTTAACTGGACGAAGGTATAATATGACCTTATAGACAGGGTTCAGCGAGCAATAGAACAGGATGAGAGTCTAAAATGCTATGCAGTAGATGTGTCAGATTCACAATTTTCCTTGGATGACAGCCTTTTGCGGAAAGACGGTCTTTTGTGCATCCCGAATATGGGTAAGCTAAGAGAATAATTGATGTATGAAGCTCACTTCATGAAATATTCAATACATAGCTTTCTATGTGGCAAAATGTCAAACGTGTGCCTTAGTTAAAGAAGAATGTCAGAAGCTTGGAGGTTTCCTGAAGTCGCTGCCTATTTTGGAATGGAAGTTTGATGATATATCGATGGATTTCGTGCACGGTTTGCCGAGATTGCAACACAGGAATGATTCTGTTTGGGTGATTGTGGACCGGTTGACTAAAGTGACTCACTTCATTCCGAACAAAAGGGACGATTCAGTGGAAATCTTGGCTAAGCTTTATGTCAAGCAAATAGTACGATTGCACGGTGTGCCCCGTAGAATCTTCAGTGACCAAGATGGGCGCTTCACTTAGAATGATTGGAGGCTAATCCATCAATTATTGGGGACAAAATTAAAGTTCAGTACAGCCTTTCATCTTCAAACGGATGGTCAGACCGAGAGGACAAACAAAACTATGGAGGATATGCTCCGGATGTGCGCCTTGGATTTTGGGAAGAAGTGGAAAGACCATCTCTATATGGTAGAGTTCTCCTACAGAAATAGCTATCAAGCTAGCTTAAATATGGTGCATTTTGAAGCTTTGTACGGTAGGAAGTACTGTACACCATTAGCTTGGGCGAAAACAGGCGAGTAAAATTTATTTAAGCATAAGGATGTCGGAGGGGCTAATTCGACGATACGCTCTATCCCGGAGAGGCTACTGATAGCCCAAGATAGGCAGACAAAGTACTACAATGCCAAGCACCGAAATGTAGAGTTTGCGGTTGGCGAGTGAGTATACATGAAAATCAAACCATTTAAGGGCGTGTCCAGGATTCGGCGCTTGAAAAAAGTCTGATGTATCTTGGTCTGTTCGAAGTAGTGGAGCAATTTGGAGAAGTTGCCTATCGGCTAGCTCTTTTGGCAGAACTGAGTGGCTTGCATAATGTGTTCCACATATCAGTGCTTCAAAAAGTCGTGAAAGAGCTAGCTCAAGTGATTGCAGATGATCGAGTATCGATTAAATCTGGGATAACAACGAAGGTTAAGCCCATTCGGATCAAGGATAAGGCGGTTAAGCAACTGTGGAACAAGACAATCAGGATGGTCAAGGTTCGGTGGGATCACTGTGGCTGTTAGAAGCTAAAATTGGAGCGGCAGCAAACCATACATGCTGAATTTCCCGAGTTATTTGTATAAAATATTGTAACATTTTTTTATGAAGAGAATATATGTTGTAACATATTTGTTGTTGTCTTTCTTATAGTTATATACAAATTTTGGGATAAAATTTTTGTAAGAAGGGGAGGATTGTAGCACCCAAAAAGGAGTAGGAAGTAACAGGCTAAACGTCGAACGGAGTTCGACGAATGAGGTGTTATCTCCTTTCGACAAACGTCGAAAAGAGAGTTCGACGAATGTCATACGGATTTCGATGAGTGAACGGATTTCGCGAGCTCGACGAATGCGAATGGCCTTAGTTTGACGAATGTCGAACGACTATCTCAAGTTCGATGAAAGGAGAACATTTCGACTTACGTCGAAACGAGTTTCACGAACGGCTATCTAGAGTTCGACAAACGTCGAAAGGATTTGCTTGAGTAACAGCGACGCCGGCTAGCTTATCAAAGCGATATCAACTCAAATCCTGGCCAGTGCTTTGTTTTGATGGATTGATTGTGTGGCTGGGGTTAAATCCAAGGCCACTTATGCAGAGGGGTGTTAGGATGAGGAGATCATTATTTCCTTCTCACACTCTCTCTTCATTTCATCCAAGTTTTAGAGAAGAGAACTAACGGTTATAGCTAAGGGTTTGGGCTAGCCTTTGTGAAAGTGCTGAAGGAGATTCCCTCATCGGAAGCTGGATCCGAGGATAGATTCGCGAAGGGGAAAGTGAGGCGCTCATTTCCATCTGCGTAGAAAAGCTTTG
The DNA here is from genome assembly GCA_039513925.1 of Platanthera zijinensis. Lineage (NCBI taxonomy): Eukaryota > Viridiplantae > Streptophyta > Magnoliopsida > Asparagales > Orchidaceae > Platanthera > Platanthera zijinensis. Next base: position 63,147,911 of record CM077091.1, read on the forward strand.
CTATGGCTCCGAAGAGAACTATAAGGGTAACGACCTCCTGCTTGGACAAGTGAAGTCCTAATTTTGCATGTGCATGGAATCCTCAACCAAAAGGTGGAATTGTTAAGAGAATTCCGTGGGTTGATACGTATTATCCCCAATTAATTTGCATATTGATCCATAAATGTGTAGTACGGAATAAGTATACTGTGTGAAGCCATCAAGACAGGTTGTTCTGGATTGGTGATGCTTTATTTTGCGAACCGGAGAAGACTCCGCGTATAAATGAGTATTTTATGGATTCTGTGGGTTATGCCTGTGTAATGGAGTAACACGAAGTACTTGAGTGGAGTTCCCGGAAAATACCCTTGAAATTCATGTGATGCATACCATGGAAAGACCAGTGTTTCTGGCACTACAGGATGCTGCAGGGTTTGGGTTGAGTTTGGGCGTAAGAAGAGAGATTCTGTTGGCCCTGCCAAATGATCGTGACGAACGTTGGCACTAACTCCCTTTTTGATTGTGAAGCCAGTCCTTGGAAGATCGTGTGGCTATTGTAAGCTACGAACTCTTAAAGGCCATCGAGCCGAACGGGCAAGGGTAAGCCGACCCGCATCAGTTTAGACATTGAACTGGCGATTTGAGCAACGGGCAAGGGCTGAACTGTATCTGTGTTATGGTTGTCTAACTTGAGTGCCTAAATTATTGACATTCGTTAGGATCACATAATGAGAGTCTTGGTATGTTCGCCATCAAAAATAAAGTCTCCGGCCGTGGGCCGTGGGGCATGAATGCTCAATGTTTACCGTTGGGTATGGGACTTTTGGAACGGTGGTGGGACCCTGGGAAATTCGGTACACCGATAATGTGCCCTGAGTGCACGGAACGTCGGGCCATGCTACCGATGTTTGTGATATATTGAAATGTATAGTTATGCACTTTCTTATGATATATCTGTTGAGATTGCATTTCTTACAGGGAAGGAACCACTGCCTCGGGTATGGGGTAAGGTCTTTATAATTGGTCAGCTGAATGTTGACCATTTCCTTGTTTACCGCCCTTGTGGTGGAATGTCCCTGTGCAGGTGTTGGACCGAGCAGGAAATAGTGGGCTGAAGCCCTTGCTGCTTTACTATCCCTCGAAGGCCAAGATGAATAGTTTTACTATTTTCATGTGTGGCCGACTTGTGCGCCGAAGTATGTAACCACACTTATGAAGTTTAACTGTAAGGCCTTAAGGCCAAACATTTTTGTGTATTTCTGTGTAAATTCCTATGAGATATATATAAATATGGTTGTTTATATATATAGTGGACATTCATGGTTGATGAGTTCAGTAATAACCCTTAAAGCTTCCACTAGAATGCTCTGAGTTAGGATGTGTTTAGTTGTTTTTGAAATTAATACATAATGTTGCTGACTGTTTGTGGAATATTGCGTGGGTCCCCGGTCGGACTCTCTGTTATATTTCATGTGACGGGCGGAGGTGTTACAGGAGGCTCTTGCCCTTTACTTCTCTTAGGAATAATATATTATCTATCTTCCCCCTTGAGAATTTATTCTTAATGAGGTAGGTAGACATGGTTTCATACTATGCCCTTAGGTCTTCTTTAACCCATACAAGGCTTTTCTAAGAAAATAACCATAATCAGGATGGGTTAGATTAACAAAACTTGATGGCTTCTCTACATATACTTCCTCTTTTAGGCGACCATTTAGGAAGGCTGAATTCCAATTCATTTGGTAGACCTTAAATCCTTTTTAGATAGCATATCCAAGGAATAACTTGATTGCTTCAAGCTTTATAACTGGAGCAAATGTCTGGTCAAAGTCAATACTCTCTTCTTGTTTATATTCTTTTACTACAAGCCTTACCTTGTTCTTCACAATCACACCATTCTCATCCATCTTTTTCCTAAAGATCCACTTGGTACCAATTACATTGTGTCCATGGGGCTTTGAAACCAACTTTGACACTTTTTATCTTTTGAACTGATGTAGTTCTTCCTGTATGACCATTATCCAAAATGCATCTTTTTTGCCTCTTCAAACTTTCTTAGTTCTACCTAGGAGAGGATGCTCAAAAACATGACTTCATTCTGTATTCTGATCCTGGTTGTGACTCCCTGGATAGCATCCCCAATAATAAAGTTGCTTGGGTGATCTTTCAGATGTCTAGTAGCTGTAGGAAGCCTTTTTTCTTCAGCCCGTGTTCCTGTTACAACTTCATCCTGTTGAGCACCTTCATCAGCATCCTGTAGTTCATCTAATGGCTAATCTTCTTCACTTGTGATTGCATCATGTGAGGTGATCTTATCTATAATGGGATTATCATTTATAGATAACTCTTTCATGTTCAATTCTGTACCTGCAATATTAGGAGAAGTAGACTTGCCCTTGTAGATCAGGCTAGTCTCATCAAATATAACATTGATTGATTCTTCAATCACATGAGTTTTATTGTTGAATACTCTATAAGCTCTGCTATCTGTATAGTATCTAATAAAGATACCTTCTTTCCACTTATCTGCAAACTTTTTTAGATAAGATTTTCCATTATTTAAAATGAAGCAGTTGCTTCCAAAGGTTTTAAAATAAGATAAAATTGGTTTTCTTCCCTTCATCAGTTCTAGGGAGTCTTCTTGCAATCTTTAGTAATAGAGGCCCTATTCAATACGTAGTAAGCTGTGTTAACTACCTCATCCCAGAAATATTCTTGTTGTGATGAGTCACTCAATATTGTTCTTACTGCCTCAATCAGGGTCCTATTCTTTCTCTCTGTAACTCTATTTTGTTGTGGAGTTTTAAGAGAAGCGAACTCTTGAGAGATACCTTATTCTTGATAAAAATCTATCATGGCACCAGATTGAAATTTTATTCCATGGTCACTTCTTACTTTGACCACAGAATAGTCCATTTCGTTTTGAATATACTCAATAAATACTAAGATGATATTTTAGTGTATTTGACTTCTTTCTAAGGAAGAAGACCTATGAATACTTAGAGTGATCATCAACTATCAAAAGGGTGTTTAACTTCCCTCCTAAACTTTGAATAGACATATTGTTGGGAATTTGACCTTAATATTCATAGATTTGAAGAAGTATATCATGCAATGATCAATGCTATATGTATTTTGTGTCTATTTGTTCATATATGCGAAGACTCAATAATTAGTGTTGATAGTTAAACTCAGTAGAACAGGAGTTGAGTTCAGACCAAAATTGAACCTAAATTTTACTCAGAATTAGTCTAAGGGATGAGTTGTGATGTTCTAGGAAATGTCGTTTTGATGGGCTTAGAATAACAAAATGATGTCGTTTTGATAAGAAAGCTTCAAAATGATATTTATCGTTTTGATGTCCAGAAAGGTGGGATTTAAAATCTGTAGAGGCACCAAAAGTAAACATCACATTAGTGATGTATTAAGGATGCTTTTACATTCTATTAGAAAATATTACGATCGTTTGAGATGTCAGACTTGTTAAGGTCAAGAGAGTGGCTCTATATAAGGAAAATCTTCTAGTAAGAAACCATAACTTCTGATCTGCCAGAAAGCAAAAAGTTTGCAGCTACAAGAAGAACTTTGTGCTGCAAGTTTTTTTACATAGTAAAACATTAGGAATCTTATCTTCCTGCTGTATAAGAAGAAGGAGATCAAGTTATCTCTTCATTGAGGGAACTCCGCTCTGAACCTGCTATAAATTCGTTCAAGTGCTGAGAAGAAGGCTTTCTCTCTAGAAAGTTCAAGAAGAATCAAAGCTTCAAGTAATATTATTTTTGAGACATCATTATATAATATCTTTAAAACAATTTTTGTATAAGATCTCTTTGAGATCTGAGTTGTAGGGCTGTGATGTCGTCCTAAGTACAAGGCAAGATAAAAGGTCTGAGTGTAGGACTCTATTATGGGCCTGAGTGTAGGATTCAAGGAGTGAATCTGAGATAGGAGATCATCTTGATCTCTGAGCTGTAGGAGTGCTTGTACTTTGAGGTAGGGCTGTGCATAGCCTGAGGTAGGACTTGCTGAAGTTTAAGGTAGGGTCTTGTTAAATACTTTAGGTAGGATCCCAGAGTGGATTTGAGCTGTAAGATCATTGATCTAAGAAGTTGGAGGATTTTACTGAGTCTGACACTCTATTAGATAGGTGATGATGGAAAGTGGATGTACCCATTCTCTTAGGAACCATCATAAATCTGCTGTGCTTCTATGTGCTGTGGCTTTTACTTGTTTTCTATAGTAGATTTTTAAATTATTTAAAAAGCCTATAATTAGCAAAACACCTATTCACCCCCTCTATGTAATTTAGACTACAAAAAATCTTTCACAAAAGACAAAAAATATCCATGTGCAATAGATAAAGTCACCTGATAGAGTATTTATGAGTAATGCTCTTAAAGTTGGCCCTAGTTTTCTTGCCTATTTAGCATGCATGAGAAGGACCACTTTTAATAAATTTTAACTTAGGACCATCCCTAACAAGATTTTTAAAGAATAATTTGCAAATTGTTTTGTAGTTAATGTGAGATAATTTCTTGTACCATTGTACACAAAGATATTTCATCTCATTAGCTATAAGATATATTAGAGTGGATGAATCAAAGTAAAAAATTTAAACAATAAATATTTCCACTCCTAGTGCCTGAGAGAATTATCTCCAAATTAATTGTCTTTTTGATTAGTCACTTGTCCTTGTGGAACTCAATGAGAAAGCCTAAGCCACGCAGTTGACTTATTCTTATATGGTTATATTGGAACTCATCTACATAAGCAACTTTTGTGATAAAGACTATTTCATTGGTGATTATACTATAACCTGTAGTAACCCATCTATCTGAACTTCCAAAGATGACTTTTGGTCCATACTTTACTGGGGAAAATCTTTTAGAAGACTTCTTATTCTAGTCATGTTCTTGGAACACCCACTATCCAAGTACCATATTGGCATGCGATTAGTACTTGAACTAACCTGTAAGATAATTTTACTTTACCTTAGGTACCCACCTAACCTTCGGTCCTTGGTTCCTATTAGTATTCGAAACAATTCTTCTATTGAAAGAGACACCGACTGTATTTACTTTCTTTGCATGAGGCACTATTGGATTATACCAACAGTTCAAAGCAAAGTGCTCCATCTTGCCACAACATCAATACTTATAGACATTATACCTCCTTCTTCTAAACTATCTTAGGAGTAGAATGTGCATGAGACTGTTCTAGATTAGAGAAGAAGGCCTTAAAATTATTTTGGTTTCTCTCTACAAGCATGTAAATATTATCATGATGTTAGATTGCCTTACAAGACAGCATCATTTTGTTAGCCACCTGTGTCATTTTGTTAGACACATGTTGCTTTTTAGGAAGGGGCTCTTGATGAGTAGCCTTTTCCTTACCCTTGAGTGTTGGAGCTGGGGTACCAATTAAAAATTGTTCATAATGACCCATTTGAATTTCTTCATGGGGATCCTTCAGTGCACTCAACCCCATACTCTTTCTTCCTCCTCTGTGAGGAGCATTGTTAACATTACTAGACGAACTTCCATTTTTCTAGTGACCATATATATTGTCATGGTCATAGTTGTTGGATGGAAGAAACACCCTTTGAAAAGTGGTTTAATGTACTACAATTTTTCCTTTTCCTTTCTTCCTTACTACTCCCTTTTATTGTATCCAACTCCACTTCTGAATGAAGTAGAGAAATTATCAATAATAGGCAGAATAGTTCATGGCTTAGAAAATTTGGCCATAAACATCCTCTCATTGAGAAGATTCTCTTCAAGATCCTTAATGGTCTTGTTCTTATGACTTATGGTATCAATTTGAATGATTAACATCCTTCTCAGCTTGGTAATCTCATTGCTCATTTGTGATAGCCTTGTAGTTATCTCAAGGCATTCAAAATTTGCAAGTTTGAGATATGCAATATCCTTAGCTTGCTTCTTAGCAAGTTTCTTGCTTTTATTCAGGGCTTCCAGAAGAGCACCATATTTATCAATCATTTTATTAATTTCATCCTGAGAATTAGATTCACCCTCCTAATTTGTTGATTAGGGTGCATCTGATTCTGCACTAGTTTTATAATCAGATTTTGATGAGGATGAAGGAGATTTAGGAATTACCTCATCGAGATGGGAGTCATCCTGATCATCCTCATCTATTATGGATATGCGACCACAACATTCTTCTTCTTCACTATCACTATCAAGAAGTGATAAGGGAGCCCTAATACCAATCCGTGTAGCAAGATCCACCTCTTCAGTGAGAGCAACCAACCCAATATATGCTTCTTCTTCTTCTTCTAACTCAGATGAGTAAGAATCACTATCACTCCACCTCTTTTATTTCTTGGCTAAGAATGCCTTCTCAAACCTCTTCCCCTTATGGTGCTTCTTTTCACCTATAACCTTTCTTTCTTTCCTTTTTATTGGGCAGTCAGGAATGTCACACCCAGGCCTATTATAGAAGTAGCAGATGATATCAGAATTATTATGTTCGTTATCTTTAGAAGCATACCTGCCCCCTTGGGGTCCTTCATGAATTTGTTAGAGTTATTGTATTCCTTCTTGGAGTTGGAGAAACAAGATGGTTTGTTCTTCCATTTCTTCTTGCTGTTCAGTATCCTCTTGAACTGCTTGAAGAATGCTGCAAATTCCCCATCAGTGAGCTCAGCTTCTGAGGTGTTGGGCATAGAGATTTTTAAGTCAGTATCCCTTCTTAGAGGAGAAGGGATTTTTTCTTTGTATTCAGCTATATCTCATAGGATAATGACTTCCTCAATAAAGTATGCAGAGGAATGTTGGACAAATTCCCCATCTCCTTTATGACACATATCTTGTTATCCCAATCTCTGGTTAGGGACCTTAAGTATTTATAATTGAGTTCATAGTTAGTGAAGACCCTGCCATAAGTTTTTCAGTTCATCGATAACCTTGAAGAATTTTTCATAACATTTAGCAGTAAAATCTTTCTTCCTCTACCTGAATGACTCATACTCTTGATTTAATCGGGAATTTTTTTCATCCCAGACCTCCTCAGTGTACTCCATATACATAATTAGTGTATCCCACATTTTCTTAGTTGTTTGATAGTGAATTATGTTTTGGAATGCAAAGTCATCTATGACACTTACTATAATGTTCTTGGCCCTTTTGTCCATAGTGTCTAGAATAACTTCATCTCTAGTCATTTCAGAATAAAGCTTAGTACTTGCTAATTTGAATTAATAGAGGAGACCTTCATGAGGATGAATGGTCCCTCCTAAATGGTTATGTATATTCTGGGGTCATAAGCTTCCACAAACAATTTGACCTTCTATTTCCAAATACAAAAACCTTCTTTTCTATATATTAGGAGCTTCATGGAACTCATCTCATTTTAGCCTTCACTAAAAGTCTTGGTGTATAGACTATCTATTCCATTGAGGAACTTGGTGACTAGTTGATAAAATTTTTGGGTATTCTCTAGGGGGGGTAAATAAAGATTAAAAAGTTATCCTTATTTTAATTATAATTTTTCTCAGAATTTGCATACACACAAATTTCTGACCAAAATTTTAAAAAATTACAGAATCAAAGGCACAAAACAAAATAATAAGCACACTAAAAAAACAAAAAAAACAAAATTATAGTGGTTTCCCAAAATCTGGGCATGTCCACTCTTCTACCACCTTAGTGGGAATTCACTATCACTGTGCCAGAGTCTTTTGATAAGGAAACTCTCAGAACCAATCTACAGATCTTTTGATAAGGAGATCTTGAACCAATACAGTCTGAGACTTTTTACAGGGAGACTTGCAGATCCACAATCTTAATCCTTTGAAGAAGGATTCTCAAAACTCTCTTCCTAAATACTAAAGGATAAATACGCAAAGATTGAGATGAGAAATGTAGAAGAATTAATCTTTTTAATGAGTCCTCTCAACAAGAATTATGAGGACTTTTAGGCACTTAGTGAATTGAATCCTGGATCTTTGATGAACCCTTGATAGAGTTAATTTCAAGGATTATTTTCCCTTTGATCGAAATGATTTCTATCTCCTTTCCTTGAATCTGTTACCGCATACGAGAAGCATTAGAGATGAAAATGAACATGCTCTCTGATCTGATTCAAAAAAATGATGATTGACTAATTCTTGGAAGAATTTCTTCAGCAGGAATAGATGGATTTTATTCCAAATCATCTCTGTCTATTCAAATTGCAAAATAACTTTTCTCTGTGTAATTGATTGATTCGAATAGTTCTTCTAGTAGTGTGTTTTCATATATATATATATATATGAGAGAGAGAGAGGATAATATCTTTATTATCACCGCCTTCCAACATCTCTAAGAATTTGTGATTTTATTACAACTTTTTTGAAAAATACAGAATCAATTTTAAGATAATCCCATTCAGAACTCTTATTCGACATAATGTTAATTTTAAATAATAGTTGCGTCGAAATATGGCTTCATACTAATTTTCTGTCAACTTAACTTTATAATCGATGTTACGTCAATAACAAGTAGAAGTGTGCATCAATTTATACCTTGAAGTAACATCGACTGAACTTGTTATGGTACTCCGACTTCTTTTCAAAGTAACGCCGATATCAACTTGATGTTGCGTCAACTTCTAGTCAACGCATGTTTGCTTTTCTTGACTTCTCTCTAGAATTCAGTATGTCTTTCCCATGTCCTAGACTCTATTGATATCTTAGGACTTCTAAGACCACATCACCCTTTCTATGCATCAAGGGTAATTGACCTAGGGTATAAAATCACTTAAAATATAATTTGTTGAGGTAAATTATAAGGGGTTTTCCCAACAATCTCCCCTTATTTATCTTAAGAAATTTTGCAAAGCTCTAAAAGTGATTTTACAAAATTAAATAACAATAATACAAAGTTTGATTTACACAAACATGTGAAATGAACACAAAATAAACCAAAGGACATGAACATGAGAGGAACTAAATATTTGAAGCTTAAGAATGAATTCATAATTCCATCATAGTTCTCAGTGTATCTTAGTATTAAACCTGTAGAATAAATTTTTTTTAAGATGGATTTTTTATTTTATGGAGAACATCTTATGTACATCCTTCTTCATCCTGTGCTTTGTATGCTCTTTAGATAATCCTATTCAGAAATCTTATTCAATGTAATGTCGATTTCATATAATAGTTGCGTCGAAATCTGGCTTCATACTAATTGTCTATCAACTTGACTTTATAATCGACGTTACATCGATAACATGTCGAAGTGTGCGTCAATTTGTACCTTGAAGTAATGTTGACTAAACTTGTTATGTTGCTCCGAATTCTATTCGAAGTAACGTCGATATCAAGTCAATGTTGCATCAACTCTGGTCAACACATGTTTACTTTTCTTAACTATGCTCTAGAATTTAGTATGTCTTTCACATGTCCTAGACTCTATTGATATCCTATAAATTCTAAGACCACATTACCCTCTCTATATAATATGGGTAATTGACCTAGGATATAAAATCAATTAAAATATAATTTTTTAAGGTAAATTATAAGGGTTTTTTCCAACAATCTCACCTTATTTATCTTAACAAATTTTACAAAGTTCTAAAAGTGATTTTACAAAAATAAACAGTAATAATACAAAGTTTGATTTGCACAAATAAGTGAAATGAACAAAGAATAAACTAAAGGACATGAACATGAGAGGCAACTAAATATTTAAAGCTTAAGAATGAATTCATGATATAATCATAGTTCTTAGTGTATCTCAGTATTATACCTGTAGAATAATTTTTGTTTTAAGATCGATTTTTCCTTTTTCTAGAGAACATCATATGTACATCCTCTTAGTCTTATGCTCTTTAAGCTCTTCTCCAGGATGGTCTTGACACTATACCTGAACTGATGCAACATCTCCCATAGCTTCTATGGCTATCATGAGTATATTGGTTAAAATATTGGGTTCTCTCTCCACTTGAATTATAGCCGCAAGATTATGAGCTACTTGATCATCAATTTTTTCCTCAACTGTAGTTTTAGGAGTTTGAACCATTGGATCATCACCTTCACTTCTCAATAAATCTTCCCAAGCTTCTTTACATCTAGCCTCATGCTCTTCTAAAGGTTCCATGATTTGGTCTTCTTCAGACATGTCTGAAAGTCTTTGTTTTCAAGGATAGCTAAATCACCTAGAGGGGGGGTGGTGGTGAATAGGTTTCTTAGTCCTCAATGACTATCTTTTTTCCCCTTAATTTGGATGCTTTATTAGTTGATTAAATTCTACTTTCAAGACATGCAACATACAATAAAGCCAACACAAAGAAAACACACAAGGCACAGAGAAGATTTATAGTAGTTCCCCTAACAAGAGTACATCACCTTTACCTCCCACCTATCCAAATATCTTGTTGGACTAGGCACTTATCCAAAACTAGGCTCCAAAGAGCTTACACCTCAGATACCTCAGGATTTCTCAGTCTCCTCCAAGACATATAACTCAGTCACATGGTCCTACAACTAAGTGATCGGCAGATCACCTACCTCAGGCCAAAGGCCCAACACTCAGGCTGGAAGGACAGCCATACCTCAGAGCAAACTTGCTCTTACTACTCAGATCCAAGAGGATCCTACATGATGGAAGTGGGTTGGTGAGTCTTGATTGGACACAGGAGAAATTTCTCTGTACCAATCTACCTTGAATAAGATAGACTCAACCCAACTTTGACTCCAGGAATATATTTCCTGAGTCTACCTTTACTTAAAATGAGATATACTCAGTCCTAACTTTATCTTCACAGTACTAGGGATTTTTCTTGCTGGACCTGTGAAGTGACTGTAACAAAAGTTGATGCTACCTGAGCTGAAAGATTTTCAGCTCAACTTCTTCACAAAAATAAGGATACAGATCTTGCTTTTGCTTGTGCTGGAAGTAACTAACAGAATAATTGTTATGCTCTTCTTTTTTTCCTGGGCTCAGGAGATTCAGCCCTAACTTCTTATTCACTTCCTCTAGTAGATATTCTTCAGAGTTGTACAGCTTGATCTATGAACAACTTGCTGGTGTAGATAAAAAATGGCACTAGATAACTTTCTTTTTCCTCTTCAGAGATCTACTCTGATCTTACTATAGTTGATGATAAAGACAAACATCTAACTTGTTTTGCTCTTAGTCTTGCTGACTTGAGCTGCCTGTACTTCAGTCACAACATCAATTGCGATGAAGAAGAAGCACATCAACAACTAATTTTTCTTTAAAAAACTTCTCCTTTTATTGAATGCAACCCAATGACTCTTTTAGCAGTAGGACCCACACCATTAATGGCCACCTGCTATCTTGTTTCAATGTTAACCATCGTATAGTAGCTCTGCGACGCCTTTTGTCATGTACTGTAGCTTTACCGCTAACAATTAGAATAAGGTTGACTTATTTATGTCTCCATCTATGGACTTAGTAAAAAATCAAGCATCAGCAGTATAGGCATTTAGTGAGCAAGCCTCACTCAATGCCAAAACACTTAGACAAAATTCTATCTATCTAGGCATTGAGTGAGTAAGCTACACTCAATGCCAAAACACTTGACCAACCTTTCTCCCATTAGGCGTTGACTGTGTTGAGTGAGCAAGCCTCACTCAATACCAAAACATTTTGGTAATCTTTTTGCCATTAGACGTTAACAGAGTTGAGTAAGCCTCACTCAACTCCAAAACACTTAGGCAATCTTTCTTCCATTAGGCGTTGACAGCATTGAGTGAGCAAGCCTCACTCAATGCCAAAACACTTAAGCAATCTTTCTGCCATTAGGCATTGACAGCGTTGAGTGAGCAATCCTCACTCAATGCTTTTTTGCATTAGCTTATTCTTCAGCATCTTCTGCATGCTTTACGTTGAGAGCGTTGAGTGAGCACGCCTCACTCAACACTTTTTGCCTTAGCTATGCTTTTTGCTACTTGGCATTGAGTGTGTAAGCTCCATTTAACGCCAAACTGCTTAACAGATATTCTTATTATCTGGCATTGAGTGAGTGAGATACACTTAATGCATTTATACTTATACAAATTTCCGTGTCTAAAAACAATAGTGGCTTTAAGTATTAGTCAACGCATTATAATATAGCATTGAGTGAGCATGTCTCACTCAATATTTGTGGACTTCGTAAATATTCACAGTTTTCCTATGACATTGACTGACAGAGCTATACTCAACGATTATGAAGCTATGGTATTGAGTGAGTGAGATACACTCAATGCCCGTGGACTTAGCCACTTTTCTGCTCATTTCTTCTTAGGCTTTTACTACATTAGCCTGCCTCATAGATTTTTGTTGTATGGCATTGAGTGAGTTTACCTCACTCAATGCCTGTAGACTTATCCACATTCTCAACTTGCCACTCCTTTGGCTTTGATTGTATAGGCTCCACTCAGCGCTATAAGTCATCTGATGATGAGTGTGTAACCTTCACTCAATGCCTGTAGACTTAGATAGATTTCTGTTTATCCACATCTTAGGAAAGCGTTTACCTAACTTAGACACTTAGGCTACCTGTCCCATCAATGTTGCTAGGACATCCTGCAATCACTAAACTTGAGCACAAGTTAGAACACCACATGTATATACATTGTTTGCTAGGCCTTCTTCAGATCCAGGATATTGGGATCAATGGACCCAACAATCTCCCCCTATTTGAAGAAGTCAAAACCTATGCCAATGTATACACTAACATACTTAAGCAACATATTTAGAAAGCACTAACACTGCATGAATCAAAAAATAATGAACATAATCATAACAAATGATATTTCATTTAACATATAAGGAATTATAATGTTTTTGCATGAACCAAAATATCACATTCCTTAGCCATATAAGCAGAACCTGAAAATTTTTAAGTTTCAGGTTCCCTTATCATAATTCCACTGCCCTTTGATTTCTTTGCAGGTTAGTCTTCTGCTCCAGCTATCTTCTTTCCCTTCTTTTCTGCTTCATCAGTTTCCTTTGCTTTAGTTGCTTTTTCCTTTTAGCTTCAGCTTTCTTATCTCTATCTCTGAAAGTAGCTGTAGGGATTTAGAAAGTACTTGGAGGGCTAAACTTCATCAAGTGGCAGAAGTTTGGCATTTTATTTTTCCAGTAGAGCCTCCTTAAGGTGTCCCTCTTGTCCATCTTGTCCCATTCCACAGTGCTGTATTGTTTGTGTCTATCTATCTTCTTGGACTTTACATGATCCCAGGCAATTAGAATGATAGACCTTGATTCTGGGCTCCATTTTTCAAAATCAGGTCTCTTCTCCATTTCCTCTCTATATCTTTTCTTCCTCAGCCTGATCTCTTCTTCAGTTTCAGCTGTTATATTCCTTTCTATGGTGTGTAATGGCTGGTCTATAGTGGGGATAAAAGAAGGAATCTCAACAATAGTAGACTGTTCTCCCCACTTAGTAATGACACTATCATCTTCTTCTATGTACTGGACATACTCTTGATTATCTTGTACCTGATCAGCAGCAAACATTATGTACAAGGCATCCTTCACTTGAGCAGGAATCATCGAGATGTTATCATACTGAATTTACTCCATTCCTAATGAGCCTCTCACCACATTAGTTGCCCAGACCATGTTTTCAATATTAGTTCTTATAGCCTCACTCTCCCCCTTTTTGACTTCTTCAACTATTTTAATGGTCTAGGAGGTGTAGGCCTTGCTTCTTTCTATTTCTAGATAATAAAATCCTGTAGTAACATGATTCTTTAGTTCCAGCATATGACCATCAAGTAGCTTAGTACAGGCATCCATCTTGGTAAAGATTTCTATCTTCTATTTATCTCTCAGAACTTTATCAGTATCATGAATGTTCACCATATTCTGATTCTGAATATTTTGATTTTCTATGATAGTGACAACATTCTAGCTTGCCACATCCAGCTAGTCCATGGCATAGTCCACAGCTGGAGCAGCCCTTTTAAAGAACTTTACAGTTTCTCCTTTTAGTAAGTTTACTTCAAATCTTATAGATTTGATTTCTATTGCAAGATCATTTTTGATATCTTTTAATGCATCATCGACAAATGTTTCTAGCATTCTCCTTTGTTCATCTAGAAGTCCCTTCAGCTGAGCTAGGAATATTGGTGGAAGCTGATCTATTCTGGCAGATGTGCCTTCATCTAGAGATTCATTTACTGGATTATTCCCTGTTCCTTGTGTAGAGTCACACTTGGACTGGCCATTCTCTATATGTGCTGAGGAGTGTGTTTTATCATGACTAGATTCTTCTTTCTTAGATTCAAAGGAGACTAGATCATGCACTTCATGAGCTGGGAGCTTAGATGGAATCTCCCCTCAACCTCTGCCATGCCTTCATTTGCATGTAGGTAAGCAGCAGTAGCAACAGTAGTATAATCCTTAATTATCTTTTCAGTGTTATCAAGCTAACTACCTTTAGGAGGTAGCTGAAGTTGCTCCCCCACCATTAATGCTTCCTGCATTATCTCTTCTGCTAGTTGCTCCTCCTCAACCATTGCAGTCCTGTTCTTAACTAATGTAATTTCCATGACTTTTTAAAGAAGATGCTCTCTTCAGACATTGTAGTTTCCATTTCAGAATTCAGATTTATCTCCCCCTTACTCTGATGACTCTGTCCATCCAGAGGTTTTTGGGGTGGTGAGAGGGAAGCAACAACACCTCCTGGGAACTCTAAGGCCTCCCCTTCTATCTTTATAGAGAGCCTGTTGACTATTATCTCTGCCACACGCTCAACCTCTTTCACTGGAGGAGAAGGAGATTCTTTCTCAGTTTCAGTTGACTTCTGAGCACCTACATCCCTCCTTGGACAGATCTTCAGAACTTGTCAGTTCTGTATCATGAGGTTCTTCCTCATCAAAAGAGCTGCTAGTGGAGCTGGGTTCAGGAACAACTATCTTCTTTCTTTTCTTTTTTATAGATGATGGCCCATGGGGTTGAAGTACCCTGTCCCATCTTTCCAGCATCTTGAAGTCCATTCTTTTCATGTGATGTATTCTTGCTCCCAGTTTTAGGTTCAGAATCTCTAGAACAGTTTATCGCAGATACAGGTGCAGAATTCTCCCTAAATTCGGTACATTCATGCACTCAGTAATCCTTTCAAAGAGAATTATTCCCCAGTCAGTTCTCCTAGTCAATATGACCCTGCACATCAGCTCAAACATCTTCTTCGAGATCTTATCGTGGGAGCCTGTTTTACATAACAGAGCCTTCCTGATGACATCTGCCAAGAACTTGCCTTTCAGGTTCAATTCCACGTCTCATTAGAGAGCAGCTTCCACGTCTCCTCACTACGGAGAGCTCTACTATGCCCTAAGCAGCTGATTTCCACATCAGATGGCCCAGTGGCCTCGGATCGATCAGTCAACTTGGAGCCGATCAGGATTGATGACACGATAGTGCGGGTCTTGCGGTGTAAGAAGGTTCCGTTAGTCAAGGTTTTGTGGAGAAATCATGGGTAGGAGGAGCATACATGGGAGCCACAGGACTTGATGCAGCAAAAGTACCCGGGACTCTTCGAGTCTGGTATACCTTAAACCGTAGGGATGTTACAATTCTTCTATTCCAGTAGAAACCCCCGTAGGCTTAACCTTAATTTTGGGGACAAAATTTTTATTTTTGTATATTGGGATTTGTAACATCGCATTTCCAACTAGACCCACTAGGAGTGGTTTTTTCATGACTAAGTCATGACAAAACCCTAGAAAGCCCAAGTAGGTCAAGTGACCCAGGCTCAAGGTGAAAATCACCTTGGTCTGCTAGTTGTAGATCAGATATTAACTTAAAACAGATTTTGGGCTCGGGCATTGAGTGCGTCGAGTACACTCAACGTCATAGGCCGAATGGCATTGAGTGCGTCGAGTGCACTCAACACCATCTTATTCAGGAAGACCTTGGGACTCAGGCGTTGAGTGTGTTGAGTGCACTCGATGCCATAGGTCGAATGGCTTTGAGTGTGTCAAGTGCACTCAACGCAATCATATTAAGGTAAGATTTTGGGGCGGGCGTTGAGTGCGTCGAGTGCACTCAATGCCATAGGCCGGATGGCGTTGAGTGCGTCAAGTACACTCAACGCCGTTTTCACTTAGAGTTTTTCTGCCAAATTTAGGCGTTGAGTGAACACAATGCCATTGGCAGAATGGAATCGAGTGCACTCGACGGCATAGGCTGAATGGCGTCGAAAGCGTCGAGTGCACTCAACGCCATATGACTAAGATTATTTCTGGCAATGTTGGCCTGTGTGCTAGTTCGGCTGAACCAGACCATTTTGGGAAGTGGGCCAGGATGTGTTATTTAGCCGTTTCTTTTATTAAGACCTATTTAAGACTTATTTGAATAAATATTAACCGTTCAAGTTGAAGAAATGCCACGTGGCCGACAGTTATGAAAATTGAGGAGAGAGAAGGCTTCAGCCATGACCGAGAACCGGCTTTCATGGCCATTAATGACACTTGATGCCTTGGCCTTCTTCCACTCCTCTTTTATGGCTGGGTTCAACTCCTCTAGGGAAGAGGCGGAGTTTCCAGCCATTATTTGGCTGGATTGAGCCATGTTCATTCCCCCCAACACCATGGCTGAATTCTCTTTAAAGGACCATTAATGGCCACCACAAGTTAGACCCCTCCCCTCCCTCATTTTACTGATTTAAAAGCTTCACAAGACTCCAAGCCTTCTTTTCCACACTTTGCCCGAAGGAGACGAGAGATTTCTGTGTGCTGTTGAAGAGCGCCGACGACAACTCCACCGCTAATGGCCTTGCGTCGATCGGCACATCTCCAGCCCGCGAACAAGGTCCTCCTCTCCTCTCTCTCTACGGGTAGATCGTAGCTTTCTTTAGGATTAAGAATCAGGCTAAGTTGAGCCCGATTGGGAAGAGGTTTTCTTCCTGGTTTTTTAGCAAAAACGAACCGTCTGGTTCGCCGGATTCCTCCTCTCCGGCGGATGCGCTACCGCACGACGACGGACACCACCTCAACAGAGGTGGTGGTAGTGGTGGCAGGACAAGGAAGTGGCTGGATGGCAGGCGGCAGTGCCTGGAATATGCTCCAGGTCGGGCTAATCACTGCCCTTGGCTAGAGGAAGAAGATGACCAGTAGACGATAGATCTGCTTTAAGATTTGTGCTGGGTTAAATTATTAATTCCTTTTATTGTAATTTCTGCCCTGTTTACTGGATAGTTTTTAATTAAATATTAAAAATAGGTAGAACCCTCTACAGTAAAGATGAACAACATGAAAGTTGTAGACCGTGAAGTCTAGTTTTATGTAAAATTTAATTGAACCCATTTGGGTAATTTGTTTGACCTCAACACCCAGTTTGGTGGGATCTATACCTAGGCTAGACCAAATAGTATTTTGAGTTCTCCCACCAACCAAGCCATCCAAATGACTTGTAATTTTGGATGGGGTTCACTATTACCTATACCTAAAACATATCCAAAAAGGAGGATTTTTGGAAAACAATTTTCTATAGTTTGGAAAAAATTTAATAATCCATATACAATTTATTTAGGTGTCTCAAATAACTCAAAAACCGCCAAAAGTATGGAGGGTGATCTTAGGGGATATATTAAGGCTCTGGTAAAAATCTCAGCCTAATTGGGTTTGATTTGAATAGGTTTTGGTGTGACCAAAGTTTTGTCTCCTAAGGGGTAAATTAGGGCAAGGAATATTTGGGGCATGGAAGGGCCAATTTGTCACGACCAGCATTTTCCCCGAGGTTAAGAAGTATCAGAGTAAGGGAAAATATGCGTTGTGATGCCATGTCGAGCAGGGGATAACTGTCGATGCTCAGGCGACATACCAAAGCAACAAATCATAAGTTTTAATTTAATAGAAAACCAGTTTATCTGAAGGCCGTATCCCTCGGCACAGTGGATCAGCTAGTCCACGCTAAGAAAAATATATATATGCTACAGCGGAAAAAAACTTTGATTCAGTTAATTTGACACCCTAAATGAGTATAAGAGTCCACCAGAGACCACTTATAAAATGCACGACACCTAAGGTGAGTATAATATATATATTAAAAGATGTTTTACGCATTTAAGAAAATAGTGCTTTAGTTGGCAAACATGTTATGCATGAGGTACATATAATAGTTTAGGGTTTTAAAATACCTAACATGCAACCTAACATAAATCCTTCCCAGAAGAATGTAAACAACCACAAGAGGGCAAAAACAGCAGTTTAAATTCATACTTAGCAAAACAAGTTAGCCACCGATGGGCGTCGACAACCCGACACGAACCCACCGGTGAGTGTGCATGTCCATACAAAAAGGAAAAATGACTACCTCACAAGAGAAAGGTCTGCAACTCTGCTACCCTGGAGGCTACCAGCAAGACCCAGCAAATGGAATCAGTCGCTAAATCGGCTACAACCTGGACCTGAGGCATTCAAGAAAAGAAATGCCTCAGCAAAGAAAATAAATCAAAGAAAGGAGTGTCAGAACACTGAAAATAAAGAAGGGTTTTCCAACCCGGCAACAAAGTACTAAACCACAGAAGCAGGAAAAAGAAAGAATTATTGCTTAAAGGGCAATAAAGGCAAATCACACAGAGTGTGAGCACAAAAACTACCTGCTCTGGAGAGAATCAACCTGTAGTAATAAAGCATCAGAATAAAAGCAGGGAGAAACCAAAAGTAGACAAAAGGAAACTAACAGTCCTAAGTTTGTGGGAAAATGATCGGGGTGTAAAAACAAGGGGCTGAAAGGTGTGGACACAATTTCCAACACCAACAACCAGACCCCAAAAATACTCAAGGGTGAAACACAGCCGGTGGCAGCTTCAGGGTCCACACACCCAACAAGTTGGCCACAATGTCCAAACTTAGTGGTGTCCACAGCTCATCACACACAATTCACCCCTCGGAGTCCAAAAAAAAAACACACCCCCTCCGATCAAAGCCCACGAGTCGGGATGTAAAAACTAGCCGAACACACCCAACATCCCCCTTAGGAAGGTAGAAATTTTCTAACAGCCCTAAAGAAGCTCACATCCCAAGGCTATAACATTAGCCAAAAAAACTATGGCGTTGAGTGAGGGACCTTCACTCAATGCCTGGGTCCTTAGCCGCAAACCAACACCTGGCGTTGAGTGAATGGCCTTCACTCAACGCCTGGGTACTTAGAAACTTTTCTAACCCGCTCTCAGCTCCCCTCAATGACAGACAAGCAGAGACTTGGGAAATTAATTCCAAGGCTCATGCTGCTCTCCTTATCAAACCTACAACAACCCTAATCTATCTCACCCCTAAGCTAAGCTTAATCCTAGTACTAATACGCATCCTTGGCATCAACTAAGACAAGCTTTACAATCAGAAAAATAGCAAACCCTGAGCTTTAGGCTAGCAAAAAAAATATAGAGCAGCACAAGCTAAAAATATTTGTAATGAAATCGTCAAGGGCCAAGGGAGCCACTTGCCTTAGAACTAAGGTCTAGCAGCAGCTTCACTCCACGGGCTTGGCACCGACAGCAAGACTACCTAGAGAGAAAGAAAGTATGGAGCTTTTTAGAGAAGAAAAAGAAGAAACTCGAAACCCTTAGGCCTCTAAAGGCAGCCCTTAATGCTAAACAACATACCTAGGAAGCTAGCTCTCGACGAGAGAAGCTCAAATCTTGAATTTCCCGGACAAACCGAGCTCTAGATCGCCGGAAACCACCAGTCAAAATAGCCGGTTTACCGCCTTCCGCCTGCATTTTCTGCTGGAAGCCTGCTGCTCGGGAATGGGGAAGGAGATAAGGGAAAGCTTGGGATATACCCCCCACTAGCCAATATAAATATAATATCTAGCCCCACTAAGCTTAAATCACATTAAACTATTCGACCACTAAGCTTAAACTATAATAGTATAATCAACCACTAACCAAGTCTATGTTTATCCTCAACAGCAAATCCCGAGCCCCTCTGCACTAAACCAGCATACATAAATATATATATATATACATACATAGTAGTCACTAACTAATATATACATATTTTATAAAACATGTATATATATATATATATATATATATATATATATATATATATATATATATATATATATATATATATATATATATATATATATATATATATTACGGCCACTATGCTAAAAATTATGCTAAGCTTAACAACACAGCCCTAGCAGCTACCTGAGCCCCCACCCAGCTAGCTGAAATATATATATATATATATATATATATATATATATATATATATATATATCTAATATAATATATACATATATATATAAACACAGCTATATACATATATATATGTATACATATATATATATACACACACACATATACATATCTATAACAACAAATTGGCTAATCATACTTAGCCCAAAACAAGCACCGGCCTTACAAAGCTCGAGCACACAAGGCCACGCACAACAAACAGGTAGCCAATACCGGCTAACAAAACGCACGTCGAAATGACGCGAAAAATGAATGATCTCGGATTTCGACAAAACTCGCACCGTAGCTAAACACCACAACTAAAAACACAACGACAAAGTCGAAAACAACATCCGACGATCAAAACTTGGGCTAACACTTCCCGAAGCCAAAACACAAGCATTCCCTGAGAGGCCCAACCGAGTGACCAAAACTGACTCCGGCTAGCTGGGGAATCTTGCAAATAGGCTACTAAAGGACAACAAAAGGAACCTAAAGATTTATGACCATGCTCTAACAATGGCAAAAGCCGACAACGCGTCATCGTAACACCAAGTAATGATCAAACAAAACACAGAAAAACCGGGGGCGTTACAGTCACTCCCCCTAAAAGAAAGTTTCATCCCGAAACTTTACACAGAACCCTTCTAATCAAAAGGGAAAAAGAACAACCTAATCAAAAGCCATAAAAGAAAGAGTGCATCATACCAGGTACAAGTCAGGGGAAAAGGTGAGGGTAAGCCTCCCTCATTGCCGACTCTGGATCCCAAGTCGCGCTTTCTACATCATGGTTCTTCCACAAGATTTTCACCATAGGAATCTTTTTCTTCCGCAACACGCGATCCCAAGCATCCAAAATGCGGACAGGAACTTCCACATAAGAAAGGTTCGGCTCCAACAGTGACACAAAATCCAAAACCTGCCTGTTACTATGCACACACTTCCGCAGCTGACTGACGTGAAAAACATCATGTACGCTAGGAAAATTTGCGGGCAACTCCAGCCTATAAGCTGCCACACCAATCCGCTCAACAAACCTGAATGGCCCCACATATCTCTCTTGGGCTACTCGAAGCTTTTCCCAAATAAGCTTCACCGAAATTTCCATCTCCTCGAGAGCTTCTGGACCCAGCAACGGTCCCTCGCCAACCTCAGCCCAAAATAAGGGAGTCCTGCAGCGCCTCCCATATAAAGCCTCAAAAGGATCCATTTGCAAGCTTTCCTGATAGCTATTGTTATATGCAAACTCCATAAGCCGCAAACGATCATCCTCTGCCCCAACATGCTCCAGAATGTAGCATCGGATCATATCTTCAACAATCTAATTTACTCGATATGTTTGGCCATTGGTTTGCGGGTGGTAAGCAGTGGAATACCTCAAATCTATCCCCTATCCTTCCTGAAGACTCTTCCAAAAATGAGAAGTGAACCTGGAGTCTCGATCTGATATGATACTCACGGGGATGCCATGCAGTCTGATAACCTCTTCCATATACAGCTCAACTATCTTCCTCATCGGGTAATCTATCTTGAATGGCACAAAGTGGGCACACTTCGTCAGTCTGTCCACGATCACCCATACTCAATCATGCCCCCTCAGAGACCTTGGTAAGCCTGTAATGAAATCCATCGAGATGCTTTCTCACTTCCAAGTTAGAATCTCCAAGGGAGTCAGCTTGCCACTTGGTCTTCCATGATCATCCTTTACTTGCTTGCAAGTGTTTCATTCAGAAACAAATTTGGCTATGTCTCCCTTCATCCCATACCACAAGGCAATCTGCTTCAAATCGCGATACATCTTAGTAGATCCTGGGTGGTAGGCAACGCTAGATCCATGGGCTTCCCGTCACACGATAGCCCTGATATCGCCAACAGCGGGAATGCAAAATCTGCCTCGGTATCTCAAGGTACCCAAGTCATCTATAAAAAAATATGGCAGCTCGCCTTTCTCAGCTCGAACATACAACCGCAGAAGGTCAGGATCATCCTTCTGATGTAATCTCGTGAGCGCAATCCATAAAGGCTCTGCCACTGCCAGACTACTCTTCCCATCACAGCTACCCACAGAAATGTCCATCAACAGAAACTCCTCTACCAACGATTCAGCTGTGAGCCCAATGATCTTTCCTGATTTCCCACTCAAGGGGTCGGCCACCCCATTGGCCTTGCCCGGATGATACTGAATCTCAACATCATAGTAGGCCACATACTCTAACCATCGCCACTGATGCAGGTTCAACTCTTTCTGTATGAAGACATACTTCAAACTCTTGTGATCAGTAAAAATCATGCACTACACCACATATAGCAAATGCCTCCACCACTTCAGAGCATAGATCACAACAGCAAATTCCAGGTCATGCGTAGGGTAATTCCTCTCATGAGTCTTTAGCTGTCTCGACCCGTATGTAATCACCTTCCCATCTTGCATCAGCACACAACCCTGCCCAATATGCGATTCATCCACATGTACATCAAACTCAGCACCTTTAGTAGGCAAAGACAAAATAGGGGCTGAACATAGCCTCCTCTTTAGCTCCTCAAAAGACTCTTCACACTTTTCATCCCATACAAAGGCTACATTATTTTGAGTCAACCAGGTCAATGGTGCAGACAGGGTGGAGAATCCCTTCACAAATCTTCTATAATAACCTGCCAAACCCAAGATGCTTCTGATCTCACAAGGAGTAACAGGCCTCGCCCACTCAATAACAGCAGCGATCTTCTCTGGGTCTACTGATATCCCCTCCTTATTCACCACATGGCCTAGGAAAGATACTTGAGGCAGCCAAAACTCACACTTGCTTAACTTGGCGTAAAGCTTATGGTCTCTCAGTGTCGCCAAGACTAGACGCAAATGTTGATCATGCTCTTCTGCATTCCGGGAGTACACCAAAACATAATCAATAAAGACAATCACGAACTTGTCTAAGTATTCCTTGAACACGCGGTTCATCAAATCCATGAAGGCTGAAGGCACATTAGTCAAACCAAAAGACATGACTAAGAACTCGAAGTGCCCATGACGAGAATGGAATGCCGTCCGCGGAATATCTGACTCCCGAATCCTCAACTGGTGATAGCCCGAACGAAGGTCTATCTTTGAAAACAAAGCACTACCACTCAGCTAGTCAAACAAATCATCAATCCGAGGCAGAGGGTACCTGTTCTTAATTGTAACCTTGTTCAGCTCTTTATAGTCGATGCATAGCCTCATCGACCCATCCTTCTTCTTTACGAACAGAATAGGCGCACCCAAGGGCGATGAACTCGGCCTGATAAAACCCTTTGCCAACATCTCATCTAGCTGGATCCACAACTCCTCCAGCTCTCGCGGGGCCATGCTATACGGCGCCTTAGAAATAGGATGCGTACCCGGCTCCAAATCTATAACAAACTCAACGTCTCTATCAGGTGGAAGTTCGGGAAGATTAGCAGGAAAAACATCAGGGAACTCACAAACAACAGGAATCTCTTTCAACTGCGGCACACGAACATCTGCCCCTACCAAGGAGACCAAACAAGCAAAATAGCTCGGAACAAGCAAATCGAAAGCACGTACCGCAGAAACAATCAGAGGCTCCTTGAGAGGGTCGGCATAAATGCTCCCGGGCTGACCGTCGTCCTTCACGAAATCCAAGCGCTTACCCTTACACCGGATAACCGCATCATATCTGGACAACCAATCCATGCCTAGGATGACATCAAAGTCCTCTAGATCAATCACTTTCAGATCTGCCCTGGCTAGAAAGTCTCCCAACAAGATTGGGCAGCCTTGAATACCCATGTCTAAAACCACAGAGTCACCCGAAGGAAACTTGACGCTGAAAGCTCCACCAACACGATCTAGGCTCAAATGGAATCGCTCCACAAAATCCCTAGCAACAAAAGAGTGGGTGGCGCTAGAGTCGAAAAGAATGCGCGCCCAACGGTTCTTTACCTTAAATCTCCCTATATAGCAATCCACACAACTAAGGGAAAACAAAAGCTAAACTACACAAGAGGTAGAAAATTCAAGTTAGGAAGAAATCTAACCTGAAATGACCTGGGTCAAAGTCGCTGCTTCCTCTGCAGAGATAACATTAAGCTTCCCTTTGCCTTTATCCGCCCGCGGGGGTAGCGGCAATGCCTGCAAAGGAACCACTGGAAGAATGGGCTGCGCTTGAGGGCACCTCGACTTGAGATGGCCGTTTTTGCCCACACTTAAAGCAAGCTTAATCTTTCGACCAGCAACAGGCCAAATTATGCCCCTTCCTTCAGCAGAAGGAACACACCACATCCCCTTTGGGAGCACTCTGGATAGCATGGACTTGTTCTTTCTTCTGCGCTGCTAATATCTTGAAGAACTTCTCTAGGGGATGGCCTTGCCGGCCGCAGAAGCTACACGTCCCCTTGGTCTTCTTCCTTAAAACTGCATCAGGTTCCTGGGGGCCTTCCCCCCCAACAGACTTCCACTTTTCTTGCCTCGCCTGCTTGCCTCTGTTCTTAGCATTCTCAATGGCCGCAACTTTCAAAGCAGCTTCCACCACTCCGGCATAACTGACTGCTCCATAGGCATTTACTAACTGCTGAACATCGCTTCTTCCCCCACCAAGAAACCGCTTAACCCGGTCTGCTTCAACACTCACAAGTCCAGGAGCAAACCGACTCAGTTTGCTAAACTCAATCTCATACTCACTAACCGTGAGTTTCCTTTGCTTCAAATGCAGGAAGTCATTCATTAACCGGTCCCGCTCGACCGAGGGCAGAAATTTACCTAACAACATCTCCTTAAATGACTCCCAGGTGCATCCTGCCACCATAATTTCCTTCTCCCTCAGCCACCAACTTTTTGCCAATCCCTTGAGCTGGTAGGAAGCGAGCATTACTTTATGATCATCTGTAATCCCGGAATAGGAGAACATCTCCTCTATAGAAATCAGCCAGTCATCCAAAATCATGAAATCCGCTTGCCCGTCATAAGTAGGGGGCCTAAGTCGCTGAAACTGAGATATAAAGGCCATCTCCAGTGGCACTACAACTGGAGGCACAAGAGGAGCAGGAGGAACAGCTACACCCCCAACGGGGTCCTGAGCTCTCTGAGCCTGCCCTGCCACTACTGCTACCAACGACTGGATCTGGCTCTGCATGTCCACCATCTGTCTCGATAAGGCTTCGTTACTTAGCCGCAAGCTTTCAATAAGAGCCTCGCTCTGGGATCTCGAAGACTCACCCGCAGATTGGGGTGTCGATTACGTCGCAGGACGCTTCACCATCCTATAATCGAACCAACCCTAATTAAAACCCATCCCAACTACTAAAACAAGTCTACCAGGTACATACAAGCATACTTAAATATTAATTATAACTGCAAATCTTACTCTGGGATTTGTTTTATAATGATGATGCTATGCTTAACCTAAGATGGTTCACTACCATCACACTAACTCATGTGCCTAAATCATGGATGCATGCTTTTATATTCATTTTGACTCAAAACCATGTATGTACATATGTCATCCTGCAAATATTTAGCCTGGCACGTTGTACTTATGAAATGTTATGTTATGCATGTCGTGCTATGCATTCTAAAAAGGCCTTAATGCATGCTATGGGCGGCGTACACATGAAAATATTATGTATCACATACTACATAACATTCCGATGCAACGAAAAAGAAAAACGTGTTAGCCGCATTCATGTGGTGAGGTTATGCATCCCATACTACATAACCCTCACATGTTGCCTCCTATGGTGGATCCATATACGAACACATATTATGCATCCCATACTACATAATATGCCCCGTATACTTCTTTATGCTTATGAGTGTAGTGTTCGTGCTTTGGCCAAGACGTGCTGATGACATATCAGTGAGTGTATGCTTATGAAACTTAACTTCTAATGCAATCAAAAGGAAAGGTTGCCTGACCAACTTGTCAAGACAACCTCCCTCTGATACCAACTGTCACGACCCACATTTTTCCCGAGGTTAAGTAGTATCAGAGTAAAGGAAAATACGCGTTGTGATGCCATGTCGAGCAGGGGATAACTGCCGACGCTCAGGCGACACACCAAAGCCACAAATTATAAGTTTTAATTTAATAGAAAACCATTTTATCTGAAGGCCGTATCCCTCGGCACAGTGGATCAGCTAGTCCACGCTAAGAAAAATATATATATGCTACAACGAAAAAATACTTTGATTCAGTTAATTTGACACCCTAAATGAGTATAAGGGTCCACCAGAGACCACTTATAAAATGCACGACACCTAAGGTGAGTATAATATATATATTAAAAGATGTTTTACGCATTTAAGAAAATAGTGCTTTAGTTTGCAAACATGTTATGCATGAGGTACATATTATAGTGTAGGGTTTTAAAATACCTAACATGCAACCTAGCATAAATCCTTCCTAGAAGCAAGTAAACAACCCAGAGAGGGCAAAAACAGCAGTTTAAATTCATACTTTGCAAAAAAAGTAGGCCACCGATGGGCGTCGACAACCCGACACGAACCCACCGGTGAGTGTGTATGTCCATACAGAAAGGAAAAATGACTACATCATAAGAGAAAGGTTTGCAACTCTACTACCCTGGAGGCTACCAGCAAGACCCAGCAAATGGAATCAGCCGCTCAATCGGCTACAACCTGGACTTGAGGCATTCAAGAAAAAAATGCCTTAGCAAAGAAAATAAATCAAAGAAAGGAGTGTCAGAACACTGAAAATAAAGAAGGGTTTTCCAACCTGGCAACAAAGTACTAAACCACAGAAGCAGGAAAAAGAAAGAATTATTACTTAAAGGGCAATAAAGGCAAATCACATTAAGTGTGAGCACAAAAACTACCTGCTTCTGAGAGCATCAACCTGCAGTAATAAAGCATCAGAATAAAAGACGGGAGAAACCAAAAGTAGACAAAAGTAAACTAACAGTCCTAAGTTTGTGGGCAAATGACCGAGGTGTAAAAACAAGGGGCTGAAAGGTGTGGCCACAATGTCCAACACCAACAACCAGACCCCAAAAATACTCAAGGGTGAAACATAGCCGGTGGCAGCTTCAGGGTCCACACACCTAACAAGTTGGCCATAATGTCCAAACTTAGTGGTGGCCACAGCTCAGCACACACACTTCACCCCTCAGAGTCCAAAAAAAACACACCCCCTACGGTCAAAGCCAATGAGTCGGCATGCAAAAACTAGCCGAACACTCCCAACATCCCCCTTAAGAAGGTAGAACTTTTCTAGCAGCCCTAAAGAAGCTCACATCCCAAGGCTATAACATTAGCCAAAAAAACTATGGCGTTGAGTGAGGGACCTTCACTCAATGCCTGGGTCCTTAGCCACAAACCAACACCTGGCATTGAGTGAATGGCCTTCACTCAACGTCTGGGTACTTAGAAACTTTTCTAAACCGCTCTCAGCTCCCCTCAACGCCAGACAAGCAGAGCCTTGGGAAATTAATTCCAAGGCTCATGCTGCTCTCCTAATCCAACCTGCAGCAGCCCTAATCTATCTTACCCCTAAGCTAAGCTTAATCCTAGTACTAACCAGCATCCTTGGCATCAACTAAAATAAGCTTTACAATCAAAAAAAAGAGCAAACCTGAAGCTTTAGGCTAGCAAAACAAATACAGAGCAGCACAAGCTAAAAATATTTGGAATGAAATCGGTAAGGGCCAAGGGAGCCACTTACCTTAGCACCAAGGTCTAGCAGCAGCTTCACTCCACGGGCTTGGCACCGGCAACAAGGCTACCTAGAGAGAAAGAAAGTCTGGAGATTTTTAGAGAAGAAAAAGAAGAAACCGAAACCCTTAGGCCTCTAAAGGCAGCCCTAAAAGCTAAACAATATACTTAAGAAGCTAGCACTTGGCAAGAGCAGCTCAAATCTTGAATTTCCCGGACAAACCGAGCTCTAGATTGCCAGAAACCACCGGTCAAAACAGCCGTTTTACCGCCTTCCGCCTGCACCTTCCGCTGGAAGCCTGCTGCTCGGGAATGGGGAAGGAGATAAGGGAAAGCTTGGGATATACCCCCCACTAGCCAATATAATAATACTATCTAGCCCCACTAAGCTTAAATCACATTAAACTATTCGACCACTAAGCTTAAACTATAATAGTACAATCAGCCACTAACCAAGTCTATGCTTATCCTCAACAGCAAATCCCGAGCCCCCCGCTGCACTCAACCAGCATACATAAATATATATATATATATAAATATTTACATATACATACATAGTAGCAACTAACTAATATATACATATTTTATATAACATATATATACATATATATATTACAGCCACTATGCTAAAAATTATGCTAAGCTTAACAACACAGCCCTAGCAGCTACCCGAGCCCCCACCCAGCTAGCTGAAATATATATATATATATATATATATATATATATATATATATATATAAACACAGCTATATACATATATATATGTATATATATATATATACACACACACATATACATATCTATAACAACAAATTGGCTAATCATACTTAGCCCAAAACAAGCACCGGCCTTACCAAGCTCGAGCACACAAGGCCACGCACAACAAACAGGTAGCCAATACCGGCTAACAAAACGCACGTCGAAATGACGCGAAAAATGAATGATCTCGGCTTTCGATAAAACTCGCACCGTAGCTAAACACCACAGCTACAAATACAATGACGTAGTCAAAAACAACATCCGACGATCAAAAATTAGGCTAACACTTCCCGAAGCCAAAGCAAAAGCATTCCCTAAGAGGCCCAACCGAGTCACCAAAACAGACTCCAGCTAGCTAGGGAATCTTGCAAATAGGCTACTAAAGGACCACTAAAGGAACCTAAAGAGCTATGACCATGCTCTAACAATGGAAAAAGCCGACAACGCGTCATCGTAACGCCAAGTAATGATCAAACAAAACACAGAAAAACCCGGGGCGTTACACAATTCTCACACAAATGGGTTGGGACCCTGGCCAGAGCACCATGGTCAGTAAACACACCCTTTAATGGACCCTAGTTCAAACCCTAAGGTTGGACTTTGGGGGTTTGCGAAGGACATAGGGTGATATGTCCTTGTATGGACTGGGTATTTAGGACAAATTATTGTAGGGTGGTGAAATGCTCTAGGAAGTGATTGGGTAGTGGTTGGACACAAATACCCCTCATAAACCACTTAATAAGTATTTAGGTCTTTAAACCCTAGGAATTTTATAATGGGTCATATGACCTTTATTCTTAGTGAAAATTTGGTAGGAGAGTTTCTATAGGGATATTCATATCTGGGAATTTTGTTATGGATTTTAGATCAATAAATATAGTACTTCATTTACAAACCATCAAATTATACTATCTACTTAGGAATTTCATATGATTTAACCACTCACTAGAATCTTATGAAATTAGTCAGAAGACCTTTTATCATGTTATAAATCTTTGTAAATTTTTGTGGAATTTTTGGAAGTCTTGTTATATGTGTTGCTTCACAAAGTGATTTTTTTCCATGTAAAACAATTTGAATTAATTTTGGTACATAGTAAGCTTGAAAAATTATGATATTTGCTCAGAGGCCCTATTTGGTCATTCTTAAGATTCAATAATTTTTCTGTAATTTTCTGGTGATAAATTGTTGTACTCCCTTCTTTATCCATGATTGTTGGAATTACACTGGATTAATTAATTTGAAGTTAAACCATTTTTGGAAAAGTATGGAATCTTATATTTATTGTTAATTCTCAGTTATCTAGTGTTCATAAATTTCTGGTGGATTTTATTAGAAAAAATATTGTACATCATGTTCAATTCAAGCATGGATTATTCTGGAAAGAAATTAAATAAATATCAAACAAATTAGGAAAATTATGAATTTTTGGATTTAGCCTAATCATGTCATGATAGGACTTAGTCTTTATGACTAATGGTTTTCGTACCACAACATTACAGGAGATCCGGATGGGAGATAGGGACCAACAGCCCAGGGACCAGCAACCCAGGGACCAGTAGCCCAGAGACCAGCACCAGCGGAGTACGGTGCGCATGGAGGTGGGCCAGTATAGTTTTGGAGCACTTGTGACAAGCTCCGTGTGTGATTAGTCTTTCTTATAGCTTCCGCGATGAGTGATATATAGTGAGCACTCTGATGTACCGAGCTTGAGCCCGTTTATATCTCATCTGTACTGATCTTTTGCAGTACTCTCTTCTTTCTATATTGATGGACTTGTTGTGATTTTCATTTATATATGATTATGTGGACTTGATTATATTTAGTTTAGATTTACTTCTTTCTCTTTTGTGATCGAAAAGGCCAGCAGAATTGATGTTTTGTAGTGGCGGCCTTCCCGTGTGTCGGTGCCACCACAAAACGATAATTCCGGGCATAAGACCCCGGGGGTTTGAAATAGAAAAAAAAGGGTCTTATAAGTGGTATCATAGGCAGACCTCGATCGAAAGGGAAGTAGTCCACAAAAACCTTAGGCTACCCCTGTGCGAGCGTATTTTGCTGGCAAACTAGTAGCGGAAGCAGTGGTGGGCCCATAAGGGAAATCACATGTAGAAGTCCATTTTATCCCTTTCTTTTATTCCATTCGTACACTATCTAACAAATGGAATTTTTCCTTGTAGCCTATGATGAACCCTACTCTACAGCAGGGGACACCTCAGGCTCCGAATATGGTCCCACCTGCCCGATAGTTTGGTGGCCGAGGACACGACTAAGGACAAGGATATCAGGGTATAGGCCATATGCTAGAGAGGGAGAAGGTGTATGCTCTGGACCTGGCACAGCCCCGGAACCCGGAGCAGGTTATAGCAGATATGCCAGTACATTTAATTCTTTCCTTCGTAGGAACTAGTTTTCATAGGCATAGACTAGTAAGAAATTAAGAGAAGAAAAACTATAACTAGAATACTAAGTCACTTAATTACATCAGGCATAGTTTTCATCAGCAGCAAGACCGCTCACACGCTCTTTGACACCGGTGCTTCACACTCGTTTGTGTCGAAAGACTTCGTGAAAGGACTGGCAGGTGTGGAGTAGTTCACCTGAAAGATGATGAGGGTGCGTCTACCCAATGGATCGGAGCTAATGACCTCCGCTCATTGCAATATGGAGGTGGAGATCGGTGGGAAGGTGTTTGAGGCACCGGCGATGATCCTGAGGATGCCAGACTATGATCTGATCCTAAGCATGACATGGTTGTACTGGAACCATACCCGGATTGACTTCTTCACAAAGAGGATCACCGTGAGGCACGGGGATTCCTTTATTGTTATCAAAGGTATTATACCATCCTCCACATATTATTATCGTCCGTGCAGGCCGTCACAGCCCACCTGCAGGGGGAAGAAGTTTATCAGGTTCTTTTTGAGACGGTCGTGGACAAGGATTCTATTTCAGATATTCCAATGGTGTGAGACTTTGCCGACGTGTTTCCGGAGAATCTACTAGGGCTACCACCACACCAAGAAGGACTTCCAGATTCTGCTCATACCCGGGGCTAAGTCGGTATCCAGAGCACCTTATCGAATGGCCCCGAAGGAGTTGGTGGAGTTTCAAAGCTAGCTTCAAGAGTTAGTGGAATCCGGGTTTGTCCGGCCTAGCTCTTCACCATGGTGAGCTCCAATGATATTCGTTAAGAAGAAGGACGGGACTCTTCGGCTGTATATTGATTACCGGGCCCTGAACAGGCTGACGGTCTGGAATACGTACCCCTTGCCAAGGATAGACGAGCTATTTAACCAGCTGGAGGGAGCTCATTGGTTCTCAAAGCTGGATTTGAGATCGGGGTACTACCAGCTACACATTCAGGAGAAGGACATCCCGAAGACGGCCTTCAGCATTAGATATGGACTGTACGAGTTTACCGTAATGCCCTTCGGGCTCATGAATACACCCTCTGCTTTCATGACCCTGATGAACCGGGTGTTTGAAGAGTATCTGGATGTCTTCGTTATTATATTCATCGACGACATCCTTATCTATTCGAGGATGGAGGAGGAGCACGCGAGGCATCTAGCTTTGACATTGGAAAAGCTCTGAGAGCATAAGATGTATACTAAGTTCAGCAAGTTCCAATTCTGGCTAAAGGAGGTGGCCTTTTTGGGCCATGTCATCAGTGGAGCAGGTTTGGCAGTAGATCCAGCGAAGGTCCCGGAGGTACGAGATTGGACACCACTGAAGACGGCCATAGATGTTCAGAGTTTCTTGGGACTTGCTGGTTATTATCAGAAGTTTGTAAATGGGTTCTCTCAGATTTCCCTCCCTAAGGTTTGACTTTGGGAGTTTGTGAAGGACATATGGTGATATGTCCTTGTATGGACTGTGTATTTAGGACAAATAATTTTAGGATGGTGAAATTACCTAGGAAGTGATTGGGTAGTGGTTGGACACAAATACCCCTCATAAACCACTTAATAAGTATTTAGGTCTTTACACCCTAGGAATTTTATAATGGGTCATATGACCTTGATCCTTAGTGAAAATTTGGTAGGAGTGTTTCCATAGGGATATTCATATCTGGGAATTTTGTTATGGATTTTAGATCAATAAATATAGTACTTCATTTACAAACCATCAAATTGTACTATCTACTTAGGAATTTATTATGATTTAACCACTCACTGGAATCTTATTAAATTTAGTCAGAGGACCTTTATGATGTTTTAAATCTTTATAAATTTTTGTGGAATTTTTGGAAGTCTTGTTATATGGGTTGCTTCACAAAATGATATTTTTCCATGTAAAATAATTTGAATTAATTTTGGTACCTAGTAAGCTTGAAAAATTATGATATTTGCTCAAAGGTCCTATTTGGTGATTCTTAAGATTCAGTAATTTTTCTGTAATTTTCTGGTGATAAATTATTGTACTCCCTTTTTTATCCATGATTGTTGGAATTACACTGGATTAATTAATTAGAAGCTATATCATTATGGAAAAGTATGGAATCTGATATTTATTGTTAATTCTCTGTTATCTAGTGTTCATAAATTTATGGTGGTTTTTACTAGAGGAAATATTGTACATCATGTTCAATTCATGCATGGATTCTGGAAAGAAATTAATTAAATATCAAACAAATTAGGAAAATTGTGAATTTTTTGATTTAGCCTAATCATGTCATGATAGACTCCCAGTAAATAACTTAGGACATTTGGAAAGATATTTTGAGTACTACCCATTGTATACATCATATAGCTTTGGTTGGTTTGCGTTTAGTAAAAAATGCAGGAATCATATTATGGTGCAAAATAAACTTAGGAAGATGGGTTATTAGTTTAATGGGTTGTTAGGTGAAATGAAGAGTCACGATGAGGAGTGAGAAGTCTGGTTAGTGATTAGAGGTGCTTGGGGACAACGAAACATCGTCTTCCCGTAGGAGAGGAAGTGTCAACTACACTAGGGATAGATCCAATATAACATAAAAGGGATTGGAAATTGGGTATTAACCAATAACAATAAGTGCCTTGCGAAAGGGAGCTTTGGGCTTCAGTCCATCGTAGTTCCTAGTGCCCTCGAGAGCCCTTCACGGGGAATACCTTGGGCAGTCCTGGGCTAACGTAAACCGTAGGAGTAATAAACTATAAGAGCAACTAGTATAACTAGGGTTTCACATTCACATACCCCGGTAGCAATGGAGGTTGATTTGGTTGGTTTGATTGCCATACGGATGGTAGCTTCGGAAGGTAGATATATGGACGGGATAGTCCAGGGAGCCGGGGGCTCGAGGGTTTGGATAAAGAATAAGGTGGTGGGTCTTCGGTATTGGACGGTCATTCACACCGACATCGATACATTGACTCGGCAGTATAAGACACTTAGCCAATGAAAGTCTGGTGGATATGGCCAGTATTAGTATGTGGATACTCTAGGTTGTGTTCTTCTAGGGGCGTACGGAAGGGCTAGGCCTGGTAGTGTGAATACCCGCCTAGGAGTTGGGGGCCCGACCCACTGTGTCTGTTTTCCACTACGGAGGTTCCTAGGAGTGAAGCTAGCTGCCCAAACAGGGGGAACTAAAGGTCTGTGCGCATAGAGTCGTGTGCGTGAGTTGCACTTGCATGAATCATTACATAACATTTCACTATACTCATATTTGCATACAACCGACACCCCAACGTATAAATTAGTATGGGACTTTTTATATGATGGGAGCCTTGTAGAAGACCCCTTAACTTATAAGTTTGTATGAGCATTCATAAAAGTTAAGGTTACTTACTTACTTTTTCTACTTTGCCTTTCTTTCATATGCTGCCTTTACTATTTTTTTTACTTTTCTGCTCACTATTCTAGAACTGCTAAATTGGTAGGTTAGCCCTAGGACCCTAGTTCAAACCCTAAGGTGAGACTTTGGGGGTTTGTGAAGTACATAGGGTGATATGTCCTTGTATGGACAGGGTATTTAGCACAAATAATTGTAGGGTGGTGAAATGCCCTAGGAAGTGATTGGGTAGTGGTTGGACACAAATACCCCTCATAAACCACTTAATAAGTATTTAGGTCTTTATACCTTAGGAATTTTATAATGGGTCATATGACCTTGATCCTTAGTGAAAATTTGGTAGGAGTGTTACCGTAGGGATATTCATATCTGGGAATTTTGTTATGGATTTTAGATCAATAAATGTAGTACTTCATTTACAAACCATCAAATTGTACTATCTACTTAGGAATTTCTTATGATTTAACCACTCACTGGAATCTTATGAAATTTAGTCAGAGGACCTTTTATGATGTTATAAACCTTTGTAAATTTTTGTGGAAGTTTTGGAAGTCTTGTTATTTGGGTTGCTTCATAAAGTGATATTTTTCCATGTAAAACTATTTGAATTAATTTTGGTACCCAGTAAGCTTGAAAAATTATGATATTTGCTCAAAGGTCCTATTTGGTCATTCTTAAGATTCAGTAATATTTCTGTAATTTTCTAGTGATAAATTGTTGTACTCCCTTCTTTATCCATGATTGTTGGAATTACACTGGATTAATTAATTAGAAGCTAAAGCATTTATGGAAAGTATGGAATCTGATATTTATTATTAATTCTCTGTTATCTAGTATTCATAAATTTTTGGTGGCTTGTACTAGAGAAAATATTGTACATCATGTTCAATTCAAGCATGGATTAGTCTGGAAAGAAAATAATTAAATATCAAACAAATTAGGAAAATTATTAATTTTTAGGTTTAGCCTAATGATGTCATGATAGGACTTACTCTTTATGACTAATGGTTTTCAGACCACAACATTACAGGAGCTCCGGATGGGAGACAGGGACCAGCAGCCCAGGGACCAGCATCCCAGGGACCAGCACCAGCGGAGTACGGTGCGCATGGAGGTGGGCCAGTCTAGTTTTGGAGCACCTGTGACCAGCTCCGTGAGTGATTAGTCTTTCTTATATCTTCCGCGATGAGTGATATGTAATGAGGACTCTAATGTACCGGGCTTGAGCCCGTTTATATTTCATATGTACTGATCTTTTGCAGTACTCTCTTCTTTCTATATTGATGGACTTGGTGTCATTTTCATTTATATATGATTCTGTGGACTTGATTATATTCAGTTTATATTTACTTCTCTCTTTTGTGATTGAAAAGGCCGGCAGAATTGACATTTTGTAGTGGCGGCCTTCCCGAGTGTCGGTGCCACCGCAAAATGACAATTCTGGGCAAAAGACCCCGGAGGTTTGAAAAAGAAAAAAATGGGGTCTTACACCATTAATGGCCACCTGCTATCTTGGTTAAACGTTAACCATCATATAGTAGCTCTACGGTGCCTTTTTTCATGTACTGTAGCTTTGCTGCTAACAATTTGAATAAAGTTGACTTGTTGACTTGCTGATGCCACCATCTGTGGACATAGACAAAAATCAAGCATCTGCAGCATAGGCTTTGAGTGAGCAAGCCTCACTCAGAGCCAAAATACTTAGATAGAATTCTGTCTATCTAGGCGTTGAGTGAGTAAGCTACACTCAATGCCAAAACACTTGACCAACCTTTCTCCCATTAGGCATTGACATCTTTGAGTGAGCAAGCCTCACTCAATGCCAAAACACTTAGGCAATCTTTTTGCCATTAGGCGTTGACAGCGTTGAGTGAGCAAGCCTTACTTAATGCCAAAACACTTTGGCAATCTTTTTTCCATTAGTCCTTGACAGCGTTGAGTGAGCAAGCCTCACTCAATGCAAAAACACCTAAGAAATCTTTCTGCCATTAGGCGTTTACAATATTGAGTGAGTAAGCCTCACTCAACACTTTTTGCCTTAGCTTATTCTTCAGCCTCTTCTGTATGCTTGGTGTTGAGACGTTGAGTGAGCGCGCCTCACTCAATGCATTTTTTCCTTAGCCATTCTTTTTGCTACTTGGCATTGAGTGTGTAAGCTCCACTCAATGCCAAACTACTTAACAAATTTTCTTGTAATCTGACATTAAGTGAGTGAGCTACACTAGAGCATTTGGACTTAGCCAAATTTTTGTGTCTAAAAACACACTAGCTTTGAGTATTAGTCAACGCATTATCACATGGCGTTGAGTGAGCTTGCCTCACTCAATGCCTGTTGACTTGGTAAATATTCACAGTTTCCTGTGGCGTTGACTGACTGAGCTATACTCAATGATTTTGAAGCTATGACATTGAGTGAGTGAGCTACACTCAATGCCTGTGGACTTAGCCACTTTTCTGCTCATTTCTTCTTAAGCTTTTACTACATTAGCCCATCTCACAGCTTTTTGCTATATGGCGTTGAGTGAGTTGATCTCACTCAATGCGTATGGACTTAACCACTTTCTCATCTTGCCACTCCTTTGGATTTAACTATATAGGCTCCACTCAGTGCTATTAGTCATCTGGCGTTGAGTGAGTAACCATCACTCAATGCCTGTGGACTTAGATAGATTTCTGTCTATCCACTTCTTATGTAAGCATTTACCTGACTTAGCAACTTAGGCTACCTGTCCCATCAATATTTCTAGGACATCCTGCAATCACTATAATTAAGAACAAGTTAGATCACAACATGTGTATATATTATTTTCTAGGCCTTCTTCAAATCCAGGACATTAGGATCAATGGACCCAACAATCGCCCCCTTCTAAACCTCATGAGCTAATGATGTTATAAAAGACATTGTCACCTCTTTAGAAGCCATTTTATCTTGAACCTGTCTGATGAAAACTTGAACACCACAAATCTAAGTCATCATGTTCTCAATTGAGGTTTTTTAATGTGAAGCATGCTCAACTATAAGAATAATTAGAGTGGTAGTAGTCTATTACATTACTTGTAGAATAACATTATTAATATCAAGAGTAGCAACTAAAGATGCAGTTGCTTGACTATGATCAACATGAAGTGAGCGTTGGTTATTGTGATGATGTATTTCGGTAACAAGTAGTTCAATATTTATAGTCTGCAGTTGACTTGGTTCTGGACCAACATTTCGTAATGGAGATGACATAATGTCTTCTGGAATAACTAACTTATGCTAAATAAAAAGTGGTGAAGATGGATGTGTTATATCTTTCTTAGAACCGGGCTTGACAAACTCCCTAGTCTTCTTAGAGAACAAGGCTATACAAAGTCTTTTGCTAGGAGGAATATGTACTCCTTTTGATTTAAACAATACAGGATAGTGTTGTTTGAGAATCTGAATAACAAAGGTCATATAGGCATTGCCCGTGTGATTGTACCTGTGACCTATGAGGTACAAAATGCCTTTACTCCAATCAATTTTCTTCCCTAATACTAGGACCCCTATCAAATGTAGTTGAGCCTTAGGGACAACATCATGTACTGAAATTTTGCACATCAACACCTTTCCTACAAGATCAACTAGAAATTCATATTCTTCAGAAAAGTCTTTTTACTTAAGATTAATTGATTTATTTTTAAAGAAATTCATCTTTTTCAATAGTTATTTTAGCTCTGCATCATAAAGCTCTGCTTCACTTTCATCAAAAGGCAATTCAAAAGTCACCTTAATCATTTTTGCAGTTATATTAAAATCAACCCATTTATCTTCCCAATCATTATTCCATCTTCATCAATCGTGACTATATTTATGAACTCCGTCAGCTTTGTGGAATATATAAGACATTTGGTTGTGATTAACTTGATTAACACAACATCTAAGTAGAGTTGTAAAATTCCTTTAAAAGAATTTGCTAAAACTCTAAATCAATTTAGATAAACACTGAATCCTGAGGTTGTCTTGGTTGCTATTTGAGTACCTGCAACATCACACGGAGAATAAGAGAGAGCGAGTATAGGAAAATTGAGAAGGGAATATGAAGAGTTTGAAGTGAATATGTAGACGAAACATTAACAAATTAGGGCATAAAGTTTCAGTATTTGTTTCTTTAGTCAACGTGACATCGACTAATATTCGACATATCGTGAAAATTTTATATCAGATATGAAGTCGACACATGCGTTGATTTATATCGACGTTGTGTCGACTAAGTACAAAACTCTTTATAGTCACCGTCTCTAGACGTTACATCGATAGAAGTTGACGTGTAATCGACTTGTATTCAACGTGACGTCGAGTATATACTTAGATTTTAAGTCTTCTACTGGTTTTTCCCAGCAATATACTTCATGAAAAATTGCATATTGTGATAGTGGTAAGATGATTTATTGTTATTTAACAAGCATGCCCAAAGCATTGATAATGTGTTCATGCTTAATCTCTTCAAGAGGCTTAGGAAAAATATCAGCCCTTTGATTTTCATTAGACATATATTCTAGAGAAATTTCCCCTTTTCTATATTGTCTATGAGAAAGTGATGTCTTGTTTCTACATACTTGTCCTGCTATTAAACACATGATTAGAGGAAATTGAGATATCACTTGAGTTGTCACAAAATATTATTGAATTTATGAACTTTAATCATAATCATTTAATTGATTTTACATCTACAATATTTGTGAACAGTAGCTTCCGACAGCTATATATTCA
The DNA here is from genome assembly GCA_039513925.1 of Platanthera zijinensis. Classification (NCBI taxonomy): domain Eukaryota; kingdom Viridiplantae; phylum Streptophyta; class Magnoliopsida; order Asparagales; family Orchidaceae; genus Platanthera; species Platanthera zijinensis. Next base: position 63,186,977 of record CM077091.1, read on the forward strand.
GCTTCTGCTATATGAATAGAAATTTATAATTGCTTTTTGATAAACTATGATATCAGTCTAGTACCTAGGAATTGACAAGTTTTTGTGGTACTTTTCCTATTTAATCTGCATCCAGCATAATCAGCATATGAATATCCATAGAGTTCAAATTGTAATTCTGCTGGATAACACAATCCCATTTAAGGTCTATCCTAAAGATATCTTAAAATTCTTTTTACTGAACTTAAATGTGATTCATTTGGGTCTACCTGAAAACTTGCACATACACTTGTGGCAAACATTTTATCTGTTCTGCTGGCTGTAAGGTAAAGAAGTGAGCCAATGATTGCTCTATATGTTTTTTGATCAATATATTGACCAGACATGTATTTATTTAAAATAACATTAGTTGTCATGGGAGTTTTCATGAAGGATGAAATTTCCATTCCAAATTTCTTTATCAATTCTTTTATGTATTTGGATTGAGAAAAAATGCCTTCATCACTTTGCTTCACTTGAAGACCAAGGAAGAAAGATAATTCTCCCATGCTATTCAATTCAAACTCGGATTGCATCAGGTCGGCAAACCTTTTGCAAAGTCTAGAATCTGTTGAGCCAAAGATAATGTACTCCATATAAATTTGGACAATAAATAGTTTTTCGTTATTTGTTTTTGTAAAAAGTGTTTTATCCACTTTTCCTCTTGTGAAAGAGCGAGCTAAGAAAAAATTAGATAAGTTCTGCCATCGGAGCTTGCTTTAGAACATACAATGCTATGTTTAGTTTATATACATGAGATGGATAAGTTAGATTGACAAAATTTGGAGGTTGTTTAACATAAATCTCTTCTTGTAGGGTGCCATTTTTGGCCTTGTAAATTTCCAGCAATTATTTATGCTCTATCACTGTCCAAATTACACAATTAGTTTGTGGAGGGACAGTCTTTTTTCCTGATTTTCTTCGTTATCTGAGTTTGTTTCCAAAGTAATTAGACATGCTTCATCAGCAATGACTTCTTCTTCACTACTTGATGAAGAGCTTGATTCAGAACTAGTGTCACTCTAGGTTTTAGAAATGAAACCTTTTGCCTTATTCTTATCTCTTTTCTTAAGAAATTCCTTCTTTTGATCCTTTCAGTTAGATCCATCCTTTTGTTCTTCAGGACATTCAGTTGTTATGCGCCCATGTTTTCTACAAGCAAAACAGATTATCTCCTTGTTTGGAGTCTTATCAAACCTAGTCTTGTTCAAATTCGTATCTCTCCTTCAAGAGTCTCTAGTCTTAACCCATCTTCTGAATCTCCTTAATAAAAGATTGAACATTTGTTGTTCTGAAATGGAAGGTTCACCAACAATAGCTTTAAAACCAATGGATTTGATTCTAGGGGTAGTGATAATGTCCTTATTTTCTTACTCTGCCCTACTCTTTAGGAGAAGTTTAAATGACTTGAGTTTGCCTAATAAGGCCTCAACAATAATCTCCATATGGCATCTGGACTCTCTAATAGCCTAGATCCTAGAATCCCATGTACTTGGGAAGCGCATGAGTAGTTTATCCTTTATCTCAATGAGTGATATATCATTATCAAGTCCTTTGAGTTCATTTATAATAATACTAAATCTGTCATACATTTCAGCCACAAATTCCTTAGCTTTCTTCTGAAAATTCTCATACCGAGATATTAGAAGTGATCTTATATCCTTTTTCTCATAAGAACCTCCATCAACAATCCTTGATAATGATTCCCAAATTTCTTTTGTTGACTGACATTCAACCACTTTCTGGAATATATCATCAAACATTGTTGAAACTAGAATGTTTATGGATTTTGCATCACAATCCTTAATTTTTTTTTTCTACTTCTGACCATTCACATATAGATACTAGTTATGAGGTGGTATTGCCATCTACATCTTTCCTGTAAGGCATAAGTTGTCTTATCAAAATAAAATTAAAAATACCTTCATTAATAGAATTCATATATAACTTAATTCTGGTCTTCAAGAGTGTAAACTTTTCAAGATTACATACTAGAGGCTTAGTGGATGCAATTCCTTTGAAAGTATTATATGATATTTTGAATATATATATACTAATGAAACTTTATAACTATTAAGATCTTTATAATCATGGTGTTAAACTTTTCTTTATTAACCTGACTTTGATATCAATTGAAAGGGTGTACAGTTATTCTCTAGAGGAGAGTGAATAGAGATTAAAAAGTTTTTTAATTATAATTTTCACAGAGTTTGCATACACAAAGATTTTTGACCAGAATGTAAATAAATCATAGAATCAAGGCACAAAACAAAATAATAAGCACAAAATAAAAACAAACACACAAGACACAAAATTATAGTGGTTCCCAAAATCTGGGTACGTCCACCCTTCTACCACCTTAGTAGGAATTTACTATCACTGTGCCTGAGTCTTTTGATAAGAAGACTCTCCGAACCAATCTCTAGATAAAGATCATGAACCAATACAGTCTGAGTCTTTTTTACTTGGAGGCTCTTGTTGGGTCCATTACCCACAATGTCCAAGTTTTGAAGAAGTCAAATATGTTAATGATACACACAAATTTTTATTTGATGTATTCTCAAGTTCGTGCAGGTAGGTAGTCCTTATAACACTGATAGGACATGTATTACAAGTGATGTGATAGGTGGTCACAAGGTATAGCTGGTGGATAGGCTAAAAATTGCCTAAGTACACAGGTGTTGAGTGAGGACTATTCACACAACGCCAGGTGAGTAAATTCATTGAATATAGTTTGTTATTCTAAGCCTAAATATTGGCTACATTGAAAAATGGCCAAGTCCACAGGCGTTGAGTGAAGTCAACTCACTTAACGCCATATGGCTGAAAGCGTTGAAAAATGCTCAATCAGTAAGCCTATGATTAAACTGATAGAAATTTGGCTAAGTAGTTCGGCATTGAGTGAAGGTTACTCACTCAATTCCATACAATAAAAATATGTGAGATAGGCTAAGACTGTCATAGCAAAAGAATATAGACTAAAAAATCCGTCTAAGTCCTTAGGCATTGAGTGAGGACAACTCACTTAATGCTATGTGACAAAAGGCTTTGAGTTAAGATCAGTCAACACCATAAAAAATCTGTGTGAATATTTTGACTAAGTCCATAGGCGTTGAGTGAGGCAAGCTCACTCAACACCATGTGATAAATCGTTGAATGTATCTTAGAGCCAGTGTTTTCTGACACAGAAATTTGGCTATATACAAATGCGTTGAGTGTAGCTTACTCACTCAATACCAGATAATAGAAGAAAATTTGTTAAGTTGTATGGTGTTGAGTGAAGCTTACTGAATCAATGCCAAATACCTGAAAACTGCCTGAGAAGCAAAAAGCTGGCTAAGGCAAAAAGCATTGAGTGAGGCATGTTCACTCAACGCTCTCAACGCCTAGATAGACAGAAATCTATCTAAGTGTTTTTGTCATTTAGTGAAGCTTACTCACTCAATGCCTATAATAATGATGCTTGATTTTGGCTAAGTCCATAGGTAGTGACATCATCAAAGTCATCAAAAGTCAACCTTGTTCAAATAAGTCACGGGGAAGCTACAGAACACAACAAATAGCACTAGAGAGCTACTGTATGTCTTTTTCCATTAAAGCAAGGTGCAACTTGCTACTGCAAGTGGTCCCCACTGCTTTTTTGGCCTGTTGAATGGGGGACTACAAAAGGAAGAGACTGCCCAAGCTACAAACAATTTTTTTAGGGTTTCAATTTTTGCGGCTGGACTTCATCTTCCTCACCACTATTGCTGAGACAAATAGCTTGAAGTCTTCCATGAGAAAAGAAAAAGTTTAGTTAGTCGTTGTATCTTCATCTACTACAACAAGATCAGAAATACTTCTGATAAAGAAAGAATGGAGAGCCTTCAGTCCTCTGCAGGTTCAGTCAGCTGTTTGAAGAATTCAAGGCCTAGCAGTTCTTTTGTCTTTTACAGCAAGTTTAGAAGTAACATTCTGAGTTATCTCCAGTAGAAGCAGCCTATTATTGAAGAACTTATTTCTACTATTGTGAGGAAAGTTAGAGCTGAGATAACTCAGCTCTAGTTGTTAACACATAAATTTCTCTATGTCAATATTAATTAAACCACTATTTTCTATAGGATCTAGTGGTATCTGAGTTGTAGGGCCCTTAGCCTGAGATAGGGCAAATTTTGCTGCGCTATAAGAGAGTGTATCTCTCTGAGTGTTGGATCCTTTGGGATCTGAGTTAAGTGAGTCATTCTCACTGAGTTATAGGGCACTTGTGCCTGAGGTAGGATCTGGTTGCATATTTGAGGTAGGATCCTTTGTGGATCTGAGGTAGGGCTATCCTCCCAGCCTGAGTGTACGACCTTTGTGCCTGAGGTAGATGATTAGCTGATCACTGATTGTAGGAGCAAGTGTGTTCTGAGGTAGGGCTTAGGCCTGAGTTGTAAGTCTTGGAGGAGACTGAGAGATTCTTAGGGATCTGAGGTATAAGCTCTTTGAGATGAGTTTTGGAGAAGTGCCTTGTCTAATTAGAAGTTAGAAAGGCGAGAGGAGAGTGGATATACACATAATATGGGGAACCAATATAATTTCTTGTTGTGATTTTCTTTGTTGTTTACTTTGTGTAGGTTCTTGAAAGCTGATAACTAACAACCAAAGCACTTAAATAAGAAAGATTAAAGAAAGTCACAAGATATAAATAAACCTATTCACCCCCTCTGGGCTACAAGCTACCTTGAAAACAAAGATTTTCAAGTGGTATCTGAGGTAGGTTGCTCAAAAAGGATTTAACAGTTTGAGTGATCTCCAAAGGTAGCTATAGTTAAGTGATTATGGGTTCTAAAGAGAACCATAAGGAGCTAGGTTCCATGAAACTCCCCATCTGCTGAAAGGAGAATTTTGGAATCTAAAAGGAGAGGGTTAGGATATTTATGGAAGCCTATGATGCTAGGATCTTTACAATAGTCAAGGAAGGACCTATCATTCCTATGAAGGTCTCAGCTCTAGATGCCAATGTCCAGACTCCTAAGGTCTATTCAGAAATGACAAAGGATGAAATCATCCTAGCCACCCTAGACAAGAGGGCACAAAACATTATTGTCAGTGCTTTAGATGATTCTATATTTCAGAACTTGGTCCACTACCAGACTTCCAAAGAAATATGGGACACACTTGTGTTCTACATGGAAGTTACTAAAGAGGTAAGAGATGACAGGAAGTCTCTGCTCAATTAGGAGTATAAGGCTTTCATGTAAACCCTAAAAGAGAACATAGCTGCTTGTTATCAAAGATTTTTTAGGATCATTAATTAACTGAGGACTTATGGGAGGGTCTTCAATAATTATGAAATAAATTACAAGTTTCTCAGACCTCTCATTAGAGACTGGGATACTAAGATTTATGCTATAAGAGAAGTGGCTAAGCTTACTGAAACTCCTCCCCAAACATTGTTTGGAAAGATGCTCTCCTATGATATACAACTAGCTGCTAGGAAAGAAGAGGAGGCCATCAACAAATCCCAAGCCAAGGAAAAGTCCTTGGCCTTCAGAGCAGAGAGCTTAAGGAAGAGTAGGGAGAGGATTCCATCTCCACCGAGAGACCAGATGAGTCAGATAGCTCAGAATCAGAAGCATCAGATAGCATCATGTCTGATCAGAATTTTGCAGCCTTCTTCAGGAAACTCCAGATGCTGATGAAGAAGAAGTATTGGAAGAAGAGACCTTCCACCTCCTCTCATCATAGGAAGAATCACTCTAAGGCTGACAGGTATGATTCTAAATCAAACAAATATAACTCTTCTAAAGTAGTTTGCTACTGTTGCAGCAAACCTGGGATTATGATAGCTGACTACCCAGTGAAGAGGAATGAGGCTGATGAGAAGAAATAACACAAACACAAAGGGAAGAAGAAGAAGTCATTCATTGCCAAGAAGGAGAAGAACTGGATAGACTCATCATCATCAGAGTCTGAAGAAGAGAAAGCCTACGTTGGGCTAATTGCTGTCTCTACTAAAAATAAAGCTGGAACAACAAAAGAAGACTATCCTCCAGCAAGGATCTGTATCAGGGCCCCTCTGACACTATCAGATAGTGACTCTAAGGTGGACGAAGATGAAGGAGATGCCTACATATTCCATGGGCTGATGGAAATGACTGATGAAGAAGCTAGCCAGGAAAAGCCTGGTCCAATAAAGGTACATTCATTATCTAATTCATATTCTATGTCTGGGCATGAGACTAGTTCCTGTACAGAAGCTTCTTCACCTAGTAGTGAAGGTTGTTCTAAATCATAAGGAGATTTTAATCAATTGATTGACAGGTATGGTGTACTTTTGGATGCCTTTAAGAGGTGCAAGAAGTTATCTTAGAGGCAAGCTAAGGAGATTTCATCTCTTCAGCTAGCAGTTGCCCTGTAGAGTGAGACAACTAATCTGTTGGATTAGAAAGCTTTGGAAGTGGGCCAACTAAAGGCCCTTTTAGACATGCAGATGGGATCCATCAAGTGCAAGAATAGTCTCATTAGGGATCTTGAAGAGATGCTAAAGAGGGAGAAAAGAATAGTGGCTAGCTATTCTAAGCAAAATACTGTGCTGCCTTTGATAGACTCTTTCTCCTCTTAGAAGGGTAAGAGAGGGTTGGGATTTCTGGGAAGCACAAGAGTTGCTCCTTCCAAAGGGAAGGGCAAAGATCCAGCTCCAGATCTAGCTCAGTCTCTTGCTTCCAAGCCTCCCATTCCTTTTAGGAAAGTCCTATTACCTTCTAACAGGTATGACCTAGAAAGCATCTATGGTCATTAGAAGAATGGTAGTTCTAGTTGTGTGAACAAAGATGCTCACAACCATGATGGAAGATACAACATGGTGAGTGCCTTTAAGACTGCCTATGAGGAAATCCAAATGTCTCATCATGGATCACTTATTTTTGGTTCTCCAGATCCAACACTCAAGAATGTTGCTGTAGCCAAAGCTCAGAATCTACCAGCAACGAAAGGGACCAAGGGTCAGTCAGTTAGTAGGCCTGATTTGGATGTTTCTGATGCTATCAATAGCATGCTTTATGAAAAGAAAAGTGTTGTTGATGGCACTCAGAGTAGGCCAAATAAGCTTGTTAGAAGACTTACATTCAGTCAAGTTCTGGCTGAAAGGAATCAGAAATGGGCTATAACACCTCTTCTTCCTGTTAAGATAGAAGTCTGCTAAACTGCAATGCTTACACAAAAAAGAAGATATAACATTCATGAATATTTGTGTTGTGGCAAAGTAGGACACTTTGCTGTAGACTGCTGGCACAATCCTAGAATGGCAAGAGAAGCGTTAGTCCACCAGTAAGAAATGTTGCTGGTAGACAAGGTCAATTTTAAGCTAACATGCACTTAGGACCCAAGAGTTATTGGGGTCCTAAGGTAAGGTAAATTGTATAATGCAGGTTAGTTCAAGTGGCCATACCCCTATATGGTACTTGGATAGTGGTTGTTCCAAGCACATGAATGGGACAAGAAGCAATCTCAAGGAGTTCACTCCAGTGAAAGATGGACCCAAAGTGATCTTTGGTGGTTCAGATAGAGGAGTAACAAGGGGCTATGGTAAGATTACAAATGGCATAGTCACCATCACAAAAGTGGCTTATGTTAAAGGGTTGCAACACAACCTTATAAGCATAAGCCAACTATCTGATCTTGGCTATGTTATTGTCTTCTATAAGGATCAGTGCCCAATAAAGAGGTCAAGTGACCAAGAGGTCATTTTGACAGGCACTAGGAGTGGAAATGTTTATTGCTTAAACTTTCTATGTCTAGATACAAACTCTCATGTTTGTCTAGTGACAAATGAGAAAGTCTCATATTGTGTCCAACGGTACAAGAGGCATGCTAATTTGAATTAGAAGATTATTGGCAAGCTCTTCAATCAAGATCTAGTTAGGAATGGTCCTAATATGAATGTACAACCCCGTATTCGCAGAGCAGGGTCCCCCGGCGTGCGTAGCCTTAGTGTTAGGAAGGAGCGGGCGAGCCAGGCGTGCGGCCTGCGGCTCGCCCCGGGCGGCCTGCCCTTGCGGGCGAGCCAGGCGTGCGGCCTGCGGCTCGCCCCGAGCGGCCTGCCCTTGCGGGCGAGCCAGGCGTGCGGCCTGCGGCTCGCCCCGGGCGGCCTGCCCTTGCGGGCGAGCCAGGCGTGCGGCCTGCGGCTCGCCCCGGGCGGCCTGCCCTTGCGGGCGAGCCAGGCGTGCGGCCTGCGGCTCGCCCCGGGCGGCCTGCCCTTGCGGGCGAGCCAGGCGTACGGCCTGCGGCTCGCCCCGGGCGGCCTGCCCTTGCGGGCGAGCCAGGCGTGCGGCCTGCGGCTCGCCCCAGGCGGCCTGCCCTTGCGGGCGAGCCAGGCGTGCGGCTCGCCCCGGGCGGCCTGCCCTTGCGGGCGAGCCAGGCGTGCGGCCTGCGGCTCGCCCCGGGCGGCCTGCCCTTGCGGGCGAGCCAGGCGTGCGGCCTGCGGCTCGCCCCGGGCGGCCTGCCCTTGCGGGCGAGCCAGGCATGCGGCCTGCGGCTCGCCCCGGGCGGCCTGCCCTTGCGGGCGAGCCAGGCATGCGGCCTGCGGCTCGCCCCGGGCGGCCTGCCCTTGCGGGCGAGCCAGGCGTGCGGCCTGCGGCTCGCCCCGGGCGGCCTGCCCTTGCGGGCGAGCCAGGCGTGCGGCTCGCCCCGGGCGGCCTGCCCTTGCAGGCGAGCCAGGCGTGCGGCCTGCGGCTCGCCCCGGGCGGCCTGCCCTTGCGGGCGAGCCATGCGTGCGGCCTGCGGCTCGCCCCGGGCGCCCTGCCCTTGCGGGCGAGCCAGGCGTGCGGCCTGCGGCTCGCCCAAGGGGTGGGGAGCATGGCTCGGCCCCTGGACCCCCTTGGGTCGTGCTTTTACAGTCGTGCCCCCGGGATGGAAATTACCTCTCTACCCCCCGGTGTGGAGGCTTGCCATTGGCCCAAGGCCAACTGGTCGTAGGGGCATTTTGGTCATTTTCCCCTCAGGACTTGGAAAAACTATAAATAGACCCCCATAGGTGCCTTTGGAGTGGATGAGATTTCCTTACCTCCTCCTCCCTTAGCTTCATCTTGGTAGAGTAGAGAGAGCTCTCCAAGGCGCCTAGCTCAGCCACTTGGTGAGGGAGGGGAAGTGTTCTAGCAACCTTCCGGGTGTGTGGTGGGACCTCCACGCTAGAGCCGAGGGTCTATTCCAAGTTTCCTGAGTCTTTGGTCCGTGACATCCCCCCGAGTGTAGTAGGTGTGAGGTCACCCCTTCCCCAAGGGTCGAACTCCACAGAGACCAAGTTTTTGGTTTCAACATTTTGGTGCGGTGAGCGTGGAGAGTGACGAGCACAGAAAATCTCGGGAGAGTGTCATGGCTGGGGATCAGGGAGGTAGTGATGACCTCGGTGGTCTCCCCCACCTAGGACCCTTTGTAGGAAGGGAGGAGTTCATGGCTTCCATCGAAGGCATCATGGGGATGCTTAGAAGCATTGCCCCTCGGGCTGACAGCTCAACCCCCACCCCCCAGGGACTAGCTCCCAGGGGTCTCGGCGAGCCAACCCAGAGTGGTCTCGGCGAGCTGGCTCCCAGGGGGCAAGGCGAGATCACCCCGGCAGGGGGAGAAGTGAGTATGCCGGATAGGAGGCCTGGGAAGGAGAGGATGGTAGAAGGGGTTGAGCGGGACCTCTCAGGCCGGGAGCTGTTCCCCAGCCCGGCGAGAGCTAGCCCCCCATGCGAGCAGGTCGCGCGAGTGGCGGTGGCGAGAGCTCCCCTTAGGGGGTCACCCTTCAGCGAGCTGATCATCTCAGCTCCCGTTCCCGAGGGGTTCAGGGAACTTGACAAGGCATACTACACCGGGAAGGACGAACCCATCCAGCACTTACAGTGGTTCGAGGATGCCGTCTCCATCATACCAATGACGGATGCCTTCAAGTGTCGCCTCTTCGCGATCACGTTGAAGGAGAAGGCAAGGGACTGGTTCCATCAACTCCCTCCAAGGTCCATCTTCGGGTTCGAAGACTTGAGCCGGAGCTTTCAGCTTCGCTTCTCCACCTCCAAGAAGAGGAAGAAAGGTCCTGAGTCCCTCTTCCTGATAAAGCAGAGGGCCGAGGAGTCGCTGGCCCATTACGTTGACAGGTTCCAGGAGGAGGTCCTTGACATCCAAGAGGTGCCAGGGTATGCCCTCCAGATGGCATTCACGGTGGGGTTGCGTGAAGGGTTCTTCAAGATGAGCTTGACCCGGAAGACCCCTCTTTCCTTCGAGGAGCTGATGGAAAGGGCGGCAGAGGAGATAGCCATGGAGGCAGCCAAACCGGCCTTTGTAAAAAAGTTGGCTAAGTTGATGGAGGTGGAGTCGAAAGAGCAAGGTGGCTCAAGGCACCAGGAAGGAAGGCGGAGAGAGGAGCAGAGAGCCCAGGGGTTCCCGAGACAGGAGGGTCCGGAGCCAGGCTGGAGGCAGCAGGGAGGACCCGCCCATGGTCCAGGAAGAGCTCTCATCCAGGATGGGGGGAACTTTCATGGGGGTCAAGGGAGGTTCAACTACCAAAGGCAAGCCCCAAGGCAACTCCTACCCCCACCGCAACAGGCCTTGGCAATAGGCGAAGGAAGAAGAGGTAACGGGAGAGATCGCCGAGTCCGCCGAAGGAGGCCGGTAGAAGAAGCATTGCCGTACTGTGACTACCACCAGGTGGAGGGGCACGCGACAGCTACCTGCCCCGAATTCCTGGAGGTAAGAGGAGCGAGAGGTCAAGCCCAGCAACCACCCCCGAGGCAGATCGAAGCCCCGCCCCCAGCCAGGGAGGAAAACAGATGTGAGGATCGGTTCGACGTGGGCAGCCGGGGGAGGATCGGTTAATGCAAGAGGTGAAGGAGCCTCGCCTCAATAGGAACTTGTATTTTTTGTTGTGTTGTATCGAGTCTAGCCCCCGACCCACTGAGTCGGGAGAGGTCATGTAACCCATCATTTTTTCCCCGTTTGAGGATGTTGAATTTGACAAGGTTTTGTTGAGACGCCAAGTCCTTAGCTCCGATGATGGTCCCGCTGTCAGGCTCTCACTAGCTGGCAGGTCAGGCGTACCTCTCGTGGAAGCCCAAGTCCTTAGCTCCGATGATGGTCCCACTGTCAGGCTCTCACTAGCTGGCAGGTCAGGCGTACCTCTCGTGGAAGCACCAAGTCCTTAGCTCCGATGATGGTCCCGCTGTCAGGCTCTCACTAGCTGGCAGGTCAGGCGTACCTCTCGTGGAAGCCCCAAGTCCTTAGCTCCGATGATGGTCCCGCTGTCAGGCTCTCACTAGCTGGCAGGTCAGGCGTACCTCTCGTGGAAGCCCCAAGTCCTTAGCTCCGATGATGGTCCCGCTGTCAGGCTCTCACTAGCTGGCAGGTCAGGCGTACCTCTCGTGGAAGCCCAAGTCCTTAGCTCCGATGATGGTCCCGCTGTCAGGCTCTCACTAGCTGGCAGGTCAGGCGTACCTCTCGTGGAAGCCCCAAGTCCTTAGCTCCGATGATGGTCCCGCTGTCAGGCTCTCACTAGCTGGCAGGTCAGGCGTACCTCTCGTGGAAGCCCCAAGTCTTTAGCTCCGATGATGGTCCCGCTGTCAGGCTCTCACTAGCTGGCAGGTCAGGCGTACCTCTCGTAGAAGCCCCAAGTCCTTAGCTCCGATGATGGTCCCGCTGTCAGGCTCTCACTAGCTGGCAGGTCAGGCGTACCTCTCGTGGAAGCCCCAAGTCCTTAGCTCTGATGATGGTCCCGCTGTCAGGCTCTCACTAGCTGGCAGGTCAGGCGTACCTCTCGTGGAAGCCCCAAGTCCTTAGCTCCGATGATGGTCCCGCTGTCAGGCTCTCACTAGCTGGCAGGTCAGGCGTACCTCTCGTGGAAGCCCCAAGTCCTTAGCTCCGATGATGGTCCCGCTGTCAGGCTCTCACTAGCTGGCAGGTCAGGCGTACCTCTCGTGGAAGCCCCAAGTCCTTAGCTCCGATGATGGTCCCGCTGTCAGGCTCTCACTAGCTGGCAGGTCAGGCGTACCTCTCGTGGAAGCCCCAAGTCCTTAGCTCCGATGATGGTCCCGCTGTCAGGCTCTCACTAGCTGGCAGGTCAGGCGTACCTCTCGTGGAGGCCCAAGTCCTTAGCTCCGATGATGGTCCCGCTGTCAGGCTCTCACTAGCTGGCAGGTCAGGCGTACCTCTCGTGGAAGCCCCAAGTCCTTAGCTCCGATGATGGTCCCGCTGTCAGGCTCTCACTAGCTGGCAGGTCAGGCATACCTCTCGTGGAAGCCCCAAGTCCTTAGCTCCGATGATGGTCCCGCTGTCAGGCTCTCACTAGCTGGCAGGTCAGGCGTACCTCTCGTGGAAGCCCCAAGTCCTTAGCTCCGATGATGGTCCCGCTGTCAGGCTCTCACTAGCTGGCAGGTCAGGCGTACCTCTCGTGGAAGCCCCAAGTCCTTAGCTCCGATGATGGTCCCGCTGTCAGGCTCTCACTAGCTGGCAGGTCAGGCGTACTGTAACACCCCAAAAATCTCAAAATATGGTTGTACACAATTTTGGGTTGGAGGCTGTTAGACACGGCCTGGGACACGGGCGTGTCCCAGGGCGTGTCGGGTGTACACGGCCTGGGACACGGGCGTGTCCCAGGGCGTGTTCAGGCTGGTCGACGTTTGAGAGTCGACGATCGTCGAGCCTGGGACACGGCCTTCGACACGGGCGTGTCCCAGGGCGTGTTCGAATTAATTTTCGAAATTGACCTATTCAAGTCAGAGCCGGACACGGCCTTGAACACGGCCTTGAACACGGGCGTGTGAGGCTGGACACAGGCGTGTCAGCTGCCGTGTTCCGACCCGTGTACTGGTTTTGGAAATCGGTGAGTACCGTGTAACAGGAGACACGGGCGTGTCTCATGACTGACACGGGCGTGTCAGGTTCGACACGGGCGTGTCGATGCCCGTGTTCTCGAATATTTCAGTCGGTGCGACTGCCGCGTGTGCCGCTTAAGGGTACACGGCCTGTGACACGGGCGTGTCATAGGCCGTGTCGGCCAAAAGAAAAGGGAATTTTCAGTAGATCGTGGCCCTTCATTTTCTTTAAATAAAATCCTATGGCTGGAGTTCATTCCTGGGCTGATAAGGCCGGGAAAAGGGGGGGAGAAGCTCATTCTTCTTTTCATCTTCTCTTTCTAAAGTAAGAGAGAGGTGAGAGCAAGGAGGAAGAAGAGGAAGTGGAGTCCGGCTGCCGGTGGTGCTACGGTGGTCCAAATTGCGAGCCGAGTTCGGATTTGCGAAGGCAACGCTGCTGCGAAAGCTTTCATCCGTCTCAAATTTCTCTTCATGGCTCCGAAGCGAACTCCTAGGGTAACGATTTCCTGCTTGGACATGTGAAGTCCTTAATTCCTGCATTGCATAGGGAAAACCCTTCCCCGCGAGTGTGCGGTGGGTTGTGGCGTCCCTTGGGGTAGATATGTGAAGTCCCCCTTGTTAGAGTCCGGAATTGGAGTACGGATCTAGGCATGCTGTGTGAAGCCCATCTGGACATGGTCTGGATTGGTGATGCTTGGTTGCATATCGGAGAAGACTCCGTGATCATTGCTTGTATGCATGATGGAAAGTACTGGAGGAAGTCCAGGAAGTGTTGAGAGTTGGACTCTCTTGTAGCCGTGAGTGCTACTTTGTGGAAGGTTGAGCCGTGAGGCTGCAACTAGGAAATGGTGGAACGGGCAAGGTGAAACTGTACCCGCGTCAGTCCAGGCGTGAGTCTGACGATGTGAGCAACGGGAAAGGTGGATCTGTACCCGCGTTATGGTTGTCTAACCTTGGGTGCTTAAGACCCTGTTAGGATCACATAGCGAGAGTCGACGGCCGGTGAGCCGATCAGACTAGAATGCTCATAGTGCGCCGTTATGTCTGGGACCTCTGAACGGTGTGAATGTGCCCTGAGTGCACGGAGCGTCGGGCCGTCGAGCCGACGTTTGTGATATGTGACTGTGCGGGCGTGCACGTCTTGCTTGAATTGCTATATATCATGTTGGATGAATGCTATGCAGGGATGGAATTCCGCTGCCCCGTGCCAGGGGCAGGGTCGTTATAATTGGTCAGCTGAATGCTGACCGTTGCCCTGTTTTGCCACCATTTGGTGGATTGGTTCTTACAGGTGCTGGAGGAGCTGGTCCAAGCGGGACTTAGCGGGCTGAAGCCCAAAGCTGCATTGCTGCCCTCGAAGGCATTGTTTTGTTTCTTTTCTTCATGTGTGGCCGGCCTGCGTGCCGATGTATGTAAACCACACTCTTGTTAAGAGAAACTGTTGTAAGGCCTTAAGGCCAGACTCTTTTGATGTATACTTTTATTCCTATGTTAGTGGACAATGTTGTTTTATCTTGAGTTCATTAATTCAACCGTGAAGCTTCCGCTAGAATGCTCTGTGTTAGGATGCGTTGGTTATGATATTATTTAGTAGCGTCTCCGCCTGTTTGTGGAATATGGTGTGGGGCCCCGGCCGGACCCTCTATTATATTCTTCTTGACGGGTAGAGGTGTTACAATTTGGTATCAGCTTGTTGGTCGATCTCTTCCGAATTCGCGGACGAATTCTTTTGAGAGGGGGCGAGCACGTGTCAGTGCCATCGTTATAACACTTAATATGAACTCAAGATTGTCCACTTAGGAATGCAAATACACTTGTTTGGTGAACTTGTGTATTCTTTTGTATGATTGCCGTTTGTATTGGTCGTTAACCTGTGTAATTTACACATATAGAAGTGTTGCGGGGCAATCCGAACCACAACGTTCTGTTGAGAGTGCGGCACCAGCCGAGGTGCCCACAACTCCTCCATCCGCTGAAACAGTCCGTCTCATTACGGAAACGGTACTTGCGGTGATGAATGCTCAGCAAGCGGGGCAAGCACGTCCTGCAGTGGTGCCAACGCAAGCTGGGGTACGGCAAGAACCGATAGAAGCCGAAGTTGATCCGCGGGTAGCAGATCAACAATGGAAGCAATTCTTGAGCTTTAACCCTCCGCAGTTTCATGGGGCGGGTACACCGGCCCAAGCAGAGGATTGGCTTGTAAGAATCAAGAGGATTATGAGGGCTATCAGGGTTGAGGAGGAACAGAAAGTGATGTTAGCCACTTTCCTACTGGAAGGAGAGGCGCGATTGTGGTGGGATGAGATTGAACTGCATCACTTGGCCGGCAGGCAATTGGCAGAAATTACAATGGAAGAATTTTCTCGGTTGTTCTTAGCACAACATCTACCGATGCAGCAAAGGATATCAATGGAAATGGAGTTCCAACGGTTAGCACAGGGAGATCGAAGTGTGGATGACTACCTGCATGAGTTCACCCGGTTGGGAAGATATGCGGGCTCGATCTTCGCCGAAGAAGAGCGTAAGACTAGTCGGTTTTATGCGGGACTGCGAGATGAGCTAAGGTATTTGCTCTCGAGTTCTGTGAGTCAGGGATTCCAAGCCTTAGTCTGTACGGCTCGTTCTTTGGAGACGGATATGAAACGGGGGCAAGCAAAAGGAAACTTGGCGGTTGTGAAGCCGGAGTTTAAGCCGCCGCGTCCGGACAAGTTTGGCTACCGTAGGAGGTGGAATAAGAAGTCTAAGTCTTCTGGGCAAGCTCCTTCTGCGACTGTGACAGACACATCTGGGAATGGATCTCGTGCTTGTTATACGTGCGGGAAGGTTGGACACTTCGCACGTGAATGCCGATTTGGTCCTTCAAAGGGTGATAAGAAGACGGGAGCGTCTTATGCGGAGAAGGGGAAGACTGTGGTGGAGTCTTCTGCCTCGCACGCGCAGCCCAGGGTCTTCAACCTTGGACAACAAGAGGCGATCAAGCAGGCAGATGTCGTCACAGGTGCGCGTAGATTTTATATGCTTGTTTTGTTGTGCTGTGCTTGTTTTAATTGTAATGTTATAGGGTTTGTCCTTATACGAGAGTATCCGGCGCGAGCACTGTTCGACACAGGTGCTTCACATTCGTTTCTGTCTGAGGATTTTGTCTTGCGTGTCGGGGTGCCTATCCGGACCAAGACAGACAGTGTAAAGGTGTTGTTGCCTAACGGATGTTTGATGTGCGCGGATCGATCTTGCGGTCTTGAGGTCAAGATAGGAAGTCGGGAGTTCAAAGTGGAAACACTAGTATTGCCGATCAAAGAGTTTGATATAATCTTTGGTATGGACTGGCTTTCAGAGCAGCGTGCCTGTATTGATTGCACTTCAAAAGAGGTCACACTTGGGCAAAATACCGAACAAGAGACCAAGTTCATTGGTATGCAAGGGATGAGTGGGATGTTGTTATCCGCTCTCCAAGTTGTTAAGGCAGTTCGGAAGGGTGCGGAGTTGTTCTTCACACTCATAGAGGCGGTGGCGCCGAAGGCCAGTGTGAGTGAAGTACCGATTGTGTCGGAGTATGCGGATGTGTTTCCAAAGGACCTTCCAGGGTTACCTCCCCAAAGGGAAATCGACTTCGCTATCGAGCTGGTGCCGGGTGCAAAACCCGTGGCCCGTTCGCCGTATCGGGTAGCGCCAAAAGAAATGGCCGAACTGAAAGTTCAGTTGCAAGAGTTGTTGGAGCAGGGATATATACGCCCAAGTATGTCACCTTGGAGCGTGCCTGTTCTTTTTGTGAAAAAGAAAGACGGTGGTTTGCGACTATGTATTGATTATCGCGAACTGAACAAGCTGACGGAGAAAAACAAGTATCCAATTCCTCGGATCGATGACTTGTTCGATCAGCTAGCGGGCTCTACCGTCTATTCGAAGTTGGATTTGAAGTCCGGGTATTACCAGTTGCGGATTAGGGAAGGTGACATTCCCAAGACAGCGTTTGGCACACGCTATGGTCATTATGAGTTCACAGTGATGCCGTTCGGCTTGTGTAATGCGCCTTCGGTATTCATGGATCTCATGCATCGTACGTTCCGCGAATACCTGGATCTATTTGTGATTGTGTTTATTGATGATATTCTGGTATATTCACAATCGGAGGAAGATCATGCAAACCATTTGCGATTAGTATTGCATACCTTGCGAAGGAATAAGCTGTATGCCAAGTTCTCAAAGTGTGAGTTCTGGCTCTCGTCGGTGGCTTTTCTAGGCCATGTGGTAAGTGGAGAGGGCATAGCGGTGGATCCGGCTAAGATAAGTGCCATTCGGGATTGGCCAGTGTTATCTTCAGTGGCCGAAGTCAGGAGTTTCCTTGGACTGGCGGGTTACTATAGGAGGTTCGTGGGGAACTTCTCCCGGATTGCTTTGCCTCTGACTACGTTGACGAGAAAGGATCAGAAGTTCGTTTGGACGCCGGAGTGCGCACGAGCTTTTGAGGAGCTGAAGAATCGTTTGACCACGGCGCCCGTGTTGACGTCGCCATGTGGTACAGACGGATTTGAAATATATAGCGATGCGTCAGGAAGCGGCTTAGGCTGCGTTCTCCTGCAGTTTGGCAAGGTGATCGCTTATGGTTCACGTCAATTGAAAGTGCATGAGCGTAATTACCCCGTCCATGATTTGGAGTTGGCGGCGGTGATCTTTTCGCTAAAATTATGGCGGCATTATCTGTATGGAGTGAAAGTGGATATTTATACAGATCATAAAAGCTTAAAGTATCTGCTTGATCAAAAAGAGTTGAATATGCGACAAAGGAGGTGGATGGAATTCCTTGGGGATTTTACATTCGATATTCATTATGTTCCCGGAAAGGGAAATGTGGTCGCTGATGCCTTGAGTCGTCGGACTCCAGTACGGGCAAATTGGTTGCAGATACATGATGAGCGGTTAATCCAGGAGTTGGAAGCCTTGGAGATATCTTGTGTGGAAGGAGATTCTTCGACTGTTGCATGCGTGAGCTGGTTGGAGGTTCAGTGTGACCTTGCTGACAGAGTTCGGCGGGCAACGGAGTTGGATGAAAGTCTCCAACGCTATGCAAAGGAGGGATCTGGTGATCAGTTCTCCTGGGATGATGGCTTATTACGGAAGGATGGCCGATTGTGCGTCCCTAGTGCGGGTAAATTGCGGGAAGAACTGCTATATGAAGCACATTTTACAAAGTATTCAATTCACCCTGGGAGCACAAAAATGTACAAGGACATGAAGAAACTGTTCTGGTGGCCTGGTTTAAAGAAGGACATAGCCGCGTATGTGGCTAAATGTCGTACTTGTGCTTTGGTAAAGGCAGAATGTCAACGGCCGAGTGGTTTCCTGAAGTCGTTGCCGGTTCCGCAATGGAAGTTTGAGGATATTTCTATGGATTTCGTGCACGGATTGCCGAGATCTCAGCGTGGCCATGACTCAATCTGGGTGATTGTAGACCGGTTGACAAAGGTGGCTCATTTTATACCAAACAAGCGGGACGATTCAGTGGAAACGTTGGCAAAACTCTATGTGGAGCAGATAGTTCGATTGCACGGTGTTCCCCGGAGCATCGTAAGTGACCGAGATGGGCGCTTTACTTCAAAGGATTGGAGATTAGTTCATCAGATGTTGGGCACGAAGTTAGCATTCAGTACGGCCTTTCACCCGCAAACGGATGGCCAAACTGAACGAACCAACAGAACGATGGAGGATATGCTCCGTATGTGCGCCCTGGACTTCGGTAAGAAGTGGGAAGAACATCTTATTATGGTGGAGTTTGCCTATAATAATAGCTATCAAGCGAGTATAGGCATGGCCCCATTTGAAGCGCTGTATGGTCGCAAGTGTCGTACACCGCTAGCTTGGGCAGAAACTGGCGAGACTAAACTTTTAGGCAAAAAGGAAGTCGAGGATGCTACCTCAACAATACGCTCTATTCGAGAGAGGCTCTTAATAGCCCAAGATCGGCAGGCCAAGTATTACAATGCTAAGCACCGGAACGTGGAGTTCGCGGTGGGTGACTGGGTCTATTTAAAGATTAAGCCCTTCAAAGGCGTATCTCGGATTCGCCGGTTGAAAAAGCTAAGTCCGCGCTACCTTGGTCCGTTTGAAGTAGTGGAGCGAATTGGGGAAGCCGCCTATCGACTAGCTCTTTCATTGGAATTGAGTGGATTGCATGACGTGTTTCACATCTCGGTGTTACGCAAAGCAGTCAAGGATCCAGCTCATATAGTTGAAAATGATCGAGTGCCAGTTGAGTATGGGCTAACGACAAAGGTGAAGCCTATACGAATAGAGGATCGAGCCGAGAAACAGTTGCGGAACAAGGTAATCGGGATGGTCAAAGTCCGGTGGGACAATTGTGGCCGAGAAGAGCTAACATGGGAGCGCGAGCAGACCATGCGAGCCGAGTTTCCCGAGTTATTTTCGTAACTTGTTCACTCGTTGTATATGTAATAAAAACCCATAAGTGTTTTGTTATTTTTCTCCCTATTGTCTTCAAATTTCGGGACGAAATTTTATTAAGGGGGGAGGATTGTAACACCCCAAAAATCTCAAAATATGGTTGTACACAATTTTGGGTTGGAGGCTGTTAGACACGGCCTGGGACACGGGCGTGTCCCAGGGCGTGTCGGGTGTACACGGCCTGGGACACGGGCGTGTCCCAGGGCGTGTTCAGGCTGGTCGACGTTTGAGAGTCGACGATCGTCGAGCCTGGGACACGGCCTTCGACACGGGCGTGTCCCAGGGCGTGTTCGAATTAATTTTCGAAATTGACCTATTCAAGTCAGAGCCGGACACGACCTTGAACACGGCCTTGAACACGGGCGTGTGAGGCTGGACACGGGCGTGTCAGCTGCCGTGTTCCGACCCGTGTACTGGTTTTGGAAATCGGTGAGTACCGTGTAACAGGAGACACGGGCGTGTCTCATGACTGACACGGGCGTGTCAGGTTCGACACGGGCGTGTCGATGCCCGTGTTCTCGAATATTTCAGTCGGTGCGACTGCCGCGTGTGCCGCTTAAGGGTACACGGCCTGTGACACGGGCGTGTCACAGGCCGTGTCGGCCAAAAGAAAAGGGAATTTTCAGTAGATCGTGGCCCTTCATTTTCTTTAAATAAAATCCTATGGCTGGAGTTCATTCCTGGGCTGATAAGGCCGGGAAAAGGGGGGGAGAAGCTCATTCTTCTTTTCATCTTCTCTTTCTAAAGTAAGAGAGAGGTGAGAGCAAGGAGGAAGAAGAGGAAGTGGAGTCCGGCTGCCGGTGGTGCTACGGTGGTCCAAATTGCGAGCCGAGTTCGGATTTGCGAAGGCAACGCTGCTGCGAAAGCTTTCATCCGTCTCAAATTTCTCTTCATGGCTCCGAAGCGAACTCCTAGGGTAACGATTTCCTGCTTGGACATGTGAAGTCCTTAATTCCTGCATTGCATAGGGAAAACCCTTCCCCGCGAGTGTGCGGTGGGTTGTGGCGTCCCTTGGGGTAGATATGTGAAGTCCCCCTTGTTAGAGTCCGGAATTGGAGTACGGATCTAGGCATGCTGTGTGAAGCCCATCTGGACATGGTCTGGATTGGTGATGCTTGGTTGCATATCGGAGAAGACTCCGTGATCATTGCTTGTATGCATGATGGAAAGTACTGGAGGAAGTCCAGGAAGTGTTGAGAGTTGGACTCTCTTGTAGCCGTGAGTGCTACTTTGTGGAAGGTTGAGCCGTGAGGCTGCAACTAGGAAATGGTGGAACGGGCAAGGTGAAACTGTACCCGCGTCAGTCCAGGCGTGAGTCTGACGATGTGAGCAACGGGAAAGGTGGATCTGTACCCGCGTTATGGTTGTCTAACCTTGGGTGCTTAAGACCCTGTTAGGATCACATAGCGAGAGTCGACGGCCGGTGAGCCGATCAGACTAGAATGCTCATAGTGCGCCGTTATGTCTGGGACCTCTGAACGGTGTGAATGTGCCCTGAGTGCACGGAGCGTCGGGCCGTCGAGCCGACGTTTGTGATATGTGACTGTGCGGGCGTGCACGTCTTGCTTGAATTGCTATATATCATGTTGGATGAATGCTATGCAGGGATGGAATTCCGCTGCCCCGTGCCAGGGGCAGGGTCGTTATAATTGGTCAGCTGAATGCTGACCGTTGCCCTGTTTTGCCACCATTTGGTGGATTGGTTCTTACAGGTGCTGGAGGAGCTGGTCCAAGCGGGACTTAGCGGGCTGAAGCCCAAAGCTGCATTGCTGCCCTCGAAGGCATTGTTTTGTTTCTTTTCTTCATGTGTGGCCGGCCTGCGTGCCGATGTATGTAAACCACACTCTTGTTAAGAGAAACTGTTGTAAGGCCTTAAGGCCAGACTCTTTTGATGTATACTTTTATTCCTATGTTAGTGGACAATGTTGTTTTATCTTGAGTTCATTAATTCAACCGTGAAGCTTCCGCTAGAATGCTCTGTGTTAGGATGCGTTGGTTATGATATTATTTAGTAGCGTCTCCGCCTGTTTGTGGAATATGGTGTGGGGCCCCGGCCGGACCCTCTATTATATTCTTCTTGACGGGTAGAGGTGTTACACGTACCTCTCGTGGAAGCCCCAAGTCCTTAGCTCCGATGATGGTCCCGCTGTCAGGCTCTCACTAGCTGGCAGGTCAGGCGTACCTCTCGTGGAAGCCCAAGTCCTTAGCTCCGATGATGGTCCCGCTGTCAGGCTCTCACTAGCTGGCAGGTCAGGCGTACCTCTCGTGGAGGCCCAAGTCCTTAGCTCCGATGATGGTCCCGCTGTCAGGCTCTCACTAGCTGGCAGGTCAGGCGTACCTCTCGTGGAAGCCCCAAGTCCTTAGCTCCGATGATGGTCCCGCTGTCAGGCTCTCACTAGCTGGCAGGTCAGGCGTACCTCTCGTGGAAGCCCCAAGTCCTTAGCTCCGATGATGGTCCCGTTGTCAGGCTCTCACTAGCTGGCATGACAGGTTGACCCCTCGGGAGGCTAAGTATTTTCACCCCGAGGCTGTCTCGTCACCCAGGCTCCCATTAAGCTGGCATGACAGGTTGACCCCTCGGGAGGCTAAGTATTTTCACCCCGAGGCTGTCTCGTCACCCAGGCTCCCATTAGCTGGCATGACAGGTTGACCCCTCGGGAGGCTAAGTGTTTTCACCTCGAGGCTGTCTCGTCACCCAGGCTCCCATTAGCTGGCATGACAGGTTGACCCCTCGGGAGGCCAAGTGTTTTCACCCCGAGGCCGTCTCGTCACCCAGGCTCCCATTAGCTGGCATGACAGGTTGACCCCTCGGGAGGCTAAGTGTTTTCACCTCGAGGCTGTCTCGTCACCCAGGCTCCCATTAGCTGGCATGACAGGTTGACCCCTCGGGAGGCCAAGTGTTTTCACCCCGAGGCCGTCTCGTCACCCAGGCTCCCATTAGCTGGCATGACAGGTTGACCCCTCGGGAGGCCAAGTGTTTTCACCCCGAGGCCATCTCGTCACCCAGTCTCCCATTAGCTGGCATGACAGGTTGACCCCTCGGGAGGCTAAGTGTTTTCACCCCGAGGCCGTCTCGTCACCCAGGCTCCCATTAGCTGGCATGACAGGTTGACCCCTCGGGAGGCTAAGTGTTTTCACCCCGAGGCCGTCTCGTCACCCAGGCTCCTATTAGCTGGCATGACAGGCTAACTCCGCGAATACGTTGGGTTGGATGTTTCTTTCCGAGCTTGTGCCAACCTCGAAAAGAGCGGGGATTGTGTACAACCCCGTATTCGCAGAGCAGGGTCCCCCGGCGTGCGTAGCCTTAGTGTTAGGAAGGAGCGGGCGAGCCAGGCGTGCGGCCTGCGGCTCGCCCCGGGCGGCCTGCCCTTGCGGGCGAGCCAGGCGTGCGGCCTGCGGCTCGCCCCGGGCGGCCTGCCCTTGCGGGCGAGCCAGGCGTGCGGCCTGCGGCTCGCCCCGGGCGGCCTGCCCTTGCGGGCGAGCCAGGCGTGCGGCCTGCGGCTCGCCCCGGGCGGCCTGCCCTTGCGGGCGAGCCAGGCGTGCGGCTTGCCCCGGGCGGCCTGCCCTTGCGGGCGAGCCAGGCGTGCGGCCTGCGGCTCGCCCCGGGCGGCCTGCCCTTGCGGGCGAGCCAGGCGTGCGGCCTGCGGCTCGCCCCGGGCGGCCTGCCCTTGCGGGCGAGCCAGGCATGCGGCCTGCGGCTCGCCCCGGGCGGCCTGCCCTTGCGGGCGAGCCAGGCATACGGCCTGCGGCTCGCCCCGGGCGGCCTGCCCTTGCGGGCGAGCCAGGCGTGCGGCCTGCGGCTCGCCCCGGGCGGCCTGCCCTTGCGGGCGAGCCAGGCGTGCGGCTCGCCCCGGGCGGCCTGCCCTTGCGGGCGAGCCAGGCGTGCGGCCTGCGGCTCGCCCCGGGCGGCCTGCCCTTGCGGGTGAGCCATGCGTGCGGCCTGCGGCTCGCCCCGGGCGCCCTGCCCTTGCGGGCGAGCCAGGCGTGCGGCCTGCGGCTCGCCCAAGGGGTGGGGAGCATGGCTCGGCCCCTGGACCCCCTTGGGTCATGCTTTTACAGTCGTGCCCCCGGGATGGAAATTACCTCTCTACCCCCCGGTGTGGAGGCTTGCCATTGGCCCAAGGCCAACTGGTCGTAGGGGCATTTTGGTCATTTTCCCCTCAGGACTTGGAAAAACTATAAATAGACCCACATAGGTGCCTTTGGAGTGGATGAGATTTCCTTACCTCCTCCTCCCTTAGCTTCATCTTGGTAGAGTAGAGAGAGCTCTCCAAGGCGCCTAGCTCAGCCACTTGGTGAGGGAGGGGAAGTGTTCTCGCAACCTTCCGGGTGTGTGGTGGGACCTCCACGCTAGAGCCGAGGGTCTATTCCAAGTTTCCTGAGTCTTTGGTCCGTGACATCCCCCCGAGTGTAGTAGGTGTGAGGTCACCCCTTCCCCAAGGGTCGAACTCCACAGAGACCAAGTTTTTGGTTTCAACAATGAAGTGCACAAAGGAGGGCATTTGCTCAGCATGCCAGAAGGGCAAGCTAACCAAAACCTCCTTCATGGGCCTTGGGACTAAAGACTCTGTGAGGTGTTTATACCTCTTGCATATGGACTTGTTTGGTCCTATGCCTATTCATAGTCTTGGTAGGAAGATCTACACCTTTATGGTGGATGATGACTTCTACAAGTTTGCTTGGGTGTTCTTCCTCAAGAGAAAGAATGAGACCCTTGATATCTTCATCAAGTTTGTCAAGCAAATTCAGAATGAGTTTAGCAACTTTGTGGTCAAAATCAGAAGTGACAATGGGACTGAATTCTAGTCTGAAAGCATGACAAAAGTCTGTGAAGAGCATGGGTGTAATGGCCTGAAACTCAAATAAAGAACGGATGGCATTTTCAGGTCAGATTGGGTTCTGAGTAGGCTGACACGGCCTGTTACACGGGCGTGTCACAGGGCGTATCGTACTGGAAGTCGACATTTTTCCGAGAGGTCGACGATTTTCAGTCGATGAGCATCGACACTGGGAACACGGCCAGTGACACGGGCGTGTCACAGGGTGTGCCGTTCTTGAGGTCGACGTTTTTTCGAGAGGTCGATGATTGTCAGTCGACGAGCGTCGAGACTGGGCACATGGCCTGTGACACGGGCCTATCATAGGGCGTGTCCTGCTCAGGCAGTTTGGCGAGTTGTGTTGAGGTTGTTACATGGCCTGGGACACGGGCGTGTCCTAGGGCGTGTATAGAACATGGCAAGTTACACTGGCGTGTAACATGGCCGTGTCCAGTTCAGGACCTTTCGGTCCTGTTTTGATTGGTGCACACGACCCATGACACGGGAGTGTCACTTGAGACACGGGCATGTCCTAGGCCGTGTCACAGGCCGTGTCCTGTTCTGTAATTTCTGGTTTGACGATGAGTGAGGTAACACTGCCTTAGACACGGGCGTGTCACAAGCCGCGTTCGGCCCATGAAATTCTTTTTCAGGGCGAGTCATGGCCGTTCGTTTCCTTCAAATAGGATCTGATGGCTCAGCCTTTCCCCTGCAAGTATTTGGCCAGGAATAGGGTTTCAAACTCTCATTCCATTCAGATCTTTCTCTTTCTAAGGGTTAGAGAGAGGGGAGAGAAAGGAAGAAGGTGGAGGAGAGTTCCCGCCGCCGGAGAAGCTTCGGAGCCCCGTTTCTCGAGTAGAGTCCAAATCCGCGAAGGCAAGATCGTTGCGATGGTGTTCATCTGACCAAGTTCCTCCATGGATAGAAAGAGAGGTTGAAAGATAACGACACTTCTCCTCTTGGTTTTTAGGATGCATGCTTAACATTTCTTCTTTTCAGTTTTTGGGCTCCAGATCTCTCAAATGAGAGGGGTCTGGGTTTCCTTTGTTCAAGAGGAACCTCCGGGTCGATTGTGTCCGTCCCTGACATGTTTTTGCATTAGAGATCTGCTTCGTTAGTTGATTAGGCATTGTGGGTGAAACCTTAGTCGCGATAGTTAGTCCGACTCGATGATGTTGCATAGCGAGCCTTAAGGATTCGATATAAATCTGTTGCGGCAAGATGCCGTTGTGATGTATGCATTTTCCCCCTTTTCTTGAGTAAGTACTTGTAGCCGGAACCGGACAAGGTTAGCTCCTCATTAGCGGTAGATAGTTTCCTTGGAGCGCGGGAACGTTGCAGTACAAATGGTGGATTAGGGTGGGAAAGTTATGGTTGTGTTAGGCTAAGGAATGGCTATGTCTCCATGGTCGGCTTGCTATCCCATGACGTGCAAGTCATGTGGGGAGAGTGTCCCAGTGAGACTAGTCCCCTTATGTGAGACTAATGAGAATGCCAAGAGTAGGGAAAGCCTGGGCAATGAAGCCATGAGCGGGTGGGGTCCAGTATGGGTTCTTAGAATCGGTTTGTGTGTGAGACGGAATCCTGACGTGATAAGTCAGAATTTTCAAGCAAGCCCGGGTTTAAGACCCATGTGTGGGTGGGGCCTTGGCAAGATTTTCCGTATAGCGGCTTTTGGTCCGTTAGGGGCATTGTAGTCCCCTTTTGTTTTGTGGCTTTACGCCAATGGGGAAATGGAAGTACCTAGTTGATATGTTGATGTGCTAGTTGCATACGCTATAGGGTGCCTTGGGTGAAGCCCGGGTCTGCATACATGCTTTATGGTAGGCCCCTTTTTTGTTCTGTGCTCAACATAGAAAACGTGATTGTTGTGTGAGACATCCAAACCTATTTTAAAACTTTACATTTTTATGTATATGGTATACGAAGTGCTGAATTGCAGGTTAGAGGGGTACCCCGGGGTCCGTTAGGGGCGGTCAGGAGGAGATGTGTTTGTTACACAGTAGAGGTCAACCTTTGCTAACCCACGTTACTAAAAATTTTTACAGGGCAAGGATCACAAGAGGGAGCAAGTGCACCGACTGAAAAGCCCTAAGCCTTATGAAGTGTTTGTCGTGCTTTCTAGCTTGTTTCCTTTTGATTGTATGCTTCATGTTTTGGTATTTTCCGGCTTGCATGCCGAGGTAGCATAGGAGTAATGTTGTACGTTGATATTTGACCTTGTGGTCTTTTTTGTTTTGGACTCTTTTATTGTAAGGCCAAAAGGCCATGGTGATACTGCTGTTTTTGTAGGGGATAACTTCGAGTTGTTTGGTTTATTTCCGCTGTGTTTTGTTCTGAGTTTTGAGATTGGGTACTTAATATCATCTTTTAATGCCAAAGCTGTGGAATCTGTATGTTGTGGTGCCCCGGCTGGACCCATATTATACGGTCAGTATAGGGGAGGTGTTATAATTTGGTATAAGAGCTAGGTTAGCGTTCCAAGGAGAGGATTCGTGGTCGACAGTCATAATCGAATCACGTGTAAGAAGTTATCCACATAGGAGTATCGCGGGAACATGAGTGTCCTTGTGTTTGAGTCTTGCTATTAGAGAATGATTTGTGTTTACCTTGCTTGTGTAATGAGTGCAAGCAATGAGGCGGGAACGTAGAGGCCAAGATAAGAGCTTTCGGCGAGCAGCGCTACTCCACAGGGTCCTTTAGGCATAGGGGTAACCCCGGCCGATTTTTGCCGCATGCTTGCAAAAGCAATGGTGGCATCCCAAGCTACAGCAACAACACAAGTAGCAACCCCCGTTTCTCAGGTAGCAACTCCTTCTACCACGGATACAGCGATGGACGCGCCGGGCGGAGAAGCAAGACGAGTAGAGCCGTTGGCTAAAAGGGTGATTGTGGGGCAAGGGGACTGGCAAATGAAGTATTTTCTGAGCTTTCATTCTCCAACATTCAAGGGAGTCGGTACGCCGACTGATGCAGAGGATTGGTGGGCCGGATTCAGGAACTTTTGAGGGCGGCAAAGACGCTAGAAGAGAAGAAGGCTGAGTTTGCAGCCTTGATGTTGGAAGGAGACGCCAAGTTGTGGTGGGTGAGCCATAGTGGCCGGCAGTTTCCTGGACACACCCCGTCAATTGATGAGTTTTGGAATGCTTTTCTGAAGAAGTACATTCCAGCGTCGACAAGGTTATCCCTCCAAAGGCAATTTCTGTACTTGGTGTAGCAAGACAAGACTGTGGATGAATATGTTCAGGAATTCACTTGATTGGGTCGTTATGCGGGAACAACCATGGCGGACAATAAGGAGAGGGACAACCTCTTCTACCACAGATTGAGGGAGAACCTAAGGAAGCCACTCATATCTGTGAAACACGCAGGTTTCAATGAGTTGGTTGAGGCGGCCAGAATTTTGGAGAGCGATATGGAGCGAACCCAGCGCCGCAAGGGTTTCACACCCAAGCAAGGGGAAGGGAAGCCTTCTCAATCCCAAGGAAAGTCTGAAGGGAGTAGATAGAAGAAAAAGCCTCACCCGTACAAGTCCGGTGAGAAAAGCAACTGGACATCCGGAGGATCTCGCTCTAAGGGACCTCTGACGTGCTTTAATTGTGGCAAGATGGGGCACATAGCTTGATTTTGTACTCGAGGAGGCACTGAGCAAGAGTCAAGACAGGAGCAGACTGTGCGCTCCGGCCCCAGTGCCGCAGAGAAAGGGAAGATGGCGGAGACGAGCGCTTCTCGGTTCCAACCGGTGGAACCGAGGGCCTACAACCTTGGGCAGCAGGAAGCGATCCGTCAACCCGATGTGGTGACAGGTATGGGGTTCATACTTTCAAGCCGTTTATGTTTGTTTCATGTGTTTAGGCTTTGTGATAGTTTTTGGATACCCCGCTAGGGTATTGTTTGATACGGGAGCTTCACACTCCTTCCTTGCGGGAAGCTTTATCCAGAGGAATGGAGTTGAGTCATTCTCAACAAACAGAGTTGAAGGTGCGCATGCCCAATGGGTCATACATGACTACCAGGGCTAAGGGACGCATTTGTTGGAACTTAGACGGAGTCGACTTCATGTTGATAACGGCAGTCCTACCGTTTGTGGAGTTTGATGTAATATTGGGAATGGACTGTCTAGCAGAGCAGTGTGCCAGTATTGACTGCCTATCCAAGGTGGTAACCCTGAGGAGCGAAGGGCAAGCGGAAGTTAAGTTTGAGGGTCTTCACGGAGAGGCCTATTCCCTAGTTTCAGCCATGTAGTTAGTGCGGGTAGTTAACCAGGGAGGGGTAGCTCTTGTAACGTTATTGGAGGTTAGCCTTTCTAAGTTATCCCTTGGAGAAGTACCCGTAATGGCATAATTCAAGGATGTGTTTCCTGAGGAGCTACCTGGAGCACCTCCTCGACGGGAGATTGATTTCACTATTGAGTTAGTGCCAGAGGCTAGGCCGGTGTCACGTCCACCTTTTAGGATGGCACCAAAAGAGTTGGCCAAACTCAAAGTACAGTTATAGGAACTGTTGGAGAAGGGGTATATCAGACCCAGTTCTTCACCGTGGAGTGCGCCAGTGTTGTTTTTGAAGAAGAAAGACGGTAGTATGCGGTTTTGCATAGACTACCGAGAGTTGAATAAACTGACTATCAAGAATAAGTATCTGATTCCTCAGATAGACAATCTGTTCGACCAGTTGGTGGGGTCAGTGGTGTATTCTAAGTTAGAACTAAAGTCAGGATACTATCAGTTGCGAATTTGAGATGAGGAAATACCCAAGACAACGTTTGGTATGAGGTATGGTCACTTTGAGTTCTCGGTGATGTCGTTCGGGCAGACGAACGCACCATCCATTGTAATGGACTTGATGAACTGAGTATTTTGCAAATACTTGGACTCTTTTGTAGTCATCTTTATTGATGACATTGTTGTGTACTCTAAGTTAGAGGCGGAGCACGAGACTCACTTAAGATTTGTCTTGCAAGTGTTGAGAGAGAACCAACTTTATACAAAGTTCTCAAAGTGCGAGTTTTGGTTAGAGAAGGTGGCATTTTTAGGCCATGTAATTAGTGGGGATGGGGTGGCGGTAGATCCAGCAAAAGTGGAAGCCATCAGGGATTGTCTAGTTTTGAGGACTGTGGAGGAAGTCCGAAGTTTTCTTGGACTAGTCGGGTACTATCGAAGGTTCGTGGAGAACTTTTCGCAGATAGCTCTACTCCTCACTTCACTAAATCATAAGGATCAGAAGTTCGTGTGGACTCAGGAGTGCAATCAGGCATTTGACACCCTAAAGGAAAGGTTGATGATAGCTCTAATACTAAGTCTACCGAAAGGGACTAAGGGTTTTCAAATTTTCAGCGACGCATCCGGATGCGGTTTGGGGTGCGTATTGATACAATATGGCAGCATGATCGTCTTTGGGTCTAGGAAGCTGAAGCCTCACGAGAGGAATTACCCCATTCATGACTTGGAATTGGCGGCGGTAATTTTTGCGCTAAAATGGTGGGGGCACTACGTTTTTGGTGAGAAAGTGGAGATCTTCACGGACCACAAAAGTCTGAAGTATCTCCTAGATCAGAAGGATTTGAATATGTGGCAGCGCAGGTGGGTTGAGTTTCTTGGAGACTACGAGGTGGAGATTCAGTATACGCCAGGAAAAGCCAATGTGGTGGCTGATGCCTTGAGTAGAAAATACTCTGGGCAAGGGAATTGGATCGAAGATCATGATGAGCGATTGAGGTGGGACTGGGAGTCCCTTGGCATGAAATGTGTAGCCAGAGGCGATTCTAGTGCGGATCAGTTGAACTGGATTGAAATGCAGAACGATTTGTCTGATCGTATTCGGGAAGCGACCCGTTTGGATGCGGAGTTCCAACCATTTGTGGAGGAAGATAAAAAGGGCGAGTCTAGTGCCTGGGAGATGATTGTTGGGATTCTGAGGAAGGGTGATAGGATTTGTGTACCGTATTTCGGCAAGCTCCGTGAGGAGTTGATGTTTGAGGCCCACTTCACAAAGTACTCCATTCACCCGGGCAATACAAATATGTACTTGGATATGAATAAATCATATTGGTGGCCTGGTCTGAAGCGAGACATAGCTTTGTACGTGAGTCGGTGCCAAACTTGTGCCTTGGTGAAGGCCAAGTGTCAGAAGCCGGGCGGGTTCTTGAAGCCTCTTCCTATCCCCGAGTGGAAATTTTATGACATCTCCATGGATTTTGTGCATGGATTACCTAGATCGCAGCAGGGTAACGATGCAATTTGGTTGATCGTGGATCGCTTGACCAAAGTGGCACACTTAATTCCAAATCGGAAGGATAAAAGCGTGGAGAAGTTAGTGGAATTGTATGTTCGCAACATTGTGCGACTACATGGAATTCCTAAGAGCATAGTTTGTGATCGAAATGGACGTTTCACGTCTAAGGACTGGAGGTTGGTTCAGAAGAGTCTGCGCACGAAGCTCAAGTTCAGTACAGCTTTCCATCCTCAAACTGATGGGCAAACCGAAAGAACGAACCGTACTATGGAGGATATGCTGAGGATGTGTACTCTTGACTTCGACAAGAAATGGGAGGATCACCTCTTCATGGTAGAGTTCTCGTATAACAACAGTTACCAAGCAAGTATAAAGATGGCTCCATACGAAGCTCTGTATGGGAGGCGGTGTCGAACACTGATGTCTTGGACAGAGGCGGGAGACAACAAGCTTTTGGGAAAAGAAGTGGCAGCTGATGCATGTGAGTTGGTGCGAACCATTCAAGAGCGCATGAAGGTGGGTCAAGATCGGCAAGCAAAAAATTTTAATGCTCGCCATAAGAATATGGAATACATGGTCGGCGACTGGGTTTATCTGAAGATCAAGCCGTTCAAAGACATTTCGCGGATTCGCCGACTCAAGAAGTTGAGTCTGAGGTTTTTGGGACCGTTCGAGGTGATAGAACGTGTGGGAGAAGCTGCGTATTGGTTGGCATTGTCCACGGAGCTGAGTGGGTAACACGATGTCTTTCATGTCTCCGTCTTGAGGAAAGCTTTGGTAGAGGCTAGTGTGGTGATCGAATCGGCATCAGTGCTGATAGAAGAGAACTTGAGGACGCGAGTTTGTCCAATTAGTATAGAAGATTCAGAAATTCGGAAGTTGCGGAACAAGGAGGTTAAACTTGTAAAATTTCTATGGGACAACTGTGGTTGTGAGGAGCTTTCGTGGGAGAGAGAGAAGGCCATGCTTGAGGAGTACCCCGATCTTTTCTTCTCAAGTACCGTTTAAGTTTTGTGTACTTTCTATTTAAATTTCGGGACGAAATTCTTTTAAGGGGGGAGGAATTGTAATGCCCAGAAAATCAAAAGAAGAACAGATGGAATTTTCAGGACAGATTGGGTTTTTAGTAGGCTGACATGGCCTGTGACACGGGCGTGTCACAGGGCATGTCGTGCTGGAGGTCGACATTTTGCCGAGAGGTCGATGATTTTCAGTCGACGAGCATCGACATTGGGAACATGGCTTGTGACACGTGCGTGTCACAGGGCATGTCGTGCTTGAGGTCGACATTTTTTAAAGAGGTCTACGATTTTCAGTCGACAAGCTTCGAGATTGGGCACAAGGCCTGTGATACGGGCGTGTCACAGGGCATGTCCTGCTCGGGCAGTTTTGTGAGTTGTGCTTAGGCTGTTACACAGCCTGGGACACGGGCGTGTCCCAGGGATTGTCTAGCACACGACATGTGACACCGTCGTGTCACATGGACGTGTCCTATTCAGGACGTTTCGGTCCTATGTCGGTTGAGGCACACGGCCCATGACACGGGCGTATCACTTGAGACACGGGAGTGTCCTAGTCCGTGTCACAGGCTGTGTCCTATTCTGTAATTTCTGGTTTGACGGCGAGTGAGGGAACACGGCATTGGAAACGGGCGTGTCACAAGCCGTGTTCGGCCTGGGAAATTCTTTTTCAGGGCGAATCATGGATGTTCGTTTCCTTCAAATAGGATCTAACAGCTCAGGCTTTCCCCTGCAAGTATTAGGACGAGAATAGGGTTTCAAACCCTCTTTCCAATTAGATCTTTCTCTTTTTAAGGGTTAAGGAGAGGGGAGAGTAAGGAAGAAGGTGGAGGAGAGTTTCAGCCGCCGGATAAGCTTCAGAGCCCCGTTTCTCGAGCGGAGTCCAGATCCGCGAAGGCAAGATCATTGCGGTGGTGTTCATCCGACCAAGTTCCTCCATGGCTAGAAAGAGAGGTAGAAAGGTAACGACATTTCTCTTCTTGGTTTTTAGGATGCACGCTTAACATCTCTTCTTTTCAGTTTTTGGGCTCCAGATCTCTCAAATGAGAGGGGTCTGGGTTGCCTTAGTTTAAGAGGAACCTCTAGGTCGATTGTGTCCGTCCCTGACATGTTTTTGCATTAGAGATCCACTTCGTTAGTGGATTAGGCATTGTGGGTGAAGCCGTAGTCGCGACCGTTAGTCCGACTCGGTGATGTTGCATATCGATCCTTAAGGATTCGGTAGAAATCCGTTGCAGCAAGATGCCGTTGTGATGTATGCGTTTTCCCCCTTTTATTGAGTAAGTACTTGTAGCCGGAACCAGACAAGTTTATCTCCGCATTAGCGATAGATGGTTTCCTTGGTGCGCGGGAACATTGCAGTACAAATGGTGGATTAGGGTGGGAAAGTTATGGTTGTGTTAGCCTAAGGCGTGGCTATGTCTCCGTGGTCGGCTGGCTATCCCATGACGTGTAAGTCATGTGGGGAGAGTGTCCCGATAAGACTAGTTCCCTTCTGTGAGACTGACGAGAACGCCAAGCGTAGGGCAAGCCCGGGGAATGAATCCATGAGCGGGTGGGGTCCAATAAGGGTTCTTAGAATCGGTTTGTGTGTGAGACGAAATCCTGATGCGAGAAGTCAGAATTTGCAGGCAAGCCCAGGTTTAAGACCCATGTGCGGGTGGGGCCTTGGCAAGATTTTCTGTGTAGCAGCTTTTGGGCCGTTAGGGGCATTGTAGTCCCCTTTTGTTTTACGGCTTTACGCCAGTGGGGAAATGGAAGTAACCAGTTGGTATGATGATGTGCTAGTTGCATACGCTATAGGGTGCCTTGGGCGAAGCCCAGGTCTGCATACATGCTGCATAGTAGGACCCTTTTTGTTCTGTGCTCAACATAGAAAACGTGTTTGTTGTATGAGACATCCAAACCTGTTTTAAACCTTTACATGTTTATGTATATGGTATACGAAGTGCTGACTTGCAGGTTGGAGGGGTACCCAAGGGTTTGTCAGGGGCGGCCGAGAGGAGAAGTGTTGGTTATACAGTAGAGGTCAGCTTTTGCTTGTAACGACCCCATCTGTTACATGACGTATAGTAGAAGGTCCGGCCGGGGCCCCACACTATATGCCACAAACAGACGATGAGGTCACAGGATAATACCAAACCATACACGCATCCTAACTCAGAGCATGCTAGCGGAAGCTTTAAGTTGTAAATTGAACTCTAACCAGGAATGTCCAATATATAATCCACAGTTATATATACAGCCACGGAATGTACAATAAAGGTGAAAGGTTGGCCATAAGGCCTTACAGTTCCTCTTTCCATACAACATGGATTACAAACATCGGCGCGCAGGCCGGCCATACATGAGGAAAAGCAAAACAAACAAAACCATTTGCGCAGCCGTCAAGGGCTAGCCGCAGCAGCAGCAACAACAGTAGGGCTCCAGCCCTTCATTTACCACTTGGCTCGCCAGCACCTGCATAGGGACAATCCACCCAAACGGTGGCAAATACAGCAACGGTCAGCATTCAGCTGACCCAATTATAACAATCCTACCCCTTTCTCGGGGCAGTAGCATTCTTTCCCTGCACAGCATGGTATCAACAATAGCAACTATGTGCGCGCAGGCATATTCAAGCCATCACAACCGTCGGCCACACAGCCCGACAGTTCGTGCACTCAGGGCACATTCTTGGTGCACCGGAAAACCAGGGTCAACACCACCGTTTACACGGTATTGAGCATTCTAGTCTTTTTGGCGTGCGGGCCTAAGACTCTCATTATGCGCTCCAACGAAACCTATAACCAGGCTTACCAGTCGGACGGACATAACGCAGGTACGGATCAGCCACCCCCCATTGCTCAAGTCGCCGTGCCACCTCGAATACAGAAGTATCCATGGCAATTTATAGGCGCGGGTCGGTTTCACCTTTCCAGTTCGGCAATCTGCCTTTTCATCGAGTTGCAGCCCAACGGCTCAACCTCACACAAAGTGGCAACGCACAGCCACAAGAGTTGTATCCAACCCTCTTCATTTCCTAGACTTCATCCAGTACTTCCTACTGCACCAAGCAACAGGTAGGCACAAGGCAAACAAGCTATAACCACAGAGTCTTCTCCGATATGCAAACAAGCATCACCAATCCAGACCAGCATGTCCAGATGGGCTTCACACAGCATGCCTAGATCCGTACTCCAATTCCGGACTCTAACAAGGGGGACTTCACATATCTACCCCAAGGGATGCCACAACCCACCGCATACTCGCGGGGAAGGGTTTTCCCTATGCAATGCAGAAAAGAAGGACTTCACATATCCAAGAAGGGAGATCGTTACCCTTGACGATCTCTTGGGAGCCATCGAAATCTAGCGGGTGAGAAAGAACCGCAGCAGCTTTGCCTTCACAACGCTGGCCTCGGATCTCGAATCGGACCACGGGAGCTCCGCCGGTGGCTTGCTCTCCTCCTCCTTCTTCTTCCTCCTCTCTCTTTCTCTCTTCACTTAACCAAATGAAGAATGAACTCTTCATCAGCCTCTGGTGACTTAAGCCAGCAAGGAATCACCTGAGCCTTTGGATCCAAAGAGAGAAAATGAACGGCCACGATTTTCCCAAAATCCCACTTTTTTGGCTGACACGGCCTGTAACACGCCCGTGTCACAGGCCGTGTACCCTTAAGCGGCACACGTGGTACTCGTACCGACTGAACTTTACCAGAACACGGGCATCGACACGCACGTGTCGAACCGGACACGCCCGTGTCAATCATGTGACACGCCCGTGTCACCCCTGCCTCATCGAGCTCCAAAACCAACCAGCAGTACACGGGTAGGCATACGGCATCGGACACGCCCGTGTCAAATCTGACACGGCCGTGTTCAAGGCTTGGTTCCGGGCCGTGTAATCTTCTGACTCAATCCGGCATTTTCTTGAGTGACACGCCCGTGTCCCAGGCCGTGTACCCCTGACACGCCTTGGGACACGCCCGTGTCCCAGGCCGTGTCAAACAACCTGCATCTCAAAAACCAGATTTGAGATTTTTGGGGTGTTATAATCCTCCCCTCCTTAATAAAATTTCGTCCCGAAATTTGACACGGTAAGGAAACAAGCAAATACAATGCTATAACTTGATAACTTTTTATAGCAAAAGGTACACGGTCTACAGTTTATACAAACAGCTCGGGAAATTCAGCTCGCATGGTCTGCTCTCGCTCCCATGTTAGCTCTTCACGGCCGCAATTGTCCCATTGGACTTTGACCATCCCGATCACTTTGTTCCGCAACTGTTTCTCGGCTCGATCCTCGATCCGAATGGGTCGAACCCTCGTCGATAGCCCATACTCGACCGGTACCCGATCATTCTCTACTACTTGAGCTGGATCCTTAATAGCCTTACGAAGTACTGAGATGTGAAATACATCATGTAATCCACCCAAGTCCGCTGAAAGTGCTAGTCGATAAGCAGCTTCCCCAACTCGCTCCACCACCTCAAATGGACCAAGATACCTCGGACTTAGCTTTTTCAACCACCGAATCCGAGAAACGCCTTTGAAGGGCTTGATCTTCAAATATACCCAATCACCCATCTCGAACTCCATGTTCCGGTGTTTGGCATTGTAGTACTTTGCTTGACGATCTTGGGCTATCAATAGCCTCTCCCAAATAGAGCGTATAAGCGAGGTAGCATCTTCGACTTCCTTTTTCCCACTCAGCTTAGATTCGCCTGCTTTTGCCCAAGCTAACAGTGTATGGCATTTACGACCATACAAAACCTCAATTGGTGCCATACCGATGCTCGCTTGGTAGCTATTATTATAGGCAAATTCTACAAGAAAAATATAATCTTCCCACCTCTTACCAAAGTCTAGGGCGCACATGCGGAGCATGTCCTCCATCGTCCTGTTGGTTCGTTCAGTCTGGCCATCTATTTGGGGATGAAAGGCCGTACTAAACGCTAATTTTGTACCCAATGTTTGATTAACTAGCCGCCAATCATTCGATGTGAACCGCCCATCACGGTCACTGACGATGCTCCGAGGAACACCGTGCAATCGAACAATCTGCTCCACATAGAGTTTGGCCAAGGTTTCCACTGAATCGTCTCTTCTATTTGGAAGGAAGTGCGCCACATTTGTCAACCGGTCCACAATCACCCAGATTGAATCATGTCCGCATTGCGATCTCGGCAACCCGTGCACGAAATCCATCGAAATGTCATCGAACTTCCATTCTGGAATGGGTAACGACTTCAGGAAACCGCCAGGCTTCTGGCATTCTGCTTTCACCAAAGCACAAGTATAGCATTCCGCCACATAACGTGCTACATCTTTCTTTAGTCCGGGCCACCAGAACAGCTTTTTCAGATCTCTGTACATCTTTGTGCTTCCTGGGTGAACTGAGTACTTTTCAAAGTGAGCTTCGTACATCAACTCTTCCCTCAGTTTACCCATACTCGGGACGCACACTCGACCATTTCTTCGTAACAAACCATTATCCCAAGAGAATTGGTCTTCCGGCCCATCTTTAGCATAGCGCTGGAGACTTTCATCAAGCTCCGTTGCTCGCCGAACTCTGTCCGTAAGGTCATATTGAACCTCCGTCCAGTTCAAGCATGCATCGGTCGACGAACCCTTGTCAACACAAGATATCTCCAATGCTTCCAATTCCTGGATTAAACGCTGATCATGCCTCTGCAACCAGCTTGCCCGTACCGGAGCCCGACTCAAAGCATCAGCGACCACATTTCCCTTCCCGGGCGTATAGTGAATCTCGAAGGTGTAGTCCCCAAGGAACTCCATCCATCTTCGTTGTCGCATATTCAGATCCTTCTGATCCAATAAGTACTTTAGGCTTTTGTGATCTGTATAGATGTCCACTTTAACGCCATAAAGATAGTGCCGCCACAACTTGAGCGCAAAGATTACCGCCGCCAACTCCAAATCATGGACGGGGTAATTCCGATCATGCACTTTCAACTGGCGCGAGCCAAAAGCAATCACTTTACCAAACTGCAGAAGAACGCAGCCTAAGCCGCTCCCAGAAGCATCACTATAGATCTCATAGCCATCTGTACCACATGGCGATGTCAACACAGGCGCCATGGTCAAACGACTCTTCAGGTCTTCAAAAGCTCGCGCGCACTCCGGTGTCCAGATGAACCTTTGATCTTTTCTCGTCAGCGTGGTCAGAGGTAAAGCAATCCGTGATAAGTTTTCCACAAACCGTCTATAGTAGCCCGCAAGCCCAAGGAAGCTCCTGACCTCGGCCACTAAAGACATCACTGGCCAATCTCGAATGGCACTTATCTTCAACGAATCCACTGCGATACCTTCTCCACTTACCACATGGCCTAAAAAGGCTACTGAAGTGAGCCAGAACTCACACTTTGAGAACTTGGCATAAAGCTTATTCCTCCGCAGGGTATGCAAGACCAACCGCAAATGGTTTGCATGATCCTCTTCCGACTGAGAGTATACTAAGATGTCATCGATAAATACAATCACGAACAAATCCAAGTACTCTCGGAACGTTCGATGCATTAGATCCATAAATACCGAAGGCGCATTATATAGGCCAAACGGCATTACCGTGAACTCATAATGACCGTAGCGTGTTCCAAACGCCGTCTTGGAAATGTCACCTTCCCGAATCCTCAACTGATAATATCCCGATTTCAAATCCAACTTGGAATAGACCGTTGATCCTGCCAACTGATCAAATAGGTCATCAATCCGTGAAATCAGATATTTGTTTTTCTCCGTCAGCTTATTCAATTCGCGGTAGTCAATACATAACCGTAAACTACCGTCTTTCTCTTTCACAAATAGAACAGGCGCACTCCAAGGTGACATACTTGGGCGTATGTATCCCTGCTCCAACAACTCATGCAATTGGACTTTCAATTCAGCCATCTCTTTTGGCGCGACGCGATATGGTGAGCGGGCCACAGGTTTAGCACCTAGCACCAACTCAATAGAGAAGTCAATCTCCCGCTGGGGTGGTAACCCAGGAAGATCTTTAGGAAACACATCGGCAAACTCTGACACAACCAGAACTTCACCGACACTGGCCTTTGGCTCAACAGCTTGAATTAGCGTGAAGAATAACTCCGCGCCCTTCCGAACAGCATTGACGACTTGGAGCGCAGACAACAAAGTCCCGCCAACTCCTCACATACCAGCGAACTTCGTCACAAGTCTGGTATTCTGGCCCAGTGTGATTTCCTTGGAGTTGCAATCAATAAAGGCACGCTGCTCCGAGAGCCAGTCCATGCCTAAGATCACATCAAACTCCGATAACGGTAGCACAGCTGCACTCAAACCGAAATCCTGACTTCCTATTTGAACATCCACATCGCAAGCCCTAACCGCAAGCATCACACAGCCATTCGGCAATAGCACCCTTGTACTATCAACCGTCACATGACTCGGCACCCCAATCCGAGATACGAAGTCCTCAGACAGAAAAGAATGCGAAGCACCCGTATCAAATAGGGCTCTCGCCAGATTATTCCGAATTAGGACAAAGCCTGCAGCACACACACATCATGCACAAGCTACACATAACCAAATGCAATAGCACTTAAGCAAATAAACTCGTACCTGTGACGACGTCACTTTGCTTAATCGCCTCCTGCTGACCAAGGTGATTGATTCGGGGCTGTGCCTGGGACGCAGAGGAATCAACCACCGCTTTGCCCTTCTCAGCATAAGACGCACCCGTCTTCTTTTCCCCTTTGGGCTGAACAACCCGACAATCACGGGCTAGATGCCCCACCCGGCCACACGTAAAGCATGTACGAGTCTCCGGCCTTGACGTCGCCCCCGACACAACGGTCGTAGACACTTGCCCAGACGGCTTGGACCTCTTGCCCCGTTTCTTCTGGTAGAACGATTTGCTAGGGCGAGGTGCTTGAAACTCTGGCTTTGACACAACCAAGCCCTTGTTCCCTTGCACCCGTCTCATGTCCTTTTCCAACGCACATGCAGTATCAACCAACGCCTGAAACCCTTGGTTCACTGAACTCGAAAGCAGGAACCTCAACTCGTCCCGCAATCCTATATAGAACCTATTCGTTTTCCTTTGGTCATCCGCGAAGATTGTTCCCGCATACCGTCCCAACCTTGTAAACTCATGTAGGTAGGTATCCACGCTATCTTCTCCTTGCTTTAACCGTTGGAACTCATTTTCCATGGCAATGCGTTGCGCCGCTGGGACATGCTTCGCCAGAAATATTCGAGAGAACTCCTCAATCGATACTTGCGTTAATTGCCTGCCCGCCAAATGGTGTACCTCAACCTCGTCCCACCACAACCGCGCCTCTCCTTCGAGCATGAAGGTGGCTAAGGTGACCTTTAGAGTTTCCTCCGCCCTGATCGCTGTCAGTATCCGCTTGACACGGGATAACCAATCCCAGTCCCGTAAACGTAGGCGGACTGAAGCTCATGAATTGCTTCAACTGTCGGTCAGCTGCTCGTGGATCGACAGTCTCAACCGGCTCGGGTCTTACATCAACACGAACTGGCACTACTGTCGGCTGCGCTTGCCCGGTCGGCTGAATCATGGCAAATAGAGCCTCAGCAACTAAGCGAACACTTTCCGCAGATGGAGGAGGTTTTGGCACCTCAGCTGGTGCCGCACTCTCATCAGAGCATTGGGGCTCAGACTGCCCAGCACCACTACGCGTCACCTATAGGTGGACAAGACACACATTAGCGATCGTATGCAAGCAAAACAACAGAAAAGGAACGTGCAGATTCCTCAAACAAGATTATGTACATTCCTTAGTGGACATTCCAGAGTTCATTAGCGTTACAGCAGGGCGTACAAACACGCGCTCGCCACCCCATAAAAGAATTCGACCACGAATTCGAAAGAGGAAGACCGAACGAAGCTGATACCAAAATGTAATGACCCCATCCGTTACATGACGTATAGTAGAAGGTCCGGCCGGGGCCCCACACTATATGCCATAAATAGACGGTGAGGTCACAGGATAATACCAAACCATACACGCATCCTAACTCAGAGCATACTAGCGGAAGCTTTAAGTTGTAAATTGAACTCTAACCAGGAATGTCCAATATATAAACCACAGTTATATATACATCCATGGAATGTACAACAAAGGTGAAAGGTTGGCTTAAGGCCTTACAGTTCCTCTTTCCATACAACATGGATTACAAACATCGGCGCGCAGGCCGGCCATACATGAGGAAAAGCAAAACAAACAAAACCATTTGCGCAGCCTTCAAGGGCTAGCCGCAGCAGCAGAAGCAACAACAGTAGGGCTCCAGCCCTTCATTTACCACTTGGCTCGCCAGCACCTGCATAGGGACAATCCACCCAAACGGTGGCAAATACGGCAACGGTCAGCATTCAGCTGACCCAATTATAACAATCCTACCCCTTTCTCGGGGAAGTAGCATTCTTTCCCTGCACAGCATGGTATCAACAATAGCAACTATGTGCGCGCAGGCACATTCAAGCCATCACAACCGTCGGCCACACGGCCCGACAGTCTGTGCACTTAGGGCACATTCTTGGTGCACCGGAAAACAAGGTTCAACACCACCGTTTACACGGTATTGAGCATTCTAGTCTTTTTGGCGCGCGGGCCTAAGACTCTCATTATGCGCTCCAACGAAACCTATAACCAGGCTTACCAGTCGGACGGACATAATGCAGGTACGGATCAGCCACCCCCCGTTGCTCAAGTCGCCGTGCCACCTCGAATACAGAAGTATCCATGGAAATTTATAGGAGCGGGTCGGTTTCACCTTTCCTGTTCGGCAATCTGCCTTTTCATCGAGTTGCAGCCCAACGGCTCAACCGCACACAAAGTGGCAACGCACGACCACAAGAGTTGCATCCAACCCTCTTCATTTCCTGGACTTCATCCAGTACTTCCTGCTGCACCAAGCAACAGGTAGGCACAAGGCAAACAAGCTATAACCACGGAGTCTTCTCCGATATGCAAACAAGCATCATCAATCCAGACCAGCATGTCCAGATGACCTTCACACAGCATGCCTAGATCCGTACTCCAATTCCGGACTCTAATAAGGGGGACTTCACATATCTACCCAAGGGATGCCACAACCCACCGCATACTCGCGGGGAAGGGTTTTCCCTATGCAATGCAGAAAAGAAGGACTTCACATGTCCAAGAAGGGAGATTGTTACTCTTGACGATCTCTTGGGAGCCATCGAAATCTAGCCGGTGAGAAAGAACCGCAGCAGCTTTGCCTTCACAACGCTGGCCTCGGATCTCGAATCGGACCACGGGAGCTCCGCCGGTGGCTTGCTCTCCTCCTCCTTCTTCTTCCTCCTCTCTCTTTCTCTCTTCACTTAACCAAATGAAGAATGAACTCTTCATCAGCCTCTGGTGACTTAATCCAGCAAGGAATCACCTGAGCCTTTGGATCCAAAGAGAGAAAATGAACGGCCACGATTTTCCCAAAATCCCACTTTTTTGGCTGACACGACCTGTAACACGCCCGTGTCACAGGCCGTGTACCCTTAAGCGGCACACGCGGTACTCGTACCGACTGAACTTTACCAGAACACGGGCATCGACACGCCCGTGTCGAACCGGACACGCCCGTGTCGAACCGGACACGCCCGTGTCAATCATGTGATACGCCGTGTCACCCCTGCCTCATCGAGCTCCAAAACCAACCAGCAGTACACGGGTAGGCACACGGCATCGGACACGCCCATG
The DNA here is from genome assembly GCA_039513925.1 of Platanthera zijinensis. Classification (NCBI taxonomy): domain Eukaryota; kingdom Viridiplantae; phylum Streptophyta; class Magnoliopsida; order Asparagales; family Orchidaceae; genus Platanthera; species Platanthera zijinensis. Next base: position 63,229,032 of record CM077091.1, read on the forward strand.
TCAAATCTGACACGGCCGTGTTCAAGGCTTGGTTCCGGGCCGTGTAATCTTTTGACTCAATCCGGCATTTTCTTGAGTGACACGCCCGTGTCTTAGGCCGTGTACCCCCGACACGCCCTGGGACACGCCCGTGTCCCAGGCCGTGTCAAACAACCTGCATCTCAAAAACCAGATTTGAGATTTTTGGGGTGTTACATTGCTGACCCACGTTACTACAAATTTTTACAGGGCAAGGATTGTAAGCGGGAGCAAGTGCGCATGAAGGGATTGTCGTGCTTTCTAGCTTGTTTCCTTTTGATTGTATGCTTCATTTTTTGGTATTTTCCGGCTTGCATGCCGAGGTAGCATAGGAGTGCTATTGCATCTTAATATTAGATCTTGTGGTCTTTTTGTTTTGGACTCTTTTGTTGTAAGGCCATAAGGCCACTGTGATTCTCCTGTTTTAGTAGTGGATAACTTCGAGTTGTTTGGTTTATTTCCGCTGTGTTTTGTTCTGAGTTTTGAGATTGGGTAGTTAATATAATCTTTTAGCACCAAAGCTGTGGCGTCTGTATATTGTGGGGCCCCGGCCGGACCCATATTCTATGGTCATTATAGGGGAGGTGTTACAATGGGATTTATCTAGAATTCTCTTCACCTAGAACTCCCCAGAAAAATGGGATTATTGAGAGGAAAAATAGGACTCTCATAGAGGCTGGAAGAACACTGTTGAGTGATACATCTCTCCCAAAATACTTCTGGGGGTAGGCAGTAAATACTGCATGTCATGTCCTCAATTGTGCCACTATCACCAAGGGCCACAAGATGACTCCCTATGAGATCGTGAAGGGCAGAAAACCAAATTTTGGCTATCTTAGAATCTTTGGTAGTAAGTGCTAGGTGCTTCACAATGGTAAATTCTATGTGACTAAGTTTGTTGCAAAGTCCATTGATGGAATTTTTGTTAGGTACAATAATCATAGTAATGCCTGAAGGATCTACAACTTGAAAAGCCAAGTTGTAGAAGAATCTGTTCATGTAGTCTTTGATTAGTCCACCATGATTAATAGTGAGATGCCAAGCTCCTCTTCTAGTATTGTAGGCACTGAACAAATGACCAGCTCACAATCAAAGAAGTTGCTCCATTTGTCCAAGATAAAGCTGATGGAATGGACATTCCAGTAGAAGGACTGCAAGACACAAGTGAAGTGGAGGAAGATCTACAAGAAGCTGTCCCTGAAGCTATTGCTAAAAGAAGATTGCCTCAAACAATCAGACATTTAAAATATTATCCAACTCACCAAATCATTGGAGATGCAAACCATAATGTAGTGATAAGAAGCAAAATTCTGAATGTAGCTATGTATGCTAGCTTCCTGTCATAGGTGGTGCCAAAGAAGTTTGAAGAGACCAACATGAATCATTTATGGATAGTGGCTATGCAGGAGGAACTGAACCAGTTCAAAAGATGCAAAGTCTGGAAGCTGGTTCATAGACCTCAATGACATAATATCATTGGAGTCAAGTGGATTTATAGAAATAATCTTGATGAAAATGACATTATAATCAAGAACAAAACAAGGCTAGTAGCTAAGGAGTAGAGATAAGAATAAGGTATTGACTTTGATCAAACCTTTGCCCCTATAGCACGATTGGAGGCCATCGAATTGTTCCTTGCATATGCTGCATACAAGGGATTCAAGGTCTACCAGATGAATGTTAAGTCAGCCTTCCTGAATGGTGACTTAAAAGAGAAAGTCTATGTTGAGCATCCTACAGGTTTTGTTGTTTCCAACTCACCTGATTCTGTTTATAGACTAAAGAAAGCTCTATATGGGCTAAAGCAGGCCCCTAGAGCATGGTATGAGTCTTTGTCAAGCTTCCTCATTGAGAAAAAATTCTCAAGGGGGAAGATAGATAAGAACCTATTCCTAAGGGAATCAAAGGGTAAGATCATCCTAGTTCAGATTTATGTAGATGATATCATCTTTGGATCTACTGATGACAATCTTTGCAGGAAATTTGCCAAACTTATGTAGGGGAAGTTTGAGATGAGCAGTATGGGTGAACTTAAGTTCTTCTTGGGTCTCCAAGTAAGACAGACTGATGATGGTTGTCTATATCCTAATCTAAGTTCACCATGGAGTTAATAAAGAAGTTTTGTATGGAGAATTCCTCCACCATGAGAACTCCCATGAGCTAAAGTATGCCAATTAGCAAAGATGAGACGGGGAAACCTGTTGATGTATCTTTATATTGTGGGATAATTGGCTCCCTTCTATATCTTCCTGCTAGTAGACCAGACATCATGTATGCTACATTACTTTGTGCTAGATATCAGACTTGCCCTAAAGAATTACACTACTCTACAATAAAGAGAATTTTTAGATATCTTAAGGGCACACCAGATCTTGACCTCTACTACCCTAAGAATGGGGAGTTGAACTAACAGGTTATTCCGATGTGGATTTTGTAGGATGCAAAGAGGGTAAGAAGAGCACTTCTGGTACCTGTCAATTCTTGAGAGGAAGGCTAGTGTCTTAGAGCAACAAGAAGCAAATATTATAGCAATATAAATTGCAGAGTAAGAGTACATCTAAGCAGGTAGCTGCTATACTCAGTTGTTGTGGATCCAGCATCAGCTCAAAGACTACAACCTCCAGATAAGTAGAAGTTCATTATTTTGTGATTCTACTAGTACAATCTCAATTGCTAGGAATCCTGTCTCTCATAGCAGGACTAAGCACATTGAGATCAGATATCATTTCATTAGATAGCATGTGGAATGTGAAGATATCAACCTTGAGTTTGTCCCAACAGACAAGCAAGTGGCTGACATCTTCACTAAGCCACTAGATGAAGCAAAGTTAAACACCTTCAAGTTTGAGCTGGGTATATCAAACATGGTATAAGCTTCAGTTGCTCCTTATATAGTTGTTGGTTATATTATGCCTTATAGGTGGAAGTGTCCTTCAGAAGAATGAAGACCTTTTATGTGGTATACCTTCAGTGGTATCTTGTTCAAATACTTTCCAGACTAGTATAGACTCGATTGTCTACTAAGAAATAAGACAGATGATGCTTCAATTGAGGGGGTGCAGGTCCAGCAAATCGGTCCCTCCCCGACTATTTTTAGAAGTCAAAAAAGGAGGAGGAGAAGGATATATGATCTGATCTGATCTTGCATATTAGTGGATAGGAGGAGAAGGATACAAAAGGTATCAGAACTATGAGTAGAATATGATCAAAATGATCAAATATGGTATCATCAATTCAGGGGGAGCAGGTGTGATGATGATCACCCTGTAGGCAAGGAAGTTTGGTGGTAACCAAAACTTATTCTACTGTTATATGTTTTCCAACTCATATGGCTGTTATTATTGCATATTGTTAGTGGATATCATTGACTCAGATAATTGAATGAGAGTTTTGACTTCTTCAAATAGGGAGAGATTGTTGGGTCCATTTCCAACAATATCCTAGATTTGAAGAAGTCAAATATGTCAATGATACACACAAAGTTGTATTTGATGTATGCTTAAGTTCGTGCATGCAGGTAGTCCTTGTAACTTTGATAGGATAGGTATTCCAAGTGATGTGACAGGTGGTCACAAGGTATAGATGGTGGATAGGCTGAAAATCATCGAAGTCCACAGACATTAAGTGAGGCCTATTCACTAAACGCTAGGTGAGTAAATTCATTAAATATAGTTCGTTAGTCTAAGCTTAAATATTGGCTAGAAAGAAAAATGGCTAAGTCCATAGGCGTTGAGTGAAGTCAACACACTCAACGCCATATGGCTGAAAGCATTGAAAAATGCTCAATCAATCAAAGCCTAAGATTAAACTGGCTGAAATATTGCTAAGTAGTTAGCCATTGAGTGAAGGTTACTCACTCAATTCCAAAACATCAAAAAGCTGTGAGATAGACTAAGTCTGTCATAGCCAAAGAAGATAGACTGGAAAATTCGTCTATGTCCACAGGCATTGAGTGATGACAGCTCACTCAATGCCATGTGATAGAAGGCTTTGAGTCAAGATCAGTCAACACCATAGGAAATCTGTGTGAATATTTTGACTAAGTCCACATGCATTGAGTGAGGCAAGCTTACCCAACGCCACGTGATAAATCATTGACGTATCTTAGAGTAAGTGTTTTCTGACACGAAAATTTGGCTATGTCCAAATGCGTTGAGTGTAGCTTACTCACTCAACGCCAAATAGCTGAAAACTGCCTGAGAAACAAAAAGTTGGCTAAGGCAAAAAGCGTTGAGTGAGACATGTTCACTCAACACTCTCAACGCCTAGATAGACAGAAATCTATTCAAGTGTTTTTGTCATTGTGTGATGCTTACTCACTAAACGCCTATACTAATGATGCTTGATTTTGGCTAAGTTCACAGGTGGTGACATCAGCAAAGTCAAAAAAGTTAGCCTTGTTCAAATAAGTCGCGGGAAAGCTACTGAACACGACAAATAGTGTTATAGAGCTACTGTATGTCTTCTTCCGTTAAAGCAAGTGCAGTTGGCTGTTGCAAGTGGTCCCCATTACTTTTTAGGCCCGTTGATTGGGGGACTACAAACGGAAGAGACTGCCCAAGCTGCAAATAATTTTTTTAGGGTTTCAATTTTTGCGGCTTGACTTCATCTTCCTCGCTACTATTGCTGAGACAAAAAACTTGATTTATTCCAATAGAAAATAAAAATTTCAGTTAGTTATGGCATCTTCATCTGCTACAGTAAGATCAAAAATACTTCAGATAAAAGATAGGAGAGCCTTCAATCCACTCAAGTTCAGTTAGCTGTTTGAATAACTCAATGTAAAACCCCTTTTTTTAAACACCGGGGTCTTAGGCCCAGGATCGCCGCTTTGCGGTGACACCTTCACGCTCTAAAGGGTATTAACCACAAAATGCCGATTCTGCCGGCCAATTCGATCACAAAAAGGAAGCATAATAAATTAAAAGCAAGTCCACAAAAATCACATGTAGAGAAATAAAAGTCTCAACGAAGGGAGAGTCCACAGAAATAGTATAAAAGATACTGAAAGTAAGGGCTTATGCCCGGTACATCATAATACTCACTACATGTCACTCAAGTGGAAGTAAACTATAATATATACTATAAGTCTGGATTCACAGTCCCAGCTAGCTGAACTCCTTAGCTAGACTGCCCTATCTCCAATCGGGCCGACCTCCGGGGCTCCTCCTCCATGCTGGGCTCCACGATCCCCAAAATGATATGGTTCGAAAACTGTTACTCATAAAGACTAAGACCTATCATCCCCTACCCCTTCCCCCATGGATCCTAAGTACCATGTGGAGAGGAAGAAAGGGGAGGACATGAAGGTGGAGAATAAATTTAAAGCAGGTGATAGCGGGCCTATGCTAGCAATTCTATAATACATGTGGCAGTAAAGTAAAGTATGGAAAAATAACCTTAACTTATGTGCGAAAACGCATAAGCCAAGGGATCTTATGCAGGGCTCCCATCGTATAAAGTGTCCCATACCATTAATACGTTGGGGTGTCGGATATCATCAGCAATATATATATATATATAAAGAATTTGACCTTAATTTATAAACTTGCCCACAGAAGCTTATAGACCAAGGGGTCATTTTGCAAGGCCTATTGTATAAGCGTCCCATTCCACTTATACATTAGGTGTCAAGGGTTAAATGAATCGATTATGCAATGACATACTAGTGGGTATGATGAATCATGCAAGTGCAACACACACACACACCGACTCTGTGTACACAGACCTTTAGTTTCCCCTTTCGGAGCTGTTACCTCCCAGGATACCTCCGTAGTGGCATACGGAAGCGGTGGGTTGGGACTCGCCCACCTCTAAACCAGTAAAGCACTACCGGTCAGACCTATCGTACGCCTCAATGCTTGGTGTATGAAGCGGACTCCTGCGTACTCTTGTCGGCTGGCACACCGGACTTCTGTTGGCGAAGTGCTAACCACACTTGCCGAGTCAGCGTATTGGTGTCGGTGCATCGACCCTCCAATACCGAAGACCCACCACCTTATTCTTTCCTAACTATGCACATGCAATATTTATCGTATCAAACCAATCGAGCCGAAGCTCCCCAGACCATTCTGTCCGTCTCTTAACCAACCGAGCCGAAGCTTCCCGGACCATTCTGTCCGTCTCTTAACCAACCGAGTCGAAGAACCCAATTATATTCTGGTGCTAACAGTGTTTGTGAAATGTGCAACCCTAATTACTAAGTTACTCTTATCAGTTTGTTAATACAGTTTACGTTAACCCAGGACTGCCCCCGGTATTCCCTGTGAAGGGCTCTCAAAGGGCACTAGGAACTATGATGGTAGCTGAAGCCCATCGTTCCCTTTCATAAGGCACTTATTGTTATTGGTTGATTCCCTTAACCCATTCCCTTCTCATATTACAGTGGGCTAATCCTAGGGTGATTTTGACTCTTCCTCTCCTCGGGGAAGGCGATCTTTCGTCGAACCCGAACACCTCTAGACTCTAGGCAAACCACTTTTCACTACTCTTACTATCCCTTTATAGTTAAATCATCCACATCAGTCCAACCAGCAAAAATGACTAACTCCCACAACTATCCCAGATCATGTCCTATTGCAATTTAATAATTTGCTATATGTAGAACAGCTTAGGCTATATGTCAAACCGGATAGGAGACAATCTAAATAATCATCCAAATGCCCTAAATTATTTTCTGGGAACTTATCATGACACAAATAGACTAAATCCAGAAAATTGTAATTTTCCTAATTTATCTGGAATTTAATTAATTTTCCTTAAAGCTTCTAAGGGCTACCAATTGTACATGAAGTGCACTTTTCAGGTATGTATAAAGCTTCATAAAATCATGGTAAATTCAAAACAACAATTTAACAGTAAAGCCAAGATATAACAATTTTTCAAGTATTTTAAGGACTCTAATTTAATTTTGATAATAAATCCTATCTCCTTCCATTAATGAAGTAAGTGCAGTAGATAATCATCCAAAAATTCTTAATTAATCTTTTAGAGCAGATACTGTCATGAAAAGGCCAAATTTCATAATTCTTCAATGGGGATTTAGTTCTAGAATAAATAATTACCAAAATCTCAAAAAGCTATATTTGTGAAGCAAGTACTGTAAATATTCTCCTAAAAATCATGAATAAAATTATACAACTAGATATTGATCTGAAAACATCATTGGCTAGGTTTCATAATTTTACAATAGGTAAGCTCTAAATGATTTATTGACCATAATTGCCCTTTTGGAACTTGTGAAGGAAGTACTAGATATAATCAACTAAAATTTATAACAAAATTCAAGGATATTCATTTAGACCTAAAGCATCTACTGACCAAGTTTCATCAGATTCAAATAAATAGAGTAATCAAAATAATTAAAACACCAGTTTGAGCAAATTGATACCTAAAAAATAAAGTACTTGAAATATAATCTATAAAATCCTAATAAAATTACTAAGGGTTTTACCTAGTCTAAAATTTACTCCACCCAAGTTTCACAACTTTTAACTAAGGTTTAGTGACTGTGTTTTCATAATTGAACTTCTACCCTAAAACTAGGGTTAGGGTTTTGAGGTGTCTACCTACCTCCAAAACCTCTAAGGTTTCTACCAGAGAACTTAGGATTCACTAACTTCAACTCTACTGAGTTACAAGGTCACACAAGGGCATTTGCCCCTATGCCCTTCACAACACTCAAAAACCCTTCCTTAGGGTTTGAGTTTGAACCCTATGGTAAATCAACCCTAAATCACACCATTTTCCCCAAGAGGGTGACATTAGCCATGCCAAGTCAGTGTCCAAAATTTCAGCCTCTGTTGAGGTGATTTGACCACTCAAAACCCCAAGGGGGTGTTTGGACCTAAATAACCCTATAAGGGTCAACCTAGGGTTGGATAAAAACCTATACAAAACATCTCCAAATGAGATGAAATTTTTACCAAAGCCTTAACATGACCTCTAAGACTACCCACCCAAATTTGGGGGAATGTTGAGGTGTTTATGACACCTAATTAATTTATACATGGTTTATTAAATATTTCCAAAAACTATAGAAAAATATTCTCCAGAAATTTCCATTTTTGGACAGGTCCTAGGAAAAGCTAAGGTAGACACCTTACCAAATTTCAGCTCATTTGTACAAGGGATGAAAGGTGGGCATCCATTTGAATCTCAGGATAGCCCTAGGTATAGGTCCCACCAAAATGGGTGTTGTGGTCAAAAAACTTACCAGATCGAGTTGAAATAAATTTTAGAATAATCTAGACTCAAAGGGCTACAACTTCTGTGAATGGCCATTTTTCCTAAAACGGCCTCTAAGTGGCTCATTTAATAGCATCAAAATGAGCTTGATAAAAGTGATAAATTACTACATATTATATATAAATATTATAATTAAGTATTAAAAGTTACTGTTCATCTTCTCAAAAACCCGAAACCAGCAACCTATTAAAATGCATAAAACCTGTAGCTTTGCATAAGCCACCGTCGACCATTTGGCCACCTCCCTGGCCAACCGCCGCCACCACTACCTCCGTCGAGGTGGTGGCTATCGGTCTGCGGTGGTTTGGCTGCCAGAGGTGGTGGTTTCCGGCGAACCCGACCACCATGAATTTCGGAAAAACCATGAAAACGCTCACCCGATCCAGCTCTATTGAGCCCGATTTCTCTCCTATTTGATTTCTAAGATCTATCCATAGAAGAAAGAGTAGAGGAGAACCTTATTAGTGGTTTGGAGTCGAGCCGATCGTCGGGATGCCATTTGCGCGGTGGTGGCGTCGCCGGAATTCCTCAACAGCAAGGTAATAAACTCTAGCTTTGTCGGGCAAGGGTGAAAACTTCATCTTTAAGTCTAGGGAGTCTTTTAAAGGGAAGAAATGGGGATGTGGGTGGGTATAAGCTATCCAGCCATTAATGCTTCCTTAAAAACATGCTTCGGCCATGGTGGATGGGAGATGAAACGGCTCAAAATAGCTAAGAGAAGGCTCGAAACTCCTCCTCTCCCCGAGAGGAGTTGAATCCAGTCGTTTCAAGGGGGAGAGGATGGAGCCGAGCTTTAAAAGCCATTAATGGCCATGTAAATCAACACTCGGCCATGGGGTGAAGGAAGAGGAGATGGCTGCCACGTGGCACAGCCAGTCCATATCACAAAATAAGGCTTAATTGAAGTCTTAATAAAAGAAACGGCCCAATACACATTCTGGCCCACTTCCTAGACCGGCCCTGTTCAACTGAACCATCAGCCAAGCGAAAAAAAGTATCTAAGTAAAATGGCGTTGAGTGAGCTCTGCTTACTCAACGCCATCCAGCCTACTTAAGATGGCGTTGAGTGCAGTCTATGCACTCAACGCCGTCTAGCTTATGGCGTTGAGTGAGCTCTTCTTACTCAATGTCATCCAGCCTACTTAAGATGGCGTTGAGTGCAGTTTGTGCACTCAACGCCGTCTAGCTTATGGCGTTGAGTGAGCTCTGCTCACTCAACGCCATCCAGCCTACTTAAGATGGCGTTGAGTGCAGTCTGTGCAGTCAACGCCGTCTAGCTTATGGCATTGAGTGAGCTCTGCTCACTCAATGCAATCCAGCCTACTTAAGATGGTGTTGAGTGTAGTCTGTGCACTCAATGCCGTCTAGCTTATGGCGTTGAGTGAGCTAAGCTCACTCAACTCCATCCAAACTACGACGTTGAGTGAGCTCAGCTCACTCAACACGATTCTAGATCTCAGCAGACGTCGTTGAGTGCAGTCCGTGCACTCAACGCTGTTTAGTTTATGGTGTTCAGTGAGCTAAGATCACTCAACACCATCTAGTCTACGGCGTTGAGTGAGCTCAGCTCACTCAACGCAATCGAGACAACACCAGATGGCGTTGAGTGCAGTCAGTGCACTCAACGCCATTCAACTTATGGCGTTGAGTGCACTCGACGCACTCAACGCCAACCCGCCTGTAAGATGGCGTTGAGTGCAGTCAGTTCACTCAGCTCCATTCTGCTTATGGCATTGAGTGCACTCGACGCACTCAACAACCGAGTCCTAATCTTATTTTAAGCATGTTTCTGACCTACTATTTGCAGACCAAGGTGATTTTCACCTTCCTACCTAAGCTCTCTTGGTCTTTTGGGTTTCCTAGGGTTTTGTCATGACCTAGTCATGGCAAAACCACTCCTAGGGGTCTAGCCGAAAATGGGATGTTACACTCAAGACCTAATAGTTCTTGTCTTCTACAACAAGTTCAGAAGTAACATTCTGAGTTACCTCCAGCAGAAGCAATCTTTTATTGAAGAACTTCTTTCTGCTGCTGTGAGGAAAGTTAGAGTTGAGATAACTCAGCTCTAGTAGTTGACACAGATAAGTTTCTTTCTGTCAATATTAATTAAACCATTGTTTTTTGTAGGATCTAGTTGGATCTGAGCTGTAAGGCCCTTGGGTTGAGGTAGGGCAAATTTGCCTAAGCTGTAGGAGAGTTGTTGGGTCAATTGCCCACAATGTCCTAGATTTGAGGAAGTCAATCTTGTCAATGATATACATAAAGTTGTATTTGATGAGTGCCTGAGTTCATGCATGCAGGGATGTCCTAGCAACAATGATGGAATAGGTAGCCTAAGTGGCTAGATATGATAAACACTAACCTAAGATGTGGATAGGAAAAAATCTATCTAAGTCCACAGGCATTGAGTGAGAATTACTCTCTCAACTCCAGATGACTTATAGTGCTGAGTGGAGCCTATATAGTCAAAGCCAAAGTAGTGGTAACTAAGAAAATGGCTATGTCTATAGGCATTGTGTTGGGTACATTGGAAAATGTGTACCTGATTTGGAGAAGCCTCACTTAGCTCAATGATATACATCAAGGTGTATTTGAGGTTATTTTGAGTTTACATGTGCAGGTTAAGTATTGGCTAAAATGCAGGAAAAAGTTTTTAAGTCCATGTGTCGACACCAGAGGAAGCTATGTCGACACTTCAGCAAGTTTGTGTCGACACTTGGAAAAGGCTGTGTCGACACACAGAAGCAAAGTCGACATCAACTGTGTCGACACCGGGAGGCAGTGTCGACACACAAAAGTATTAGTCGACATCAACTGTGTCGACACCAGGAGGCAGTGTCGACACACAGAAGCAGAGTCGACATCAAATGTGTCGACACCTGGAGGCAGTGTCGACACACAGAATTCTTAGTCTACATCAACTGTGTCGACACACAAGACTTGTGTCGACACTCAGCAGAGTTTCAACAATGTTTAGTGTTGTGTAGTGAAGAAGTGTCTATGTCGACACAAAGAGGCAGTGTCGACACATTCTACAGATGCAGTGCCAAAGCAGCTATGTCGACACCACCAAAGTCTGTGTCGACACTTATGTCATTTATTTCGACACATATTGACAGTTTGTATCGACACATAATGATAGTCAGTATCGACGCTTTGCTGACCAAGACAAAGGTTCAAGAACTGACTGGAGACTTGACAGCTGTGCTTTCCAACAAGTTTACTGAAGCTGTAAAACTTGTCAGAAGTTGGTTAGAAACCGGATCAGCCGGTTACCATGGATGAAGTCTATATATATGGATTGATTCTGTCAAATCAGAGATGATGAACAACAATAACAGGCACAACTACTGAAGTATTGACCATTGATCAAGAAAGTGCACATCACACTGAAGAAGATTTTCGTGAGAAGATCTAAGGAGAATTCAAGCAAGAATTCTGAAGAAACTTCATAAGTTCTGAAGAGAGAGAGAGATCTTTAGCTGTTGAAGTAAAAGGAGGAGACATCTACAAGTCTCCTAAGAAGCAGATCTTGAACCAATCTGCTAAGAAGGATTCAGATTTATTTCTGATTCTAAGAAGGAAGCTGGCAGTCAGTCAACTTCAAAGGAGATCAACCCTACTGAGTTCAGATTCAAGAAGCTTTGAAGAAAGCTAAGAACAGGTTGATTTCAGCCATCGGTCTCATCAAGAAGCTTATCAATAATCCTCTTATCCTTTCTCTCTCAACAAGGGTAAGAGTCCATCAAAATTACTTATCAAATTCTGTAGGATCTTTTCAAAGATCTGAGTTGTAAGCCTGTGTTATAAAGGCTGAGTGTATGAGATTGAGATCTCTGAGTGGTAAGGCTATTTGAGCCTGAGTGTAGGAGAATTAGTTCTCTGAGTTGTAGGCCTTGGGGCAAGGCTGAGGAAGGGCTGTTATCCTGAGTTGTAGGAACCTTATAGGGTTCTGAGTTGTAGGAACCTTTCAGGATTCTAAGCTGTAAGATCTGTGGATCTGATAAGAAAGAATAAGTTAGGTCGAATCTAGCACACTGCTAGATAGGTGAAGGGGGAAAGTGGATGTACCCAGACCTTGGGGAACCACTATAAACTTGTGTGCAATCTGTGATGTGTGTGTGATTGTGATTTTTGTGTTGTGATTGATGTAGAATACTTAGATTCTATTTTAAGATCTGAAAAATATTCTGCTTTAAGTAAAAAAGGAAAAGAACCTATTCACCCCCCCCTCTAGGTGTTTGGGTTATCTTGAAATTAATTCTATCAAGTTGGAACAGAGGGAGGTTGCTCAAAGAAGGACTTAACAGTCTGAGTTAGATCCCTAAGGCAGAATCAAGAATCAAGAAAATGGGTTCTGGAGAAAATCACAAGGAACTAGGTTCTATGAAATTACCCATCTGCAGAAAGGAGATATTTGGAATATGGAAAGAAAGGGTCAGGCTTTTCATGGAGGATTCTGATCCAAGGATTTACATTACTGTAATGGAAGGTCCTTATGTTCCAATGAAGGTGTCAGTTTTAGATGCAAATCAAAGAACTCCTAAAGATTTTTCTGAGATGACTAAGGATGAGATCATCCTGGCAACTATGGATAAAAGAGCCCAGAATATCATAGTAAGTGCCATAGATGATTCAACCTTTATGAATTTGATTCACTGCAAGACCTCCAAGGAAATGTGGGACACTTTTATAGTCTGCATGGAGGGTTCTGAAGAAGTTAGACAAGATAGAAAGTCTATGCTAAATTAGGAATATGAAAGTTTTAGACAAGGGAAGTCAGATATCATATCTGAGTGCTATAAGAAGTTCTACAGAATAGTAAATGAGCTGATGTCTTATGGAAGGGTCTTCAGTATATATGAACTGAATGATAAATTCCTAAGATCCTTGACAAAGGATTGGGACACCAAGATTTGTGCCATTAGGGAAGTGGCCAAACTTGTAGATATTTCTCCTCCAACTTTATTTGGAAAGTTACTGTCTTATGAAATGCAACTAATGACTAGAAAAGAGGAAGAAAGAAATGCAAAAGGGGAGCATAGAGAAAAGTCAGTTGCCTTCAAGGTTGAAGCCACTAGAAAGAATAGGAGGATGTCTCAATCTCCTCCTAGGAAAGTTGCTGAAATTACCTCAGATAATTCAGACAACAAAAATTCAGATAGCAGTGATTCAGATACAGATTTTGCTGGCTTTACAAGGCAGTTTCAGAGATTCTTTAAGAAGAAGTAGTGGAAATCTAGGCCCTCCACATCACAGCCTGTTGATGACTATTATCAGAAGAGGAAGTCATCAAAGAAGGACAGAAGCAGGTTTAAGCCTACCAAATCTACAACATCAAAGATTGTTTGCTACTGCTGTAATAAGCCTGGACATGTTGTGGCTGAGTGTCCAGACAAAAGAAAGGAGTCTGTTGATAAAAGGAAGACTCAATAAAAGAGCAAGAAGGAGAAATCCTTTGTTGCTAAGAAGGAGAAAAGCTTGACAGATTATTCAACTTTAGAGTCTGAATCTGAAGCTGAGGCATATATTGGTCTTTATACAGCTGATGAAGAAGATGAGTTTATGCAATTACTGAACTCAATCTATGAACAAGAAGACCATCAGTGTATGGGACTGATGGCTGTATCAGAAGAAGACAAGTGTCAGGATCATCCTGGTCCTAGTAAGGAACAATGTATTTCTAGAAATTCAGATTGTAGTACTGGTACAGAGTCAGCTACATCTGCATCAAGTGATGTGGATGGGTCTGAATCTGAAGGTGATATTCATCAGCTGATAGATGAATATGGGGACTTGTTGCAGGCACTAAAGAAAAGCAAAAACCTGTCAAAAACTCAGGCTAAGGAAATTGCAGATCTTAAGATGGCTGCATCTGACTTAGAGAAAGAGTTGGATCAAAAATTGAATGAGATTGCCAAACTGAAAACTATATCTGTTATTAAGATGGGCACAATCACATACAAAAATGATCTAATCAAAAGTCTGGAAGGCAGACTTTAAAAGGAGAAAGATTTGGTGGCTAGTTATTCCAAGCCAAAATCAGTTTTACCCTTAATAGATGAGTTTGTGGCTCAAAAGGGTAAGGCTAGAATAGGCTTTAAGGGTAAGACCAGGGCTGTCCAATTCAAGAGAAAGGGCAAAGCCTCAGTCCAACCACTGAATTTTAAAGTCCCTGTAGTTTTTAGAAAGATACAAGTGTAACACCCTAGAAATCTCAAAAGCCAAAGTGGGATTAAGGTTGGCTGACACGGCCTGAGACACGGGCATGTCTCAGGGCATGTTAGGTGTACACGGCCTGGTACACGGGCGTGTCCCTATTCTCGACGAGTACTCGAGAACTGATCGTCGAGTGTGGAACACGGTCTGTGACACGGGCGTGTAATAGGGGCGTGTTTAGCACACGGCTAGGGATACGGCCGTGTGCCTTAGCCGTGTCCTGCTTGGGTGATTTTAAAGATCGTGGTACAGGGATGACACGGCCAGGTATACGGCCGTGTACTGGGTGACACAGGCATGTCAAGCTTGATACGGGCGTGTCAATGGTCGTGTTCTGGATAATTTTCAGTCGGTTGTGCACCGCTTCAGGAACACGGCCTGTGACATGGGCGTGTCACAACCCATGTTCGGCCCAGGAAATCAAATTCAGGGCTAATCAAAGCCATTCATTTTCTTTGACCAAGATCCAATGGTCTGGGCTATTCCCTGGGTTGATAATGCCGGGATTGAAGAGGAGAAAGCTCATTTGAGTTTTATCTTTCTGTTTCTAAAGTTAAGAGAGAGAGAGAGAGGAGAGCAAGGCAAGGAAGAAGAAGAGGAATCCGGCCACCGGTGGTGCTGCGGTGGTCCAAATCGCGAGCCGAGTTCGGATTTACGAAGGAAAGGATGCTGCGAAGGCTTTCATCCGTCTCAATTCTCTCCATGGCTCTGAGGCGACTTCCAAGGGTAATGATTTCCGTCTTGGACATGTGAAGTCATAATTTCCTGCATTTGCATAAGGAAAACCCGTCCCCGCGAGTGTGCAGTGGGTTGTGGTGTCCCTTGGGGTAGATATGTGAAGTCCCCCTTGTTAGAGTCTGAAATTGGAGTACCGATCTAGGCATGCTGTGTGAAGCCCATCTGGACATGCTGGTCTGGATTTGTGATGCTTGTTTGCATTCGGAGGAATCTCCGAGTATTTGATTGTTTGTGTGAAATCTGTGATGCATACCTGTCGCTTGTTGCAGCAGGAAGTACTGGAGGAAGTTGAGGAAATTGTGAGAGGTTGTTCAACTCTTGTGACCGTGAGGGTCACATTACGTGGTGTTGAGCCATTGGGCTGCAACTATATAAAATGAGGCTTCGTGCCGAACAGGCAAGGTGAAACTGACTTGCGCCTTTATTTGTGGCCTCAGGTACGATGTACTTGGTAGTGGCAAGGCGGTTTGAGCAACGGGGGGTGGCTTATTCGTACCTGCGTTATGTAGGTTGGACATGAGAGCACCAAGGAATTGGGCTTTCTTCAGCGGCATAATGAGAGACTTGGGCCTACGTGCCAGACTAAATGCTCATTGGTAGGATCCGGTGTTTCTGGTACACCCGAATGTGCCCTGAGTGCACGGAGCGTCGGGTCGTCGTGCCGGCGTTTGTGATATGTATTGACTGTGTGGTCATGCACGTCTTGCGTGGGTTGCTATACATACTGTTGAAAAATGCTTTGCAGGGATGGAATTCCGCTGCCCCGTTCCAGGGGCAGGGTCGTTATAATTGGTAAGCTGAATGCTGACCGTTGCCCTGTTTACCACTGCTTGGTGGATTGGTTCTTGCAGGTGCAGGAGGTACTGGTCCGAGCGGGACTTAGCGGGCTGAATCCCAAGCTATGTTGCTTCCCTAGAAGGCTTTATTTTGTTTCTTCTTGTTCATGTGTGGCCGGCTTGCATGTCGATGTCTGTAAACCACACCTTGTTAAGAGAAATTTGTAAGGCCTTAAGGCCAGATACTTTGGTTATATACATTCCTATATTATAGTGGACAGTTCTTGTTACTCTTGAGTTCAAGTTTTCAACCGTGAAGCTTCCGCTAGAATGCTCTGTGTTAGGATGCGTTGGTTTTGATATTATTTCGTAGCGTCTCCGCCTGTTTGTGGAATATGGTGTGGGGCCCCGGCCGGACCCTCTATTATATTCTTCTTGACGGGTAGAGGTGTTACAATTTTGTATCAGAGGGAGGTTTTGTGTTGTCGTTATAACACTTAACATGAACTCAAGAATGTCCACTTAGGAATGCAAATACACTTGTTTGGTTAACCTGTGTATTCTTTTTGTATGTTTGCCGTTTTACTTGGTCGCTAAATTGTGTGTTTTACATATATAGGTGACTAGAAGTGTTGCGGGTCAATCCGAACCTCAACATTCTGTAGAAAGTGCGGCACCAGCTGAGGTGCCCACACCTCCTCCATCCGCTGAAACGGTATGTTTCATCACGGAAACGGTACTTACTATGATGAATGCTCAGCAGGCTGGGCAGGCACGTCCTGCAGTGATGCCAACGCATGCTGGGGTACGGCAAGAACCGGTAGAAGGTGTAGTTTATCCGTGGGCAGCAGATCAACAATTGAAGCAATTCTTGAGCTTCAATCCTCCAAAATTTACTGGGGCAGGGTCACCGGCCCAAATAGAGGATTGGCTTGCAAGGATCAAGAGGATCATCATAGCGATCAAGGTTGAAGAGGGACGGAAGGTTATGTTGGCCACTTTCCTACTGGAAGGAGAGGCTCGTTTATGGTGGGATGAGATTGAACTGCATCACTTGGCCGGTAGACAACTTGCAGAGGTCTCGATGGATGAATTTTCTCGGTTGTTCTTGGAACAGCATCTACCAATGCAGCAAAGGATATCGATGGAAAAGGAATTTCAACGGTTAATCCAAGGAGATCATAGTGTGGATGATTATCTGCATGAGTTCACACATTTGGGAAGATATGCGGGTATAATCTTCGTCGAAGAAGAGCGTTAGACTAGTAGGTTTTATGCGGGACTACGAGACAAGCTGCGGTATTTGCTCTCGAGTTCTGTGAGTCAGGGATTTCAAGCCTTAGTCTGTACGGCTCGGTCTTTGGAGACGGACATGAGAAGAGGGCAGACAAAAGGGACCTTGGCTGTGACAAAGCCAGAGTTCAAGCTGCCGCGTCCGGAGAAGTTTGGGTACCGTAAGAGATGGGGAAAGAAGTCCAAGTCTACTGGGCAAGCTCCTTCTGTGGTTGTGTCAGAGACATCTGGGAATGGATCTCACGCATGTTTTACGTGCGGGAAGTTGGGACACTTCGCACGTGATTGCCGAGTTGGTCCTCCAAAGGGTGACAATAAGACGGGAGCGTCTTATGCGGAGAAAGGGAAGACTGTGGTGGAGTCTTCTGCCTCGCACGTGCAGCCCAAGGTCTTCAACCTTGGACAACAGGAGGTCATTAAGCAGGCGGATGTCGTCATAGGTGCGCGCAGTTTTTAATGTTATTTTATACTGTGTGCTGTGCTTGTTTTGATTGTTATGTTTTAGGGTTTGTCCTTATACGAGAGTATCCGGCGCGAGAACTGTTTGACACAGGTGCTTCACATTCGTTTCTGTCTGAAGATTTCGTCTTTCGTGTCGGGGTACCTATCCGGACCACGACAGACAGTGCAAAGGTGTTGTTACCTAACGAATGTTTGATGTGAGCGGATAAATCTTGCGGTCTTGAGGTCAAGATAGGGAGTCGGGAGTTCAAGGTGGAAACATTAGTATTGCCGATCAAGGAATTTGATATAATCTTTGGTATGGACTGGCTGTCAGAGCAGCGTGCCTGTATAGATTGCACTTCAAAAGAGGTCACACTTGGGCAGAATATCGTACAAGAGACAACGTTCATTGGTATACAAGGGATGAGTGGTATGTGGTTATCTGCTCTCCAAGTCGTTAAGGCAACTCGGAAGGGTGCGGAGTTTTTCTTCACACTCGTAGAGGAGGTGGCGCCAAAGGCCAGTGTGAGTGAAGTGCCGATTGTGTCGGGGTATGCTGATGTGTTTCAAAAGGACCTTCCGGGGTTACCTCCCCAAAGGGAAATCGATTTCGCTATCGAGCTGATGCCGGGTACGAAACCTGTGGCCCGTTCGCCGTATCGGGTAGCGCAAAAAGAGATGGCCGAACTGAAAGTCCAGTTGCAAGAGCTGTTGGAGTAGGGATACATACGCCCAAGTATGTCACCTTGGAGCGCTCCTATTCTTTTTGTGAAAAAGAAAGATGGTAGTTTGCGGCTATGTATTGATTATCGCGAACTAACTAAGCTGACGGAGAAAAACAAGTATCTGATTCCACGGATCGATGACTTATTCGATTAGCTAGCAGGCTCAACCGTCTATTCCAAGTTGGATTTGAAATCCGGTTATTGCCAATTACGGATTAGGGAAGGTGACATTCCCAAGACAGCATTTGGCACACTCTACGGTCACTATGAGTTCATAGTGATGTCGTTCGGCTTATGTAATGCGCCTTCGGTATTCATGGATCTCATGCATCGAACATTCCGCGAATACTTCGATCTGTTTGTGATTGTGTTCATTGATGATATCCTCATGTACTCACAGTCAGAGGAAGATCATGCAAACCATTTGCGGTTGGTATTGTATAACTTGCGGAGAAATAAGCTGTATGCCAAGTTCTCTAAGTGTGAGTTCTGGCTCTTGTCGGTGGCTTTTCTTGGCCATGTGGTAAGTGGAGAGGGCATAGCGGTGGATCCGGCAAAGATAAGTGCCATTCGTGATTGGCCAGTGATGTCTTCGGTGGCCGAAGTCAGGAGTTTTCTTGGACTGGCAGGCTACTATAGACGATTTGTGGCGAACTTTTCCCGGATTGCTTTGCCATTGACTACGTTGACGAGAAAAGATCAGAAGTTCGTTTGGATGCCGAAGTGCGCGCGAGCTTTTGAGGAGCTAAAAGGTCATTTGACCACGACGCCTGTTTTGACGTCGCCATGTGGTACAGACGGTTTTGAGCTATACAACGATACGTCAGGAAGCGGCTTAGGTTGCGTTCTCTTGCAGTTTGGCAAGGTGATCGCTTTTGGCTCACGTCAATTTAAAGTGCATGAACGTAATTACCCCGTCCACGACTTGGAGTTGGCGGCGGTGATCTTTTCGCTAAAGTTGTGGCAGCACTATCTTTATGGCGTGAAGGTAGATATTTGTACAGATCATAAAAGCCTAAAGTATCTGCTCGATCAAAAGGATTTGAATATGCGACAAAGGAGGTGGATGGAGTTCCTAGGGGATTATACCTTAGACATTCACTATGTTCCCGGAAAGGGAAATGTGGTCGTTGATGCCTTGAGTCATCGGACTCCGGTGCGGGCAAGTTGGTTGCGGATACATGATGAGCGTCTAATCCAGGAGTTGGAAGCATTGGAGATATCTTGTGTGGAAAGGGATTCTTTGGCCGATGCATGCTTGAACTGGATGGAGGTTCAATATGACCTTGCAGACAAGGTTCGGCGGGCAACGGAGTTTGATGAAAGTCTCCAGCGTTATGCAAAGGAGGGGTCTGGTGACCAATTCTCTTGGGATGACGGTTTATTACGGAAGGATGGCCGATTGTGCGTCCTTTGTTCGGGTAAATTGCGAGAAGAATTGTTATATGAAGCACACTTTACAAAGTACTCAATTCACCCTGGGAGCACAAAAATGTACAAGGACATGAAAAAATTGTTCTGGTGGCCCGGTTTAAAGAAGGACATAGCTGCGTATGTGGCTAAGTGTCGTACTTGTGCTTTGGTAAAGGATGAATGTCAACGGCCGAGTGGTTTCCTGAAATCTTTGTCGGTTTCGCATTGGAAGTTTGAGGATATTTCTATGGATTTCATGCACGGATTGCCGAGATCTCAACGTTGGAATGAATCAATCGGGGTGATTGTAGACCGATTGACAAAGGTGGCTCACTTTCTACCGAACAAGCGGGACGATTCTGTGGAAATGTTGGCAAAGCTCTATGTGGAGCAGATTGTTCGATTGCACGGTGTTCCCCAGAGCATCGTAAGTGACCGAGATGGGCGATTTACTTCGAAATATTGGAGGCTAATTCATCAGCTGTTGGGCACAAAGTTAGCATTCAATTCGGCCTTTCATCCGCAAACGGATGGCCAAACTGAACGAACCAACAGAACAATG
The DNA here is from genome assembly GCA_039513925.1 of Platanthera zijinensis. Taxonomy (NCBI): domain Eukaryota; kingdom Viridiplantae; phylum Streptophyta; class Magnoliopsida; order Asparagales; family Orchidaceae; genus Platanthera; species Platanthera zijinensis. The sequence goes on from CM077091.1 coordinate 63,249,467, forward strand.
GAGGATATGCTCCGTATGTGCGCCCTGGACTTCGGTAAGAAATGGGAAGATCATCTGGTTATGGTGGAGTTTGCCTATAATAATAGCTACCAAGCGAGTATCAGTATGGCACCATTTGTAGCTTTGTATGGTCGCAGGTTTCGTACACCGTTAGCCATGGTAGAAACTGGCGAATCCAAACTTTTGGGACAAAAGGAAGTCGAGGATGCTAACTCAACAATACGCTCTATTCGAGAGAGACTACTAATATCCCAGGATCGGCAAGCCAAGTATTACAATGCTAAGCACCGGAACGTGGAGTTCGCGGTGGGTGATTGGGTCTATTTAAAGATTAAACCCTTCAAAGGCGTATTTCGGATTCGGCTGTTGAAAAAGCTAAGTCTGCGATACCTTGGTCCGTTTGAAGTGGTGGAGCGAGTTGGGGAAGCTGCCTATCGGCTAGCTCTTTCATCAGAATTGGGTGGACTGCATGATGTGTTCCACATCTCGGTACTACGAAAAGCAGTCAAAGACCCAGCTCAAGTGATTGAGAATGATCGGGTGCCGGTTGAGTATGGGCTAACGACAAAGGTGAGAACCATTCGAATCGAGGATCGAGCCGAGAAATAGTTGCGGAAAAAAATGATCGGGATGGTCAAAGTCCAGTGGGACAATTGTGGCCTAGAAGAGCTAACATGGGAGCGGGAGCAGACCATGCGAGCTGAGTTCCCCGAGTTATTTGTGTAAACTTTTTGCTTGTCTGTATGGTGTTGCAACATATATGTAAAAGTATCACTTTTTATGTATTGCTTGCATCTCCCTACTGCATCCAAATTTCGGGACGAAATTTTATTAAGGAGGGGATGGTGTAACACCCAAGAAATCTCAAAAGCCAAAGTGCGATTCAGGTTGGCTTACACGGCCTGAGATACGGGCGTATCTCAGGGCGTGTCAGGTGTACATGGCCTGGGACACAGGCGTGTCCCAGGGCGTGTCCCTATTCTCGACGAGTACTCGAGAACTGATCGTCGAGTGTGGAACACGGCCTATGACACGGCCGTGTCACAGGGGCGTGTTTGGCACACGGCTTGGGGCACGGGCGTGTGCCTTAGCCATGTCCTGCTCGGGTGATTTTTGAGATCGTATTACAGGGGTGACACGGCCAGGTACACGGCCGTGTATTGGGTGACACAGGCGTGTCAGGCTTGATACGGGCATGTCAATGCCCGTGTTATGGTTTTTTTTCAGTCGGTTGTGCACCGCTTCAGGAACACGGCCTGTGACACGGGCGTGTCACAACCCGTGTTCGGCCCAGGAAATAAAATTCAGGGCTTATTAGAGCCGTTCATTTTCTTTGACCAAGATCCAAAGGTCTGGCCTCTTCCCTTGGTTGATAAGGCCGGGATTGAAGACGAGAAAGCTCATTTGAGTTTCATCTTTCTCTTTCTATAGTTAAGAGAGAGTGGAGAGCAAGGCAAGGAAGAAGAAGAGGAATCCGACCGCCGGTGGTGCTGCGGTGGTCCAAATCGCGAGCCGAGTTCAGATTTACGAAGGCAAGGCTATTGCGAAGGCTTTCATCCGTCTCAATTTTCTCTATGGCTCCGAGGCGACTTCCAAGGGTAATGATTTCCATCTTGGACATGTGAAGTCCTAATTTTCTGCATTTGCATAGGGAAAACCCGTCCCCGCGAGTGTGCGGATGGTTGTGGTGTCCCTTAGGGTAGATATGTGAAGTCCCCCTTATTAGATTCCAGAATTGGAGTACGAATCTAGGCATGCTGTGTGAATCCCATCTGGACGTGATGGTCTGGATTGGTGATGCTTGTTTGCATTCGGAGGAATCTCCGAGTATTTGATTTTTTTGTGCAATCTGTGGTGCATACCTGTCGCTTGGTGCAGCAGGAAGTACTGGAGGAAGTCCAGGAAATTGTGAGAGTTGGTTCATCTCTTGTGACCGTGAGTGTCACTTTACGTGGTGTTGAGCCGTTGGGCTGCAACTATATAAAATGAGGCTTCGTGCCGAACAGGGAAGGTGAAACCGACCCGCGCCTTTATTTGTAACCTCAAGTACGATGTACTTCGTAGTGGTAAGGCGGTTTGAGCAACGGGGGGTGGCTGATCCGTACCTGCGTTATGTAGGTTGGACATGAGAGAGTCAAGGCATTGGGCTTTCGTCAGCGGCATAATGAGAGTCTTGGGCCTACGTGCCAGACTAAATGCTCATTGGTGGGATCTGGTGTTTCCAGTACACCCGAATGTGCCCTGAGTGCACGGAGCGTCGGGCCGTCGTGCCGGCGTTTGTGATATGTATTGACTGTGCGGTCGTGCACGTCTTGCGTGGGTTGCTATACATACCTTTGAAACATGCTTTGTAGGGATGGAATTCCGCTGCCCCGTGCTAGGGGCAGGGTCGTTATAATTGGTCAGCTGAATGCTGACCGTTGCCCTGTTTACCACTGCTTGGTGGATTGGTTCTTGCAGGTGCAGGAGGTGCTGGTCCGAGCGGGACTTAGCGGGCTGAAGCCTAAGCTGCGTGGCTGCCCTAGAAGGCTTTATTTTGTTTCTTCTTGTTCATGTGTTGCCATCCTGCGTGCCGATGTCTGTAAACCACACCTTGTTAAGAGAAATTTGTAAGGCCTTAAGGCTAGATACTTTGGTTGTATACATTACTATGTTATAGTGGACAGTTCTTGTTACTCTTGAGTTCAAGTTTTCAACCGTGAAGCTTTCGCTAGAATGCTCTGTGTTAGGATGCGTTGGTTTTGATATTATTTCGTAGCGTCTCCGCCTGTTTGTGGAATATGGTGTGGGGCCCCGGCCGGACCCTCTATTATATTTTTCTTGATGGGTAGAGGTGTTACAACAAGTGCTTTCTAACAAGTATGACCTTGAGAATACTCATAGTCATAGTAAGACTTAAGTTCTGAATGACAAGGGTGGTTATGTCAATAAGGCAGCCCATGTTCATAAACCCCATGTTCTTAAGAAAACAGTGGGTGTGGCTGCAGCAGTACCAACAAAATACAAAAGATTTGCTGTCAACCAGACTGTCAAAAATATATCTAAAAATAGATACAACAAGTATGAATGCTGGTGTTGTAGCAAGACAGGTCATTATATCATAGATTGCTGGCACAACATTAGTGTCTGGAAGAACAACAGTCTACCTGTTAGAAGAGCTACAGGTAGATTTGGTAAGTATGAAGCTAACTTGAACCAAGGACCCAAGACTTACTTGGGTTCTAAGGAGAGGTAATTTTTTATTGCAGGTGAGTCCAAGTCACCATACCCCTACATGGTACTTGGACAGTGGATGTTCCAGGCACATGACTGGAACAAAGGGATTGCTGAAGGAGTACTTGCCTATCATAAATGGGCCTAAAGTAATCTTTGGTGGCTCTGAAAAAGGAATCGCCAAAGGGTTTGGTAACATCTCTAGTAACCAGATTACTATCACTCATGTGGCCTATGTGAAGGGTTTGAAACAAAACATTATAAGCATAAGTCAGCTGAGTGATTTAGGATATGACATTTCATTTGTTAAGAATGAATGTCATATCAAAAGGTCAAATGATCAAAAGGTCATTTTGATAGGATACAGAAAAAGTAATGTGTACTGTCTTAATTTTGAGTATGAGAACAAAGGTTCTCCTATATGTCTTGTAGCTGATGAGAGAGCCTCTTTTTGTGTCAAATGGCACAAAAGGCTGGCCCATCTTAACTACAAAACAATTGGCCAAATCTTTAGCAAAGAGTTAGTGAGGAATGGTCCTCAAGTTAAGTGTATAAAGGAAGTGATATATTCAACTTGTCAAAAGGGCAAGCAGACAAAATCCTCCTTTTATATCCTTGAAAACAAGGATTCAGTGAGGTGTCTATACCTCTTACATATGGATCTTTTTGGTCCTATGCCAGTTCATAGTCTAGGTAGGAAGGTCTACACTTTTGTGGTGGTAGATGACTATTCTAGATATTCCTGGGTGTTCTTTCTGAGACAAAAATCAGAAACCCCAAGTGTTTTACATTGTTTTGTCAAACAAATTCAGAATGAACTTGATAGTACAGTGGTCAAAATTAGAAGTGATCATAGCACTGAATTTCAATCTGAAAGTATATCAAGAATATGTGAAGAATTTGGGATTTTTCCAGAGTTCTCCTCACCTAGAACACCACAGCAAAATGGTATTGCTGAAAGGAAGTATAGAACATTGATTGAGACTGGTAGAACTCTATTGAGTGACACTTCTCTCCCAGAATATTTCTGGGCTGAGGCTGTAAACACTGCATGTCATGTGATCAACAGGGCTTCTATCACCAAGTGCCACAAAAAGACTCCCTATGAGATAATGAAAGGTAGAAAACCAAATTTATCTTATTTTAGAATCTTTGGTTACAAGTGCTATATCCTTAACAATGGCAAGTCTTATTTAACTAAGTTTGCTGCCAAATCCCAAGATGGGATATTTATTGGGTACAGAAACAATAGTAAGGCTTATAGAGTCTACAACTTGATTACTCAGGTTGTAGAAGAATCTGTACATATTATTTTTGATTAAACTAGATTGATCAACAGTGAGCTGCCTTGTAGTTCATGCAGTCTAATAGGTATAAATAAGATAATGGACAAGCTTTCCATTGCAGAAGATTCAACTGCAGATCAAGAAATGGAAAATGGTGGCTACTGTCCAGGGGGAGTACAGGACTCTCTAAAAGCTGAAGAAAATCAAGAGGTGCAACACATTGAAGAAATTGTAGGTATTCAGCCTGAAGAAAGACTACCTCCAGCTGTTAGACACTTAAAAGATCACCCAGTAAATCAGATAATTGGTGATCCAAGACATGGAGTGCAAACCAGAAGTAGGAAATTGAACACAGTGCTGTACTCAAGCTTTCTATCTAAATTAGAGCCAAAGAAATTTGAAGAAGCTATCTTAGACCCACATTGGATTAAAGCCATGCAAGAGGAGCTAAATAAGTTCAGAAGGTTCAAGGTCTGGGAGTTAGTTCCTAAACCAAAAGACAACAACATCATTGGAACAAAGTGGATCTTTAGGAACAAACTGGATGAGAATGGAATCATTGTGAAGAACAAAGCAAGACTTGTTGCAAAAGGATACATGCAGGAAGAGGGTATTGAATTTGATCAAACCTTTGCCCCAGTAGCAAGACCTGAAGCCATTAGAATGTTCCTTGCCTATGCAGCATATCAAGGATTCAAGGTATTCCAAATGGATGTAAAATCAACATTCCTGAATGGAAATCTAAAAGAAGAAGTCCATGTAGAGCAGCCTTCAGGTTTTGTAGATTCTCTCAAACCTGATTATGTTTATAGACTTAGGAAAGCTTTGTATGGGTTAAAGCAAGCTCCAAGGGCTTGGTATGAAATCCTGTCTACATTCCTTATTGAGAATAAATTCTCAAGAGAGAAAATAGACAAAACTCTATTCCTAAGGGAATCCAAAGGTAAGATAATCTTAGTCCAGATTTATGTAGATGACATAATATTTGGGTCTACAAAAAACAACCTTTGCAAGAAGTTTACTAAACTTATGCAAGGGAAGTTTGAAATGAGCAGTATGGGGGAACTTAAGTTCTTCTTGGGACTCCAAGTAAGACAGACTGATGATGGCTTATCCATATCCCAGACTAAGTTCACCAAGAAGTTAATTAAGAAATATGGTATGGAATCATCCTCCACCATGAGAACTCCTATGGGAACAAGTATGCCTATATGCAAAGATGATGCAGGTAAACCTGTAGATGAGTCTTTGTATAGAGGAATAATTGGCTCTCTACTATATCTAACTGCTAGTAGACCAGACATTATGTATGTAACATGTGTTTGTGCTAGGTACCAATCATGCCCAAAAGAATCTCATTACACTGCAGTAAAGAGAATTTTGAGATATCTAAAGGGCACACCTAATCTAGGCCTTTGGTACCCTAGGAATGGAGATTTTCTACTAACAGGCTATTTAGATGTAGACTTTGCAGGTTGCAAAGAAGATAGAAAAAGTACTACAGGCACCTGTCAATTTCTAGGAGGAATATTGATATCTTGGAGCTGTAAGAAGCAGACTAGTGTGGCAATTTCCACAGTTGAGTCTGAATATATGGTATCAAGAAGTTGTTGTGCACAACCGTTGTGGATTCAGCACCAGCTAGAAGACTATGATATTCAGGTAAGTAGAATACCTTTGTTTTGTGATTCTACCAGTGTTATTTCTATTGCTAATAATCCTGTTTAACATCATAGGACTAAGTATATAGAAATAAGATACATTTTTCTTAAAGAACATGTAGAGAAAGATGACATCTCACTAGAATTTGTTAAGATAGATTATCAAATTGCAGATGTATTTACTAAGCCTCTAGATGAAACTAAATTCAATAGATTTAAAATTTAATTAGGAATGTTGACCATATGATAGATTATCAAATTTTGCTAAGTAAATCTGTGACGACACATTCAGAGGAGTGATGTCGACACTTCAGTAAATCTGTGTTGACACATTCAGAGGAGTGATGTCGACACTTCAGTAAATCTATGTCGACACATCCAGAGAAGTTGTGTCGACACCTTAGTTAGTGGTGTCGACTCAACCAGAGTAATGGTGTCGACAGTTCTAGAAATTGTGTCGACACTTGCAATAAGAGTCAACACAGAATTTCTGATGAACTACTAAGTATGTCCAGTGTCGACATATCATCAATAGGTGTCGACACATAGTAGTCAACGCCGCGGTCGAGACAATAGAAGTATGTGTCAACACTTTTAAACAGTGTCGACACATTTAGACAGTTTTTGCCCGCCTTTTGACCTTCATTGTTTAAAAGGGAATAAATAGGTCGAGAAAATATACTGTCAACACGCTCTCAAGATTTTTGAGACTAAACCCTTGTGTATACAAACTCTATTCTCTTAATTCAAGATTTCTCTCCATTTCAATGGCGCCAAAGATTGAAGATAACATTAACGAAGGCTACGAGCTGGTGCGCAATGTTTTTGATGATGCGGCGACAGAGATTAAAGGGGTCATTACCCTTGTTACTGATAATGGATTAGAGTTTCTTGTATCTAAACCTACCAAGATCTAGAAGAAAGAAGTGTTTGAGTTCTATACTGCTGCAACAGTAAACTCCACTGGACTCAAGATTAAATCGTCAGTTCATGGAAATAGAGTGAAACTTACTCTGAAAAGTTTACGAAAGCTTCTTCACCTTCGTAGAATTTATGATGAAGAAGAGGTCCCAACCTCAAAGACAAGGGATGCACTACAGTGGTGTGGATTGGATCCAACCATGAAGATTGGAGAAGCCATTAACAGAAAAGGGATGAATCAACAAGAAAATTTCTATCTGAAGTGGTAGGGAAGGTGATTTTGTGTAAACCAGGAGGCCATGATAGGCTCTCTGTGATTTAGGGTACTCCCTAAATGGAATTAAGGCACCAAGGAAAAATGGATTCCTAAGGGGAATTTAAGCGAACACGTGGTGTGCGTGCAAAACTCGAAATTTCGGCAGAGTTTTGTTTGTAAGTGCGCGATATCACAAGGGGAAATTTCCACCCAAACCTACACGAACATACACATTTACTAATATCATATCCTAACCATACATCTAGCATCGCATCACAAACATTTCAATCCACATAGAGTGCGATCCGGACTAAGATTTCAATTCGGAAAGTAGTCCAAATATAACCCTCAAAACAAAACCATACGAGGATATACAAAATCCTCTTGATCCATTCGAAACCAAAGGCTAAATAAACCCCTGTTTGCAAACGTCCAAGGGGACCTATCCTTACGGAAATCTTCGCGAAAAAATCGGATTTGAAAATAATACAAATTCAGATTTTTATAATACAACTTGAATCAATAGTTAGGATAAAATTTTGAAACCAAAGTCTCCACTATAATCACAATACAAGATGAATTTCACACAAGTTTAGGGGGAGGAAATCGTTACCCAAATATGAAATTAGAGAGGAGGAGAGGAGCTGAAAGAGCAAGATAGTGGTGGAAGAGTCGCACTTCCACGGGTCACCGGAGTCGCACCGGATGAGGAAGAACCGAGCAGCCTTCTTCGGAGTCACATCGGAGGAGGTAGGAGTCGCCAGAACAGCAAGGAATAGCCAAAAGGGGGGGTGGTAGTAGTAGGGCGGCGGGCTTCTGGGCGTCGGGTTTCGGCCAGGCCGAGAAAAAAACGGAGGGGGGCGGCTTGAGCAAACCGTGAGATTAGGTTAGGGGGTTTCTTTTTTTTTTTCTTCAATTCATTTGGAATTACATCATAGTTGTGCCTTTTATAGGCATTACAATCAAGGGGATAAATGCACTACAACCATGGCTAAACATAGGCCAAATTGAACAAAATTAAAATGCTGAAATTATGTATAAAATGCTGAAATTAAAATGCTGAAATTAAGCAATAAAAATATAATCTCATTCGTAGATGCGGCAGAGATTTTGACGCGGCTATGGCGGAGGATGTCGTGGCAAAGTCCCAACCTTCAAGCTTGCGGCAACGGTCATCAAAATCAACAAACTCCATATAGCGACGAACAACAGCACCAAACATATCATGGCAAATCTTCATCTCGAGGCGACAAGGTAACATCAAGCGTGTGTCGACACCAACATCATCCGGGTCACCATAATCATCCGGAAGGGGATCTTCTTCAACAACATGACGCGGGTCTTCAACATGTACCGGATCACCAACGTCGTCCGGAGGGGGACGCTCCAAATCAACATGCCAGGGGAAGACGGCTCCATCAATCCCCCCCTCTTGAAATCACTCATCCCTGATGAGTGGCCAAGTAGAGAATAGCAAGGGACAGCAGCATCCACAGGTGGCATACCATGAGTGGACATTAACGGGGCAGGACCAGCAGTGCGAGCCTCAACCAATAGAACAAAACCTGTCATGAGTAAGAACAGCAAGAAACCTCGTAGATGTGTCAGCAAAAAGAAAAGCAGTGCGAATCTTACCTTCCAATGTGAGGACCAGTAAACCCAAATGGAAGTGCAACACGAAAAAAATCTCACCTCTCAACCCACGAGAATTTGAAGTGGAAGAGAGAAACGTCGGAGAAAGCCGCTCATATGGAGACCAGACTTGCAAAATTAAATCCGAAAAATTGAAATGCGGTGAAAAACCGATTGCATCATAAAAATCCAAAGATTGCATTTAACCCAAAATTCTTGAAAATCATGAAAGGATCGGCGCTCCAATGTAATAATTTTGTTACGGAACTCGAAGGTATCCACTCGGGGGCTAACCAGACTAAATTAGAATCAACAATTCTGCAGTCAGAAGCTCTCGAAGGTGAACGGACGTGAAAGTGATGCAACTCATAGACACTTGCATAAGGCAACGATATGTTTACATGCAGTTCGTACCAGGATGGACGAAAGATATGTGCAATTTGATTTGGCGGGTAACAATGTCGTGAGGGAAACAAATAAATAGGAACAGTCGACGTGAAATCATACGCAGTCGCAAATGAAAACATGCCCGTCGGTGGATACTCACTAACACATAGCCCACTAGTCATATCAAACAGAGGTGCTAATAATGATGGTTTAACTAAGTGGATTGGACTACGTAAAATCAGTTCGAGTCCTAACAAGTACGCTAATCGATCAAAAAGGACGGCTCCCTGGCAAGGCAAATATTCCAACTTAGTAGGTACGTCAACTAACTCTGGGCCATTGCTCGGTTCCTCAACTATCATAGGAGACGGGCCTGAAATATGGTCGAGGGGAGGTGGGTTAATCCCAGGGAGGGGTACCTTAGAGGAGACATCATCATCCAGGTCATTAGGATATCCAATATCCTCATCGTCACTACAGTTGTCAGAACAATTGGCATCGCCCTCAGTGGCGGGCTCAGATGTCAAAGCTAAAAGAGCCAAAGCCCTAAGCTTTGTGGGGCACTCCACGACATAGTGGCCAATCACTCCACAAGCATAACATGTAGCATTCTCCTTGTAACTCTTAACTATTAGCCTAGGCTTATCTCGCAGTCTTATAGTATCCCTAGTTGAGACAATGACAGGTGGCGGGACAGAGGACCTAACCTTTTCCTTCTCACAATCGGTAGGTGTACAAGTGCTCGAAATAGTCAGGTCTTGGCGGAGCAAGGATCTAGCGTGAGGCTTAGTGTTGAAGCCAAAAATGACCGAAGTCAAAATTAACTTCCGTGGAGTTCGGGGTCCCAAAAGAGGGGTGACCGTACACCTACTACACTCAAATGAACAATCTAGGCTCTAGACTAGGAACGTAAGGGACAGACCCAAGGTCTCAGCGTGGAGGACCCACCGCATACCCGAAAGACTAACAAACTCTTGCCCTCCCAAGCCAAAGGCTGAGCTAAGACACCTTCGTAGGGCGCTCTTGGCCAACCGGAACATCTAAGGAGGGTCTTAAGACCAACTCTCTCCTATCTAGATGTATCTCCTTGGGTCTATACAAAATGCTCATCATCCGCGCTACTAAAGGCGCAACATCGTCAAGCCATTCTACGACACACTGCCCAACTGGGCTGCAGACAGCACGACTCCGCTGCCCTAAAAGGCTATCAACAGGCCATCAGGGGCTTCCCGGCATAAACCTCGGGGCTCCCACGGGACGAGCGGTTCACGAGCACACCGCTCGCCCAAAGCAAAAAGAGTAGATCATACATTCACAGAGCATCACAGATTATAAATAAATACAGGAATATAAATTCCATACATCGGCACGCAGGCCGACAATATAAATAAAAATAGGCCTTCGAGGGCCGGCACAAGCTTGGGCTTAAGCCCGCTACTCCCTTCTTGGTACTGCAACACCTGTACGCCAACGTCTCGACGAACGACTGCCAGCTGAATGACAGTCGGCTAACATAAGCTGGCCAAATATATTCCGTACACCCCTTTTTCGGGGCTACGGTGCGCATTCCATGCAAATAGACAATATCCAACTTCCACGGAGTCTTCTCCGGGAACCGCAGAACATCACCAATCTGGCTCACACGTCCGGACGGGCTTCACACAAAACATCACCAATTCGGCTCATGCGTCCGAATGGGCTTTACATAGCACATCACCAATTCGGCTCATGCGTCCGAATGGGCTTCACACAGCACATCACCAATTCGGCTCATGCGTCCGAATGGGCTTCACACAGCACATCGCCAATTCGGCTCGTACGTCCGAATGGGCTTCACACAGCATGCCTAAATCCGTACTCACACTTCTGGATACTAGATGCAATTAATAGCGGGGACGTACACGTCGACCCGTCAGGAGAGCTCCCTTCCCCCACCCGTTGGTGGAGAGGGGCTTCCATGCAAATGTAAATCGAGGGCTTCACCTGCCCGAGTAGAAACATCGTTACCCTTGGCATGTGCTTGGCGGCAGTGCCGGTGGCCAATCTCCCTTTTAGGTAGAGCCTTGCTCGAGGCGGCGATGGCGGTGGCGAGGAAGGAGAGCCGAGAGAGAAAAATGAGCTTTTGCTCCTTGCTTAGGTCGGCGACGGGAGGAGGGGCCGAGAGAAGCTCGGCCCCGCTGGAGGCGGCGACGGGAAGAGGGAGCCGAGAGGAGCTCGGCCCCGCTGGAGGCGGCGACAAGAAGAGGGAGCCGAGAGGAGCTCGGCCCCGCTAGAGGCAGCCTAGAAGAGGGGGCCGAGAGGATCTCGGCCCCGCTGGAAGCGACCTAGACGGGAAAAGCTGGAGGGGGCGGAGCCCGGCCTGGACGGGAAGAACTGGAGGGGGCGGAGCCCGACCTGGACGGGAAGAACTGGAGGGGGCGGAGCCCGGCATGGATGGGAAGAAGGGGCTGCGGGGCTCGTCCCGGCATTGGGCTGCTGAAGCCAGCGGCGGGAGAGGAGGAGGAGGCCGCTCCAGGCTTGGCCGGCGGCTGGATCGGGAGAAAACCCTAAAGGCCTTCTCCCTGCTCCTTCTTCTTCTCTCCCTCTCCCGAGCTCTGCTCTTTCTTCCACTTTTCTCCTTTTGCTTTTCTTCCGCTTTTTCTTTTTTTTCTCTCTCCCCGATGGCTGCCCCCCTGCTTTTCCTTTTTACTCTTTACTTTTTTGTTTTTTCTCTTTGTTCTGCACCTCCCTGCCCCCTTTCTTCTCTCATATTATATAAATATAATATATACATAATATAATATTATATAATATATTATATAATATAATATAAATATAACATAATATATTCTATATAGTATATATGTTATATTAATACCTACGCACATGAAACCTTCGCGCGCACGCACGAGCACCCGCACGTCTTTGAACGGGGTTGTGCCGCATCGTCGCTCGTAGCTCGCCCCAAGTCTGTCACTTGGGGAGGCCGGATATGGGGTTGTACACAATCCCTGCTCTTTTCGAGGTTGGTATAAGCTCGGAAAGAAATGTCCAATCCCAAGTATCCGGCGAGTGGGAGCCGACCCAAAAGAAAATTTTTGAGAAAATCCAAAATTTGCATTCAAAACACTAAACTCTCCGTACACCTTTTGATCATTTTGAACCACTTGATACTTGTAACGCTCCCCGCTACCGAACTGCCCTTATACCCTTACTTACAATAAGTATACCTGGGGCCGAGCCCGGCTCGAGGTGTCGCAGAAGTGGCTAAACTGAAGCATCCCAAAAGCCAACCTTTCCCCCACAGGCAAGCCTTCGGACCTGCTAGCTAGATGGGAGCCTGCGCAGCGGGTCTACCTGGGGTCGAGCCCGGCTCGGGGTGTCGTAGAAGTGGCTAAACCAAAGCAACCCAAAAGCCAACCTTTCCCCCACAGGCGAGCCTTCGGACCTACCAGCTAGATGGGAGCCTGCGCAGCGGGTCTACCTGGGGCCGAGCCCGGCTCAGGGTGTCGTAGAAGCAGCTAAACCAAAACATCTCAAAAGCCAACCTTTCCCCCACAGGCGAGCCTTCGGACCTGCCAGCTTGATGGGAGCCTGCGCAGCGGGTCTACCTGAGGCCGAGCCCGGCTCGGGGTATCGTAGAAGCGGCTAAACCAAAACATCTCAAAAGCCAACCTTTTCCCTACAGGCGAGCCTTCAGACCTGCCAGCTTGATGGGAGCCTGCGCAGCGGGTCTACCTGGGGCTGAGCCCGGCTCGGGGTGTCTTAGAAGCGGCTAAACCAAAACATCTCAAAAGCCAACCTTTCCACCACAGGCGAGCCTTCGGACCTGCCAGCTTGATGGGAGCCTGCGCAGCGGGTCTACCTGGGGCCGAGCCCGGCTCGGGGTGTCGTAGAAGCGGCTAAACCAAAACATCTCAAAAGCCAACCTTTCCCCCACAGGAGAGCCTTCGGACCTGCCAGCTTGATGGGAGCCTGCGCAGTGGGTCTACCTGGGGCCGAGCCGCGCTCGGGGTAGTGCAGAACCAAGAACCAGACCTCTCCCCCACAGGCGAGCCTTCGGACCTGCCAGCTAGATGGGAGCCTGCGCAGCGGGTCTACCTGGGGCCGAGCCGCGCTCGGGGTAGTGCAGAACCAAGAACTAGACCTCTCCCCCATAGGCGAGCCTTCGGACCTGCCAGCTAGATGGGAGCCTGCGCAGCGGGTCTACCTGGGGCCGAGCCGCGCTCGGGGTAGTGCAGAACCAAGAAATAGACCTCTCCCCCACATTCGAGCCTTCGGACCTGCCAGCTAGATGGGAGCCTGCGTAGCGGGTCTACCTGTGGCCGAGCTGCGCTCGGGGTAGTGCAGAACCAAGAATCAGACCTCTCCCCCACAGGCGATCCTTCGGACCTGCCAGCTAGATGGGAGCCTGCGCAGCGGGTCTACCTGGGGACGAGCCGCGCTCAGGGTAATGCAGAACCAAGAACCAGACCTCTCCCCCACAAGCGAGCCTTCGGACCTGCCACCTAGATGGGAGCCTGCGCAGCGGGTCTACCTGGGCCGAGCCGCGCTCGGGGTAGTGCAGAACCAAGAACCAGACCTCTCCCCCACAAGCGAGCCTTCAGACCTGCCAGCTAGATGGGAGCCTGCGCAGCGGGTCTACCTGGGGCCGAGCCGCGCTCGGGGTAGTGCAGAACTAAGAACCAGACCTCTCCCCCACAGGCGACCCTTTGGACCTGCCAGCTAGATGGGAGCCTGCGCAGCGGGTCTACCTGGGGCCGAGCCGCGCTCGGGGTAGTGCAGAACTAAGAACCAGACCTCTCCCCCACAAGCGAGCCTTCGGACCTGTCAGCTAAATGGGAGCCTGCGCAGCGGGTCTACCTGGGGCCGAGCCGCGCTCGGGGTAGTGCAGAACTAAGAACCAGACCTCTCCCCCACAGGCGAGCCTTCGGACCTGCCAGCTAGATGGGAGCCTGCGCAGCGGGTCTACTTGGGGCCGAGCCGCGCTCGGGGTAGTGCAGAACCAAGAACCAGACCTCTCTTCCACAGGCGAGCCTTCGGACCAACCAGCTAGATGGGACCCTGCGCAGCGGGTCTACCTGGGGCCGAGCCGCGCTCGGGGTAGTGCAGAACCAAGAACCAGACCTCTCCCCCACAGGCGAGCCTTCGGACTTGCCAGCTAGATGGGAGCCTGCGCAGCGGGTCTACCTGGGGCCGAACCGCGCTCGGGGTAGTGCAGAACCAGGAACCAGACCTCTCCCCCACAGGCGAGCCTTCGGACCTGCCAGCTAGATGGGAGCCTGCGCAGCGGGTCTACCTGGGGTCTCCTCTCTATACTAACTCCAACCCCCGAGTGAGCCTACAGCCCTGCCAGCTTGATAAGAGCCTGGTCAGTTGGTCTTCTCGGGGCCTCCTCTCCAACACAACTATAAAGGAAACATAAAGATAATCCAATAACTCAAAAGAACTGTTAACCCGATCAACCAAGCAACAGTCCAACACGAGGCACCTCTACCCGCTACGTCCACCCTCTTGGGGAACCAGAGGGGAGACGAAAAGTTAGGGTGGTTAAGATCGACTAAAGAGGAGTGGGAGGGGACTTCTTTCATCACATGACCATGGCCGTCACTTGGTTCCTCTTCCATAGCCATGACGTTCGCATGAGTTCTTCCGTGCTGGTCACTCTCCACGCTCACCGCACCATAACTGTTGAAGCCAAAAATGACCGAAGTCAAAATTGACTTCCGTGGAGTTCGGGGTCCGAAAAGAGGGGTGACCGCACACCTACTACACTCAAATGAACAATCTAGGCTCTAGACTAGGAACGTAAGGGACAGACCCAAGGTCTCAGCGTGGAGGACCCACTGCATACTCGGAAGACTAACAAACTCTTCCCCTCCTAAGCCAAAGGCTGAGCTAAGACACCTTCGGAGGGCGCTCTTGGCCGACCGAAACATCTAAGGAGGGTCTCAAGACCAACTCTCTCCTATCCAGATGTATCTCCTTGGGTCTATACAAAATGCTCCTCATCCGCGCTACTAAAGGCGCAACATCGTCAAGCCATTCTACGACACGCTACCCAACTGGGTTGCAGCCAGCGCGACTCCGCTGCCCTAAAAGGCTATCAACAGGCCATCAGGGGCTTCCCGGCATAAACCTCGGGGCTCCCACAGGACGAGCGGTTCACGAGCACACCGCTCGCCCAAAGCAAAAAGAGTAGATCATACATTCACAGAGCATCACAAATTATAAATAAATACAGGAATATAAATTCCATACATCGGCACGCAGGCCGGCAATATAAATAAAAATAGGCCTTCGAGGGCCGGCACAAGCTTGGGCTTAAGCCCGCTACTCCCCGCTTGGTACTGCAACACCTGTACGCCAACATCTCGACGAACGACTGCCAGCTGAACGACAGTCGGCTAACATAAGCTGGCCAAATATATTCCGTACACCCCTTTTTCGGGGCTACAGTGCGCATTCCATGTAAATAGACAATATCGAACTTCCACGGAGTCTTCTCCGGGAACCCCAGAACATCACCAATCCGGCTCACACGTCCGGACAGGCTTCACACAGAACATCACCAATTCGGCTCATGCGTCCGAATGGGATTCACACAACACATCACCAATTCGGCTCATGCGTCCGAATGGGCTTCACACAACACATCACCAATTCGGCTCATGCGTCCGAATGGGCTACACAAAGCACATCGCCAATTCGGCTCGTACGTCCGAATGGGCTTCATACAGCATGCCTAAATCCGTACTCACACTTCCGGATACTAGATGCAATTAATAGCGGGGACGTACACGTCGACCCGTCGGAGAGCTCCCTTCCCCCACCCGTTGGTGGAGATGGGCTTCCATGCAAATGTAAATCGAGGGCTTCACCTGCCCGAGTAGAAACATCGTTACCCTTGGCGCGTGCTTGGCGGCTGTGCCGGTGGCCAATCTCCCTTTTAGGCCGAGCCTTGCTCGAGGCGACGATGGCGGTGGCGAGGAAGGAGAGCCGAGAGTGAAAAACGAGCTTTTTCTCCTTGCTTAGGTCGGCGACGGGAGGAGGGGCCGAGAGAAGCTCGGCCCCGCTGGAGGCAGCGATGGGAAGAGGGAGCCAAGAGGAGCTCGGCCCCGCTGGAGGCTGAGACGGGAAGAGGGAGCCGAGAGGAGCTCGACCCCGTTGGAGGCGGCCTGGAAGAGGGGGCCGAGAGGAGCTCGGCCCCGCTGGAAGCGACCTGGACGGGAAAAGCTGGAGGGGGCGGAGCCCGGCCTGGACGGGAAGAACTGGAGGGGGCGGAGCCCGGCCTGGACGGGAAGAACTGGAGGGGGCGGAGCCCGGCCTGGATGGGAAGAAGGGGCTGCGGGGCTCGGCCCGGCGTTGGGCTGCTGAAGCCGGCGGTGGGAGAGGAGGAGGAGGCCGCTCCAGGCTTGGCCGGCGGCTGGATCGGGAGAAAACCCTAAAGGCCTTCTCCCTGCTCCTTCTTCTTCTCTCCCTCTCCCGAGCTCTGCTCTTTCTTCCACTTTTCTCCTTTTTCTTTTCTTCCGCTTTTTCTTTTTTCTCTCTCCCTGATGGCTGCCCACCCTGCTTTTCCTTTTTACTCTTTACTTTTTTGTTTTTTCTCTTAGTTCTGCACCTCCCTGCCCCCTTTCTTCTCTCATATTATATATATATAATATATACATAATATAATATTATATAATATATTATATAATATAATATAAATATAACATAATATATTCTATATAGTATATATATTATATTAATACCTACGCACATGAAACCTTCGCGCGCACGAACGAGCACCCGCACGTCTTCGAATGGGGTTGTGCCGCATCGTCGCTCGTAGCTCGCCCCAAGTCTGTCACTTGGGGAGGATCCCGCTCGGTCGGATACGGGGTTGTACACTTAGAGTCACTCATACGATCAGAAATGGGTCTAGTGCCCTGGCGAGGATAAATAAAATCATGAGACGTCCTCATACAGGAGTACGAGGGAATATGCTGGCTCGATGTCGGCAAAATCTTAGGTGGCGACTCACTCAGATAATCAGAAGATGGAGAGCAGCAGTATGGAGGGTAATACTCATCCGTTAACAAATTCTTCATAATCCTCCAACCTACAAGTGAGTCATCTAGGGACGTCCCAAAACGTGGCTCCTCATTGAGCCATAAGGTTTGTGCTCGATCAAATAATTGTAGTTTCGCAACGGAAATACTGTGGGGATCCACAATCTGATATCTCTCAAAGTAGCGCTCCATATCCTTCACCCAACATAAAAATACTCGTGGATCACCTAACCCATCATAGGTCGGAGCAGGAACTCTAATAGGCCTAGAGGTGCGAGGTGGTGGTGTCAGATATTGTGATAACATAACGTTACGCTCAACGGATGAAAGTGAGTGTGCGGAGCTCCCAAATGTACGCCATAACAGACCAACAGAACACTCAAACTATGTAAACACGTAAAACAACAAATTTTTTTGTTTTTATATAACTAAAAATAAAAATTTAAAAACCAACAAAACGTGCCTAAGTGCAAATAGGGGATAGCTCAGAACGAGCGGATCGTTGCCAAGTTGAGAAATTGGTAAACCTCCCTCTGATACCAAATTGATGTAGGGTACTCCCTAAATGGAATTAAGGCACCAAGGACAAATGGATTCCTAAGGGAAATTTAAGCGAACACGAGGTGTGCGTGCAAAACTCGAAATTTCGACAGAGTTTCGTTTGTAAGAGCACGATCTCACAAGGGGAAATTTCCACCCAAACCTGCACGAACATACACATTTACTAATATCATATCCTAACCATACATCTAGCATCGCATCACAAACATTTCCATCCATATAGAGTGCGATCCGGACTAAGATTTCAATTCGGAAAGTAGTCCAAATATAACCCTCAAAACAAAACCATACGAGGATATACCAAATCCTCTTGATCCATTCGAAACAAAAGGCTAAACAAACCCCGGTTTGCAAACGTCCAAGGGGACATATCCTTATGGAAATCTTAGCGAAAAAATCGGATTTGAAAACAATACAAATTCAGATTTTTATAATGCAACTTGAATCAATAGTTAGGATAAAATTTTGAAACCAAAGTCTCCACTACATTCACAATACAAGATTAATTTCACACAAGTTTAGGGGGAGGAAATCGTTACCCAAATCTGAAATTAGAGAGGAGGAGAGGAGGGGAAAGAGCAAGATAGTGGTGGAAGAGTCGCACTTCCACGGGTCACCGCAGTCGCACCGAATGAGGAAGAACCGAGCCGCCTTCTTCGGAGTCACACCGGAGGAGGTAGGAGTCGCCGGAACAGAAAGGAATAGCCCAAAGGGGGGGGGGGCGGTAGCAGCAGGGCGGCGGGCTTCTGGGCGTCGGATTTCGGCCAGGCCGAGAGAAAAACGGAGGGGGACGGCTTGAGCAAACCGTGAGATTAGGTTAGGGGGTTTCTTTTTTTTTTCTTCAATTCATTTGGAATTACATCATAGTTGTGCCTTTTATAGGCATTACAATCAAGGGGCTAAATGCACTACAACCATGGCTAAATATAGGCCAAATTGAACAAAATTAAAATGCTGAAATTATGAATAAAATGCTGAAATTAAAATGCTGGAATTAAGCAATAAAATTATAATGTCATGCGTAGATGCGGCATAGATTTTGACGCGGCTATGGAGGAGGTTGTCGCGGCAAAGTCCCAACCTTCAAGCTTGCGACAACGGTCATCAAAATCAACAAACTCCATATGATGACGAACAACGGCACCTAACATATCATGGCAAGTCTTCATCTCAAGGCGGCAAGGTAACATCAAGCGTGTGTCGGCACCAACATCATCCGGGTCACCATAATCATCCGGTAGGGGATCTTCTTCAACAACATGATGCGGGTCTTCAACATATACCGGATCACCAACGCCGTCCGGAGGGGGACGCTCCAAATCAACATGCTGTGGGAAGACGGCTCCATCACTCTGCCTATATGTTCAGTCTGATGACAAGGATAATCTATAAGATTAACACATATTGGTCTGCAGTTCTGTTTGAGAAGATAAATGAAGGAATCAAAAAGCAAAATTTGGCTAGATTGCTGAGTTTATACATGGTTGGAGCAATTCCAGAGGTAATGCATCAGATTCCAGGATCTAAAATAAATCATATGAGAAGGATGGACATCAGAATAATATCTAGATGGGATAGGGTCCTCTCAAAGGACATACCTAATTTGGATAACCAAGAGACTGCAGCAAAATCACCAGTACATGACATTACTGAGCATGACCATGTGCAGGAGGACACAATAAGTGCACAGGGGCAGGGGGAGCAAGAAAGTATACAAGTACAGGACAATGCTGAGAATGCACAAGTGCAGGGGGAGACAGTTACTGCACATGTACAAGGGGAAGAGAGAATTCACTTGGCAAGTGAAATAGTTTCACAAACTGATCTTGATACTTCTGGAGTTGCTGCTGCTGCTGAGAAAGAACTATCACCTACTCACACTCAACAGGAATTCACTCTGGAAGAGTTGTTTCCTGAGATTGAGGGAGCATCAGATAAGGAGGAGCATATCAGGGTTGAGGAGGAACTGAAGAGGTTTGAGGGGGAGCAGGCTAATCTTGAGGAGGAACAAATTGTCACTGACAAAGATATACCCTCTAATCCACAAGAAAGAGTTATTATTGCCAGTACTTCTGCTTTAAGGGATGAGGAGATTGCAAATATCAAGAAAAGAAAACTGATGGTTTTCAAGAGGAGAAGCCAGAGCTATAAGAAAGCTTTGCAAGCTACTACTTCACAACCAGCTCCTGAGTTTGATTACAGCAAATTTTTTGTAGATTTACAAGTGAAATTAGATGAGTAGAGATTGTTTTTGGAAAAATATGTGGATGAAAGCCATAAGGCACTCCAATTTGATCTAGCCCAAGATATAAAATCAATCAGATTTGAGGTAAATCAGAATACGAAAGAGATGACAGATTGCTTCCACAAGGGGGGCAATGTTGTAGTATTCCTGGCTAATCAACAGGTAGAGATAAAGAAATAAGTGGATGATATTGCTGTCAAACAAGGCTATGTCCTTGAAAATCAGATTAGAATGAATGACAATCTGACTTAATCTCACAATGAGATAGTCACTGAAGTAAAGAAAATAGTTATAGCAATGACTGAAGCAAGGGCTAAGGAGAAAGAGGAATTTGATCAGAAGCTACAGGAAGCCTTGGATTCCTTTAAGACAGCCATCACCACTTCTCAGAAAACAATTTCTGATCAGCTTCTAAAGTTAAAATCATTTTATAAAGATGGTGTCAATTTTCTTGATGGACAAATAAGATTTCAAAAAGATGACTTAAGGGATCATATTGTAAGAGAAGCCATAAAGAGGGAGAGAGTGTTAGTCAATGCTGGCTCAGATCATACAAAATGGATATCTAATAACATTAGAGCCACTGTGGGATATCCACCCCTTTGTGATGATTACAATGTTATAGAATCTGGTGTGCAACCTGCTTATGCTGGAGGTGATCAACCTGAAGTTGCTCAGGTCATCTACCCTCCAGCAGATTTTGATATGATTCTACAATAGGTTCAGACAATGTACAGTCCTCCATAGGATATTGATAATGTCATTATAGAGAAAGTTGAAATGCCAGAAGCAGCCTTGAAAGCTTAGCAAGATGCTCAATTATCAAAGAAGAGATTCAGAGAGCAAGCAGAGTTAAAACCTGATTTTGAGCAATGGAGCCACACTTCTAGAAATATCATATTAACTGCCTGGAAAGATGTAAAAGATCAAGTTCATGAAAGGGGAAAATTGTATAATGAGTAGGAATGGCAGAAGTATGAGGCAAGGCAGGAAGCCATAGTTCAATACAGAAGAAAGGCTAAGAGTGGGAAGCTACCTCCTGATGATCAGGAGCCTAGCAAGTATTTCCGTAAGCCTTTTCATTATTTTGAAAGGAAAAGGATTAAGGCTGAAGCACAAAAGAAGGCTGAGTTGAAAGGAAAGAAGCTCATTGAAGATACAGAACCTTCTGTGCAGGCTCAGATTAGATCAGGGAAAGGAATAGTCATCAAGGAGTCTGTCCAGCCTTAGTTTAGTTTTACTAGATTTTTCAAGAACTATGTAATTCTTGGTTTTTTAAAGAAATCTATGTAATCAGCTGTTAAGAAACTTTTTGATATGATAAACAAAACAATGTTCCATGTTCATTTAATTTGCATCCTCATTCTGTAATGTGATTTTGATATATGTTTTGTTTATAAGTTGCCCTGTCATATAATGATTATATACATCATGATGTTTGTTTATTATAAGTGGTGTATATCATTGACTAAAGGGTTATGACTTCTCTAAATAGGGGGAGATTGTTGGGTATATTGGAAAATGTGTACCTGATTTGGAGAAGCCTCACTTAGCTCAATGATATACATCAATGTGTATTTGATGTTATTCTGAGTTTACATGTGAAGGTTAAGTATTAGCTAAAATACAGGAAAAAGTTTCGAAGTCCATGTGTCGACACCAGAGGAAGTTGTGTCGGCACTTCAGCAAGTTTGTGTCGACACTTGGAAAAGGCTGTGTCGACACACAGAAGCATAGCCGACATCAACTGTGTCGACACCAGGAGGCAGTGTCGACACACAAAAGTATTAGTCGACATCAACTGTGTCGACACCAGGAGGCAGTGTCGACACACATAAGCAGAGTCGACATCAACTGTGTCGACACCTGGAGGCAGTGTCGACACACAGAATTCTTAGTCTACATCAACTGTGTCGACACACCGGACTTGTGTCGACACTCAGCAGAGTTTCAACCATGTTGAGTGCTGTGTAGTGAAGAAGTGTCTATGTCGACACAAAGAAGCAGTGTCGACATATTCTACAGATGTAGTGCCAAAGCAGCTATGTCGACACCACCAAATTCTGTGTCGACACTTAAGTCATTTATGTCGAAAAATATTGACAGTTTGTCTCGACACATTATGACAGTCAGTCTCGACGCTTTGCTGACAAAGACAAAGGTTCAAGAACTGACTGGAGACTTAACAGCTGTGCTTTCCAACAAGTTTTCTGAAGCTGTCAAACTTGTCAGAAGTTTGTTAGAAACCGAATCAGCCGGTTATCATGGATG
This sequence comes from Platanthera zijinensis, assembly GCA_039513925.1. Classification (NCBI taxonomy): domain Eukaryota; kingdom Viridiplantae; phylum Streptophyta; class Magnoliopsida; order Asparagales; family Orchidaceae; genus Platanthera; species Platanthera zijinensis. The sequence goes on from CM077091.1 coordinate 63,271,933, forward strand.
AAGTCTATATATATAGATGGATTCTATCAAATCAGAGATGATGAACAACAACAACAACAGGCACAACTACTGAAGTGTAACACCCCTATCCGTCGCATATCATATAGCAGTAGGTCCGGCCGGGGCCCGACGCCAAATACTACGGACAGACCGGTTGGTTATGCGTTGAAACCATACAACCAATCACAAACGTCCTACACAGAGTCATTCTAGCGGAAGCAATTTCTTAAGTTGCACAAATAAAAGAACCCTGCCAAGCACAAATGTCCACTACTTAGATAAAATAGGAATGTTTAATACAAAAGTACCGGCCTTATGGCCTTACAATAGTTCCCTCATACAAGAATGTCTTTCATACTTCGGCTCGCAGGCCGGCCATACATGAGATAAACGGAAAACATAAAAAGGGTAGGCCTTCGAGGGCCAGCACCGCAACAAGGACTTTAGCCCGCTATTTCCCGCTCGGCTCCGCAGCACCTGCAAGCCACAATCCACCGCCCGGTGGTAAACAAAAGGAACGGTCAGCTATGCTGACCAAATTATAACGATCCCGCCCCCGTAATCGGGGCGGCGAAGCTCTTTACCTGCACTTTATTAGTATATCATCAATATAGTATAAACACACTTCAACACAGGCGTAGGCTCGCACGGCCACACACCTCGTGCACACAGGGCACATTCACGGCGAACCGGCAAACGTCACGTCAATTCAAGCCATAGACGTTCCTGTTCCACCACTGCCCCTTGGACGGCCAATCACACGAGCATTTTGTCTTCCTAGCCTTGGTCACGACAATTTAAGCCATAGACCGCCGAAGACTCTCATCCATACCAATGGTCCCACCGAACGACATAGATCGGGTACGGTTCCGCCTGACCCGTGCTCATTCCGCAATGACAATTTAAGCCATATGCGCAGGTCAGGACTCACCGAGTCCCGTTTCCGCCACAACAATCACATAACCCGAATATGTTCACGTTGGCTCCCCGGCCATCGTGTTGGCAAAACCCGCTTTTGCCCAGTTTTCCGGGTGCACCTTGGAGTTAACCCCCAAGGCTCCCTGCTGCAATCTACCACGTAGAAAACCCGAAAAACGCCCAAACACCCGGAGTCTTCCCCGGTTCATATGCAATGCAACATCACCGATCCGGCTCTACTTGTCCGGATAGGCTTCACACACAATGCCTATGCCCGTTTTCGCATACGGACTCTATACAAGGGGGACTTTACATATCTACCCCAAGGAACGCTCCAACTCTTCGCTCACTCGCGAGAGAGGGCTTCCTATGCAAAGGGAAAAAGGGCTTCACTTGCCCAAGGATGAGAAATCGTTACCCTTGCATTCTTCCGCGACGCCATGAAAATCTACGCGGATGAAAAGCACCGCAATCTCCTTGCCTCCGCAGATCCGAAGACGGCTCGCAATTTGGAGCTCCGAAGCCCCGCCGGTGACCGGATCTAGCTTCTCTTTCTACCTCCAAGCTCTCTCCTCTCTCTAACTTTAGAAAGAGAGTCAACCAAGGGAAATGAGGGATTCTAAACCCTATTCCCGGACTTAAGCCCCTCAGGACCAATCCCAGCCATCGGATCCCAAGACAAGAAAACGGACGGCCACGATTAGGCCTAAAATACAAAATCTGGGGCCAAACACGGGTTGCAACACGGCCGTGTGCATGGCCGTGTCACCCATTCGCCGTCTCGACCGACTCGATAACCAGCACACGGCCTTAGACACGGCCTCCGACACTCCAGTGTCGCATGTGACACGGCCGTGTCGCGACCCGTATTACGCCTGTGTGCAACGACCAACATTCTTTTCCCGAGAAGGACATGGCCTGCGACACGACACTCAACACGCCCGTGTCACAAGTGACACGCCCGTGTCTGTGCCCGTGTCATGGCCCGTGCACAACTGCCAACACTTGTTTCCCGAGGAGGACACGGCCTGCAACACGGCACCCGACATGCCCGTGTCACATTTGACACGCCCGTGTCTGTTCCCGTGTCATGACCCGTGTATATGACTCAGAAAACTCCCAAGTGTGGCACGCCCGTGTCACGCCCGTGTCGCGCCCGTGACACGCCCGTGACACCTGCTCCAAGTCCCAGACTTGGCTTAAAATTTCACCCATCCCTCCTTTGAGTTTCGGGGTGTTACAACTCTCTCCCCCTTAAAAGAATTTCGCCCACGAAATTTACTAAAGGAAAACCATAGGAACTTAAAACTTTTAACGGTACCTGAGCGGAATAACTCCGGGTACTTTTCCAGCATAGTTTGCTCCCGCTCCCAAGAGAGTTCCTCCCGACCGCAATTGTCCCACCGGACCTTGACCATCCGGATCTCCTTATTACGGAGCCTCTTGACCTCAGAGTCTTCGATACGAATGGGCTTGACCCTAGTCGTCAACCCTTCGTCCACCGGTACTTGATCCACTACGATCACTAGCGAAGGCTCTTGCACCGCCTTCCGCAACACAGAGATGTGGAACACATTGTGTAGCCCACTCAACTCCTCTGATAGCCTCAAACGGTATGCTGCTTCGCCGAATCGCTCCAGAACCTCAAAAGGTCCAAGGTATCTCGGGCTCAGCTTCTTCAAGCGTCTCACACGCGAAACCCCCTTGAACAGCTTCACTTTCAAGTATACCCAATCGCCTACCGCGAACTCCACATTCCGGTGCTTGGCATTGTAATACTTCGCCTGCCTGTCCTGAGCGATCAACAAGCGTTCCCGAATGATCCGCACTAATGAGGTAGCACTCTCCACCTCCTGCATCTTGTACAACCTTGCCTCACCCGTTTCTAACCAAGACAACGACGTGCGACATTTTCTACCATATAGGGCCTCAAAGGGCGCCATTTGGATACTCTCCTGGTAGCTATTGTTGTACGCGAACTCCACCAAATACAGGTGGTCCTCCCAATGCTTCCCGAAGTCTAGAACACACATGCGGAGCATGTCCTCCATCGTCCTATTGACTCTCTCGGTCTGCCCATCCGTCTGCGGATGGAAGGCTGTGCTGAACTTCAACTTTATCCCCAGCATCTGTTGCACCAACCTCCAATCATTGGACGTGAAATGCCCATCGCGATCACTCATAATGCTGCGAGGCACACCATGCAGTCTAACTATATTGTCCACATAGAGCTTCGCTAACTTCTCCACCGAGTCCTCCTTCCTATGCGGAATGAAATGCGACACCTTAGTTAACCGATCTACGATCACCAAGATGGCATCGTTCCCCTTCTGCGACCTTGGCAACCAATGCACAAAGTCCATAGATATGTCGTCGAATTTCCACACCGGTATAGGCAAGGACTTCAGAAATCCTCCCGGCTTTTGGCACTCCGCCTTCACCAAGGCGCACGTTTGGCACTTAGCCACAAACAATGCTACGTCTTTCTTAAGCCCCGGGCACCAAAACAGCTTCTTGAGGTCACGGTACATCTTTGTGCGCCCTGGGTGGATCGAGTACTTGGTATGATGAGCCTCGTACATCAACTCCGCCCGTAGGTTACTCCCGCTTGGGACGCACAACCGATGATCCTTCCTTAACAACCCATCTTCCACTGAAAATTGGGAATTTGACCCATCCAACGCTGCCTCCATAAGCTCCTTCATGGAGTCATCTAACTCCAATGCCTGCCGAACCCGGTCAGCCAGGTCATACTGGACCTCTGTCTAGTTCAACATTGCTTTGGCGCTCGTCTGCTTGTCAACGCAACAGATCTCAAGCTCCTCCAACTCCCGTATCAGCCGCTCATCATGCACCGACAACCAGTTGGCTTGGGCGGGAGCCCTGCGACTCAACGCATCAGCAACTGCATTGCCCTTTCCGGGTACATAATGAATCTTGAATGTGTAGTCCCCCAGGAACTCCATCCACCTCCTCTACCTCATGTTAAGATCCTTCTGATCCAATAGGTACTTCAGGCTCTTGTGACCGGTATATATATCGACCCTTACGCCGTATAGGTAGTGCCTCCACTGCTTAAGTGCAAATATCACGGCCGCCAACTCTAAGTCGTGGACCGGATAGTTCCTTTCATGCACTTTTAGCTGATGCGATCCATAAGATATCAAGCTCCCATGCTGCAACAACACACAGCCCAACCCACTACCTGAGTCGTCACTATAAACCTCGAAGCCCACGGTCCCACTCGGCGAACTAAGCACTGGCGCCGTGGTCAACCGTCTCTTCAGCACCTCAAAAGCTTACACGCACTCCTGCGTCCACAAGAATCTCTGATCTTTCCTTGTCAACTTCGTGAGAGGTAGCGCTATCCGCGAGAAGTTCTCTACGGAGCGCCTGTAATATCCGGCAAGCCCGAGAAAACTACGGATTTCTGCGATAGAAGACAACGCAGGCCACTCCCGTATCGCAACGATCTTCGCCGGATCCACCGCTATGCCTTCCCCACTAATAATGTGACCAAGGAACGCTACTGAGGGTAGCCAGAACTCGTACTTGGAGAATTTCTCATACAGCTCATTCCTCCTCAAAGTCTCCAACACCAGATGCAAGTTCTTGAAGTGATCTTCTTCGCACTGTGAGTACACCAATATATCGTCAATAAAGACGATCACAAGCCGTCCAGGAAATCTCGAAATGTCCTGTTCATCAAGTCCATAAACACTGATGGCGCATTCGTCAGTCCAAACGGCATGACCGTGAACTCGAAATGCCCATACCTTGTGTTGAACGCCGTCTTCGGGATATCACATTCCCTTATCCTCAACTGATAGTACCCCGACTTCAAGTCCAACTTAGAATATACCGACGATCCGACTAACTGATCGAACAGATCATCAATCATCGGGTTCGGGTACTTGTTCTTCTCCATCAGTTTGTTCAACTCTCTATAGTCGATACACAGCCGCATACTCCCGTCCTTCTTCTTAACGAAGAGGACCGGTGCGCTCTAAGGCGACGAGCTTGGATGCACATAACCTTGCTCCATCAGCTCCTCTAGCTGAACTTTCAACTCTGCCATCTCCTTAGGCGCCAACCTATACGGAGCACGTGACACGGGTTTGGCACCCGGCACGAGCTCGATGGTGAAATCAATCTCCCACTGCGGTGGGGCTCTGGGAAGACTATCCGGGAACACATCTGGGTATTCACAAACCACGGGGATGCTATCTAACGTGGACTTTGGCTCCACAGCCCCCATTATTGCTAAGAACAGCTCTGCACCAGCACGAACTGCCTTTACCACCTGAAGAGCAGACATCAGCGTCTTGCTCGACCCCTTGAGTCCCTCGAATGTTATCCCCCGCCCAACACCCAGCTTTACCTCCTTCCGGTCGCAATCAATCCAATCCTTCTGCTCCGAAAGCCAATCCATCCCAAAGATAACGTCGAACTCTACTAGCTGCAGCAATGATGCTAGCACGTCGAACTCTTGGCTCCCAATGTGAACCTTTACGGCGCACACTCTGTCCGCACGCATCGAGCACCCATTCAGTAGTAGCACATCCAACTTGTCCTTCGCTATCGAAGAAGGGACTCCGATGCGCGATATAAAATTTTGGGACAAGAAGGAGTGTGAAGCTCCCGTATCAAACAGTGCCCGTGCCGGACTATCGCTAATCAAAACAAAGCCTATGCAAACCATATTAGGCTAACAAGCAATAAACAACAGTATCTAAGTTAACTTGCTATAAATTAACTCATACCTGTCACCACATCCGCTTGTTTAATGGCCTCCTGCTGCCCCAAGTTGTAGACTCTAGGCTGAGTCGGAGCATAGTGGGACGCGGTTGACTCCACCGCCTTGCCATTCTCTTCGTAAGTAGCTCCTTGTTTTCTCTCGGACTTTGGGCATCCGCTCCAGCAATCACGGGCAAAGTGCCCCGTCTTTCCACACGTGAAACAAGCGCCGGGGTTCGATTGGTAGTTGCCCCCGAGGCACCTGTAGAAGATGCTGGACCTGACGTCCTAGCGTTCTTGTAGAATCTTTGATAGCCCGACTTCGACGTAGTCGGTGCCTTGAACTCTGATTTCTTCTCACCAGATTCCTTCTTAGCTTGCACATTTCTCATGTCCTTCTCCAAGGACCGGGCCGAGTTGACCAAGGTTAGGAAACCCTGCGCCATGGGCCTTGATAGTAGAAACCTCAGCTCATCTCTTAACCCTTCATAGAAGCGGTTAGTCTTTCGCTCCTCATCGGTAAAGATAGCGCTAGCATATCTCCCCAATCGAGTAAACTCGTGGAGGTACTCGTCTACAGTGCTATCTCCTTGCACCAACTTTTGGAACTCGTTCTCTAGTGCGATCCTCTGCGCTGAGGGGAGGTATCGAGCCATGAACAGTCTCGAAAATTCCTCCATAGATACTTCGGCCAACAACCTTCCCCTCAACTGGTGTAGCTCTAGACCTTCCCACCATAACCTTGCGTCCCCATCCAATAGGAACGTCGCTATTGTGGTCTTCTGCCACTCTTCTGTTTCAGTTGCTATCATCACCCTATTGACTCTTGAGAGCCAATCTTCAGCCTGGGTCGGGGTTCCTATTCCCGAGAACACCGGTGGGTGGAAGCCCATCACATGCTTAAGCTGTCTCTCAGTTACTCTTCGAGGCAACTCCGGCTCCACCGCCACCTGCTCAACCCTTCTAGGCTCCGCCGCTTGGAGCGGCACTTGCTCCTCCGCAGGAGAAGGCTGCTGCACCTGTCTTGCAGTTTGTGCATTAATCATCGCCATGACAACTTCTGCCACCAACCTAATGATCTCGGCAGACGGAGGTGTTGCAGGCGCTTCACTTGGCGCACTGCTTGCCTCAGAACCTGGCCGTTCTGACGGCCCAGCACCACTTCTGGTCACCTATAATCGTGCAAAACACCGATAAGCGACCAAATACTATTGTAAACAGCAATTATAGGAACACGCAGGTTCCTCAAACATGTGTATTTTCATTCCTAAGTGGACATTCATGGGTTCTTTTCATATTATAACGATGACGCACACACATGTTCTCACCACCCCTTAAAGTGAATTTGCCAACAAATTCATTTAAGGTTGACCGAAACCAGTAGTCTGATACCAATTTATAACACCTCTATCCGTCGCATAGTATATATCAGTAGGTCCAGCCGGGGCCCGACGCCATATACTACAGACAGACCGGTTGGTTACGCGTTGAAACCATACAACCAATCACAAACGTCCTACACAGAGTCATTCTAGCATAAGCAATTTCTTAAGTTGCACAAATAAAAGAACCCTGCCAAGCACGAATGTCCACTACTTAGATAAAATAGGAATGAATAATACAAAATTACGGCCTTATGGCCTTACAATAGTTCCCTCATACAAGTGTGTCTTTCATACTTCGGCTCGCAGGTCGGCCATACATGAGATAAACGGAAAACATAAAAAGGCAAGGCCTTCGAGGGCCAGCACCGCAACATGGGCTTTAGCCCCCTTTTTCACGCTCGGCTCCGCAGCACCTGCAAGCCACAATCCACCACCCCGGTGGTAAACAAAAGCAACGGTCAGCTATGCTGACCAAATTATAACGATCCCGCCCCCGTAATCGGGGCGGCGATGCTCTTTCCCTGCACTTTATTAGTATAGCATCAATATAGTGTAAACACACTTCAACACAGGCATAGGCTCACACGACCACACACCTCGTGCACACAGGGCACATTCACTGCAAACCGGCCAACGTCACGTCAATTCAAGCCATAGACGTTCCCGTTCCACCACCGCCCCTTGGACGGCCAATCACATGAGCATTTTGTCTTCCTGGCCTTGGTCACGACAATTTAAGCCATAGACCGCCGAAGACTCTCATCCATGTACACGGTCCCACTGAACGACATAGATCGGGTACGGTTCCTCCTGACCCGTGCTCATTCCGCAACGACAATTTTAGCCATATGCGCAGGTCAGGACTCACCGAGTCCCGTTTCCGCCACAACAATCACATAACCCGGTTATGTTCACGTTGGCTCCCCGACCATCATGTTGGCAAAACCTGCTTTTGCCCAGTTTTCCGGGTGCACCTTGGAGTTAACCCCCAAGGCTCCCTGCTGCAATCTACCACGTAGAAAACCCGAAAAATGCCCAAACACCCGGAGTCTTCCCCGGTTCATATGCAATGCAACATCACCGATCCGGCTCTACTTGTCCGGATAGGCTTCACACACAATGCATATGCCCGTTTTCGCATACGGACTCTATACAAGGGGAACTTTACATATCTACCCCAAGGAACGCTCCAACTCTTCGCTCACTCGCGAGAGATGGCTTCCTATGCAAAGGGAAAAAGGGCTTCACATTCCCAAGGATGAGAAATCGTTACCCTTGCATTCTTCCGCGGTGCCATGAAAATCTACGCGGATGAAAAGCACCGCAATCTCCTTGCCTCCGCTGATCCGAAGACGGCTCACGATTTGGAGCTCCGAAGCCCCGCCGGTGACCGGATCTAGCTTCTCCTTCTACCTCCAAGCTCTCTCCTCTCTCTAACATTAGAAAGAAAGTCAACCAAGGGAAATGAGGGATTCTAAACCCTATTCCCGGACTTAAGCCCCTCAGGACCAATCCCAGCCATCGGATCCCAAGAAAGGAAAACGGACGGCCACGATTAGGCCTAAAATACAAAATCTGGGGCCGAACACGGGTTGCAACACGGCCGTGTGCATGGCCATGTCACCCATTCGCCGTCTCGACCGACTCGATAACCAGCACACGGCCTTAGACACGGCCTCCGACACGCCCGTGTCGCATGCGACACGGCCGTGTCGCGACCCGTATCACGCCCGTGTGCAACGACCAACATTCTTTTCCCGAGAAGGACACGGCCTGCGACACGGCACTCAACACGCCCGTGTCACAAGTGACACGCCCGTGTCTGTGCCCGTGTCATGGCCCGTGCACAACTGCCAACACTTGTGAAGGATCAAGCGCATACCCAACTGCACCAAAAGCCCGGACTGTTGGAGAGGGCGCTACTTAATTTTTTATATAAGTAGCAGAGCGCCACGGGTCAAGTGAAGTAACGCCGGACCCAACAATCCCCCCCCCGGCGTCCAGCACAACCCGTCGGCTCAGAGGTGGGGTTACCATATGGCCCACACGGCTCAGAGGTGGGGTTACCACATGTCCACGGTTGCCTGACCCACCGGACCCACACAGGTAGAAGGGAAAAATCAGGATTTAATAGCGCCCCCCCGGTCTTGAACCCGTAACCTCCCTCTGATACCAATTGAAAGTGCAGGATAAGATCAATCCTAACTCTAGAGGGGGGTGAATAGAGTTATTTAAAATAGTTTTGCAAATAAAAACTTGAGTGGAGAGAAAGTTTAGATTTACTTAGTGTATGGTGCTATAGCAAATAATCAGAGTAAAAAGAAATTCACAGCACAAAGCAAAACACAAAGAAACAAGCAATCCAGACGACACAAGGAGCTATAGTGGTTCCCCAAAATCCTGGGTAGTCCACTCTTCTATCACCCTTGATAGGAATCCACTTCAAGATGAGTTGATCAGGTGTCTTGAGCACCAGAGAGTTTTTGACCAGGTTCTCATAACCAAAGGAGCTGATTTTGACCAGGTTTCAGCAAAACCAAAGGTAACTTTTGAAGGGAGTTAAAACCCTGTACAGAAAGAAAAAGAAAAAGGGGTGATGTTGTCTTCTCTATCAACAAGTAGAGAGAAGCAAAGTGGATCTGTAGATGTTGTCAAAGCTCCCCCTGAGATCAAGAAGTAGTTCAGGAAGGAGAGCTCTGCACAAGGGTGACAGGTCTTCAAAGATCTGATTTGCTCCAGCAAGGGATGATCCAAGAAAGTTGGATGGTTGTGTCTGAAGCAATCTGAATTCCTGTGAGTGAGCTTTCAAAACAATATCACAGAGAGAGAGAGAGAGAGCTGAAGTCCTGTATTGTTGTTCTATACATCTCTGTCTAGCTGAATGAATAATATATCTGAGTCTTCTTCTTCCTTTTACTTTGATAGCCGTTGGCAGTCAGCATTAAATGCTTTCCTTAAATGTCCATGCCTCAAAGGAAATGTCAGGCAGACATTCCTTAGAAAATTCCTTGAGCCATGCACCAGATATGCTGTAACGGCCAATAAATCTTCAGCATTAATTGTCTGACAGAAGGAATTTGAATTCCTATTCAAAACTGACGGAAGTCTGGAAAACATCGAGCTCACAGTAAAACGTCGATCTGAGCACGACACATGTCGGCCAGAGAGTGTTTTCTGTAAGCAGAACTAGGTTCGACGGAACGTCGAGCTGAGGTCGACTACACGTCGAGCTGAGGTCGACTCTGCGTCGAGCTGAGATCGACTCTACGTCGAGCTGAAGTCGACTATGCGTCGAGCTGAAGATTACTCTAACTAGCCTATGTGACCTTTATAACAACAAGGAGGTCACAACACAAAATCCCTATAGAAATATAGTCATCCTGATCCAAATAGTAATAGGGTGTTCCAACAATCTCCCCCTATTTGGATTAGGATTACTATTTACATGAATTTAGGGATTCAAAGAGAAGTAAAGTAAAAATACAATACAATACAACCAGACATATGACAGAATAAAAAGCAGCATATATATAACACTATATAGCAGCAGTAATGTTTAAATGTCCTATGTCCAGCAGATAGAAAGAATTAAAACACCTTACTTTACTTTTCCTGTGGGGCTTTGTCTTGATCACCTTTCTTGAAGATAATTTCTCTGTTAGGATTTGAAGCCTCCTTCTTGGATCTGTAATCATCAGCTGTACCTAAGGATTTCTAATCTCTTGCACTAGGTGGTACAGCTGCAGGATGGAGTTGCATATATCTGTCTGAGTCAAAGAACTTCTTTGAATTATATTTCTCCAATTCCTCTCTCCTTTGGTCTGACATTGTGCTGATGTGAGAGGTGTCCAGACCTCTTTCTCTAGCTTTGTTAATCTCATTTAGAGCAGCCATCTCAGTCATTCTAGCTTTCCAGTAAGCTGGAGTTTTGGTGGGATCTTCAAAAGGTACTGCTGGTTCAAATCTGTTGGAGGAGAGTTCTTGAGTAGTTCTTGGGGTGAGGTCAGCTCTAGGTCTGTAAGGATAGGGACCAGAGGTTGGATCAATGGATCTTCCCCTTTGATAAGGTTGAGAACCTGATCTTCCTCTGGACTGCCTGCCTTTGTTGTGTCCTCTTTGCTGATTTCCCCTTTGCTGACTATCTCCTTGGGATCTTCTTGCTTGATAGGTATTTCCATGTAGAGATGATGGGGCTAGATTGGAAGATAGACTTGCACCGGCACCTGCATCTGGAGGAGGTGGAGGTGGAGGCTGATGGACAGGCTTGGTGGGTCCTTCATTGAATTTTCTTTTCTGTTTCATTGCCTTTCTTTGATTTTGAGAATACTGCATCCATGGCTCTGTAATTTCACAGTTGTATTTGATGTAGTAGGGGATGTCATGGTCTGTGGCTCTAGCCATTGGAACTCTTTTCATAGCTTTTGATCTTGCTTTCCTCTTCCTTGCAATGGTTGCAGAGGAGTCATCAGAATCAGTAGCAAACTCATCTTCTGAACTCTGAGATTCATCATAGGGATCTATGTACTTTCTTTTGGAGATCGGAAAAGTGATGGAGGCTGGAGCTGCTGAGGAGGTGACTGGAGGAAGATCTGCTGTCAGTGGGGAGGAGGAGTCTACCACTGCAGGAGAGGGAATAGCCTCAGGAGCCATAGAGACTGAAGAGGCTGGTTCCTGAAGGCCTTGGGAGACATGGGTCTCAACTGCATCAGGTGTCTCAATTACTTCACCTGAAGTTTCAGCAGCTACTATTATTTCAACTTCATCACTAGCAGGAGCCACTGCTACCACTGCTACATCAGGGATCATGGTCTTCTGAAAAGGGATAATAGCCCTAGACAGGTCTTCTTGAAGCTGTTCTGAATTTTGAGGAGGTGCCTCAGATGCCATAGATAGGTCTTCTTGAAGCTGAGCCAATGACTGAAGGTCTAAGGCACTGCTGATTATCTGAATTGAATCTGGAGGAGGAGCCTCAGATGCTATCTGAACTTCTGCTGCTGAGACTGTCTCTGAACAAGTCTGTACAAACTGAACTGTTGAAGGATGCAGCTCTTCTTCTGCTGACATCTCCCCCTGCCTAGAATCAGTGGCAGCTGACTCCAGGCCCCCAGAAGAAGGGCATGCCAGATGAGAGGAGAGGGAGGAGACAGAGGCAGAGAGAGTTCTCAGGGAAAGGAGGAGAGGATCCAGCTTGGCATCCAAGAGGGAGGAGAGCCTAGGGGCCAAAAGGTCAAAAATCTGATTGGCCAAGGGCAGGAGAGTTACTTGCTCAAGTGGGACTTGAGTAGAGGTAGAGGGAGTAGCAGAAAATGTAAATGTAGAAGATGTTGTGGGTGGTGCAGACAAGGGAGGTTTAACTGGTTCATGGATGGAGGAAAAGAGCAGTTCTAAAAAAGTTGATGAATGGAGGAAGTCATGAGGAGAGGAGGTAGAGGCATCCATGAAGGAGTCTTCATGAATGTCAAAGGAGAAGAGGTCCTCATGAGATGAGGAATCCAAGCTTATGGGAAGGAAAGTTGTGTGAGGTGGAAGGGAGGATGCAATAGTGGAAATGGATGAAGGGATGGGTTGAGTGGATGAGAGGATTGTGGTTGAGGGGATGAAGGTGGATGGGAGGGAGAGGGAGGGAGATGGCAAAATCCCTGCTTCTGGACCAGTGGACTGAGGGAGAGTGACCTCTACAGTCCTGGTGTCTGCAAAAGTCCTCATTGCTGTTGCTGCCCTGGGATTCACAATTTTTCTGTCCCACTTGCCAATCAGTGCACATGTGAGCCTCTTGGAAGCATTGATGTGCTTCTTTGAGGACACAAGCAGCTGGGGGCAGCAGTGGTTCAGAATCAACCCAAGAACCCTTCCAAAGTGGACAGAGTTCTTATCCAATTTCTTCTTAATCATTTCAAAAACAATCAATCCCCAGTTGGGATGTTTCTTATCCAGGATTGCAGCCATAAGGCAAAACTGATGCCTAGTAATGACATCATGTGTAGTCCTCTTTGCACAGATTACTTTGCCTGTGATGTCTGCTAACAACCTATACTCAATAGCTAGGTTAACTTTTAGGAGTTTAGAGGGGTTACCAGCAGCATGCCCCATCCTGTCCAGCATCAAAGCATACTCTTCTACAGAGAGTTCTATTCCATCATCTCCAGCAGCAAAACTGAAAACTTCTGAGATGATATGAGGTGAGATGGCTACCTCATTCCCTGAAATTTTCCCGGTCAATGTATTGTTATCTGAGTTAACTGCTGTAAGAGTCCATTCTTTGATTTCCGACTCTGGAAGAGGGATCCTGGTTATCAAAAAGTTGACCAGGTGCTGCTCCTTGAAAAGTTCCAGAATATCCAGAAAGTACTGTGGTGATCCATCAAATGAGTCGAAGTCGATGTCGAAGCCTGAATCAAAATTCATGGCCGCCAAAGCACCTGCAGTGATTGCCATTTTCCTGCAAAAAAAATACCTTCCAAGATCAAGAGTAGAGTATTTGGAGGGAGAAAGCTTGAGCAGAAAATATGAAAGCGCAACTGCGAACGACGGAGAAAAATGATTTTATACTTAGGGTTCGACGCAGAAATGGAAAGAACGTCGAGCTCAGTTCGACGCTCTAAGGCTCTAGGAGAACTGAAACGACTCAACAACGTCCAGCTTAGGTCGACGTTCGACGCTTGGGCTGATGCTATACGTCGAGCTCAGGTCGACGTTGAACGAAGACGTCGACCGGAGAGAGAGAAACTCAAGAAGCCAGGGAGCTGTGAACTTAGTTCGATGCTAGAAGTTAAGTTCGACGTTCGACGCTTTTGAGGGAGACGGACCGTCGATCTCCGTTCGACGCAGCGTCGAGCTTAGTTCAGAGCTCAAAGAAACCACTCAGACAGAGGAATTTTAAAATGAAATTTTTCCTATTCCTGTTAATTATGGGTTTCAAAATCTTGGAGTTTTAATTTATACTGTCTCCATCTAGCATTCCCAACTGATTGAGGAAGAAGAAGTGCTTCTTTTCATCCAAGGGCTTGGTGAAAATATCTCCTCTTTGTAGTTCAGTGGAAATGTATTCTAGTGCAATTTTCTTCTTTTCTACATTATCCCTTAAGAAGTGATGTCTGATCTCTATGTGCTTAGTCCTACTATGGAGAACTGGATTTTGTGCAATTGATATTGCACTGGTATTATCACAAAAGATTTTAGACATCTCTAAGTTGTATCCATAGTCTAGGAGCTGGTTTTGAATCCACAAAATCTGTGAGCAACAACTGCCTGCAGCCATGTATTCAGCTTCAGCAGTTGATGTGGACACAGAAGTTTGTTTCTTATAGAACCAGGAGACAAGTCTATCACCAAGGAATTGACAAGTTCCACTGGTGCTTTTCCTGTCTACTCTACATCCAGCATAATCAGCTGAAAATCCAGTTAGATCAAATCCTGAGTCATGTGGATACTAGAGACCTAGATTAGGACAACTTTTTACATACCTAAGAATCCTCTTAACTAATGTGAGGTGGGACTCTCTAGGGTTTACTTGGAATCTAGCACAAATGCATGTGGCAAACATTATATCTGGTCTAGTAGCTGTTAGATAAAGTAATGAGCCAATGATTGCTCTATAGCTTTTCTGATCAACTGGTTTTCCAGATTCATCAGCATCTAAAACAGCATTTGTAGGCATAGGTGTTTTCATAGAGGATGCTTCAGACATTCCAAATTTCTTAACCAGTTCTCTTGCATACTTGGTTTGAGAAATGAAAATGTCATCCACATGTTGTTTAACTTGCAATCCTAGAAAGAAAGCAAGCTCACCCATGCTACTCATTTCAAACTTTGAGTGCATAAGTTGTGAGAACTTTTTGCATAAGTTTGAATCAGTAGACCCAAATATGATATCGTCTACATACACTTGTACTAGTAGGGTATGGGACCTATGGGTTCTAACAAAGAGAGTTTGGTCTACTCTACCCCTTTTAAAATCATTTTCCAACAAAAAACAAGCTAAGGTCTCATACCATGCTCTAGGGGCTTGCTTGAGACCATATAAAGCTTTATGCAGTTTAAAAACATGATCAGGAAAGGTTGGAGAGATAAAACCTGGAGGTTGCTTTACATAAACTTCTTCCTTGATGTATCCATTGAGAAAAGCACTCTTGACATCCATCTGATATACCTTGAATCTCTTGTGAGCTGCATATGCAAGAAAGATTCTTATGGCCTCCAACCTTGCAACTGGTGCAAAGGTTTGGTCATAATCAATTCCTTCTTCTTGGCAATATCCTTGTGCAACAAGTCTTGCTTTGTTTCTCACAATTATTCCTTGATCATCCAACTTGTTCCTGAATACCCATTTGGTTCCAACAATTTGCTGGTTCCTTGGTCTTGGTACTAATTCCCAAACTTTATTCCTTTCAAATTGATTCAACTCTTCTTGCATTGCAATGATCCAGTTTGGATCTTGCTCTGCATCTTGTATTGTTTGAGGCTCAATTTGAGAAAGAAAGCAAGTGTGCATAATATTGTGATTAACTTGATTCCTTGTTTGCACACCTACTGAGATATCTCCAATTACTTGTGAAATTGGGTGATCTCTTGCTGTTACTAAATCAACAAGGGGTGTTGATGGTGCATCAACTTGTGTTGTTGTTTCCTCTTGTGGAACAACAACTGGTTCTTCAATTTGTTGACCATTTGAGCTTTCCAAACCCTAAGATTCCTCTTCATTGTCACTATATTCAGTGTCTTGTTGAATTGTTGAAGGTAATGAATCTTTTTCTGTGATGGTAAGCTGCTTCAGATTTTCTGAGATTGAATGTTCCTGCAAATTGCTTATGGTAGAAGTCTCCTTCTCCTTATAAGACATATTAGTTTCATCAAATGTAACATGCATGGATTCTTCAATTTTATTTGAGCACTTGTTAAAAACCCTATAAGCCTTGCTAGTCATGGAGTATCCCAGAAACACTCCTTCATCAGCTTTGGCTTCAAATTTAGCTAGGTATTTCTTGTCATTATTGTGAATGAAACAAATGCAACCAAAGATTTTGAAGTAATTTACTTTAGGTTTCTTCCCTTTGAGTAACTCATAGGGAGTCTTACCCTTTAGTTTATGTATCAGGCTTCTATTCAAAACATAGTTGGAGGTGTTCACAGCCTCTGCCCAAAAGATTAGAGGAAGGTGAGCATCTGTCAACAATGTTGTGGCAGATTCAATAAGGGTTCTGTTTTTCCTTTCAACTACCCCATTTTGTTGAGGAGTTCTTGGAGCTGAGAAAGTGTGCCTGATACCTTCTTTCTGACAGAACTCTAGCATAAGAAGAGAATCAAACTCTGTCCCATGATCACTTCTGATCAGGGCAATGTGAGTATTGAACTCAATCTGTATGCCTTTGAGAAAATCTGTCAAAATCTTGAAGTTATCAGACTTCTTTCTCAGAAAGAACACCCAAGTGAATCTTGAGAAGTCATCTACAACTACTAAAGCATAAGATTTCCCTCCTAGACTTTGTACATTAATTGGTCCAAAAAGGACCATGTGTAGTAAGTACAAAATTCTAGGTGAATCACTCTTATTAAGTGACTTGAAACTATTTTTAGTTTGCTTGCCTAATTGATAGGCCTTGCAGAGTCTTTCCTTCTTGTAGGGACTAGAAGGTAGTCCTCTAACAAGGTTGTCTTTGGATAACTTAGCAATGGTTCTAAGGTTCACATGTCCTAGTCTTTTATGCCAAAGTTCATTAGGTTTGCTAAGGGAGTTAAATAAACATATATCTACTTTAGATGAATTGAAATCAACTAGATATATGTTATCTTGTCTATTACCAATTAAAACAATGTTGTTATTTAATGCAATATTGCATGCTGAGTTGGTAAACCAAACCTGATAACCAGCATCACATAGCTCGCTGATGCTGATTAAGTTGTGCTTTAGTCCTTCCACATAGGCCACTTTCTTAAATGTGATTGACCCTATCTTGACTTGGCCATAGCCTTTTGTTTGTCCAAAGTTTGAATCTCCAAAGATTACTTTGGGTCCATGTTTAGCTTTGAAGGACACAAGGTTCTCCTTGTTGCCAGTCATGTGCTTTGAGCACCCACTATCCAAGTACCACTGCTGGTTCTCACTTGGATAGGTCTTTACCTGCACATATAACAAATCAATTATTTTTGACCCAGTTTACCTTGGGCCCTTTTTGATATCCTCTAAATTCTGAAATAAAAGACATCTCAGGTTGACTCTTATAGCCTACAGGATGATATCTCCTAGGAGGTATTATCCATTCAGCATAAGGGTTAAAGTGATGAGATGTGGAGCTGGAATTAAATCTTGAATTAACCCCTAAGAACTGACTTTTGCTCTGAACTTGGCTCGACGCACGTCGAGCTTCGGTCGACGGACTCAGGTGAGTGCGTCGAGCTCCATTCGACGGCGAAGTCTTGCTTTGTTCAGAAGGTAGAGGGCGTCGACCTGAGTTCGACGTTTTCTTGCGATTACGTCGAGCTCTGGTCGACGTCCGTCGAGCTTCGTTCGACGCTTTTTGTCCAGTTTCCTGGGTTAAGTCAGCATTCTTCCTAGCCACTATCAAGACTCCTTTACCTTTGTCACTGGTAAATTTGATTGGAGTTGTCAGCACTATGGGTTGGCTGGATGAAGCACCCAAGCCCAGTGTACCATTCAATCTTGAGTTCACTGTACTTGTGATGTCCATTAATTTGATACTTCTCCCATTAAGGGTTTCTTCAAATTGTTTGGCCTTAGATAGCTCACCTTTCAGTGAAGCTATCTCCTCCCCACACTGCTTCAACTCTTCTAAGAGTCTAAGATTATCTGAGTTAACGGATTTGCATTCAATCAATTGTTCTCTAAGAGTTATAATTAACTTTTGAGATTCAATCAAGTCAATGCACATAGATTTGAATTCAGATTTAAATTCATCAGAATTAAAATCGAATGAATCTATTACCTGATCCTCAGTAAGTTCCTGATCAGACAGGTAGTCAGCATCAAGCTCTGAATCAGTATTCTTTTGAGATGCATTGATGGCCATCATGCAGAATCCTTTTTCTTCTGCATCATCCTCATCATCACTAGAGCTGGATGATGAATCAGACTCATCTGAGTCACTCCAGGATTCAGCCACAAATCCTTTTCTGGTGTGCTTGCTGTTGCTGGAGGAAGGCTTGTCATGGTGCTTCCTTGACTCCTTATCCTTCCTTTTATCTTTTCTTTCCTTCTTGTCCCTTCTGTCCTTATCTTGATTTTCTGGACAGTTGGGGACAATGTGTCCTGGTTTCCTGCAGCCAAAACAGATAACATCATTATTAGTAGATCTGTCATACCTTGGCTTGTCTTTGTCTTTGGATGACCATCTTCTGAAGTTCTTTTTATTCAGCTTATTGAACCTTTTGACAAGTAGGCTCATAAGCTCTTCATCTCCCAACACCTTTTCTTTAGGTTGTTCTTCCTGTGCCTTGAAGGCAATGGTTTTCTCAACCTTTTCAGTTGGTGTGGATATCTTCTGCTCTTCTTCTCTCTTCTTCATGAATTGCTCATAACTCTTGAGCTTTCCTAGAAGAGCTTCTGTGGATAACTCACATACATTCCTTCCATATTTAATTGACCAGATTCTTGAGTCCCAAGAGCTAGGGAAACAAGTCAGTATCTTGTCATTTATCTCAGTGAGAGATATGTCCTTTTCTAGTGATCTAAGCTCACTAATGATTAGACTCAGTCTGTTGTACATGTCAGCAACTGACTCAGACTCTGCCTTTTTGAAGTTCTCATACTGGGTGATGAGGTAGGATCTCCTATCCTTTCTTTCATCTGCAGAACCTGATACAATTTCTGAAAGTTTTTCCCAGATCTCTTTGGCAGTATTGCATTCAGCTACTTTCTGGAAAATGTCATCTGACATGGTTTGAGCCAAGATGTTCATGGCTTTAGCATCTGTTGCCTTCCACTTCTTTATGTCAGCATCAGTTCCTGAAGGAGGAGGAACAGCTGATGTACTTGTTTCTGTGGGAGGCCTTGGACAATCTGTCAACACAGAATTAAAGATGTCCTCATCAAATGAATTCATGTAAAGTTTAATCCTTGCTTTCCATAGTGCAAACTTAGAGAGATTGCACATAGGAGGTCTGGTGCTAGCAAAGTCCTTGTTTTGCGCCATGAGTTTTAAAGATAAGTAAAACTAAAAGAAATAACCCTTTTGAGAGAAATGATCTTATCAGAGATCTTTTGATCCAGGTGTTAGCCTGTATGAATGATCAACCTGCCTCTGATACCAATTGAAGGATCAAGCGCATACCCAACTGCACCAAAAGCCCGGACTGTTGGAGAGGGCGCTACATAATTTTTTATATAAGTAGCAGAGCGCCATGGGTCAAGTGAAGGAACGCCGGACCCAACAACTTGTTTCCCGAGGAGGACACGTCCTGCGACACAGCACCCGACACGCCCGTGTCACATTTGACATGCCCGTGTCTGTTCCCGTGTCATGACCCGTGTATATGAATCAGAAAACTCCCAAGTGTGGCACGCCCGTGTCACGCCCGTGTCACGCCCGTGACACGCCCGTGACACCTGCTCTAAGTCCCAGACTTGGCTTAAAATGTCACCCATCCCTCCTTTGAGTTTTGCTGTGTTACATGAAGTATTGATCATTGATCAAGAAAGTGCACGTCATACTGAAGAAGATTTTCGTGAGAAGATCTAAGGAGAATTAAAGCAAGAATTCTGTAGAAACTTCATAAGTTCTGAAGAGAGAGAGAGAGATCTTCAGCTGTTGAAGTTAAAGGAGGAGACATCTACAAGTCTCCTAAGAAGCAGATCTTGAACCAATCTGCTAAGAAGGATTCAGATTTATTTCTTATTCTAAGAAGAAAGCTGGCAGTCAGTCAACTTTAAAGGAGATCAACCTTACTGAGTTCAGATTAAAGAAGCTTTGAAGAAAGCTAAGAACATGTTGATTTCAGTCATCATTCTCATCAAGAAGCTGATCAAGAATCCTCTTATCCTTTCTCTCTCAACAAGGGTAAGAGTCCATAAAAATTACTTATCAAATTTTATAGGATCTTTTCAAAGATCTGAGTTGTAAACCTGTGTTATAAAGGCTGAGTGTATGAGATTTAGATCTCTGAGTGGTAAGGCTGTTTGAGCCTGAGTGTAGGAGAATTAGTTTTCTGAGTTATAGGCCTTGGGGCAAGGCTGAGGTAGGGCTGTTAGCCTGAGTTGTAGGAACCTTATAGGGTTCTGAGTTGTAGGAACCTTTCAGGGTTCTGAGCTTTAAGATCTGTGGATCTGAGAAGAAGGAAGAAGTTAGGCCGAATCTAGCACACTGCTAGATAGGTGAAGGGGGAAAGTGGATGTACCCAGACCTTGGGGGAAACACTATAAACCTGTGTGCAATCTGTGATGTGTGTGTGATTGTGATTTCTGTGTTGTGATTGATGTAGAATACTTAGATTCTATTTTAAGATCTGAAAAATATTCTGCTTTAAGTAAAAAAGGAAAAGAACCTATTCACCCCCCTCTAGGTGTTTGGGTTATCTTGAAATTAATTTTATCACATTTAGTGAAGTTAACTCACTCAATGCCATACAACAAAAGGCTGTAAGACAGGCTAATGCAGTAAAATCCTAAGAAGAAATGAGTAGAAAAGTGCCTAAGTCCACAGGCATTGAGTTAGTATCACTCACTCAACGCCATACTCTATATTCATTGAGTATTGCCTTGTAAGTCAAAGCCACAAAAAATTTGTACTGATATTTGACTAACTCCACAAGCATTGAGTGAGGCAAGATCACTCAATGCCATATAATAAAGCATTGAATAACCATCATTCAGTCAGAACCTTTCAAATAAAGAAATTTGGCTAAGTCAAAAATGCGTTGAGTGGAGCTTACTCACTCAATGCCAAGGAGCAGAAAAATCTGGCTAAGACAGAAAGCATTGAGTGAGACATGCTTACTCAACGCTCTCAATGCCATAATTTAGAAAAACTGGCTAAAGAAAAAAGCGTTGATTGAGGCATGCTCACTCAATGCTCTCGATGCTTAAGATGCTGAAGAAATATGAATTGTTTAAGGAAGAAAGCATTGAGTGAGGAGTGCTTACTTAACCCTCTCAACGCTTTGATAAGACAGAATTTTGTCTAAGTAGTTTGGCATTGAGTTATGCTTACTCACTCAATGCCAAGCAACAAAAAGCTGGTAAAGTAGTTTGATATTGAATGAAGTTGAATCACTCAACCCCTAGAAATAGATTTTTATCCAAGTGTTTTGGTGTTGAGTGATGCTTACTCACTCAACGCCTATTCTACTGATGCTCGATTTTGGCTAAGTCCATAGGTGCTGACGTCAACAAAATCAACAGAGTCAACCAATTTCAAATCAAGTATGGAGAAGCTACAGAACGCAACAAACACTGTCGAGGAGCTACTATACGTCTTCTTCCGTTAAAGCAAGGTGTAGCTGGAAGGTGTAGGTGGGCCCCACTGATTCTTAAAGTCGTTGATCGACGAACTACAAAAGGAAGAGATTGGCCAAGACACAAACAACTTTTAGGGCTTTATTGATTTTAAAAGTTATGACTGGACTTCATCTCCCTCGCCATTGCTGCCGAGAAAAAAAGCTTGAAGTCTTCCTACAAGAACCAAATGTTCAGTGAGCTGTTGCATCTTCATCTGCTACAGCATAATCAGAAAGATTTCTAATAGAGAAAGAGAGTAGAGCCATCATTCTCTAGTGGGCTCATTTGGCTGATTGAAGAACTCAAGATCGAGTGGTTCATCTTCTTCTTCCGCAAGATCAGAATCTCCATTCTAAAACTCTTCTAGCAGAGGCAGAACTTCTTCCTGTTGCTGTGAAGTAAGATAGTGTTGAGACATCTCAGCCCTAGCTGTTGTCACAGAAAAACATTTTTGTGTCAAGTAAATTAAATCACCTTTCTCCTTATAGGATCCAATTGGATCTGAGTGTAGGGCTTTTCAAGCCTGAGGTAGGGCAATCTTGCCTGAGCTGTAGGAGAGTTAAACTATCTGAGTTGTAGGATCCTGTTGGATCTGAGCTATAGGACTTGGCATCAAGTCTGAGGTAGGTGAGTCATTCTCACTGAGTTTTAGGGCACTTGTTCCTGAGCTGTAGGATCCCTAATGGATCTGAGGTATGGCTTAATAGCCTAAGTAGTAGGAGAGTCATTCTCTTTGAGGTAGGATCCCTAGTGGATCTGAGGTAGGGATGTCCTTCCAGCCTGAGTGTAGGGTCTTTGGCCTGAGGTAGGTGATCTGCTGTTCACTGAGTTATAGGGCCTTGTGGTTGAGTTGTAAGTCTTGGAGGAGACTGAGAGGTCCTGAGGGATATAAAGTGTAAGCTCTTTGGAGCAGTGGTTTGGAGAAATGCCTTGACTAACAGGAAGTTGGCAAGGTGGGAGGAGAGTGGATGTACCCACAAGTTGGGGAACCACTATAAATCTGTATGTGTTTTTCTGTGTTGTTTTCTTTGTACAGGTACTTGAAAGATAATTACTGCCAACACACTAAGTACTAATGGGAAAAAAATAATATCAGTGAGACAACCTATTCACTCCCTAGGTTATATTCTACCTTGAAATTAAAGACTTTCAAGTGGTATCAGAGGGAGGTTGCTCAAAAAAGATCTAACCATTTGAGTGATCTTACAAGGTAGCTACAGACTATCCTTATGTCTTCAGGAGTAAACTATAAGGAGCTGGGTGTGATAATATGTTTTGTAGCCTAAACTATTATCGTATTTTCTATTTTATATTGTATAAATTATGTCTATTATTAGTTTATTTTTATCATTTTATGTAAATATTATTGCCACTGACTTTTTCTTGTCTTTTTGCAGGTTTCCAGAAAATTGGCCAAAATCACCTGTCACGCCCCCTGTCACGCCCTCCCTGGGCGTGACCTAGGGCGTGTCACCCGATCCCCAGGACTCCCTTCAGGAAGGGACGGGAAAACGGTCAAAACCGCTGTCACGCCCCCCTGACACGCCCTCCCCGGGCGTGTCTCTAGGGCATGACCATGGGCGTGTCGCCCTCTGCCGCAAAGCCTGCCGCCACATTAAATGCCGTTTCGCCACAGCACAAAAACAGTACCGTCACGCCCCCCGTCACAGGCGTGACTTGGGGCGTGACACAACTTTTCGACGACTGACGGATTTCCGACCAATGATTTGGACATGACGTGCCTGTCACGCCCCCCTGTCACGGGCATGACCTAGGGCGTGACCACCGACGTACCGAAGCAATCATCCCTCCCGCCAGAATCCAGAGCCCGAGGTCAACATAGTACTGTCACGCCCCCCCTAGGGCGTGTCGGAGGGCGTGACCAACCCGAGAAAAATTCTATAAATTGAGACCCCCCCTCTCCATTTCAGCAAGCTTTGGTTGAGTGGGGGAGGTGCTGCCCCTTTGTTTCTTGATCCTTTTTCATGCTTTCTCTCTCTCTCTCTCTCCCCCTCTCTTTGTACTTTTTGTTTAACCCTAGCTTAATTGTAGTTTGTCTTAACTTTTATTGTAATTTTGCACTTACTTAGTGCTGCTTGTAGGGCTAGAATAGGATTTCAATTTCATGCACTTGTAATTTTAATTTTCAATAGTGTAACTTGCCCTCTTTTATTAATAAAAGTGTTCTTGTTTAGCTTGTGTTCTTCTTAAGCTTTTCTACTCATCTCCCCCCCACTCCATTATGATTAACTAATCCTCCTTGTACTCGATCTTGATGATCCGAGGTTAGAGCGATTATGTTATGATGTTTTAATTAATCTTTTCCTTTTTAGGTTAGGGCCTTGAATTACTCTTGATTAATCACGGGTTGGAGGTATATTTTCGATATATACTCTCCGCCTTTGCTTTCATTCTGGGCTAGCCGAGAGGCCGAAAGAATGAAGTGAGCATTCAAGAGTAAAGAGAGTTGTACGCACCCCTCGAGAGAGGCAGACGTCCAAATCTCCTGGATTGGAGTAAAATCCAATAGTGGGGTTCACCGCGTAAAGCGAGTTTTAGGCCTCCGATTTAGATGAGAGTCGGTCGGACCTTCCTAAACTCAGTTGGGCACGACTTCGAGAGAAGCGTGTTCAAGCTTTAGGAACCTCCACGGT
This sequence comes from Platanthera zijinensis, assembly GCA_039513925.1. Classification (NCBI taxonomy): domain Eukaryota; kingdom Viridiplantae; phylum Streptophyta; class Magnoliopsida; order Asparagales; family Orchidaceae; genus Platanthera; species Platanthera zijinensis. The sequence continues at coordinate 63,296,073 of CM077091.1, forward strand.
CAAGGACCCTTATCCTATTAAGTTTAGATTTTTATCGCATTTTCTTAATCATCTTTAGCCGAGGTGAATCTTGATCGGGTGCATTTCCATTTCATATTTTCTACCTTTCGTAGTAATCTCCTATCTTGTGCTCTTTAATTAACTGCAGTAGTTTCCTTTCTAGCATAGTTCTTTACTTAACAGCTTTACTTAATTGCGGTGTTTCTCTTTCTAGTATAGCTTTACTTTCTCCCTTGCACTTAGATTTTCTAAAACCCTAGTTTTTTCCATCGATAAGATAATAGCGTTCGTGTGAGTAAGCATAGCCAACAGTTCCCGAATTTCAATACGACACTTATGTCCCCTTGCTACAATTCGATAGGTATACTTGCCTTATCGGGTTGCTAGTTCGGTTGCGTTTATTTTCTTCGAACCCTAGCGCGCAACAAGTTTTTGGCGCCGTTGCCGAGGACCCAATTTCCGTTGATATTTTGAAAACACGAACCTATTAATTTTATCTTCTCTTTCTCATCCTCCTTCTTTAAATTTTAAAAATAAAAAAAAAAAATTTATCACTGCTCTTAATAGTAACCAACCTCATAATTTTTCTACACCACCTAATTCTCTCGAAAAGGGCAAAGGGCTTAAAGCGCCACTGTCTTGTCTAGTACCTTGCGAACCCTTCACGGGGTAGTCCTTGGGAAGTTCGGGAGTTAATCTATAAAAAAAAAATCTATTTCAAAAAGATAAAATTTTCTAATCTTTTTTCTAATTTATCCTTTTTCTCTTCCTCTTCTTCTTTTCTGTTCTTTTAGTGCATGACCCGCGGGAGTCCGTCGGTTATTTTGGACTTGGACCAAGAAATTGAGCGTACTCTTCGGAGAAGATCGTGATTTCAAGGTCCTACTATCCAAGTGCCGGTTGAGGACTCCGAGTCATTTGCTACTTTAAGAATGGAAAAACCCAACGTAGATGAGGCCGTGCAAAGGACTATGTCCTATTATGCATGACCGAACCTCGAGGGAACAGAATCAAGTATAGTCCGCCCTGCTATAGCAAATAATAACTTCGAATTAAAGCCTAGCATAATTCAAATGGTGCAGCAATATGTGCAATTTGACGGACTTCAAGATGAAGATCCGAACGCACATATAGCTAGCTTTCTTGAAATTTGTGACACCTTCAAGATAAATGGTGTCACAAATGATGCGATCAGGCTGAGACTCTTCCCCTTCTCTCTAAGAACTAAAGCTAAGCAGTGGCTTAACACACTTCCGAAAAATAGCATAACCACTTGGAATGAATTAACTGAAAAATTTTTGGCGAAGTATTTTCCGCCAGCTAAAACTGCAAAACTTAGGAATGACATCTCTGCCTTTAGACAAATAGACTCTGAAACCCTATATGAAACCTGGGAGAGATTTAAAGAATTGTTAAGACGCTGCCCACATCACGCGCTGCCTGTATGGTTACAAGTGCAGACGTTTTATAACGGGCTAAATCAAAGCACAAAGCAAATGATAGACGCAGCTTCTGGCGAGACTTTAAATCATAAGACCCCGGAAGCAGCTCTTGAGCTTTTTGAGGACATGGCCATGAACACTTATCAGTGGAATGTGCCTAGGTCCCGCCCAAACAAGCCTGCAGGTATCTATGAAGTGGACAACGTCTCCTAGCTCGCTCTGCAAGTAGAAATCCTAAGCAAAAAGATAACGGAGATGACTCCTGCCTCCGCCTCTCAGGTATGGGAATCTGTAACTCCTACTCCAGAACATTTAGATTATATTAATAATATTCCTAGAACTGCTTTTAATAATTTTTCTGCTGCGAATTTTCATCCGCCTGGTTTTAATTTTCCGAATAGTTATAACCCCGCTTTAAGAAATCACCCGAACTTTTCATGGAGTAATCCATCGAATGCGATGCGCCCACCCCCGCAAAATGATTTTTCTGCACCACCACCACCACCACCTCTTCAAAATTACCCAAAACCTCCAAGCTTGGAGGAATTACTTTCTAAATATATCACCACAAATGACGCCACTATAAGAACGTTAACCGGAAGCGTAAAAAGTCTAGAAAATCAGGTAGGACAGCTCGCGAAAATAATTTCTGAGCGACCCGCAGGGTCTCTTCCTTCCAATACCGAACCCAACCCGAGAGAGCAAGCGAAATCTATAACTCTTCGGAGTGGGAAGCAAGTCTCCGGTATGGTAAGTGAAGAGCCCGAGGCAAGCTCCGCTCCTGCTTTTAAAAATCAAAGCTCCGCTCCCGCTTTTAAAAATCAAAGCTCCGCTCCGCTTCCACCCTCTGCTGAAGAAGTAATCACCCCCGCTTTAGAAAATAATCTCACTCCACCACCCATCTTCAAAAATAATTCAACTCCTCTATACCCCTCTGAACTTAATAGACAACGTCAAGATGATCAGTACTCCCGCTTCTTAGAAATCTTCAAACAAATCCACATTAATCTTCCCTTCCACGAGGCTATTTCGCAGATGCCGAAATACGCCAAATATCTTAAAGACCTCCTCACAAACAAGAAGAAGTTAGAGAATCTTTCGCACATCACGCTAAACGTCGAGTGCTCCGCCGTTTTAACAAACGGTTTGCCGAAGAAAATCAGTGACCCGGGTAGTTTCTCTATCCCGTGTGTCTTCGGTGATCTCTTTGTTAAACACGCGTTAGCCGACTTAGGCGCAAGTATAAACCTGATGCCCTTTTCGTTGTTCAAAAAGTTAGGGATTGGTAGCCTTAACCCCACGCGTATGAGTATCCAGCTAGCCGATAGATCCGTCAAGTACCCGTTAGGAATAGTGGAGGACGTTCTAGTGAAAGTTGACAAGTTCATCTTCCCGGTGGACTTTGTCATTTTGGACATCGAAGAAGACGTCGAGGTTCCCCTGATCCTTGGCCGACCCTTCCTTGCCACCTCCCGAGCCATCATTGACGTAAGCAATGGTAAGCTCTTTCTTCGAGTAGGCGACGACGAAGTCATATTTTCTATCACCCCTTCGATGAAGAACACCTTGGCAAACGATGACTCATGTTTTTTCGTAGACGTCGTGAGTGATGATTCTTCCTACTGTCTCTCCGACTTTGAAAAAGAATTTTCTACTTTTTGCTCCTCTTCTCTTACAACGGAATCACTGCAAGGAAGTGATGAATCTTCTTATTGTCTTTCTGAGTTTGAAAAAGAATTTTCTGATTTTTGTTCTTCCTCTGTTCTTCCCACTGAATCGCTACAAGAAGCCGTCTTGGCTGCTAACCCCACCCCTTATTACGTTCCTTATAAAAAAGTTTATGAAGATATTATTTTTGAAAAAGAAAGAATCTCAAAATCCTCTTATGACGAACCCCCTACCCTAGAACTTAAAGAACTTCCCGAACACCTTAAGTATGCTTTCTTAGAAAAAGATTCCAAGTTACCAGTTATCATTTCGGCCTACCTCACGGATACGCAAAATGATAAACTTCTGCTAGTTCTACTTAAGCATCGCCGGGCTATTGCTTGGCAAATTTCTGATATCAAGGGCATAAGCCCATCTTTCTGTACCCATAAAATTTTAATGGAAGATAATTCGCGTAACTCTATCCAACCTCAGCGCCATATAAACCCGAACATGAAAGAAGTAGTTAAGGGCGAGGTTATGAAACTATTAGACGCAGGAATTATCTACCCTATATCGGACAGTAAGTGGGTTAGCCCCGTTCAGGTAGTTCCAAAAAAGGGAGGGATAACCGTAGTTAGTAATGAGAATAATGAATTAATCCCGACACGGACGGTGACGGGCTGGCGTATGTGTATAGATTACCGTAAGTTAAATGACGCCACCTGCAAGGACCACTTTCCTGTACCGTTTATCGACCAGATTTTAGAACGTCTCTCCGGCCATAGCTTTTATTGTTTTCTCGATGGCCTCTCGGGGTACTTTCAAATACCCATCTCTCCCGAGGACCAAGAGAAAACTACGTTTACTTGTCCCTTCGGCACCTTCGCGTACCGAAGAATGCCATTTGGATTATGCAATGCGCCAGCTACATTCCAGCGATGTATGCTCGCAATATTTGACAAGTACGTAGAAAGCATTATGGAGGTATTCATGGACGATTTCTCCGTGTTCAGCGATTCCTTCGATAGATGTTTAGAAAACCTCGAAAAAGTCTTAGAACGATGCGAAGAAACTAACCTCGCCCTAAATTAGGAAAAATGCCATTTTATGGTGAGGGAAGGGTTAGTTTTGGGTCATAAAATTTCTGCTAAAGGTATTGAGGTAGACGTTGCCAAGATAGAAGTTATTGAGAAGTTGCCGCCGCCTACAAACATAAAAGCTATAAGAAGTTTCCTAGGCCACGCTGGTTTTTATCGTCGTTTTATAAAGGACTTCTCCAAGATCACAAAGCCCCTCACCCATCTCTTAGAAAAAGACGCTCCATTCATTTTTGATGACTCTTGTATTTCTGCCTTTGAATCAATTAAAGAAAAGTTAATTAACGCACCAATTATGATAGCTCCGGTGTGGGACCTCCCCTTCGAGATTATGTGCGATGCGAGTAATTTTGCGGTGGGGGCCGTATTAGGTCAACGCATATCTAAAAACTTCCACCCCATCTATTACGCTAGTAAAACCCTCACATCTGCACAAGAAAATTACACCACAACCGAGAAGGAGCTCTTAGCTGTAGTATTTGCTTTTGATAAATTCCGCCCTTACATTACACTTTCAAAAATCATTGTTTTTACGGACCACTCGGCCCTCAAGTACCTTCTTGCCAAAACGGATGCCAAGCCTCGCTTGATTCGCTGGGTCTTACTCCTCCAGGAGTTTGACTTAGAGATCCGTGATAAGCGAGGAGCCGAGAACTTGGCCGCCGACCATCTATCCAGATTAGATAACCCCTTTATAGACAAATTAAATGAAAAATCTTTTAATGACTATTTTCTTGATGAGAAGCTGCTTTTAGTTAATACATCTACTTCTCCTTGGTTCGTGCACATCGCCAACTATCTAGTGGCCCGGGTGCTCCCAAGAGAGTTCTCCTCTCAGTAAAAGAAGAAATTCTTTTCTGAGCTGAAGAACTACTTTTGGGAAGACCCGCATCTTTTCAAAATTTGTGCGGATCAGGTGATAAGGAGATGTGTTTCTTTTGATGAAGGAATTGATATTCTTAAACATTTGCATGAAGGTCCGACAGGTGGGCACTATCAAGCTGCTCGCACCGCTCATAAGGTGCTTTGTGTGGGTTTTTACTGGCCTAGCCTGTTTAAAGACGCGCAAGCCTTTGTGAGCAGGTGTGATAGTTGCCAACGGTCGAACAATATTTCTAATAAAAATGAAATGCCGCAAAATTATTTCTTAGAGTGCGAAATTTTCGACCTCTGGGGAATTGATTTTGTTGGCCCCCTTCCTTCTAGCTTCGGAAACAAATATATTTTAGTTGCTGTTGATTATGTTTCACGATGGGCTGAGGCCCAAGCTCTTCCTACGAACGACTCCCGAGTTGTAGTCACGTTTTAAAAAAAATTATTTTCTAGATTCGGCACGCCTCGTGCAATCGTTAGCGATAGGGGTTCCCATTTTTGTAACGCGTAATTTTCAAAAATCCTTACCAAATACGGCGTTACGCATAAGCTGTCCACTGCCTACCACCCCCAAACTAACGGACAAGTCGAAGTAGTTAATAGAGATATAAAAAGAATATTAGAAAAGACTGTTTCAACTTCTAGAAAAGACTGGTCAGCCAAACATGACGATGCCGTATGGGCCTACCGAACAGTGTACAAAACCGCCCTCGGATGTACGCCGTATCGGCTGGTCTATGGAAAATCGTGTCATCTGCCCATAGAGTTAGAACACCGCGCCTTTTGGGCCTTAAAATTTTTAAACTTCGATCCCCACTCAGTCGGTGACCTTCGAAAATTTCAACTAAATGAACTCGATGAGTGGCGCTCTTATGCTTATGAAAATAATAAACTTTATAAAGAGCGGACGAAGCATTTACACGATAAACCCTTAAGGCACCCTAAAAACTTTAAGCCGGGCAACCAAGTCCTTTTATATAATTCTCATTTACGTTTATTTCCGAGAAAATTAAAATCTCGCTGGTCTGGCCCGTTTTCTGTTTTAGAAGTATATCCTTTTGGAACTGTTTTAATTTCTCACCCTGATAAGGGTAATTTCAAAGTGAATGGTCAGCGTCTTAAACTGTATTTCTCTAGTGATGATGATGTCAGTCCAAACATTATTAAGTTTCTGCTTCACGAACTCTAATCTTGAACTTTTAATTTTTTTGCTAAAAACAATTTTATTTCGGGACAACAATATTTTTGGACAATATTTTTTTTTTGATGCGTCGAGCTCAACGACTCTTTAACCAAAGGGCGCTCTTGGGAGGCAACCCAAGTTATCTTTTTCTGTTTTCTTTATTTTACAATTTTTGCCTCGGACGGCTCCGACAAGCTGAAGCTTCTGCGATCGCCTGCTCCAACATTGCTGAATCTATCACGAAGTCCAAAGAAGACATTCGGGAGGCGGCATCACTCAGCTTTCGCAGCTAATAAATCCGGGGAAGTACCTGTATTTCAATTCTGTCTTTCAATTCTGTACTTTATTTTTCTCTCCTTCTCCAATCCCCTTCTTTAGCCATTGAGGACAATGTCTGTTTTAAGCTTGGGGGAGGATTTCCACCTTCATTTTTGCTTAGTGTAAATAATTTCCTTTTTGTATATATTGTAAATAGTTCCAAAAATAAATAAATAATAAAAAAAATGGATATCTTAAAATTCCAAAAAAGAGAAAATTTTTCCAAAATCCAAAAAAAGAGAATATTTCTCAAAATTAAAAAAATATATGTGTTTTTGAATGGTTTAGACATTTTGGTATTTTAATAGTACCCCTAGTTTTTGTTTTTGTTTTACTCAAAATCTACTATAAACAACTTAGTTAATTATAATATTTCTAATCTTCCTTTTTAATTATGTTTCACAAGTAAAATATTGGCCATGTTGTGTTTTTAAATCACGGAAGCATGTTAAGGTGAAATATTTTTCTAAAACTCGCATTTCTATTATGGTTTTTTGTTGTTTATTTCCATTATTTTCTCAAAAATTCATCATCCACTATTTTATTTTTCATTTTTGAATAATTTTTGTAAAGTCAACCTTTGAATAACGTAGTAGATGTGAACGATCCAAGTCACCTATTATTTCTATTTTTAAGTTAATTTCATCAATCTTCTTTTATTATCTAGGACTCGCTTTTTGAAAATTTTTCAAACCTTTGTTTTAAATAAATTCAAAAGCGTGAAAATGATTTAGGCCGTTTTTGTTTTCGTTTGAGCTTTCCTGCCAACCTAAAAACTTTTACCACTAGTTAGCCGTTTTTGAGCCTTTTTCCGATTTCATTTGATAGCTCCTCCCTTCATTTCAGTTTCACTAAAGCCAAAAATTTCCAACCTATCGAATCGCACTAGCCTTTTTGAGTTTCATAAATTATTTCGACGATTTTGATAGGGTATTTTGTGATTTTTGTGGAGAAAGGTTTTCGAAAAAAAAGGAAGTATGTTCAAAAGTGATGTTTATTTTTGTTTGGCCAACTCAAAAAGGAAAATAAAAATATTTATGGCCTTTGTTTTGAAAAAAAAAGAAAAAAAATGGAAAAGAAAAGAAGAAAAAGAAAGAAAAAAAATGTGTATATATTTTTATGAAAGTTTTTGAAACTCTTTGCTTTGATTTAGTGTGATTTTAAACCTTCATGTTTATCTTTGAATTCCACTCCTAATCATTTTCCTAAACCAAACGTTTCTGTCCTATTTAAGTCCTTTTGATTCACGCTTTTTGATTTTTATTTAACAACTAAGAAAAGAAAAACAGTAAATCAGTTTTAGTTTTGGATTTAAACCTAGATTTTTGTTAATTAAATTGATATAATTATAATGCGTTGCTTGGATCCAGTAACAACTCAATGCGTGTTTTTCATTTTCGTTGCTTTGCTTAAGTCTATTTAAAAAAATCTCGTTAAAATTTTGGATGATTTGTTTTTATTGAGTAAAGATTATAAAAGTTTTACCATACATAAATAATTGTTTTAGACTTACATTTCACCTTTTCCCTACTAAGAATTTCGCATAGTACTTGTGTAGGCATAATTAGAACTTTTTGATTAGTCATTTTTATAAATATCAAGTTTTTATATTTTTGCTTGGGGACAAGCAAAGCTTAAGTTTGGGGGAATTTGATAATACGTTTTGTAGCCTAAACTATTATCATATTTTCTATTTTATATTGTATAAATTATGTCTATTATTAGTTTATTTTTATCATTTTATGTAAATATTATTGCCACTGACTTTTTCTTGTCTTTTTGCAGGTTTCCAGAATATTGGCCAAAATCACCTGTCACGCCCCCTGTCACGCCCTCCCTGGGCGTGACCTAGGGCGTGTCACCCGATCCCCAGGACTCCTGCAGGAAGGGACGGGAAAACGGTCAAAACCGCTGTCACGCCCCCCTGACACGCCCTCCCCGGGCGTGTCTCTAGGGCGTGACCATGGGCGTGTCGCCCTCTGCCGCAAAGCCTGCCGCCGCATTAAATACCGTTCCGCCACAGCACAAAAACAGTACCGTCTCGCCCCCCGTCACGGGCGTGACTTGGGGCGTGACATCAACTTTTCGACGACTGACAGATTTCAGACCAATGATTTGGACATAACGTGCCTGTCACGCCCCCCTGTCACGGGCGTGACCTAGGGCGTGACCACCGACGTATCGAAGCAATCATCCTTCCCGCCAGAATCCAGAGCCCGAGGTCAACATAGTACTGTCATGCCCCCTGACACGCCTCCCTAGGGCGTGTCGGAGGGCGTGACCAACCCGAGAAAAATTCTATAAATTGAGACCCCCCCCTCTCCATTTCAGCAAGCTTTGGTTGAGTGGGGGAGGTGCTGCCCCTTTGTTTCTTGATCCTTTTTCATGCTTTCTCTCTCTCTCTCCCCCTCTCTTTGTACTTTTTGTTTAACCCTAGCTTAATTGTAGTTTGTCTTAGCTTTTATTGTAATTTTGCACTTACTTAGTGCTGCTTGTAGGGCTAGAATAGGATTTCAATTTCATGCACTTGTAATTTTAATTTTTAATAGTGTAACTTGCCCCCTTTTATTAATAAAAGTGTTCTTGTTTAGCTTGTGTTCTTCTTAAGCTTTTCTACTCATCTCCCCCCACTCCATTATGATTAACTAATCCTCCTTGTACTCGATCTTGATGATCCGAGGTTAGAGCGATTATGTTATGATGTTTTAATTAATCTTTTCCTTTTTTAGGTTAGGGCCTTGAATTACTCTTGATTAATCATGGGTTGGAGGTATATTTTCGATATATACTCTCCGCCTTTGCTTTCATTCTGGGCTAGCCGAGAGGCCGAAAGAATGAAGTGAGCATTCAAGAGTAAAGGGAGTTGTACGCACCCGTCGAGAGAGGCAGACGTCCAAATCTCCCGGATTGGAGTAAAATCCAATAGTGGGGTTCACCGCGTAAAGCGAGTTTTAGGCCTCCGATTTAGACGAGAGTCGGTCAGACCTTCCTAAACTCAGTTGGGCACGACTTCGAGAGAAGCGTGTTCAAGCTTTAGGAACCTCCACGGTCAAGGACCCTTATCCTATTAAGTTTAGATTTTTATCGCATTTTCTTAATCGTCTTTAGCCGAGGTGAATCTTGATCGGGTGCATTTCCATTTCATATTTTCTACCTTTCGTAGTAATCTCCTATCTTGTGCTCTTTAATTAACTGCAGTAGTTTCCTTTCTAGCATAGTTCTTTACTTAACAGCTTTACTTAATTGCGGTGTTTCTCTTTCTAGTATAGCTTTACTTTCTCCCTTGCACTTAGATTTTCTAAAACCCTAGTTTTTTCCGTCGATAAGATAATAGCGTTCATGTGAGTAAGCATAGCCAACAGTTCCCGGATTTCAATACGACACTTGTGTCCCCTTGCTACAATTCGATAAGTATACTTGCCTCATCGGGTTGCTAGTTCGGTTGCGTTTATTTTCTTCGAACCCTAGCGCGCAACAGGGTGCCATGAAGCTTCCTATCTGTAGGAAGGAGGGATTTGGCATCTGGAAGGAGAGGGTCAGGCTATTCATGGAAGTTGGTTACCCTAGAATCTTTATAACTGTTAAAGAAGGAACTTTCATCCCCATGAAAGTTTCTGTCCTGGATACAAACATCCAGACACTTAAGACTTACGATGAGATGATAATGGATGAAGTCATTCTTGCCACCATGGACAAGAGGGCTTAGAATATCATTGTTAGTGCAATTAATGATTCCATCCTTCAGAATCTAATTCACTGTACAATTGCAAAGGTGATGTGGGACACTCTAGTGATCTACATGGAAGGCTTAGAGGAGGTCAGGGATGATAGAAAGTATATGCTCAAGCAGGAGTATGGGGCCTTTAGATGTTCTAAGGGATAAAACATAGACACCTGATATGAAAAATTCTTCAAGATAGTAAACAAGTTAAGGACCTATGGAAGGGTGTTTTGTCATTATGAGATAAATTATAAGTTCCTCAGGTCTCTCACCAGATACTTGGACACAAAGATATGTGTCATCAAGGAAATGGCTAAGCTGGGTGACACTCCACCTCACACCCTATTTGGAAAACTAATCTCTTATGAGATGCAGCTATCAGTCAGGAAAGAGGAAGAGACCAACTACAAGTCTCAAGCCAAAGAGAAGTCAGTGTCTTTCAAAGCTAAAGCCACAAGGAAAAGCAGGAGAAAGACCCCTTCTCCTATAAGAAGACTAGTTAATTCCGACTACTCTGAATCAGAGGCATCAGACAGTAGTATGTCCGATGAGGACTTTGCTGTTTTCTCTAGGTAGCTCTATAGGTTGATAAAGAAAAAGCACTGGAAGAGCAGGCCCTCCACCTCAGCTCATCACTGGAAGAAAATCACCAAGGAGGACAGGTTTGACTCTAAACCCAGTAAACAGAATTCTACTAATATTATCTATTACTGCTACAGCAAGACAGGGCATGTCATTGCTGATTGTCCTATGAAGAGAAGGGAGGATTGTGAGAAGACTTCTCACCAAAAGAACAAGGGCAAGAATGAAAAGTCCCTTATGGCTAGGAAAGAGAAGAGATGGATAGACTCAACATCATCAGAGTCTGAAGAAGAGGAAGCCTACATTATGCTTATTGTTGTTGCTGTTGAACAGGAAACTGTTTCATCAGATAAAGACAATCCTGCTGCAAGGATAGAAGTCAGGGCCCGACTAAAACTATTGGACAATGACTCAGAAGTAGACGATGATTAAGAAGATGCCTACATCTACTATGGGCTGATAGCAATGACTGATGAAGAGGGAAGCCAGGATCAGTCTGGTCAAAGTAAGGTATATTCCCTATTTAGTTCTGTGTCTAGGTATGAGACAAGTCCCTATGCAGAAGCCTCTTCATCTAATGGTGAAGATGATTCTTGCATAGAAGGTGATGTAAATCAAATAATTGACAGATATAATGAACTTCTGGATGCCTTTAAGAAATGCAAGAAGTAGACTAAGAAGCAGGCTAAGGAGATTTTGTCTCTTCAGCCTACTGCTTCTCAGCTTGCTGAAACAACTTCTATATTGAATCAGACAATGAGGGAACTCAGTCAACTGAAGACCCAGTCAGGAATCCAGATGGAGACTATCAAGAGAAAAAATAGTCTCATTAGAGATCTTGAAGAAAATCTCCAGAGGGAGAAAGGCATTGTTACCAGTTTCTCACAGCCCAATACAGTGTTTCCCTTGATAGACTCCTTCTCCCCATAGAAGGGTAAGAAGGGGTTGGGCTTTAAGGGTAACACAAGACCTGCCCATCCCAAAGGGAAAGGGAAAGTTCCAATTGTGCCTATGGCATCTAGGCCACCTATCCCATTCAAGAAGGTGATATTCCCTTCAAATAGGTATGACCGGGAAAGTATATATGGTCACTATATGAATGGTGCTTCCACAAGTGGAACAAAAGATGTTCTCAGCCATTATGAAAGGTATAGAAGGGTAAGTGCCTTTAAGGATGCCTATGATGAAATTCAAATTGCCCATCATGTACCATTTATTTTTTGTGTTGCAGCCCCCCTCTCAAAAATGTGGCTGCAGCCAATTTTCAAAACCTGTTAGTGCAGAATCTGACTAAAGGCCAGTCTCTTAGTATGCCTGATATGACTATTTCTGATGCTATCAAGAGCATGCAGTGTGAAAAGAAAAATGCTTCTGATGGGATTAAGAACAGGCCACACAAGCAAGCAAGCAGACTAACCTTCAGTCAAATCCATACTGAAAGGAATCAAAAAATGGCTGTTGCACCTCTTCCTTCTGTCAAGACTGTAGTCAAACCAACTACAGGGCCTACAAAGAAAAGAAGATACAACATATATGATTGTTGGTACTGTGGCAAGGTAGGCCATTATGACATTGACTGCTGACACAATCTTAATGTGGTCAGAGCTAGAGTAAGTCCACCAGTCAGAAAAATTATTGGTGGACATGTTTAGTTTCAAACTAACTTACACCTAGGACCCAATAGAAATTGGGGTCATAAGGTGAAGTAAACTTCTTAATACAAGTTAGTTCAAGTGACCATACCCAAATATGGTACTTGGACGGTGCTTGTTCTAGGCACATGACTGGGATAAGGAGTAACTTGAAGCAGTTCACCCCAATGAAAAATGGACCCAAGGTTATCTTTGGTGGTTCTGATAGAGGGGTAACTAGAGGCTATGGTAAGATTACCAATGACATAGTCATTATCACAAAAGTGGCTTATGTTGAAGGGTTGTAACACAACCTTATAAGCATATGCCAACTTTTTGATTTTGGCTATGTTATTGTCTTCCACAAGGATGAGTGCCGGATTAGGAGGTCAAGTGACCAAGAGGTCATATTGACAGACACTGGGAGTGGAAATGTTTACTGTTTAAACTTCTTATGTCTTGACTCAGATTCTACTATTTATCTTGTAGTAAATGAAAAAGTCTCATATTTTGTCCAGTGGCACAAGAGACTAGCTCACTTGAATTATAAGACTATTGGCATGCCCTTTAGTCAAGAGCTAGTTAGGAATGGTCCAAATATAAAATTCACCAAGGACAATGAAAGTGAGAGAAAGATCTATCTTGACTCTAGAGGGGGGGTGAATAGAGTATTTTAAAGTAATGTTTACAATTAAAAATGTAAGGCAGTGGAAGATTTATTTTAATTATATGTGTAAGGTGCTTGTAGAAAAATAAAGTTAAAGCAAGAAATAAGAATCACACAGCACACAGCAATAACAAACACACAGCAACCAGAAGACACAAGGATCTATAGTGGTTCCCCAAAAACTTGGGTACATCCACTCTTCTACCACCCTTGGTAGGAATCCACTGCAGGATGAGTTGATCAGGTGTCCTGGGCACCAATGAGCTTTTGATAAGGTGCTCAAAAAATAGATCTAGATTTTTTGATAAGGTGTCTTGCCACCACTGAGTTTTGACAAGGCTCTCAGAACCAGATTCAGAACTTTTGAAGGGAGTTTTGATAACCCTTTTACAGTAGGAAAGGAAAAAGAAAGAGATGATGATGTCTTCTCTATCTCAAATCACTAAGAGAAGACTAGTGGATTGTTGATGTTGTCAAAGCTCCCCCTGAGATGTAGAATGGTTCAGGAGTGAGAGCTTTGCTAGGGTGATAGGCCTTCAGAAGCTTTAGATCTCTAGCAGAAGATGATTCCAGCAGATGCTGAAATATTTGGTGTCTGGAGTCCTTGATGTTAAAGCCTTTGAACACTTGAATATTCGGTAGATTTGTAAATCACAGAAGTTGAAATCTTGATCAGAGAAATTTGTGTTGTTAAATCTTCTGTAATGTAATCTAATTCTTCTGTATCTCTTTGTATTGTCTGTGTTGATCATTGTATCTTGTGTATCTGTGCTATCCGAATGAAAACTGAAGGAGTATTTCAGATATTCTCTTAGACGGCCATTTAATCAGTCATAAATGACTTCCATAATAGACAACTGTATCTGGGGAAAGTCCTAAGCAATATTCCATTTAGTCTTTCCTTGAAACTTGCATTAGATTGATTGAAACGGCTAGAAAATGCTTTGCAATCAATGCAGGAATTAATTCTGATTATAATCCATAACTGTCCTTGAATTTGAATTCTGAAGGCGTCGATCTCTCATAGAAATCGTCGATCTGAGCTCTACGATCGTTGAACTGAGCTCACAGATTGTATTAACACAGCAGACAGAAAACGTCGAACTGAGCTCTACGATCGTCGAACTGAGCTCAGTGACTGGGAAAGTAGCTGAAAGAAGGTCGTCGATCTGAGCTCGAAGATCGTCGACCGGAGTTCGACGACTCAGCAGAGTTGAGCTCAGAGAGCGTCGAACTGAGTTCGACGTTTCGTCGAACTGAGTTCGACAAAAATTATCTTTGTCTCAGCTCTAAATCTTAATCTTTGAATGGTCCTGGGGGCAGCTTCAAACCTAAGTTCTAAGCCCTAGACTCATTCTAATTTAACATTTTCAACTATACATCTAGGTCAAACCAATTTTCTTAAAAACATAGTGATCCTTGACCAAATTAGTAATAGGGTGTTCCAACAAACTCCCCCTATTTGGGTTAGGATTACTATTTACAAGACTCAGTAAGAAATACAAAAGTATATACAGAAAAGCAAAATTTAAAACAACAGAGCAGAACATATGACATAGCAGCATTCAGATAGAATATCTGCAACTGTTTAAAGATGAATGTACTATCTACTTACAGAATTCATTTCCTTTCACTGCATTTCTTAAATACAATCTCTCTGTTGGGATTGAGAGCCTCTTTCTTTGACCTTCTGTCATCATCTGCACCTAAGGAGGTTTGAGATCTTGGCCTGGGAACTACAGCCTCAGGATGTAGTTTCATGTAATCCTCTGGGTCAAAGAACTTCCATGAAGCATATTTCTCCAGCTTTGCCTTCCTTTGCTCTGAAAAAGTAGAGATGTTGGAAGTATCTTTACCTTGTTCTCTGGCCTTTTTCAATTGATCTAGAGCAGCAAGTTCTTTCATCCTGGCAGTCCAAGATAGAGGATTGTTTTCTTGATCCTCAAAAGGAATTGAAGGTTCATATCTATTTATGGTTTCTGAAGTAGTAGATGTCCTTGTAACAACAGTATCTCTGAGTTTGTAAGGGAAAGGACCTTAAGTTGAGTCCATATGTCTTTGTCCGTCCCTTTGCTGTCTGGAATAAGTTCTATATTCTCTCTGACTTCCTCTGTGTTGACCTCTTCTAGACTGATAACTTTTCTGATATTGTCCTCCGGTATGATATCTCTAGGAAGATTGGGAGGAGCTTTGCTTTGAAGCAGAGGTTTGAAAGGCTGAGCCTCCACCTGATCCTGAGTCTGGAGGAGGAGGAGGTTGATACTGAGAGGATCCTTTCTCATACTTATCCAGTTTCCTTTTATTCCTCATAGCCTTTAACTGATTTTTGGAATATTGCATCCAGGGCTCTGTAATCTGATAGTCATGCAGAATATAATATGGTATGTCATTTGCATCTTTGGCCTTGGCAGGAGGAACTCTCATCATAGCTTTGCTTCTAGCTTTCCTCTTTTTGGCAATGGTGCAAGCAGAGTCATCAGATTCAGTACTGAACTTGTCACTATCAGAACTCTATGGTCTGTCATACAGATCATCTATTCTCTTGATGTATTCCTCTTGGATTTTTGATTTCTAAGGAGCAACAGGAGCAGGAAGTGTTGGGACAGCAACAAGAACTTCAATAGGAGCAGATGAAACAGCAGGAGTCTCAGAGACTTTTTCTTCCAAAAAACTAGCCAATTCTTCAGCAGCAGCAGTATCAGCATCAACAGACAGCATTTCAATGTTAGTAGATTCAACAAATATAACAGCAGCAGCAGCAGTACAAACAGAAGCAGCAACATCCTCAGCCTTAAGAGAATTGACATATGATATAATCAGGCTGGGATCACATTCTGAAATAGGCACAATGGCCTTAGTGAGGTCTTCAACTCCCTGAGTTGGTAAATATCTTCTGTGAAGAATATCAAAAGCACACAACAGTGACTTGAGGTCCACTGTAAACACTGGTACTAGAGCAGCAGCAGGCACTTATTCAGCTTCATGAGGCATCTCCCCCTACCTTGATTCAATCAGGACTGGATCAAGGCACTCCATTGAAGGAATTGCCTGAGGAGAGGAGATAGCAGACAGCCTGTCAGATAGCTCATGTATAGATTTGAGGAGTGGAGCCAAGGAGGTCTCTAGCAGGGCTACTAGCTTGGGGGCCAGTATCCCATAAAGCCTATCTGCCAGAGCTGAAAGATCAACTTGCTCAAGGGATACTTGAGTAGAGGTGGAGGAAGAGGTGGCTGGAACTGATGGTGGATGGACTGCAGTTGATGCTGTGGTGGATGGTAGAATGGATGGTTGAGAGATAGGGATGGTAGAGATGGATGGTATAGGAGTGGATATGGATGGAGTGAAGGATGGTTGGGAGAGTATATCTTGAAGTAGTTATTGGTAGGAGGAGGTAGAAGCAAGCTCAAGAGGAGAGGAAGGGGAATCATCCATGAAGGAGTCTTCCATGATGTTGAATGATGGAATGGTGAGAGGTGGATAATAGTGGAGTGGGTGGAATGTTTCTGATGTGGCTGGAGGAGAAAGAGGTGATGAGATGGTAATGGGGGAAGAGATAGTTATGGTTGAAGTGATTGTTGTGGTTGATGTGGAGATGGAGGTAGAAACAAGTGGAGGAAAAGGAGGAGAGGAGGCAGGCAGTTCTTCTGGAGCCGGAGAGGAAGTGACTTCAGGAGTCCTTGTGCCTGAAGCTATGGCAGTCCTTGCAGGTTTTATAATCTGTCTGTCCCATTTCCCAAATAGGGCACAGGTTAATCTCTTAGATGCATTGATGTGCATCCCATTGGAAACAAGTAATTCAGGGCACCTGGAATGCAGGAAAACCCCTAGAATCCTCCCAAAATTGACAAAACTTTTGTTAATTTTCTTCTTGATCAAATCAAAGAAGATAGTTCCCCAATTCAGATGGTTGGATTGAGCTCTACGGGAATGGGGCACGGAAGAGATGGGGGTTCAACTTCCTTTTTCTGGGGGTTAGTCTATGGCTTCCTTTCCTTACTATTCTTTGAGTGTAATAAGGCCTCCTAGCTTCTTGAAGGTTCTAAGAGAGAAGTACATATTTGAATATATAGTAGTGCCTGCGTTCCCTTCGGAAACTGCCTAAGGTCAGTACGATTAAATGCTTCATCCTCGTAGCACTAGTTCGTAGTAACTCTAAGATCGATCAATCGAATGCACGGATGGAATCCCGTGTAGCTAGCCGGCTTATCAGGATAAAGAATCAATCAGAGTGAAGGGCTTTTTAGCAATGAAAGATGTTAGATCTTTTTCCTGCTGACAGTTTTTTCTTGTCAACTATTGCTCCCATTAAACAGAACTGATACCTTGAGATGGTATCATGTGCTGAGTGCTTGGCCAGCAGCACTTTGCCCACAACATCAGCCAAAAATCTATATTCAACAGATAGATTCTTTTTAAACAGCTTATTATGGTTTACAGCAGAGTGACCCATTCTATCTAACATGGAATCAAATTCTTCACCAGACAGATCAGGGGAAACATCTCCAGAACTTAAGTTGAATACCTCAATCAGAAGAATAGGGGACAATGGTACCTGAGTACCGTTGATCGTACCGACTATAGTATTCTGATCCTCATTGTTTGCAGTAAAAACCCATTCCTTTATTTCATCAGCCGCAATCTTCATTCTTGTTGACATAATATTCTTTAGTAGTTGTTCCTTGAAGAGTTCCAGAATATCTTTAAAAATTTGATCGCTGCCGGCGAATGAATCCATATCAATATCAAACCCGGTATCAAACTTCATATTCGCGAGAGCCGCAATGTTCACAGCAATTGAGTACCTGCAAGAAAGTACCAAACACAACCAGGTGTAGTAGAGTTTGGAGAAAAAGAAAGAAATTGCAGAGAGTATGAATGCGCAATCAAAGAACGACGACAAAAAATGATTATATTAGGGTTCGATGGCAGAAAGTAAGGATCGTTGAACTTCGTTCGACGATCTTGGCTTCTAATGGAATCTGAAGAGTCTTCAATAACGTCGATCTCCTTTCGACGATACTGGAGAGTTTCGAACTCCGTTCGACGATCGTTGACCAGAGGAAGATAGCCTAGCGCTGCCTGGAAAACGCTGAACTCTGGTCGACGCTTATTGGAAAGCGTCGATCTCCGTTCGACGATTTTTGGAAAAACGTCGAGCGTAGTTCAGAGACAAAATAGAACCTACAGACAATATAAAATATATGTTTTTAGCCTAGTCTTGGTCTGTTTTTAGATTTTCAAAATCTTGGAATTTATTTTAGACAGCCTCCATCTAGCATTCTTAACTGATTGAGGAAGAAGGTATGTTTCTTCTCATACAAAGGCTTGGTGAAAATATCTCCTCTTTGCAAATCAGTTGGGATATATTGTAGTTCAATTTTATTCTTTTCAACTTTATCTCTTAGAAAGTGATGCCTAATCTCTATATGTTTTGTCCTACTATGGAGGACTGGATTTTGTGCTATGGAGATAGCACTAGTGTTATCACAAAAGATTTTTGACCCTTCTAAGTTGTAGCCATAGTCTAGAAGTTGGTTTTGAATCCACAGAATTTGTGAGCAATATTTGCCTGCTGCCATGTATTCAGCTTCAACAGTTGAAGTAGACACAGATGTCTATTTCTTATAGAACCAAGAGACAAGTCTGTCACCAAGGAACTGACAGGTTCCACTGGTGCTTTTCCTGTCTACTCTACATCCAGCATAATCAGCATCTGAAAATCCAGTTAATTCAAATCCTGAGTCTTTTGGATACCAGAGTCCTAGATTTGGACAACTTTTTACATACCTAAGAATCCTCTTTACTAAAGTTAAGTGTGACTCTCTAGGGCTTACTTGGAACCTAACACATATGCATTTAGCAAACATTATATCAGGTTTACTAGCTATAAGGTACAATAGAGAGCCAATCATTTCTCTATATGTTGTCTGATCAACATGTTTTCCATGTTCATCAGCATCTAATAAAGCATTAGTAGGCATAGGTGTTTTCATACAAGATGCTTCAAACATACCAAATTTCTTAACCAGTTCCTTTGCATACTTGGTTTGAGAAATGAACATGCCTTCAACATGTTGTTTGACTTGCAATCCTAGAAAGAAGGAAAGCTCACTCATGCTACTCATTTCAAATTTAGAGTGCATCAGATTGGAAAACTTTTTGCACAAATTTGAATCAATAGAACCAAAGATAATATCATCTACATATATTTGTACTAGTAGGGTATGAGACTTATGGGTTCTAATAAAAAGAGTTTGGTCTACTCTACCCCTAATAAAATCATTTTCCAGAAGAAAGCATGTTAGGGTCTCAAACCATGCTCTGGGAGCTTGTTTGAGTCCATACAGTGCTTTATGCAATTTGAAAATATGATCAGGATAAGTTGAAGAGATAAAACCTAGAGGTTGTCTAATATAGACTTCCTCTTTGATGTCTCCATTGAGAAGAGCACTCTTCACATCCATTTGGTAGACCTTGAATCCCTTGTGAGCAGCATAAGCTAGGAATATTCTGATGGCATCTAACCTTGTAACTGGTGCAAAGGTATGGTCATAGTCTATTCCTTCTTCTTGAGAGTAGCCTTGAGCAACTAGCCTTGCCTTGTTCCTTACAATGACTCCCTGATCATCCAACTTGTTCCTGAACACCCATTTTGTTCCAACAATGGAGTGATCCTTAGGCCTTGCCACTAGTTGCCAAACTTTATTCCTCTCAAATTGATGTAGTTCCTCTTGCATAGCAATGATCCAGTAGGGATCTTATTCTGCATCTTGAATGGATTGAGGCTCAACTTGAGATAGAAAGCAAGTGTGCATCAGGTTCTGGTTGACCTGATTTCTGGTTTACACACCAGCTGAGATGTCTCCAATTACTTGGGAGATTGGATGATCTCTTGTTGTTACTAGATCAACAGTGGGTGTTGATTGTTCACCAACCATTGTTGTTGTTTCCTCTTGTGAAACAACAACTGGCTCTTTTAGATATTTCACATCCTCTTCATCATCACTGCTCTTATCCTTTTGCTAGATAGGTGGAAAAGCTGTATCCTTTTCTTTAACCTATAATTTGTCCATACTTTCTGAAAGAGAGTGTACCTGCAATGGTTCTATGGTAGAAGCAGACTTCTCCTTATAAAACATGTTAGTCTCATCAAAAGAAACATGAACAAATTCTTCTATTTTAAGAGTACATTTATTATATACCCTATAAGCCTTGCTGATCATGGAGTATCCCAGAAACACCCCTTCATCAGCTTTAGCTTGGAATTTTGCTAAATATTTCTTATGATTATTGTGTATATAACAAATGCAACCAAAGATTCTGAAATAGTCTACTTTAGGTTTCTTCCCTTTGAGCAATTCATAGGGTGTCTTTCCCTTCAGTATATGTATTAGACTTCTATTCAACACATAGTTGGAGGTGTTCACTACCTCAGCCCAAAAAGATAGAGGTAGGTGAGCATCTATAAATAATGTAGTAGCAGATTCAATTAGGGTTCTTTTTTTCCTTTCAGCTACCCCATTTTGTTGAGGAGTTCTAGGAGCTGAGAAAGTATGTCTGATCCCTTCACTCTAACAGAACTCTTGCATAAGAAGAGAATCAAACTCTGTCCCATGATCACTTCTGATCAGGGCAATGTGAGTATTGAACTCAATCTGTATACATTTGAGAAACTCTGTCAAACACTTAAAGTTATCAGACTCTTCCTCATGAAGAATACCCAAATGAATCTGGGGAAGTCATCTACAATCACCAAAGTATAAGATTTCCCTCCTAAGCTTTGTACTGTAATGGGTCCAAAAAGATCCATGTGTAACAGATACAAAATACTAGGTGAATCACTCTTATTAAGTGACTTAAAACTATTTTTAGTTTGCTTGCCTAATTGACAGGCCCTGCAAAGTCCTTCCTTCTTGTATGGGCCAGAAGGTAGTCCTCTAAAAAGGTTGTCCGTGGACAGCCTAGCAATGGTTCTAAGGTTTAGGTGTCCTAGTCTCTTATGCCATAGATCATTTGGTTTTCATACTGAATTAAATAAGCAAATGTCTGTATGGGTTGAAAGAAAATCTACAAGATAGATGTTACCTTTCCTTTTACCTATTAACACAGTTGTGTTATCCTCTGACTTGATCTTGCACAGGGATTTGTTGAAAATCACCTTATATGCTTCATCACATAGTTGACTGATGATGATCAGGTTGTGCTTCAGTCCTTCCACATATGCCACCTTCTTGAAAGTGACTGAACCTATCTGAACAGCACCATATCCTTTGATTTGACCAAAATTTGAATAACCAAAAATTACTTTGGGTCCAAGTTTGGTTATGAAGGATGATAGGTTCTCCTTGTTCCTTGTCATGTGCTTTGAGCACCCACTATCCAGATACCATTGTTGGGCCGTCTCTGGATAGGTCTTCACCTGCACATAAACAGCTTATATGTTTTTGACCCAGTTTACCTTGGGTCTAGGTTGATAGCCTTTAAATTTAGAAAAGAAAGACTTCCCTGGCTGACTCTTATATCCTTCAGGATGGTATCTCCTAGGAGGTACTATCCATTCAGTATAAGGGTTGAAGCTTTGGGATGAGGGACTTCTAAAATTGACTTGAGATTTACCTCTAAAAGAAGGTTCAAAGCTCTGAGCTCTGTTCGACGATCGTCGACCTGAGTTCGACGATCTTGGGTCAGATTGTCGAGCTCCATTCGAAGATCGACTATACCAGAGTTCAGAGTTCAGAAGTCGTCGATCTGAGTTCGACGATCCAGCCTTGGATCGTCGAGCTTTGTTCGACGATCGTCGAGCTCTGTTCGACATTTTCTGTTGAACTTGATTTCCCTTAGGTAAATCTGGATTCTTCCTAGCTACCTCTACAACACCCTTTCCTTTATCAGAAATAAATTTAATTGGGGTTGTTAATACTATAGGTTGGCTGGATGAAGCACCCAAGCCCAGTGTACTGTTGAATCATGAGTTCACTATGCTTGTAATGTTCATCAGTCTAATGCTTCTCCCATTAATGGATTCTTCAAACTGCTTTGCCTTTGATAGTTCACTTTTCAGTGCAGCTATCTCCTCCCTATAGCACTCTAACTCCTCAGAGAGTTTTAGGTTATTTGATTTTAGGACACTGTAGTCAGATAATTGATTTCTGAGAGAGATTATCTCTTTCTCAAACCTTAGCAAATCTAAACACAGTGTCATAAATTCAATTTTAAAGTCCTCAGAAGTAAAATCAAAAGAGTTTATTACCTCATCCTCTTCAGATCTAGTTTCAGCTTCAGAATCATACTCTTGTTCTGCATCAGAGTTTTGCTGGGAGGCATTGATTGCCATCATGCAGAATTCTTTTTCCTCAGCATCATCCTCATCATCATTTGAGCTGGATGAGGCTTCTGATTCTTCTTCAGTGTCACTCCAGCTTTTTGCTACAAATCCCTTCCTTGTATGTTTATTTTTGTTGGATGAGGATCTGTTGCTGTTGTTCTTTCTGGAGTCCTTGTCTCTTCTTCTCTCATTTATATCCTTCTTGTCCTTGTTTTTATTCTCTGGACAGTCAGGCACAATGTGGCCTGGTTTCTTGCATCCAAAAGCATATGATTTCTTTGTTGTTGGACTTGTCATATCTAGGCTTCTCATGCCCTTTGAATGACTTCTTTCTGAAGTCCTTCATGGCCATCTTATACAATCTTTTGGCCAGTAGACTTAGGAGCTAATCATTTCCTATAACTTTGTCTTCAGGCTTCTCTTCTGTAAATTTGAAGGCTATGGTCTTCTCCTTTCTGATGACTGGAGAAGTAGCCTTTTGTTCTTCTTCCCTATTCTTAATGAGCAGCTCATAAGATTTGAGCTTGCCCAGAAGAGTTCTTGTGGTAATTTCACTTAGGCTTCTGGCATCTTTAATTGGCCAGATCCTTGAATCCCAAGTGCAGGGAAAGCACATTAGAATCTTGTCATTGAGTTCAGTGAGTGTGATTTCCTTATCCAATGACTTTAACTCACTGACTATCAGACTGAGCCTGGTGTACATGTCTGCAACTGATTCAGCTTAACCTTTCTTGAAGTTCTCATATTAGGATATGAGATGGGATCTCCTGTCCTTTCTTTCATCAGCAGATCCTGATACAATTTCTGAAAGCTTATCCCATATGTATTTAGCTGAGTAGCATTCAACAACCTTTTGGAATATCTTATCAGACATAGTCTGAGCAAGAATATTCATGGCCTTTGCATCTGCAGTTTTCCACTTCTTTATTTCAGCATCTGTTCCTGAGGGAGGTGGAACAGCACTTGTGCTTGTGGTCTCTGGAGGTCTTGGACACACTATCAAAACAGAATTGAAAATGTCCTCATCAATAGAATTCATGTATAATCTAATCCTTGCCTTCCAAAGTGCAAACTTGGAAAGATTGCACACTAGAGGTCTGGTGCTAGCATAGTCTTTGTTTTGTGCCATGGTTTTTGGAAAATAAATACAATACCAAAAATAATACCCCTCTATATAAGATTGATCTTTTCAGAGATCTTTTGGTTCAGGTGTTAGCCTGTAAGAACAACCCTCCCTCTGATACCAATTGAAAGTGAGAGAAAGATCTACCTTGACTCTAGAGGGGGGGGGGGTGAATAGAGTATTTTAAAGTAATGTTTACAATTAAAAATGTAAGAAAATGGAAGATTTAATTTAATTATATGTGTAAGGTGCTTGTAGAAAAATAAAGTTAAAGCAAGAAATAAGAATCACACAGCACACAGCAATAACAAACACACAGCAACCAGAAAACAAAAGGATCTATAGTGGTTCCCCAAAAGCTTGGGTACATCCACTCTTCTACAACCCTTGGTAGGAATCCACTGCAGGATGGGTTGAATAGGTGTCCTGGGCACCAATGAGCTTTTGATAAGGTGCTTAAAAACCAGATCTAGATTTTTTGATAAGGTGTATTGCCACCACTGAGTTTTGACAAGGCTCTCAGAACAAGATTCAGAACTTTTGAAGGGAGTTTTGATAACCCTTTTACAGCAGGAAAGGAAAAAGAAAGAGATGATGATGTCTTCTCTGTCTCAAATCAAGTCGACTTCACTAGCGCTCGCCTCTCTCTTCCTTCTGTTCTCAAAGGAAGGCGAGAAAAGAAAGAATCTTAGAAACCCCAAAGTATCTATGAATGAAATTCGTAGGGCCTTCTTTCAGATGAAGCCGTGGAAAGCTCCGGGTGCGGATGGTTTCTTCTAGCTGTTCAAATTCCCTAGAATCGTGCTTTTGCGGCTCACCATTCCTAGACTCTTTGACTAAGTAAGTCCCTCAGTAATCGTAATATCTGCGACTCAGAGTCAGAGTAAGGGCTTCTTACACCCTTCTGAAAGGAAAACAAGACCGGGCAGGGTAGAGTCGGCCTATACCTGCAGTAGACAAGGGCAGGCTCTCGTGAGATCAAGGCAGCAACCAGAAAGAAATGTCGCTGACGGCAACTACTCACTTCGATCCGAGAGTCGCGAAGGAAAGAGAAAGCACTAACTAGATATATGTAGGTTACACGAGAAACCAGAAAGAAAAACCTGTCTTCACATGAGCGATGTGCCACTGAAGCTTCAATGACCGTACTAAGCTACTCGTATGTATAAAGAACCGGGCAGTGGCGGAAGCAGTAAACCAAGAAGTGGACCGAGGCATAAAAAAAAATGCATTTTAGATTTTTGCTTCGAAATAAGTCATCCTTTCTGCCCCGGGTCACTTCACTCTCTGGTTCTCATAACTTTTGATTGTGCTTCTCACTCTCTTTTTTAGACGAACAGACTGAGAGAAGACTAGTGGATTGTTGATGTCGTCAAAGCTCCCCCTGAGATGTAGAATGGTTCCGGAGTGAGAGCTTTGCTAGGGTGATAGGCCTGCAGAAGCTTCAGATCTCCAGCAGAAGATGATTCCAGCAGATGCTGAAATATTTGGTGTCTGGAGTCCTTGATGTTGAATCCTTTGAACACTTGAAGATTCAGTAGATTTGTAAATCACAGAAGTTGAAATCTTGATCAGAGAAATTGTGTTGTTCAATCTTCTGTAATGTAATCTAATTCTTCTGTATCTCTTTGTATTGTCTGTGTTGATCACTGTATCTTGTGCATCTGTGCTATCCGAATGAAAACTGAAGGAGTATATCAGATATTCTCTTAGACGGCCGTTTAATCAGTCATAAATGACTTCCATAATAGACAACTGTATCTGGGGAAAGTCCTAAGCAATATTCCAGTTAGTCTTTCCTTGAAACTTGCATCAGATTGATTGAAACGGCTAGAAAATCCTTTGCAATCAATGCAGGAATTAATTCTGATTATAATCCATAACTGTCCTTGAATTTGAATTCTGAAGGCATCGATCTCTCACAAAAATCGTCGATCTGAGCTCTACGATCGTTAAACTGAGCTCAGAGATTGGATTAACACAGCAGACAGAAAACATCGAACTGAGCTCTACGATCGTCGAACTGAGCTTAGCGACTGAGAAAGTAGCTGAAAGAATATCGTCGATCTGAGCTCGAAGATTGTCGACCGGAGTTCTACGACTCAGCAGAGTTGAGCTCAGAGAGCGTCGAACGGAGTTCGACGTTTCGTCGAACTGAGTTCGACAAAAATTGTCTTTGTCTCAGCTCTAAGTCTTGATCTTTGAATGTTCCTGGGGGCAGCTTCAAACCTAAGTTCTAAGCCCTAGACTCATTCTAATTTGACCTTTTCAACTATACATCTAGGTCAAACCAATTTTCCTAAAAACATAGTGATCCTTGCCCAAATTAGTAATAGGGTGTTCCAACAGACAACATTTGCTTAGCTTGCCAAAAGGGTAAGCAGACCAAAGCTTCCATCAAGGGCATTAGTTCCAAATACTCTGTGAGGTGCTTATACATCTTACATATGGACCTATTTGTTCTTATGCCTGTTCATAGTCTTGATAGGAAAGTCTATACCCTTGTGGTGGTTGATGACTATTCCAAGTTTACTTGGGTGTTCTTTCTCAAGAAAAAGAATGAGATCCTTGATATCTTCATCAAGTTTGTCAAGAAAGTTCAGAATGAGTTTAACAGTTTTGTGGTCAAAATCAGAAGTGACCATGGAACTGAATTCCAGTCTAAAGGTATGATAAAGTTCTATGAAGAGCAAGGGATTCATCAAGAATTTTCTTCTCCTAGAAATCCCCAGCAAAATGGGATTGTTGAGAGGAAAAACAAAACTCACATAGAGGCTGGAAGAATCTTGTTGTGTGATACATCTCTCCTAGAATATTTTTGGGCTGAGGCAGTAAATACTGCATGTCATGTCTTCAATAGGGCCTCTATCACCAAAATCCACAAGATGACTCCCTTTGAGATCTTGGAGTGCAGAAAACCAAATCTTGGCTATTTAAAAATCTTTGGTAGTAAGTGTTATTTGCTCCATAATGGAAAGTCCTCTGTGACTAAGTTTACTACCAAGTACATTGTGGGATCATTGTTGGGTACAACAATCATAGTATAGCCTATATGATATACAACTCGAAAAGCCAAGTTGTAGAAGAGTCTGTGAACGCGGTCTTTGATGTGTCTAGCATGATTAATAGGGAGCTGCCAAGCTCCTCTTCTAGTACTACAAATAGAGAATAGATGATGGACAATCTGACCATCAAGGAAGCTGCACCAGTTATCCAAGATGAAGTGGATACTCCAAAAGGTCTACCAAACACACTTGGAGTAGAGGATGATCAGCAAGAGGCTGTTCCTGAAGCTATTGTTGAAAGAAGATTGCCTCCAGTAATTAGGCATTTAAGAGACCATCATATTCACCAAATCATTGGTGAACCATGCAATGGAATAGTGACAAGAAGCAAAAATCTGAATATAACTATGTATGCCAGCTTCCTGTCACAAGTGGAGCAAAAGAAGTTTGAAGAGGCCAACATAGATCAATTTTTGATAGTGGCAATGCAAGAGGAGCTGAACCAGTTCAAAAGATGCAAAGTCTGGAAGCTAGTTCCCATACCTCATGGACATAATGTCATTGGAGTCAAGTGGATTTACAGAAACAAACTTGATGAAAATGGTAATATAATCAAGAACAAAGCAAGATTAGTAGCTAAGGGGTACATGCAGGAAGAAGGCATTGATTTTTATCAAACCTTTGCCCATGTAGCATGGTTCGAGGCCATAAGATTATTCCTTGCATAAGGTGCACACAAGGGATTCAAGGTCTATCAGATGGATGTAAGCCATCCTTCCTGAATGGTGATTTAAAAGAGGAAGTCTATGTTGAGCAGCCTCCAAGTTTTGTAGTTTCAAACTCACCTGATTCTATTTATAAACTTAGGAAAGCTCTATATGGGCTAAAGCAAGCCCCTAGAGCATGGTATGAGACTTTGTCTAGCTTCCTCATTGAAAATAAATTCTCAAGGGGAAGATAGACAAGACCCTATTCCTAAGGGAATCTAAGGGTAATATCACCCTAGTTCAGATCTATGTAGATGAAAACATCTTTGGATCTACTGATGACAACCTCTGTAGGAAGTTTGCCAAACTTATGTAGGGGAAGTTTAAGATGAGCAATATGGGTGAACTTAAGTTCTTCTTGGGTCTCCAAGTAAGATAGACTGATGGCTTGTCCATATCCCAGTCTAAGTTCACTAGGAAGTTAATAAAGGAATTTGGTATGGAGAATTCCTCCACCATGAGAACTCCCATGGGGGTCAAGTATGCTCATATGCAAAGATAAGGCAGGGAAACCTGCTGATGTATCTTTGTATAGGGGGATAATTGGCTCCCTTCTCTATCTAACTGCAAGTAGGCCAGACATCATGTATGGTACACGTATTTGTGCTAGGTATCAGGCTTGCTCCAAAGAATCTCATTACTCTGTTGCAAAGAGAATTCTAAGGTATCTTAAGGGCACACCAGATCTTGGCCTGTGGTACCATAGGAATGGGGAGTTTGAACTAACTAGATATTCAGATGCAAACTTTACAGGCTACAAAGAGGATAAGAAGAGCACTTCTTGCACTTATCAATTCCTAGATGTAAGACTAGTTTCATGGAGCAGTAAGAAGCAAACTAGTGTTGCAATTTCAACTGCAGAGTCAGAGAACATATCAGCAGGTAGTTGCAGTGCTTAGTTATTATGGATCCAACATCAGCTCCAGGACTACAACCTTCGGAAGAGTAAAAGTCCTTTATTTTGTGATTTTACTAGTGCTATTTCAATTGCTAGGAATCTTGTCTCCCATTGCAGGACTAATAACATTGAGATTAGATATCATTTCATTAGGGAGCATATGGAATGTGAAGATATCAACCTTGAGTTTGTCCCAACCGACAAGCAAGTGGCTAAAATCTTCACTAAGCCATTAGATGAAGCAAAGTTTAATACCTTCAAGTTTGAGTTGGGTATATTATTCCTGGTATAGCTTTAGTTGCTCCTCATTTAGTTGCAGGTTATTTTGTATCTTTCAGATGGAATTATTCTTCAGTAAAATGAAAACTCTTCAAGTGATATACCTTTAGTGGCATCATGGTCAACTGTTGTCCAGACTGGTATAGACTAGATTGTCTACCAAGAAATATGACAGATGATGCATTAGTTGAGGGGGAGCATGTCCAGTATTGCTCCAGTACTCCCATGAGGATCAACTGCTGCCTATTTATAATCAAAAAGGGGGAGCAGATGATCAGAACCTTGCTGGCTATTTGCTGAAGTAGAAAAGGGGAAGGAAAAGATGATCAGGTGTATGATCAAGAATGATAACAGTAATTTAGGGGGAGCAGGTGTGGTAATGTTCACCCTACAGGCAAGGAGGTGTAATAACTATATATCATTCTCCAGTTATATGATTTTTAAATTCTTATTGATGCATATTGAGATAGATCATTCTCCAGTTATATGCTTTTTAAATTCTTATTGCTACATATTACTGTGTATGTCATTGACACATTATTGACTCATTTGCTTAAGGGTTTTGACTTCCTCAAATAGAGGGAGATTTTTTTGTCCACTGCCCACAATGTCCTAGATTTGAGGAAGTCAATCTTGTCAATGATATATATAAAGTTGTATTTAATGAGTGCCTGAGTTCAGTCATGCAGGGATGTCCTAGCAACAATGATTGGACAGATATCCTAAGTGGCTAGGTCAGGTAAACACTAACCTAAGATGTTGATAGATAGAAATTTGTCCAAGTCCACAGGCATTGAGTGAGAATTTCTCACTCAACACTAGATGACTTATAGCACTGAGTGGAGCCTATATAGTCAAAGCCAAAGTAGTGACAAGCTGAGAAAGTGTCTAAGTCCACATGCGTTAAGTGAAGTCAACTCACTCAACGCCATACAACAAAAGGTTGTGAGACAGGCTAATGCACTAAAAGCCTAAGAAGAAATGGGCAAAAAGTGGCTAAGTCCACATGCATTGAGTGAGTATCACTCACTCAACTTCATACTCAATATTCGTTGAGTATTGCCTTTTAAGTCAAAGCCACAAAAAATATGTGCTGATATTTGACTAAGTCCACAGGCATTGAGTGAGGCAAGCTCACACAATGCCATATGATAAAGCATTGACTGACAATCATTCATTCAGAACCAGTGTTTTTCAGACACAAAAATTTGGCTAAGTCCAAATGCGTTGAGTGGAGCTTACTCACTCAACACAAAGGAGCAGAAAAATCTGACTAAGATTGAAAGCATTGAGTGAGACATGCTCACTCAATGCTCCTAACGCCATAATTCAGAAAATCTGGCTAAAGCAAAAAGCATTAAGTGAGGCGTGCTCACTCAATGCTCTCAATTCTTAAGATATTGAAGAAGTAGGAATTGTTTAAAGAAGAAAGCATTGAGTGAGGAGTGCTCACTCAACGCTCTCAATTCCTTGATAAGACAAAATTCTTTCTAAGTAGTTTGGCATTGAGTGATGCTTGCACACTCAACGCCAAGCATCAGAAAGCTGGTAGAGCTATTTGGCGTTGAGTGAAGTTAAATCACTCAACGCCTATAAACAGATTTTTATCCAAGTGTTTTGGCATTGAGTGATGCTTACTCACTCAATGCCTATTCTACCGAAGCTCGATTTTTTCTAAGTCCACAGGTGCTGATGTCATCAAAGTCAGGAAAATCAATAGAGTCAACTAATTTCAAATAAAGTATGGAGAAGTTATAGAACACGACAAACTCTATCGAGGATCTACTGTACATCTTCTTCCGTTAAAGCAAGGTGCAGCTGGAAGCTGCAGGTGGGGCCCACTGATTCCTAGAGCCGTTGATCGGTGAACTAAAAAAGGAAGAGATTGGCTAAGACACAAATAACTTTTTGGGCTTTATTGATTTCAAAAGTTACATATAGACTTCATCTTCCTCGCTATTGCTTCCGAGAAAAAGCTTGAAGTCTTCCTGCAAGAACCAAAAGTTTAGCGAGCTATTGCATCTACATATACAATAGCATAATCAGAAAGATTTCTGATAGAGAAAGAGAGTAGAGCCATAATTCTCCAGAGGGCTCAGTTGGCATATTGAAGAACTCAAGATCGAGCGGTTCATCTTCTTCTTCAGCAAGATCAGAATCTTCATTCTGAAACTCTTCCAGTAGAGACAGAACTTCTTCCTGCTTCTATGAAGTAAGATAGTGCTGAGACATCTCAGCCCTAGTCGTTGACATAGAAAAAAATTTCCGTGTCAAATAAATTAAATCACCTTTCTCCTTGTAGGATTTAATTGGATCTGAGTGTAGGGGTTTTCAAGCCTGAGGTAGGGCAATCTTATTTGAGCTGTAGGAGAGTTAAACTCTCTGAGTTATAGGACTTGGGATCAAGTCTGAGGTAGGTGAGTCATTCTCACTGAGTTGTAGGACACTTGTTCCTGAGCTGTAAGATCCCTAGTGGATCTGAGGTAGGGCTTATCAACCTGAGCAGTAAGAGAGTCATACTCACTAAGGTAGGATCCCTAGTGGATCTGAGGTAGAGTTGTCCTCCCAGCCTGAGTGTAGGGCCTTTGGCCTTAAGTAAGTGATCGGCTGATCACTGAGTTGTAGGCCATTGTGGCTGAGTTTGTTGGGTATTGCATCCACAATAACCCAGATTTGCATGAAGTCACCCTTGAACTAAGATGAATTAAGTTGTATTTGATATCTTTGTTTAGTTATGTGTTTGCAGACCATCATTGCTAAGTGTAGACCAATGTCAGTCAACATCGAGTCATGAATATAGGACCATATAGTGTAATCCCTCACTGTGTGATCCAAGGTGTTGACTCATGTGTAGACTCTCTATTGGGACACACTTCATATTCAAGCACTTGGACCATGGAATGAAGATTGGATTCTTGAAGAGGAAAAGTTTCTAAGTTCAAGATTTTTCAAAGTCCACTTCTCAAGAAGCCTAAGTTTAATTCTCGAGAAGTAGAGTTAGCAGAACTTGAGAAGTTCACTTAGTTCTCTAGAAGCCTAGACTAGTTCTCGAGTAACATCATTAAAGTTCTCGAGAAGCTTAGCCTAGTTCTCGAGAAGTCACTTATTATATTTCTCGAGTAGCCAGAGAGCCAAGAAATTTGTTTTTTTAAGTCAATCTCTCAAGAAGCTGGTTATAGTTCTCGAGAACTTAGCTTTCAGTTCTCGAGAAGTCAGCTTAATTTTCGAGTACAAGTTTTAGCTCTCGAGTAATGTTTTTTTAATTCTCGAGAAGCGTAATTTAGTTCTTGAGTTGACTCAACGCTTATTTATCGAGTACTAACTTAAGTCCAGAACGTATAGCCCTCGAGAAATCAGCCTTGTTCTCGAGAACTTATTTATAGTTCTCGAGAACTGCAGTCCAGTTTTTCAGAAAATTTACTTAAGTCCAGATCGACGGTATTTTCAAATGACTTGACGTGATTGGTCCACGTGTTGTCATTTATGTCTTTTCTAACCGTTAGAGGAAATCCTATATAATGTCTTTTCATTAAGACTAACCCTAAGCGGTGAACGGTACACTTTCTAAATTTCTAATCCGCCATATCTCTCCAAGAACGAATTTACAGAAGCCGCCGCCATCGCTCAGGTTGAAGATCGACTCGACTGTTTTCGATCAATAAGACTTGCTATTCAAGGAATCTTCATCTTCTCCTTGATCGAGTAGGTCAAAGTTTTCTCAGATCAGATCTAACAAGCCTTCTTCAACAATTTCTGAAAAAGCCGCAAAGTTCAGGAAGAAGCCATAGAGATAAATTTTTCCAGATCTGAGACAAATCTCTGTTTGTATTTCAAATCTCTTTTTAATTTTGTAGGAGATTATTCTCCGAGTGTAGGAGCATTGTTCTCCGAGTTGTAGGAAGTTTTCTTCTTCTGAGTGTAGATCCCTTTGGATTAATATTGTAGGAACTTGGTTCTGAGACGTAGGATTGGTTTTTAATCCGAGATAGTGGAGTAGCCGAGTCTAGTGATTTATTAGATCGGTTAGGGAAAGTGGACGTACCCAAGGTTAGGGAACCACTATAAATCTTCTTGTCGTTTGTGATTGCTTGATTGTTTTTGTGCAAGTTTGTTAAATTTTTTATTCCACAAATAGACGCACAATTCACCTATTCACCCCCCTCTAAGTGATTTAGGTAGACAACTTAACACTTTCAATTGGTATCAGAGGGAGGTTGGTCATTAAAAGGTTAATACTTTGATCAATTTCCTCTCTAAGTTTTCTCTAGAGAAATTTTCAAGCAATGGACAAGGCTAAAGATTTTGCCAAGCTTCCCCTTTGCACAAAGAATAATTTTCCCTTGTGGAAAGAAAGAATCAAGTATTTCATGGAAGCTGTGGATCCCCGGATCTTCATGATTGTTGAAGAAGGTCACCACATTCCTATGACTATCTCCACTATAGATCCAACATAGAAAGTCCCAAATAAGCTGATGGATCTAGATAAAGACGTGATTGCACTTGTCTCCTTAGACAAGAAAGCTAAAAATATAATTGCAAGTGCAGTTGATGACTCTATGCTATAAAACCTGATCCACTGCCAGTATGCTAAGGAGATGTGGCAGTCCCTCGTCATCTTGATGGAAGGTACAGAAGAAGTAAGGGATGACAGAAGATCCCTGTTTAATCAGAAATATGAAGCCTTCCGACAAGGGATAAAAGATACCATTACAGATACTTTGGAGAACTTTTTCAAGATAGTTAACGACATCAGAGTATATGGCCGAGTCTTCACCAACGGAGAACTGAATGAAAAGTTCCTAAGATCCTTAACCAAGGAATGGGACAACAAGGTCTGTGCCATCAGGGAATTTTGAAAGCAAACTAAGACACATCCTCAGAATCTCTTCGGGAAGCTGATGTCATATGAGCTTCAACTCAACACAAGGAAAGCCGAAGAAGAGAAGAGCAGGTCTGCATCCAAAGAGAAGTCTGTGGCTTTAAAGGCAGACACCTCCAGGAATGTAAAGGTTACCTCTCCAGCCCCAACACAAGAAGTTAGTGAAGAAGAAAACTCGGAGAAAAGTACCTCGGGATTAGAACTATCTGAAGGAGAGTTCTCCTTACTCTCACGACAGTTCAAGAAATTCCTGAACAAGAAGAAGCAATGTAAAGACAAGGATGCCTCTTACAGAAGATCACGACTTGACAGTGATCGACACAGAAAGGGCTTAAGAAACCACGACAGGTATGGTTCTAAACAGAACAAACATATTTTGACTAACATTGTTTGCTACTATTCTAACAAGCCAGGTCACATCATAGCTGACTGCCCCCACAAGGAGGGTGGCAGGATAGAAGAAAAGAAGTCCTCATACAACAAGAATAGGACAGAGAAGAGCCTAATAGCCAAGAAGGGAAAGACTCTTAGTGACTCAGACTCATCTGAGTCAAGTGAAGAAGAGGAAGCCTACTTTGGGCTTATGGCTCAATCAAATGATGAACAAGAGCTCCAATTCACTGGGGAGGTAAAATCTCACACCCCTCTTTCAGAATCTGAAGTTACTGAGCATGATCATTAGGACAACTTCTCTGACGATGAGTCTGAACTCATGGCTCAGTATAAGGAGTTGATCATGGCTTATGATAAATGTCAAAAGGTCGTGAAAACTCAGGCAAAAGAGATTAAGTCTTCAAAGGCCATAGAAAGCTCTCTGAGAGAAGAAGTCATTAAGATGGACTCACTCAGAGAAGACTTAGATACTGTTGTTTACGAGTTCAACAAGGCTATCAAGCACCTTGATCTGAAGGATGAAATCATCAAGGGGTTGGAATAATTACTAGAAGCTGAAAAGAAACTTGTTGAAGGTTTCTCTAAGCCCAAGGTAGTTCTTCCTCTTGTTGCTGAGTTCTCTGCTCAGGCTAAGGGTGTTGGGATAGGCCATATAGAAGCTCCTAGTAAATCTTCTAGGAGGAATAAGGATTAGAGAAGGAATAAGGCCGCCAAGAAGGCCTTGGCCAAAGCAAAGGGGAAGGCCCCTCAAGATCAGACTGTCTTTAAGAAAGTCATATTTCCAACTAATGAGTTTAATCTTGACTCATCCTACGGCCACTTGACTAGGCCTACTTATGTAGAGCCAAAGTCTCGTTACCAAGGATGGACTTGCACCAAAAACATTGGTGAGAGTGTCTTTAAGGCACCTTATGAATAAGGCATTCTTCAGGACTATGGTCCTTATGATCATGGTCATAACTTCAAGAAAGCACCAAAAGTAAAATCCATTGTGGAAAAGCCTGTGATGGAGAAGAAATCATGTGATTGCCATCATCATGAAGCTTCTTCCTCCAAGAATGCTACCCCTGCTGGACAATTATCCCAAAAGGTCAAGCATGAGCACCTAAGGCAAAGATATAATAGGTTCGACTGTTGGTGCTATGGCAGAATTGGTCATTTTGCCATCGATTGTTGGTTTAATACCAAGAAGGTTGCTACTCCTCAGGTTGGCAACATGAGAATGACCACTCATAATGCTAATCCTCGTAGGGGGAGTGTTCTAACCCGAGACCAAGGACCCAAACATGTTTGGGTTCCTAAGGCAAATTGATTATGATTGCAGGTATGTCCAAAGGCCACCAAAATGCCAATCTGGTACTTGGACAGTGGATGCTCTCGGCACATGACCGGGACAAGAAGCCTACTTCAAAATTATTCTCCAGTGTTGAACAGACCAAAGGTCATCTTTGGAGGTTCAGACCGAGGGATAACTAAAGGCTACGATATGATTACTAACGGTAGTGTATCCTTTTCGGATGTAGCTTATGTGGAGGGATTAGAACACAATCTTAAAAGCATAAGCCAACTATGCGACAAAGGATACATAGTTGAATTCCACGATGACAAGTGCCTGATAAAGTCTGTTGATAATATGGAAGCGATTCTATCTGGCACTCGAAGCAGGAATATATTTTGTTTAAATTTCATTTCTATAGATTCTTCTACACTAGTGTGTCTTTTGGCAAAAGATAGTGCGTCTCTTGGTGACCAATGGAACAAGAGGTTAACACATATTAATTTAAAAACTATTAATAAATTATTCTCCAAGAACTTAGTACGTGATGCCCCGAATGTCAAGTACATCAAAGATAGACCTTGTCATGCATGCGTAAAAGGCAAGCAAACAAGGGTTACTTTTAAAAGCATTATTGACAAAAATTCAAGTATATCTCTCCATCTACTTCATATGGACTTGTTCGGTCCACTGCAAATTAGAATCTTGGGAGGTAAGGAATATACATTGGTTATTGTTGATGACTACTCACGCTTTGCGTGGGTGTTCTTTCTGAAACACAAGTCAGATACCTTCGACATCTTTACTAATTTTGTCAGGCAGGTCCAGAATGAATACAACTGTTCTGTAGTTAAAAAAAGAAGTGATAATGGAACAGAATTCAAGTCTGGGGCCATGACAGAATTCTTTGAAAGCCTGGGTATCTTTCATAAGTTTTCATCTCCTCGTACTCCACAACAAAATGGAGTAGCTGAGAGAAGGAACAGAACACTCATAGAGTCCTGCAGGACTATGTTGAGTGATGCTTCACTACCAAAGTACTTCTGGGCTGAAGCCGTCAATACTGCATGCCACGTGCAAAATCGAGCACTCATTAATAAGAATCATGATAAGACACTTTACGAACTTTTAAAAGGTAGGAAACCAACTATTTTATATTTTATAATTTTTGGCTGTAAATGCTTCGTGCTTAACAATGGTAAGTATTATACTACCAAGTTTAGTGAGAAAAGTTTTGAAGGTATTTTTGTAGGTTATAGTAGCCATAGTAAGGAATACAGAATCTTTAATAGAAAAACTCTGGTTATAGAAGAATCCATACATGTTGTACTTGATGAGACGAGCATGTTATAAAGCAAATCATCTAGTGTGCTTGTTGTAGATGCTTGTACAAAGCTGAAAGAAATCAGCTTGGATGAACCTACTGAAGGTGAAAAAGAAAAGTTCATCAAGATCACTACTCCAACCCCCATTGGAGAGGCAGATGATCAAGATGAAGAAAACATCCAAGTTGATGAGGTCACTCCAGTGGTTGAAGAAGTTACAAATTCTAGGAATCTAGAGCTCAGACATCTGAAGGATCATCCATAGGACCAAATCATAGGAGATCCTCGGGATGGTGTCAGAACTCGTCGAGGTACAACTAACGAGAATCTATACTTAAGTTTTCTCTCACAGGTTGAGCCAAAGAAATTTGAGGAAGCAAACTCAGACGTATCATAGATCTTGGCCATGGAAGAAGAACTGAACATGTTCAAGCGCTGCAAAGTTTGGAAACTAGTTCCAAGACCCAAAGGTAAGAATGTCATTGGGACGAAGTGGGTCTTCAGGAACAAATTGGATAAGGATGGAACAATTATAAATAACAAGGCCAGACTCATCGCCAAAGGATACCGTCAAGAAGAAGGGATCGATTTCGACCAAACATATGCTCAAGTGGCAAGGCTGGAGGCCATCAGACTGTTCCTAGCTTATGCTGCATTGAAGGGCTTCACTGTCTATCAAATGGACGTTAAATCCGCCTTCCTTAATGGTGACATAAAGGAAGAAGTGTACGTGGAACATCCCCCAGGTTTTGTTGATCCTAACTTTCCTGACTATGTTTATTTATTATCGAAAGCACTGTACGGTTTGAAACAAGCTCCTCGAGCTTGGTACGAAATGTTGTCTAGCTTTCTCCTCGAGAACAAGTTCACAAGAGGAAAGATAGATAAGCCATTATTTGTTAGGGAAATTAAAGGCAAGCTTTTGCTAGTGCAAATCTATATTGACGATATTATTTATGGTTCTACAGATGACAACCTCTGCAAAAAGTTCTCTAAACTTATGCAAGGGGAGTTTGAAATGAGTAGTATGGGAGAGCTGAAGTATTTCTTAGGACTTTAGGTGAAACAATCTGAAGATGGAATTTTCATCTCACAGACGATATTCACCAAGGATTTGATTAAGAAATTCAGAATGGAGAGTGCAACCTCTATGAGGACTTTAATGGCCTCAGCTATATCTCCGGACAAGGATGAGAAAGGGAAACCTTTTTATGAAACCAAGTACAGAAGCATAGTTGGATCCTTGCTCTACCTTACTTCCAGTAGACCAGACATAATGTTCTCTACATGTGTCTGTGCTAGATTCCAAGTGAACTGTAAGGAATCTCACTATGCTGCTGCAAAGCGGATCTTGAGATACCTTAAAGGTACATCGAATCTTGGCTTATGGTACCCAAAAAGTAATGACAACGAACTAATTGGTTTTTCAGATGCAGAATTTGCAGGTAGCAAAGATGACAGAAAAAGAACTTTCGGGATGTGTCAGTTCCTTGGAAGAATGCTTACCTCATGAAGCAGCAAAAAGCAAAATTGTGTCACAATCTCAACAGCCGAGTCAAAATATATTTCTGCCTATAGTTGTTGTGCACAGTTTCTTTGGCTAAAGAACAAGCTAGAAGACTATAATATGAAGGTTGAAGACATTCCATTGTTTTGCGACTCATCCAGCGCAATAGCAATTGCCAACAACCCAGTCTCGCACAGCCGAACAAAGCACATCAAGATTATATCACTTCATTCGGGAGCATATGGAGCAAGGGGATGTGGATCTGCAGTACGTGCCAATAGATCAGAAAGTTGCAGATATTTTCACAAAGACGCTAGACGAGACCAAGTTAAATTTCTTCAAAACTGAACTTGGGATGCTGAACAAAGAAGGATAGATAAAAGGGAATCGATTCAAAGCTCAAGAATCGAGGATACTTCAAAAGATCAGAAATTTCTAAAGTGGAAGGCAGTTCTCGAGAAATATAGTTAATTCTCAAAAAGTGCATAACTAGTTCTCGAAAACTTAAGTCCACTTCTCGAGAACTAAAGATCTGTCTCTCGAGAAGTACAATAAGTTCTAGAAAACAAGAAATATACTTCTCGAGAACTATAACCATGTCTCTCGAGAACTAACCTGTCCTCTCGAGAAATGCCCCGTCTGTTTTCGATTTCTGTTCATTTCTTCAATTTCGAAAACAGATCGATTTCATCTTTAATCCAAGAGTTACTTTAGATTAATTAGACACCTAATCAACATTACTAAGGTTATATATATATATAAAACTTTAGAAATCTCAAATCAACCAACATTTTAAAATCCATTCTCTCGAAAACTCTTTGTCTTCCGCTGACTAGAGCTTCGACACCGCCGCTTTCTCGCGCTTCGTCCATCGCCGTCGTCAGTCTCAATGGCATAGCAGTCCAGAATCAGAGTCGGCAGTGAACTTGTGGCCACTGGGATTGCAGAAATTTTAGACGATTTCATGAATTTGCTTCTTCTGCTAGAAATCGCAGGTTTGAACTTGGTTCTTTCAGAACCTTGTAAGATTCTATTTCCAGAAGTAGAAGAGTTCTATAAAAATGTCAAGATAAGGATGAATAACACTGTACTGAAATCCAAGGTCAAGGGAGTTAAGATCAAGTTAAGCTCGACCATTGTGTCAAAACTTCTAAGGCTACCGATTGTGGATGATGAGGATGAACTGACAGAAGATTACAATGACATAACCTGTCATTTTTGTGGAGTGCCAGTAAACATCACCTCTTTAAGGAGTACATTTCTGAATGATGTCAGTAAGCTTCTAGTTTACATAGTTGGGAAAATTCTTTGGTGTAGGACGGGGTCTATAGGTTTCATAACCAATGACCTATTCAATGTCATGACAACCATAGTCTGTAGGAAGAAATTTCCATATAGTATGATGATCTTTGACATGATCAGGGATAGCATTAAAGAACCAAAGTTTGCTAGGATAATCTCTTTGATGTTGCATGAGATTGATCCAGTGGTCTTCAAGACAGAAAGTCTCTAGTGTCGACTAAATCCACCTATGGGGGGGGGGAATAGGTGCCGTGCAGTCTTTTGCGGAATTAAATTTACCTGCACAAATTAACAAACAGAACAAGGAAAACACACAAAGAATAGTAGTGGTTCCCCGAATTTGGTACGTCCACTTTCCCCCTTCGACCAATCTCCCACCAAGGGACGACTCAGTCACTTCTCCAAATGGAGTGAAATCCAATCCTCACACTACGGAAGGAACCCTTCCAACAAAGGAGTCATAACTCCATCACCACGGGTTGCACCCAACCCTTACAATAAGGAATGGAAATTCTTTTATAACAAACCAAAATTAAATGTAAAAAAAAAATACAAACAGAGCTTTTGGAGATTCCGATGTCCTTCTTCGTTCGTTGTAGCTTGCACGAAAAATACGAAGAGTCCACAACCGGATTTCTCTCTTGGAATGGGTCTTCTCATGATCGGCGGTGGCAAGTGATTGCGGCGGCGATACTTTGTAGATCCAAACTTCTTGACGAAGCAAGCAAGGTCTACGAACGATCTCAGTCGGATCAGTCGTCTCAACCAATTCGGAATGGAGAACAAATCTCATTCAACGAATCGGAAGACAGGAGATCCTAAGAGAGATGCGTGAGACGCTCGGCTTGCCTCGGTACTATCATCGGAAGATCAAAGAAGATTGGAGTTCAGCGGCGACGACGAGCTTGCGAGCAGCTACAGGCGATCAGCGGTTTCCGCGATCGGCTAGGGCACGACATCGGCTGCTTTCCTTTCTGCGTGAATGTCTGTCTGTAGAGGTTCAAAATACGCATATATATATACAAGGAGCCAACCCTAATGACCGTTGTGGGGCCCAGAAGGAGAAACCCTAGCCCCGGCCGAAACAGCGCACAGCAATTTGGTTCGGTCCAGCGAACGAGGAAATTTGCCTAAGGCAAAATTGGTGGGAATCATTGGTGATTCCCGTTGATGTCGGTGGGAATCACTCACGATTCCTATCGATTCTGCCTTGGCAGAATCCTTGTTTGAAAACTGTTAGCCGGAAGAAAACGGCGGGAGAGGCTAACTGATTCTCGACGAATCGGCGGGAATCACTAACGATTCCCATCGAAGTAGGCGGGAATCACTAGCGATTCCCGTCGAAGTCGGTGGGAATCACTAGCGATTCCCGTCAATTTTGACTTAGAAGAATTTTTTCTTCCTTCCTTGATGACTTGGTCTTTGACCCATCTTTGCTCCTTCTTCTGCTCTTGATCTACCTTGACCCTGTACTTGAAAATAAGTACACTCCAATAGAAAGAGCACACGTGAGTCAACACACTGATCTACTCAACGAGGGATTACGTTACACAGACCCGTGTATATTGACCCACTTTACCCTGACATTGGTGTGTACTTAGCATGGAATAGCTGCAAGCACAACTTGGTAGAAATGTCAAATACATTGTCAATTCAACTTAGCTTGACTGGAGTCTTCTTCAAATCCAGGTAATTGTGGATACAATACCCAACAATCTCCCCCTATTTGAAAAAGCCTAAACCCTACAAGCTAAGGTGAATAGAACAGATGGGAATGAAAAACAGAAACAGAAAATTCAGTTGAGAGTGAAATTCATTACCATTTTCCTGAGAGCAACACACTGATCTACTCAACGAGGGATTACGTTGCACAGACCCGTGTATATTGACCCACTGCACCCATTTTCTTGAGAGCATACTTAACATTGGCAGCCACCTTAGCCTTAGCCAAGAGG
Organism: Platanthera zijinensis; assembly: GCA_039513925.1. NCBI lineage: Eukaryota > Viridiplantae > Streptophyta > Magnoliopsida > Asparagales > Orchidaceae > Platanthera > Platanthera zijinensis. The sequence continues at coordinate 63,337,271 of CM077091.1, forward strand.
GTAATCTCCCCCTTTTCGGCTTCTACAAATCTGGGATTTTACTTGGAGCAAAATGCTCCCCCTCAATTCTTGCATCCGTGCTCGATCTTGAGTTCCTCACTGGTTCTTCCCCTTGATCCACGAGCCTTGAGCCCTTCAGTCTTCAATCTTTATAGTTCAGCATGCCGAGTTCAGTTTTGAAGAGACTGAACTTGGCCCCATCTAGGGGATTTGTGAAGATATCTGCATTCTGCTTATCCATGGGGACATAGCAGAGATATATATCTTTGTTTTCCACATGCTCCCGAATGAAATGGTAGCGCACTTCAATATGCTTTGTTCTGCTGTGCGATAATGGATTGTTCGCAATAGCTATTGGGCTCGAGGAGTTGCAATATATAGGAACTTCTCTGAACTGCAAGTCATAATCTTCGAGTTGATTTCTGATCCATAGAAGTTGTGCGCAATAGCTGTCTGCTGAGATGTAATCAGATTCAGCCGTAGAGGTTGCGATACAGTTCTGCTTTTTACTGTTCCACGAAATAAGCCTTCTTCCGAGGAATTGGCATGTCCCGAAAGTGCTTTTCCTATCACCCCTGCTTCCTGCAAAGTCAGCATCTGAAATGCCTATCAGCTCGACATCATTGTTTCTTGGGTACCACAAGCCAAGATTTGGTGTACCTTTAAGGTATCTAAGAATTCGCTTTACAGCAACATTGTGAGATTCCTTAGTGTTTACCTGATATCTGGCACAATGCATGTGGAAAACATAATATTCGGTCTACTAGTTGTAAGGTAGAGAAGAGATCCAATTATGCTTCTGTATTTGGTTTCATCAAAAGGTTTCCCTTTCTCATCCTTGTCTAGAGACATAGTGGATCCCATTGGAGTCCTCATAGAGGTTGCATTCTCCATTCCGAATTTCAAGAGGAGTTCATTTGTGAGCTTCGTCTGAGAAATGAAAATTCAATCCTCAGACTGTTTCACTTGAAGTCCCAAGAAGTACTTCAGCTCACCCATACTGCTCATTTCAAACTTACCTTGCATAAGTTTAGAAAACTTCTTGCATAGGTTATTGTCCATTGAGCCGAATATTATGTCATCGATATAGATTTGCACCAGCAAAATCTTGTCTTTGACTTCCCTAAGAAACAATGTCTTATCTATTTTTCCTCTCAAGAACTTGTTCTCAAGAAGAAATCTAGACAGAGTCTCATACCAAGCTCGAGGAGCTTATTTTAAGCCATATAATGCTTTATTAAGAAAGTAAACATGATTAGGGAATGTTGGGTTAACAAAACCTGGGGGTTGCGCGACATATACTTCCTCTTTCAAATTTCCATTTAGGAACGCAAAGTTCACATCCATCTGATAGACAGTGAATCCTTTGTGAGAGGCATACGCCAGCAACAATCTGATCGCCTCGAGCCTTGCAACTGGTGCAAAGGTTTGGTCGAAGTCAATCCCCTCCTCCAGTCTGTAACCTTGAGCCACCAATCTGGCCTTGTTCTTGATGATGAAACTGTGTTCATCTAGTTTGTTTCTGAAGATCCACTTAGTGTCGATCATATTCTGTTTCTTTGGTTTGGGAACAAGCGTCCAGACGTTGCATCATTCAAATTGATGCAGTTCATCTTGCATGGCCAATATCCATGACGCATCTTTGTTCGCTTCGTCGAACTTCTTTGGCTCAACCTGTGTAACGCCCCCAATTTTTCTGCGATTATTTAACTCTTGCTTGGCGTTACGTCAACGCATTTTCTTAGCTTATGTATTCTGTGGAGTGTGGTCTTAACTCCTTAGAACTGGGTGGCATATTTTGTAGCCTATTGGCAAGAGCGCCTTAGCAAGCCGAGTCGTTTTCGGTGACCCGGTGTGGCCTCTTGGGGGGATGCTTGTGTTTTGGCTTCAGGTGGGTATAACTCGAGTTCTTTTCGTCGAAAATTAATTTCGACTTCGCTGTTGTGTTCGTAGCGTGGATATTTAGCTACGGCGCAAATTTCTTCGGATTCCGAGGTGGTTCGGTTTTCACGTCGTTTTGGTGTGTTAATAATAATAAATGCAATTAAGTAATTAATAAAGCTATAAAATGAAATCCAGCGGTGTAAAAGCTGGGTGATTTAATCCTGCGGCCAGTAGAAAAGCAGTTATTGCTTTTGTGCGTGAAAAGGTGGCAGCATGCATGGCTAGTGGCTTGTAATAGGCTTGCTTGAAATGAATCCTGAGGTTTTTAGGGTGTCAGTTAAGGCGTAATAGACGTGTCTATGTATATATAATCTTAAGTTAAAAACGAGACTATTCATCGCCTCCTTTCGTGAAAGAAAACTGCTGTCCTGTTCGTGAGTGGAAGAAAATCGGCGGGCAGCTGTGCCTTCCACCGCCGATTCCCGGAGTTCTAGCAGTCGGATTTTTATTCCGAGGGTAAATTTAGACTGCTCTCCCCTAGATCTCCATTTCGACGGTAAGCTTTCTCCATTTCGTGCCCTTCTTTGGTGTTGTAGAATTTCGTTTGACCCCTCTCCCTCTCCAAAAAATGTCCAGTTTGCTCGGCTTAGTACCTTGCCGCCGGGTCCGTGAGGAAGAGGAGGAGCCGGCCAAGTTTCTTTTAGAAATCGAGGCAAGTAGTATTCTTTCCCTTTCCAAGTCTTTTTTTTTGTTTTCTTCTTAAAGCTTGCGGCTGTATAAAGCCTTTTGTTCAGTAACTACTGTTATTCAAGCCCCTGTTAGCCCTAGGTTAGAAACCCTATTCTTGCTTAAAATTGGGTACAAAAACCCAACTATTGATAGAGTAGCCTTGTTCTCGGGCTGTGTGAGGGCTTGAGGGTTGGGTCGATTCTTCCTGTGCATTAGTTGCAGCTGGGTAGAGGGGCAAGGCTATAGTTTAATTTTTATGCAAATCTATCTTGCTTAGGCTCGGGTTGGGATGCATATGTGTTTGCCTGTGTAGTGGCTGTAGCAGAAGCCTTCTCGGTACTTAGACTTGCTGGAGTTAACATTGGAGAATTCAGGGCTTGGCGTTGAGTGTGGTGCACACACTCAACACCGGGTCTGCTTGGACTTGGCGTTGAGTGTGGTGCACGTACTCAACGCCGGGTCTGCTGGGACTTGGCATTGAGTGTTGTGCACACACTCAACGCCATTGCCCCTTGATCTGTTCTTTTACGGCTAAGTAGTGTGGCCTTGAGTGAGAAATTCTTCTAAGTCAAAATCGACGGGAATCACTAAGTGATTCTCGCCTACTTCGACGAGAATTGTTAGTGATTCCCGCCGATTCGGAGAGAATCGTTCTGCATTCCCGCCGATTTGGCGAGAATCGATCTGCATTCCCGCCGATTCGGCGAGAATCAATCTATCTGCATTCTCACCGACCTCTTCCGGATGGCATTGAGAGAGTGGGCCTCACTCAACGCCATGGCGGTTTAGGCGCTGAGTGAGGCGGGCTCACTAAATGTCGCAGCCCTTTCCTGTGGGTAAGTACTTTGGCGTTGAGTGAGTCGACCTCACTAAACGCCAAAGCTGTTCTATCATTGAGAATGGTGGGCGCACTCAGCATCGCAGATTGTTTTCGCGGCTAAGTACTTTTGCGTTGAGTGAGTCGACCTCTCTCAACGCCAAAGCTATTTTGGTGTTGAGAGAGGTGGACTCACTCAACGCCATAGTTGGGTTTTTCGGTTAAGTAGGCGTTGAGGGAGTGGACCTCTCTCAATGCCATAGCTGCTTTGGCATTGAGAGAGGTTAGCTCACTCTATACCACAGCCTGCTTTGCTGAAGGCACTGAGGGAGTGGACCTCACTCAACGCCATAGCTGTTTTGGCGTTGAGTGAGGTTAGCTAACTCAACGCCACAACCAGTTTTGCATAAGGCGTTGAGTGAGTGAACCTCACTCAACGCCATTGCTGTTTTGGCATTGAGTGAGGCTAGCTCACTCAACGCCACCATCTATTTAGGCGTTTAGTGAGTGGGTCTCACTCAACGCCATGCCGTGTTGAGTCATCTCAACGATTTCCCCTTACCTTGATTTTCTCCCCTGAGTGAATTCCTTGATTTGAGGTTCCTTGTCGGCTATTTTTTTTTCTTTTTCCAAAAAGGCCGAATCATGGGTCGTGGTTAGTAGTGGTGGTTTAAAGCTCGTAATGGGGGAGGTGTTGTGTAATTTAGCCAAGGTCACCCTTTTTATTTTATCTTTCTCCAAGTACGGGCTGGACAATGGGATGGGAGGTCCCTAGTGCTTTCACATGTAGACCCCTGAGCTTTGTTTTTTGGAAATGGTGGTTGGGGGACTGAGTTTGCCTCCAACCCGAATCTGCGTTGTTTTTGCTATTACCAGACCTCACATCTTAGTGTGTTAGGCGTTTCTTCCTTTGAAAATTTGCAAAGTTTGGGCTCATGGTAGCCTAGTAAACTCTGCAGGATTTATTTTTTGGCAGGGTTGTTGCTGTTTCCTCGCACTTAGTGTTTTTTCTTTTGTCTTGCCTTGGATAGTGGTGCTTGTTTCGGTTTGCTTACCATTCTTGCTTACCTTAAAACCTGTAACACCTCTACCCGTCAAGAAGAATATAATAGAGGGTCCGGCCGGAGCCCCACACCATATTCCACAAACAGGCGGAGACGCTACGAAATAATATCATAACCACGCATCCTAACACAGAGCATTCTAGAGGAAGTTTCACGGTTGAATCTTTGAACTCAAGACAAAGAACACTGTCCACTATAACATAGGAATGTATACAAACATCACAAGAGTCTGGCTATAAGGCCTTACAATAATTTCTCTTAACAAGAGTGTGGATTATAGACATCGGCACGCAGGCCGGCCACACATGAACAAAAGAAACAAAACAATGCCTTCGAGGGCAGCAACGCAGCTTGGGCTTCAGCCCGCTAAGTCCCGCTCGGACCAGCACCTCCAGTACCTGTTAGAACCAATCCACCAAGCGGTGGCAAACAGGGCAACGGTCAGTATTCAGCTGACCAATTATAACGACCCTGCCCCTGGTACGGGGCAGCGGAATTCCATCCCTGCATATCAATCTTCCAATATGATATATATAGCAATTCAAGCAAGACGTGCACGCCCGCACAGTCACATATCACAAATGCCGGCACGACGGCCCGACGTCCCATGCACTCATGACACTCTCGGGTGCACCGGAAACACCAGATCTAACCATTGAGCATTTAGTCCGGCACGCAGGCCCAAGACTCTCATTATGGCGCTGACGAAAGCCCAATGCCTTGGCGCTCTCATGTCCAGCCTACATAACGCAGGTACAGATCAGCCACCCCCCGTTCCTCAAATCGCCTTGCCCAACCAAGTACATCGTACCTGAGGCCACATTTAAAGGCGCGGGTCGGTTTCACCTTGCCTGTTCGGCTCGAAGCCCTTTTTACAACGTGGCAACTCACGACCACAAGAGTTGCACCCAACTCTCACAATTTCCTGGACTTCCTCCAGTACTTTATCCATCATGCATACAAGCAATAATCACGGAGACTTCTCCGATATGCAAACAAGCATCACCAATCCAGACCAACATGTCCAGATGGGCTTCACACAGCATGCCTAGATCCGTACTCCAATTCCGGACTCTAACAAGGGGGACTTCACATATCTACCCCAAGGGACGCCACAACCCACCGCACACTCGCGGGGAAGGGTTTTCCCTATGCAATGCAGGAATTAAGGACTTCACATGTCCAAGCAGGAAATCGTTACCCTAGGAACTCGCTTCAGAGCCATGGAGAGAAATTGAGACGGATGAAAGCCTTCGCAGCAGCGTTGCCTTCGCAAATCCGAACTCGGCTCGCGATTTGGACCACCGTAGCACCACCGGCCGCCGGATTCCACTTCTTCTTCCTCACCTTGCTCTCACCTCTCTCTTAAAGTTAGAAAGAGAGTAGAACTTTAGAAATGAGCCCTTTCCTCCTCCTTTCCCGGCCTTATCAGCCCAGGAATGAGCCCCAGCCACAGGATCTTCTTTAAGGAAAATGAACGGCCAAGATCTGCCCAAAATAATAATTCTTTTGGCCGACACGGCCTGTGATACGCCCGTGTCACAGGCCGTGTACCCTTAAGCGGCACACGCGGCACTCGCACCGACTGAAATCTACCAGAACACGGGCATCGACACTCCCGTGTCGAACCTGACACGCCCGTGTCGGTCATGTGACATGCCCGTGTCACCCCTATTACACGGTACTCAACGAGCTCGAAAATCAACAGAGCAGTACACGGGTAGGCACACACCTTCGGACACGCCCGTGTCAAATCTGACACGGCCGTGTTCAAGGCTTGGTTCCGGGCCGTGTACTTCCCTGACTCGGTATAGCCATTTCTTGAGTAACACGCCCTGGGACACGCCCGTGTCGAAGGCCGTGTCACAGGATCGACTATAGTTGACCACCGATCGTCAACTATCCAGAACACGCCCTGGGACATGCCCGTGTCCCAGGCCGTGTACCCCCGACATGCCCTGGGACACGCTTGTGTCCCAGGCCGTGTCAAGCAGCCTGCACCTCAAATCCAATTTTGAGATTTTTGGGGTTTTACAATCCTCCCCTCCTTAATAAAATTTCGTCCCGAAATTTGAAGACAGTAGGGAGAAAATAACAAAACATTTATATGTTTCTATTACATATACAACGAGCGAACAAGTTACAAAAATAACTCGGGAAACTCGGCTCGCATGGTCTGCTCGCGCTCCCATGTTAGCTCTTCTCGGCCACAATTGTACCATCGGACTTTGACCATCCCGATCACTTTATTCCACAACTGTTTCTCGGCTCGATCCTCGATCCGTATAGGCTTCACCTTTATCGTTAGCCCATACTCAACCGGCACTCGATCATTGTAAATTACTTGAGCTGGATCCTTGACTGCTTTGCGTAGCACTGAGATGTGAAACACATCATGCAATCCACTCAATTCCGATGAAAGAGCTAGCTGATAGGCAGCTTCCCCAACTCGCTCCACCACTTCAAATGGACCAAGGTATCGCGGACTAAGCTTTTTCAACCGCCGAATCCGAGATACGCCTTTGAAGGGCTTAATCTTTAAATAGACCCAGTCACCCACCGCAAACTCCACGTTCCGGTGCTTAGCATTGTAATACTTGGCTTGCCGATCCTGGGCTATTAGGAGCCTCTCTCGAATAGAGCGTATTGTTGAGGTAGCATCCTCGACTTCCTTTTTGCCTAAAAGTTTGGTCTCGCCAGTTTCTGCCCAAGCTAGCGGTGTACGACACTTACGACCATACAGTGCTTCAAACGGGGCCATGCCTATACTCGCTTGATGGCTATTATTATAGGCAAACTCCACCATAACAAGATGCTCTTCCCAATTCTTACCGAAGTCCAGGGCGCACATACGGAGCATATCCTCCATCGTTCTGTTGGTTCGTTCAGTTTGGCCATCCGTTTGCGGGTGAAAGGCCGTACTGAATGCTAACTTCGTGCCCAACATCTGATGAACTAATCTCCAATCTTTCGAGGTAAAGCGCCCATCTCGGTCACTTACGATGCTCCGGGGAACACCGTGCAATCGAACAATCTACTCCACATAGAGCTTTGCCAACGTTTCCACTGAATCGTCCCGCTTGTTCGGTAGAAAGTGAGCCACCTTTGTCAACCGGTCTACAATCACCCAGATTGAGTCATGGACACGCTGAGATCTCGGCAATCCGTGCACGAAATCCATAGAAATATCCTCAAACTTCCATTACGGAACCGGCAACGACTTCAGGAAACCACTCGGCCGTTGACATTCTGCCTTTACCAAAGCACAAGTACGACATTTAGCCACATACGCGGCTATGTCCTTCTTTAAACCATGCCACCAGAACAGTTTCTTCATGTCCTTGTACATTTTTGTGCTCCCAGGGTGAATTGAGTACTTTGTAAAGTGTGCTTCATATAGCAATCCTTCTCGCAATTTACCCACACTAGGGACGCACTATCGGCCATCTTTCCGTAATAAATCGTCATCCCAGGAGAACTGATCACCAGACCCCTCCTTTGCATAGCGTTGGAGACTTTCATCTAACTCCGTTGCCCGCCGAACCCTGTCAGCAAGGTCATATTGAACCTCCAACCAGTTCACGCATGCATCAGTCGAAGAATCTCTTTCCACACAAGATATCTCCAAAGCTTCCAACTCCTGGATTAACCGCTCATCATGTATCCGCAACCAATTTGCCCGCACTGGAGTCCGACGACTCAAGGCATCAGCGACCACATTTCCCTTTCTGGGAACATAGTGAATGTCGAAGGTATAATCCCCAAGGAATTCCATCCACCTCCTTTGTCGCATATTCAACTCCTTTTGCTCGAGCAGATACTTTAAGCTTTTATGATCTGTATAAATATCCACCTTCACGCCATAAATATAATGCCGCCACAACTTTAGCGAAAAGATCACCGCCGCCAACTCCAAGTCATGGACGGGGTAATTACGCCCATGCACTTTCAATTGACATGAGCCATAAGCAATCACCTTGCCAAACTGCAGGAGAACGCAGCCTAAGCCGCTTCCTGACGCATCGCTGTATATTTCAAATCCATCTCTACCACATGGCGACGTCAAAACAGGCGCCGTGGTCAAACGACTCTTCAGCTCCACAAAAGCTCGTGCGCACTCCGGCGTCCAAACGAACTTCTGATCCTTTCTCGTCAACGTAGTCAGAGGCAAAGCAATCCGGGAGAACTTCTCCACGAACCGTCTATAGTAGCCCGCTAGTCCAAGGAAACTCCTGACCTCGGCCACCGAAGACAACACTGGCCAATCACGAATGGCACTTATCTTAGCCGGATCCACCGCTATGCCCTCTCCACTTACCACATGGCCTAGAAAAGCCACCGACGAGAGCCAGAACTCACACTTCGAGAACTTGGCATATAGCTTATTCCTTCGCAAGGTATGCAATACTAATCGCAAGTGGTTTGCATGATCTTCCTCCGATTGTGAATATACAAGGATATCATCAATAAACACAATCACAAACAGATCCAGGTATTCGCGGAACGTTCGATGCATGAGATCCATGAATACTGAAGGCGCATTACATAAGCCGAACGGCATCACTGTGAACTCATAATGACCATAGCGTGTGCCAAACGCTGTCTTGGGAATGTCACATTCCCTAATCCACAACTGGTAATACCCGGACTTCAAATCCAACTTCGAATAGACGGTTGAGCCTGCTACCTGATCGAACAAGTCATCGATCCGTGGAATTGGATACTTGTTTTTCTCCGTCAGCTTGTTCAGTTCGCGATAATCAATACATAGTCGCAAACCACCGTCTTTCTTTTTCACAAAAAGAACAGGCGCGCTCCAAGGTGACATACTTGGGCGTATGTATCCCTGCTCCAACAACTCTTGCAACTGAACTTTCAGTTCGGCCATTTCTTTTGGCGCTACCCGATACAGCGAACGGGCCACAGGTTTCGCACCCGGCACCAGCTCGATAGCGAAGTCGATTTCCCTTTGGGGAGGTAACCCCGGAACGTCCTTTGGAAACACATCAGCATATTCCGACACAATCGGCACTTCACTCACACTGGCCTTCGGCGCCACCGCCTCTATGAGTGTGAAGAACAACTCTGCACCCTTCCGAACAGCCTTAACAACTTGGAGAGCGGATAACAACATCCCACTTATCCCTTGCATACCAATGAACTTGGTCTCTTGTTCGGTATTTTGCCCAAGTGTGACCTCTTTTGAAGTGCAATCTATACAGGCACGCTACTCTGAAAGCCAGTCCATACCAAAGATTATATCAAACTCTTTGATCGGCAATACAAATGTTTCCACCTTAAACTCCCGACTTCCTATCTTGACCTCAAGACCGCAAGATCGATCCGCGCACATCAAACATCCGTTAGGAAACAACACCTTTACACTGTCTGTCATGGTCCGGATAGGTACCCCGACACGAAAGACAAAGTCCTCAGACAGAAACGAATGTGAAGCACCTGTGTCGAACAGTGCTCGCACCGGATACTCTCGTATAAGGACAACCCCTATAACATTACAATTAAAACAAGCACAACACATCAAAAAAACAAGAACATTAAAACCTACGCGCACCTGTGATGACATCCGCCTGCTTAATGGCCTCCTGTTGTCCAAGGTTGAAGACCCTAGGCTGCGCGTGTGAGGCAGAAGACTCCACCACAGCCTTCCCCTTCTCCGCATAAGACGCTCCCGTCTTCTTATCACCCTTTGGAGGACCAGATCGGCATTCACGTGCAAAGTGTCCAACCTTCCCGCACGTAAAACAAGCACGAGATCCATACCCAGATGTATCCGTCACAGTCGCAGAAGGAGCTTGTCCAGAAGACTTAGACTTCTTATTCCATCTCCAAAGAACGAGCCGTACAGACTAAGGCTTGAAATCCCTGACTCACAGAACTCAAGAGCAAATACCGCAGCTCATCTCGCAGTCCCGCATAAAACCGACTAGTTTTACGCTCTTCTTCGGCGAATATCGTGCCCGCATATCTGCCCAAACGGGTGAACTCATGCAGGTAGTCATCCACACTTCGATCTCCCTGTGCTAACCGTTGAAATTCCATTTCCATCGATATCCTTTGCTGCATCGGCAGATGTTGTGCTAAGAACAATCGAGAAAATTCTTCCATTGTAATCTCTGCCAATTGCCTGCCGGCCAAGTGATGCATTTCAATCTCATCCCACCACAATCGCGCCTCTCCTTCCAGTAGGAAAGTCGCTAACATGACTTTCTGTTCCTCCTCAACCTTGATAGCTCTCATAATCCTCTTGATCCTTGCAAGCCAATCCTCTGCTTGGGCCGGTGTACCCGCCCCATGAAACTGCGGAGGGTTGAAGCTCAAGAATTGCTTCCATTGTTGATCTGCTACCCGCGGATCAACTTCGGCTTCTACCGGTTCTTGCCGTACCCCAGCTTGCGTTGGCACCACTGCAGGACGTGACTGCCAAGCCTGCTGAGCATTCATCACAGCAAGTACCGTTTCCGTGATGAGACGGACTGTTTCAGCGGATGGAGGAGTTGTGGGCACCTCGGCAGGTGCCGCACTCTCAACAGAACGTTGTGGTTCGGATTGACCCGCAACACTTCTGGTCACCTATATGTGTAAAATACACAGTTTAACGACCAATGAAAACGGCAACCATACAAAAAGAATACACAAGTTCAATAAACAAGTGTATTTGCATTCCTAAGTGGACAATCTTGAGTTCAAGTTAAGTGTTATAACGACAGCACTGACACGTGCTCGCCACCTCTCAAAAGAATTCGTCCGCGAATTCGGAAGAGATCGACCAACAAGCTGATACCAAATTGTAACACCTCTACCCGTCAAGAAGAATATAATAGAGGGTCCGGCCGGGGCCCCACACCATATTCCACAAACAGGCGGAGACGCTACGAAATAATATCATAACCACGCATCCTAACACAAAGCATTCTAGCGGAAGTTTCACGGTTGAATCTTTGAACTCAAGACAAAGAACACTGTCCACTATAACATAGGAATGTATACAAACATCACAAGAGTCTGGCCATAAGGCCTTACAATTATTTCTCTTAACAAGAGTGTGGATTACAGACATTGTCACGCAGGCCGGCCACACATGAACAAAAGAAACAAAATAATGCCTTCGAGGGCAGCAGCGCAGCTTGGGCTTCAGCCCGCTAAGTCCCGCTCGGACCAGCACCTCCAGTACCTGTTAGAACCAATCCACCAAGCGGTGGCAAACAGGGCAACGGTCAGCATTCAGCTGACCAATTATAACGACCCTGCCCCTAGCACGGGGCAGCGGAATTCCATCCCTGCATAGCAATCTTCCAATATGATATATATAGCAATTCAAGCAAGACGTGCACGCCCGCACAGTCACATATCACAAACGCCGGCACGACGGCCCGACGTCCCGTGCACTCATGGCACTCTCGGGTGCACCGGAAACACTGGATCTCACCATTGAGCATTTAGTCCGGCACGCAGGCCCAAGACTCTCATTATGCCGCTGACGAAAGCCCAATGCCTTGGCGCTCTCATGTCCAGCCTACATAACGCAGGTACAGATCAGCCACCCCCCGTTGCTCAAATCGCCTTGCCCAACCAAGTACATCGTACCTGAGGCCACATTTAAAGGCGCGGGTCGGTTTCACCTTGCCTATTCGGCTCGAAGCCCTTTTTACAACGTGGCAACTCACGGCCACAAGAGTTGCACCCAACTCTCACAATTTCCTGGACTTCCTCCAGTACTTTATCCATCATGCATACAAGCAATAATCACGGAGTCTTCTCCGATATGTAAACAAGCATCACCAATCCAGACCAACATGTACAGATGGGCTTCACACAGCATGCCTAGATCCGTACTCCAATTCTAGACTCTAACAAGGGGGACTTCACATATCTACCCCAAGGGATGCCACAACCCACCGCACACTCGCGGGGAAGGGTTTTCCCTATGCAATGCAGGAATTAAGGACTTCACATGTCCAAGCAGGAAATCGTTACCCTAGGAACTCGCTTCGGAGCCATGGAGAGAAATTGAGACGGATGAAAGCCTTCGCAGCAGCATTGCCTTCGCAAATCCGAACTCGGCTCGCGATTTGGACCACCGTAGCACCACCGGCCGCTGGATTCCACTTCTTCTTCCTCACCTTGCTCTCACCTCTCTCTTAAAGTTAGAAAGAGAGTAGACCTTTAGAAATGAGCCCTTTCCTCCTCCTTTCCCGGCCTTATCAGCCCAGGAATGAGCCCCAGCCACAGGATCTTCTTTAAGGAAAATGAACGGCCAAGATCTGCCCAAAATAATAATTCTTTTGGCCGACACGGCCTGTGACACGCCCGTATCACAGGCCGTGTACCCTTAAGCGGCACACGCGGCACTCGCACCGACTGAAATCTACCAGAACACGGGCATCGAAACGCCCGTGTCGAACCTGACACGCCCGTGTCGGTCATGTGACATGCCCGTATCACCCCTGTTACACGGTACTCAACGAGCTCGAAAATCAATAGAGCAGTACATGGGTAGGCACACGCCTTCGGACACGCCCGTGTCAAATCTGACACGGCCGTGTTCAAGGCTTGGTTCTGGGCCGTGTACTTCCCTGACTCGGTATAGCCATTTCTTGAGTAACACGCCCTGGGACATGCCCGTGTCGAAGGCCGTGTCCTAGGCTCGACTATTGTCGACCACCGATCGTCGACTATCCAGAACACGCCCTGGGACACGCCCGTATCCCAGGCCGTGTACCCCCGACACGCCCTGGGACATGCCCGTGTCCTAGGCCGTGTCAAGCAGCCTGCACCTCAAATCCAATTTTGAGATTTTTGGGGTGTTACAAAACCTAACATTTCCGTACAGCTTTTACTTGTTTAGTTTGCTGAGGTATTCTTTTCTTCTTTGAATGCCTCAGGTTCTGGTTAGTAGCCGATTTGGCGGCTAGTTGTGCTGTGTTATTGCTGGTGGTCTCTCGTACTGTGGAGATTTGTTCCTTGGTCTTGTGAGGTAGTTTTACTATTTTTCTTACAGATATACATACTTGCTAGTGGGTTCGTGTCAGTTTGTTGGTGCCCACTGGTAGTTTTACCTTGATACTAGATGTTTTACTTTTTGCTGCTACCTTTCTGGAGTTAGTATACTTGCTCTTGGGATGATTTATGATAGGTTGCTAGTTACTTTTAAACCTAAAAACACTATTATAAGTATTCCTCATGATCAGCATGTTTTATAAAACTCATCACTATTTTCCAAATAACCTAAAAAGATCATTTTTCCTATATATATATATAGTATAAATCAAAAGTAGGGTCCTTCATAGTATAAGTTGTCCTCTAGGGACACATATGCACTCTTTTAGGATGTCGAACCTGAAAAAAGTATTTTCCGCAGCGTATAAGTATAGTTTTTAAATTGAGGACTAGGTGATCCACCGAGCCGAGGGATACGGCCTTTAAAAATATAACTTATTTTCTAATCATATAACTTATGAATTTCTATAAAGTTTAGTTGTTAGTGGTTTGCCTGAGCATCGGCAGTTATCCCCTGCTCAACGTGGCATCATGACGCGTGTTTTCTCCTACTTTGATAATCCATTTTCTTCGGAGAAAATGCGGGTTGTGACAGTTAGTATCAGAGGGAGGCTGCTTGACAAGTTAGTCGGGCAACCGTCCCTTTTGATTACATTAGCAGTTTAACATCATGTCATTCACACACCGATATGTCATCAGCACATCTTGGCAAAAGCACGAACACTACACTCATAGCATAACATGAAGTATACGGGGCATATTATGTAGTATGGGATGCATAATATGTGTTCGTATATGGATCCACCATAGGGGCAACATGTGAGGGTTATGTAGTATGGGATGCATAACCTCACCACATGGCTGCAACTAGCTCGTTTTCTTTTCGTTGCATGATAATGTTATGTAGTATGGGATGCATAACATTTTCATGTGTACGTCGCTCATAACATGCATTAGGGACTTTTTAGAATGCATAGCACGAACATGCATAGCATAACATTGCATAAGCACAACGTGCCAAGCTAAAGACTGGCAGGATAACATATGTACACACATAAGTTTTCGAGTCAAAAATAATATAAAGTCATGCATTCCCGATCTAGGCACAAGAGTTAGTATGGTGGTGGTTGACCATCCTAGGTTAGGGCATAACATCAAATCTTGTAAAAATAAACTCCCAGAGCAAGTTTAGCAGCTTTAAGTTCATATTTATGTATGTATTGTCTGTACTTGTAGTTAGTTGTAGTTGTCATACTAGGATCTAACTAAGGTTGCTATGATTTTGGGATGGCGAGACGCCTTTCGACTTGATCGACCCCCTTATGTGAGGGTGAATCATCGGGAGCACAGAATGATGCAATGATCGAGAGCCTGCGACAGAGTAGCGATTCCTTGAGCAGGCAGATGGTGGAGGTGCGAGCCTAGATCCAGTCTTTGGTGGCAGTTGTGGCAGGGCAGACTTAGTGAGTGCAAGGCCCTGTAGGGGGGTTAGCTGTTCCTCCTCCTCCTGCACCCCTGAGACCTCCAGTGGTGGTGCCAACGGTGATGGCATTTATCTCACAGTTTCAGAGACTTAACCCTCCTACTTACGATGGAAGGCAGATTTCATGGTCATAGACGATTGGCTGATCTCCATGGAGGAGATGTTCTCGTACTCCGGTATTTAAGATGATCAGAGAGTGATGATAGCCGCCTATCAGCTCAAGGGTTTGGCAAAGAGTTGGTGGCTTAGAGAAAAGGAGAGCTTGGTAGCTAGTTGCTCTTGGGAAGTATTCAAGGAAATGTTGTTGAGGAAGTTCTTGCCTTCGGTCGAGCGTGACCGTCTTATGAAGGACTTCCTCCACCTGAAGCAAAGGCAACTCACGGTCGATGAGTATGAGATAGAGTTCAGCAAGTTGAGTCGGTTTGCTCCTTGGTTGGGAAGTGTTGAGGCTGATTGAGTCAAGCGATTCCTTGGTGGCTTGAGGAGAGAGGTGCAGCAGTTGACCAGTGCTTATGGATCAGTGACTTATGTAGGGGTAGTGGAGGCTGCTCTGAAAGTGGAGGCTATCGAGACCGCAAAGAGCAGAGGCCAGCAAATGAGGAAGGACAAGAGGAAGTCTGTTGAGGAGAAGAAACCCCAGGTACCCGGTGGTGCTTCGGGAAAGAAGAGCAAGGTTGTGTGTAGCTACTATGGTCGGTCAGGCCACCCTGTTGAGAGGTGTTTCAAAAAGGCAGCAGCTCAGAAGAAAGAGCAAGTTCATGCTATTCAGGGTGCTCCTAGGAGGGATGTTTCCTATTCTGTTTGCAAGCGACCCGGGCATGTTGCTGCCCAGTGCTGGTCCAAGGATAAAGTCTGCTATCAGTGCGGGCAGAAGGGTCACATCAAGTCTAGGCGTCCTCAGGTCCAGCCTGCTCTTCATGCAGTTCCACTTCAGGCACTACCTCCGCCTCAGCGTGTGGACAAGGGTAAAGGAAAGCTGAATGTGATCTCTTTCGAGGAGGCTCAAGCTTCGACTCAGGTCATCTCAGGTTAGTTGTTTCATTTTCCAGCTTGAAAGTTTTATTTACTAGAATGGTTACAGTTGGGTTTTGGTAGATCCTTAGTTGTATATACTCCTATAGGGAAATTTAAGGTGAAGAACCGTTGGGCGCGCGTTCTGTTCGACTCCGGCGCTACCCACTCATTTTTGGCTAGATCCTTTGTGGAGCGACATAGGTTAACTCTAGATCGATTTCGTGATACCTTCCGCGTCATGTTCCCTTCTAGTTAATCTGTGTTATCAGATTTGGGCATTCTAGATTGCCCTGTTTTGTTAGGGAATTTTCTTGCGAGGGCGGACTTGAAGATGATTGATCTGGAGGACTTCGATGTTTTTCTGGGCATGGACTTGCTGTCTAAGTATGATGCGGTCATTAAGTGCAAAGGGAAGCGCTTGGACTTCATAAAGGACGATGGTCAGCCAGAAAGCGTGTATGCTGAACCGTGCCAAGATTCTCCTATCATTTCTGCGGTATGTGCTCAGAAGTTGTTTTTTATGGTTGTTTTGCTTATTTAGTATCGATGGTTGGGACCGCTGTTAGTGTACCGCACTTAGAGGAGATTCCCATTGTTCGTGGTTTCGCTGATGTTTTTCCTGATGACCTTCCTGGTCTTCCTCCCAATCGGGATGTTGAGTGTGATCGATTTGGAACTGAGTACACGTCCTATTGCTAAGGCGCCGTACCGGATGGCCCCTCGTGAGCTAGAGGAGTTGCGAGTCCAGTTAGATGAGTTATTGGAAAAAGTGTTTATCAGGCAGAGTTTGTCGCCTTGGGGTGCTCCTGTTTTGTTTGTAAAGAAGAAAGATGGGTCGATGCATCTTTGCATCGACTACATGGAGTTGAACAAAGTCACTATTAAAAACAGGTACCCTCTGCCGAGGATCGATGACTTATTTGATAAATTGCGTGGTAGCACGGTGTTCTCCAAGATCGATCTTCGTTCTGGCTATCATCAGCTAAGGATCCGTGAGGCAGATATTCCACGGACTGCGTTTAGATCGAGGCATGGTCATTTTGAGTTCTTGGTGATGTCATTTGGATTGACCAATGCACCATCAGCTTTCATGGATATGATGAACCGGGTGTTCAAGGATTTCCTAGAAAAGTTCGTTGTGGTTTTCATTGATGACGTGTTGGTCTATTCCCGCAGCGCTGAGGAGCATGAACAGCATCTGCGCTTGGTTCTATCGGAGTTGTGAAATCACAAATTATTTGCCAAGTTGAGCAAGTGCTAATTTTGCTGCCTCAGGTCTCGTTTCTGGGCCACGTGGTGAACAAGGATGGGATCTCGGTCGACCCGGGAAAGATCGCAGCAGTGATGGATTGGAGCAGGCCGGGCACGCCCAAGGAGATCAGAAGCTTCCTAGGGTTGGCCGACTACTACAGGAGGTTTGTGGAGGGTTTATCTACCCTGGATGCACCTTTGAACAGGTTGACTCAGAAGAATGCGGCCTTTGTTTGGAGCGAGAAGTGCGAAGAAGCCTTCCTGGAGCTAAAGAACAGATTGTGCTCTACTCCTGTCCTGACCCTACCTACTGAGGGTGTGGAGTATGTTGTGTACGTGGATGCTTTGCATGTTGGTCTGGGTTGCGTGTTGATGCAAGATGGAAAAGTGATTGCGTATGGGTCAAGGAAATTAAAGACTCACGAGAGAAATTATCCTACACATGACCTTGAGTTTGCAGCGGTATTTTATGCATTAAAGCTGTGGAGGCATCTACTTTATGGGGCTTAGTGCAAAATCTTCACTGATCACAAGAGCCTGAAGTACGTGTTCACGAAAAAGGAGTTGAATCTACGCCAGCGGCGGTGGCTAGAGTATGTGGCCGATTATGACGTAGAGATCCAGTATCATCCAGGCAAGGCCAATGTAGTGGACGACGCCCTGAGCCAGAAGACGGGGAAGATCTTAAATCTCTCCGCCGATCGTTTAGTCGAAGAGTTCCTCCTTATGGATATCTCAGTGGGATGCTGTGGCATGCAGAGTAGTTTGGCAGTGGCAGAGCCGTCTTTGATTTCCCTTATTAGGTTGCACCAGAAGGATGATCCGGACCTTCTACACTTATACCTCAGGACTAAGAGAGGGGAGTTGCCGGATTTTTCCATCGATGATGCGGGTACTTTGAAGTACCGCGGCAGATTTTGCATCCCCGCTATCAGAGACATCAGGGGTATGGTATGCAGAGAGGCTCATGGATCCAGTGTTGCCTACCATCCGGGGTATACAAGATGTATCGTGATTTGAAGCAAATTGCCTGGTGGTATGGGATGAAGAGTGATATAGACCGATTTGTTGCTGAGTGCCACACTTACAACCGTATGAAGGCCGATCACGGAAGGCCTGGTGGCAAGTTGACTCCACTAGATATCCCAAATTGGAAGTGGGAAAGTATTTCACTTCATCACGGGCTTACCGAAATCTCTAAGGGGATTTGATTTGGTTTGGGTCATAGTGGATAGACTGACGAAGTGTGCTCACTTTGTGCTGTATAAGATTGACTATCCGATGAAGAAGATAGTAGAGTTGTACTTGAATGAGGTCATCAGATTGCACGGGGTGACTATTAGCATCATTTCTGATCGAGACTCCCAGTTTACTTCTCGCTTTTGACAGAGCCTGCAGGAGTGTTTGGGTACAGATCTGAGGTACTCTACTACTTACCACCCACATACCAATGGGCAGATGGAGCGGGTGAACCAGATAGTTGAGGATATGATCAGATGCTACATTCTAGACCACGGTTGAGCGTGGGATGAGCGATTACGACTTATGGAGTTTGTATATAATAACAGTTATCAAGAAAGTGTGCAAATGGCTCCGTTTGAAGCTTTGTATGGGAGGCGCTGCAGAACCCCCCTGTTTTGGGCTGAGGCAGGTGAGAGACCCTTGTTGGGTCTGGATGCGCTCGATGAGATGGAAGTCATGGTGAAGCTTATTTGAGAAAAGCTTCATATAGCTCAGGAGAGATATTAAAAGAACGCCAATCGGTGTAAGTCTGACTTGGAGTTTTCTGTAGGGGACCTTGTGTTCCTTAAGGTTTCCCCGATGTTTGGTGTTAAGAGGTTCGGTAAGAACCGAAAATTGGACCCAAGTTATGTGGGCCCGTTTAAGATTGTTGAACGGATTGGCGTGTCAGCTTATAGGTTGGAATTGCCAGCAAACTTCCCAGGTGTTCATAACGTATTTCATGTAAGCCAATTGCGGAAGTGTTTGCGCAGTAGTGGGCAAGTCTTGGATTTTATGCCCCAGTTAGATCCTAACCTCTCTTTTATTGAAGTGTCGGTCCGTATTTTGGATACTCAAGATCTGGTGCTGCGGAGGAAGTCCATCCCGATGATCAAAGTTCAATGGAAGAATCAGGGTTTGGAAAGCGCGACTTGGGAGTTAGAGTCGGCTATAAGGGAGGCTCATCCTCAACTATTTACCTGATTAGATTGATTTGTTTTCTTCTTGAAATGTTTGGCTTTTACTTTTCCTTCTATAGTTGAGGCATTGTGCGTAAAGTTTCGGGACGAAACTTTCTTTTAGGGGGAGTGACTGTAACGCCCCCGATTTTCCTGCGATTATTTAACTCTTGCTTGGCATTACGTCAACGCGTTTTCTTGGCTTGTGTCATCTGTGGAGTGTTGTCTTAACTCCTTAGAACTAGGTGGCCTATTTTGTAGCCTATTGGCAAGATCTCCCTAGCAAGCCGAGTAGTTTTGGGTGACCCAGTGTGGCCTCTCGGGGGGATGCTTTTGTTTTGGCTTCGGGTGGGTATAACTCGAGTTCTGTTTGTCGAAAATTAATTTCGACTTCGCCGTTGTATTCGTAGCATGGATATTTAGCTAAAGAGCAAATTTCTTCGGATTCCGAGGTGGGTCAGTTTTCGTGTCGTTTTGGTGTGTTAATAATAATAAATGCAATTAAGTAATTAATAAAGCTATAAAATGAAATTCAGCGGTCTAAAAGCTGGGTGATTTAATCCTGCGGCCAGTAGATAAGCAGTTATTGCTTTTGTGCGTGAAAAGGTGGCAGCATGCATGGCTGGCGGCTTGTAATAGGCTATCTTGAAATGAATCCTGTGATTTTTAGGGTGTCAGTTAAGGCTGAATAGACGTGTCTATGTATATATAGTCTTAAGTTAAAAATGAGACTATTCATCGCCTCCTTCCGTGAAAGAAAACTGCTGTCCTGTTCGTGAGCGGAAGAAAACCGGCAGGCAGCTGTGCCTTCCACTGCCGATTCCCGGAGTTCTAGCGGTCGGATTTTCGTTCCGAGGGTAAATCTGTACTGCTCTCCCCTAGATCTCCATTTCGACGGTAATCTTTCTCCATTTCGTGCCCTTCTTTGGTGTTGTAGAATTTGTTTTGACCCCTCTCCCTCTCCGAAAAATGTCCAGTTTGCTCGGCTTAGTACCTTGCCACCGGGTCCGTGAGGAAGAGGAGGAGCCGACCAAGTTTCTTCTGGAAATCAAGGCAAGTGGTATTCTTTCCCTTGCCAAGTCTTTTTTTTGTTTTCTTCTTAAATCTTGCGGCTATATAAAGCCTTTTGTTCAGTAGCTGATGTTATTCAAGCACCTGTTAGCCCTAGGTTAGAAACCCTATTCTTGCTTGAAATCGGGTACAAATACCCAACTGTTTTTAGAGTAGCCTTGTTCTCGGGCTGTGTGAGGGCTTGAGGGTTGGGTCGATTCTTCCTGTGCATTAGTTGTAGCCGGGTAGAGGGGCAAGGCTATAGTTTTATTTTTATGCAAATCTATCTTGCTTAGGCTCGGGTTGGGATGCATATGTGTTTGCCTGTGTAGTGGCTGTAGCAGAAGACTTCCCGGTACTTAGACTTGCTGGAGTTAGCATTGGAGAATTCAGGGCTTGGCGTTGAGTGTGGTGCACACACTCAACGCCGGGTCTGCTTGGACTTGGCGTTGAGTGTGGTGAACGCACTCAACGCCGGGTCTGCTGGGACTCGGCGTTCAGTGTGGTGCACACACTCAACGCCATTGCCCCTTGATCTGTTCTTTTGCGGCTAAGTAGTGTGGCCTTGAGTGAGAAATTCTTCTAAGTCAAAATCTACGGGAATCACTAAGTGATTCTCGCCGACTTTGACGAGAATCGTTAGTGATTCCCGCCGATTCGGTGAGAATCGATCTGCATTCCCACCGATTCGGCGAGAATCGATCTGCATTCCCGCCGATTCGGCGAGAATCAATCTGCATTCCCGCCGACCTCTTCCGGATGGCGTTGAGAGAGTGGGCCTCACTCAACGCCATGGCGGTTTAGACGCTGAGTGAGGCGGGCTCACTCAACGCCGCAGCCCCTTCCTGCGGGTAAGTACTTTGGCATTGAGTGAGTCGACCTCACTCAACGCCAAAGCTGTTCTATCGTTGAGAATGGTGGGCACACTCAGCGCCGCAGTTTGTTTTCGCGGCTAAGTACTTTGGCGTTGAGTGAGTCGAACTCTCTCAATGCCAAAGCTGTTTTTGCGTTGAGAGAGGTGGACTCACTCAACGCCACAGCTGGGTTTTGCAGTTAAGTGCTAAAGATTTGATGGAGTGGACCTCACTCAACGCCATAACTGCTTTGGCGTTGAGAGAGGTTAGCTCACTCAACGCCACAGCCTGCTTTGCTGAAGGCATTGAGGGAGTGGACCTCACTCAACGCCATAGCTGTTTTGGCGTTGAGTGAGGCTAGCTCACTCAACACCACAGCAAGTGTTGCAGAAGGCGTTGAGTGAGTGAACCTCACTCAACACCATTGCTGTTTTGGCGTTGAGTGAGGCTAGCTCACTCAACGCCACCATATGTTTAGGCGTTGAGTGAGTGGGGCTCACTCAATGCCATGCCGTGTTGAGTCATCTCAACATTTTTTCCCTTACCTTGATTTTCTCCCCCGAGTGAATTCCTTGATTTTGAGGTTCCTTGTCGGCTATTTTTTTCCAAAAAGACCGAATCGTGGGTCGTGGTTAGTAGTGGTGGTTCGAAGCTCTTAATGGGGGAGGTGTTGTGTAATTTAGGCTCTGTTTGGGACAGCTCTGGCGGATTGAAAAGCTGCTGTCCGGATAGAGCTGTTTTAAAATAGATCTTTGGGGAGCAGTTTTGAAAAGCTGCAGAGTGTTTGGGTGTTTTGTGCAGAAGTGCGCTCGGAATCGCCGGAGGAAGGACGTCGGGGGCTCATAATTGCCGGAGGAATGCCGTCCGGGGGTCGGAATCGCCGGAGGAAGGCCGTCCGGCCTCTGAGCATGTTCCAACTGAAGAAACCATTAGATTTCCAAAACCTGTAAGAGAGAAAGCTATTTTGCGGGAGCAGAAGCTGGGGGGCAGGAGATTTCTGAAAAGCTGCAAAACAGCTCCGGCAGATTGAAAAGCTCTTCACAGGGAGCTGTCCCAAACACATATAAAGTAGCTCTGGCGGCTGGAATAGAGATTTTCCAGCCGCCAGAGCTGCGCCAAACAGACCCTTAGCCAAGGTGATGAGTCCCTATTTTATACCTTGTTTTGGACTAATCTAGGCCTTTTTCCTCAGCTTTGCACTATCTTTTAGCGCCATTAGTACTCCTTTTGGTTAGCTACGGCATTCCACGCCCTGTGCACCTTTTTAGCCCATTTCTGTGCTTGTGTGCATTTGCATTCTTGCTATGATTATTATTGTTTGCTGCGGCTGCCGCGATCAATGTCCCGTGCAGTTTTCCTGCAGGTTTGGGGATCGTGCGGGCATTCGGGATAGGTGTTTCACTATTTTTGGCAAAGGAGTCAGTGGTCGTACGTTTTTACCCACGCACGACCATCGACCTCCTGGCGCACGATCACTGATCGTGCGCAGCCCGGACTCATTTGTGAAATCTCTGTCTTGAACCTTCCGCACGATCACTTGCCATACCACGCACGACCACTGCTCGTGCACCGCCGATCGTGCGCAGTCATACCCATTTTACAAAGTTCTGCCTGGCTATTTCCGCACGATCATCAGCATTGCCTCGCACGATCACTGATCGTGCGCTGCTGATCGTGCGCGACCATTGATTTTCTGATGCAGGTCTACAGGTTACTCGCGCACGGTCGCTGACCTTGGTCGCGCACGACCACTGGTCGTGCGTCAGTGGTCGTGCGCCCTATTTATTCTGCAAGCTATAAAACGCCCTGTTCCACGAATTAGGGCAACGGACGTTGTTACGAAACCTCCGCCAGTCCGCCGTTTCGCCCTCCAGCAGTTCCATTTGCCTCCACCTTCATCCCTACCATCGGGAGGACCTTCTCCTGCGATTCCAAAGCATTCCGCATCCTCCGGTGATCCTCCCGGCCATTGAAGCATTCTTCTCCGAGCTTTCCACCAAGGAAGAAGACGAAGCATACCTAGAGAACGGAATTACAGGCCCTCGAGGTGACAGCTCGGTGGTACCGGAAGCCCTCCTCGGACTGCGCTTGGAAGCGGATTGACAACCCGCACCTCCGGCCAACAACCGCGGTGGATCTTCAATCTCGTGGTTTTGTATTTTCTTTCTTTTCTTGTTGCATGGAATGTTTATGCATGTAATGAACATCAATTTCTAGTGTTAATTTGATCGTTTGTGTTTCATCTTGCTTATGAGAATTATTCTTTGATGCGCCTCGCTCCATCTCGCTCCACTCCACATGTTCGTTTCACTCAATTTCACTCCGCACTAATCACCTCACTCGCTAGACTTCTGTCCACTCACCAACCGAAGTACGACATCGCGGCCGCTACATCCATCTCGCCTTGAGAAGCGGTGATTGCGACCCGCATAGTTTACATTAGTGTAATTGGTCGTAAGACCACCAACAAAAGCCCCTTCTTTTTCTGTTTATTTCAATTAACTCTCATAACAATAGTTTAGAGTCTAAATCATTCGACGCTAATTGCATTCCTCAAGAGACGGACATCCGGGGATTTATTCCCAACTTTATTACTTGTGCGACCGGTACGCTTGCCGTATTTTACGCGCATCACAAGGCCACCCTTTTTCTTTTATCTTCCTCCAGGTATGGACTAGGCAAGGGGATGGGAGGTCCCTAGTGCTTTCACATGTAGACCCCTAAGCTTTATTTCTTGAAAATGGTGGTTGGGGGACTGAGTTTGTCTCCAACCCAGATCCGCGTTCTTTTTGCTACTACCATACCTTACAGCTTAGGGTGTAAGACATTTCTTTCTTTGTAAATTTGCAGCATTTGGGATAATGGTAGCCTGGTAAACTCTTCAGGATTTATTTTTGGGCACGGTTGTTGTTGTTTTCTCGCACTTAGTGTTTTTTTCTTTTGTCTTGCCTTTGACAGTGGTGCTTGTTTCGGTTTGCTTACTCTTCTTGCTTACCTTATAACCTAACATTTCCGTACAACTTTTACTTGTTTAGCTTGCTGAGGTATTCTTTTCTTCTTTTAATGCCTCAAGTTCTGGTTAGTAGCCGATTAGGCGGCTAGTTGTGCTGTGTTGTTGCTGGGTGTCTCTCGTACTATGGAGATTAGTTCCTTGGTCTTGTGAGATTGTTTTACTATTTTTCTTACAGACATAGATACTTGTCAGTTGGTTCGTGTAAGTTTGTTGGCGCCCATTGGTAGTTTTACCTTGATACTAGATGTGTTACTTTTTGCTGCTACCTTTCTGGAGTTAGTCTACTTGCTCTTGGGATGATTTATGCTAGGTTGCTAGTTACTTTTAAACCTAAAAACACTATTATAAGTATTCCTCATGATCAGCATGTTTTATAAAACTCATCACTATTTTCCAAATAACGTAAAAAAATCATTTTTCCTATATATATAGTATAAATCAAAAGTAGGGTCCTACATAGTATAAGTTGTCCTATGGGGACACTTATGCACTCTTTTAGGATGTCGAGCCTAAATAAAGTATTTTCCGCAGCGTATAAGTATAGTTTTTAAATTGTGGACTAGGTGATCCACCAAGGCAAGGGATACGGTCTTTAAAAATTTAACTGATTTTCTAATCATATAACTTATGAATTTCCATAAAGTTTAGTTGTTAGTGGTTTGCCTGAGCGTCGACAGTTATCCCCTGCTCAATGTGGAATCATGACGCGTGTTTTCTCCTACCAGATAATCCATTTTCTTCGGAGAAAATGCGGGTTGTGACAACCTGTGATAGAAAACTAAGGTCCAGAATCTCGTTAATTGTACCTCTACAAGTTCTGACACCGTCACGAGGATCTCCAATGATCTGATCTCTGGGATGATTCCTCACGTGTCGGAGCTCTAAGAGTCTGGCATCTGGAGCTCTAATAGCTTCTCGGGCTCCTTCCTCTTCTGGGAGATTTTTCTCCATCCTGATCGTCATCTTCTCGAGTTGGCGTTGAGGTGGAGACCTTGACGTACTTGGGAGTTTCATCTTTAGCAGTCTCATCGAGACTTAGCTGTTCAATCCTTGCACCTGCATCTTTAAGAATGCCACTGGAATAATTGCTGTGAAGCAAGCTTCCTTCATCAAATACAACATTAATGGACTCCTCTACCACTAGGGTTTTCTTATTGAAAACCCTATATGCCCGACTATGGCTACTATAGCCCATGAAGATGCCTTTGAAGCATTTTTCTCCGAATTTAGTACGTGGGTACTTCCCATTATTGAGTACATAGCATCTGCAGCCAAAATTCCTTAAATAGGACATGGTCGGTTTCCTGCCTTTCAATAGCTCAAAAGGTGTCTTACGATGATTCTTGTTAATCAATGCTCGGTTCTACACATGACAAGCCGTATTGACAGCCTCTGCCCAGAAGTACTCTAGAAGAGAAGCATCATTCAACATTGTCGTACAAGCTTCAATGAGCGTTCTATTTCTCCTCTCCACAACTCCGTTTTGTTGAGGAGTACGCGGGGAGGAAAACTCATGAAAATACCGTGTTCTTCATAGAATTCTGTCATAGCACCAGACTCGAATTCTGCTCCATGGTCACTTCTTATTTTGACCACGGAGCAGTTAAGTTCGTTCTGAATCTGCTTGATAAAATTAGTGAAGATGTCAAACGTATATGACTTTCGTTTCAAGAAGAACACCCACGTAAACCGAGAGTGATCATCAACAATCACTAGCGTATACGATTTGCCTCCTAAGCTATGAACTTGCACTTGACCGAACAAGTCGATATGCAGAAGATAAAGACATCTGGAAGAGTCTTTGTCTGCAATGCCCTTAAAGGTAGCCCGAGTCTGTTTTCCCTTCTGACATGCAGGAAGAGGGCTATCTTTGATGCACTTAATAGTAGGGGCATCTTTTACTAAATTCTTAGAAAACAACATACTAATAGTTTTGAAATTAATATGTGCCAATCTCTTGTGCCATATTCGACTGGGGAGTAATCACGCAATAGGCTTCTTGTCCCGGTCATATGCCGGGAACATCCACTGTCCAAGTACAAGATTGGCTTTTTGGTGGCCTTTAGACATATCTGCAAAACAGAATTAGTTTCCCTTAGGAACCCAATCGAACTTGGGTCCTAGATTCCTTGTTAGCACACTAACCCTCAGTTTGTTAACCCTACGAGTGGTCGACCTCGCATTGCTAACAAAAGGAGTCTTATTGTATCTTGGATTAAACCAGCAATCCACGGCAAAGTGACCAATTTTGCCACAACACGAACAGTAAAACCTGTTGTACCGTTTCCTAGGCTCCTGCTTCACCCTTGGAATAGTGGGTCCAGTCGGGGCCTTGGATCTAGAGGTGGAGGCATCATGATGACAGCAGTCCCACGACTTATTCACTTCATGTTCCTTCAGTATGACTGGCTTGGCCTTTGGTTCCTACTTCCTATTATGGCCGCAAGAGAAGTGGCCATAATTCTCCACTTGGATTTCCTCATAAGTTGCCTTGAATACAATCTCACCATAGTTGCGGGGGAAGGTCCAACCATCATACCAGCTCTTGGGCTTTTCAACTGAGGGCCGTAAGAAGTGGCCATAGGTTGTCTCAAAGTCCTGCTCATTGTAAGGAAAGCCAGGCTTTCTGAATGAAACATGACCGAGTGGGACATTTCACTTTTTTGCAGTAGAGGCATTATTAATAGCCTTATTTTTCCTCTAATTTCTATTTCTCCTGGATGATTTACCAGGCATAGCCACATGCCCTAAGCTATCCCCGTAAGCCTGAGCAGAGAATTCATCAACAAGAGGAAGAACGATCTTGGGCATAGAGAAGCTTTTGACAATCTTCCTTTCTTCCGCAAGCTGTTCTTCCAGCTTGTTGATTTCTTCCTATTTTTGGTCAAGGAGCCTTAGAAAATCTGAGTGCTCAGAAGTCAGGTCCAGGTGTTCCTGTCGGAGATAAATTAAGCTAGTGATCTATTCTCTTAGGGACACACCCTCAGCCTTAAGGAATTTGACTTCCTTTTTCTGAGCGCTAAACCTCTTTCGGCACTCTTCGAAAGTATTGAGCAGAAGCTCATACTTTTCGAGGAGTTCAGCCTCACGGGCAGATGGACTGTCCTCGTGGTCATCTTTAGGAGACTCAGAGTCAGAGTCAGAGTCAGAGAGGGGGGTGTGATCTTTTACCTTCCCAGTAAATGGGGGACAGTCTCAATCTGAGTCGGAGCGACCCATTAGCCCGAAGTAGGCTTCCTCATCATCACTAGAGCCTGAAGAGTCAGATTCACTCAGTGTCTTTGACTTTTTAGCAATGTAGCTCCTCTCCTTCTTCTTATCTCTAGAGGACTTATGCTCCTCTCCTTTCCCCTTATCTCTCTTGCTTTAGTGGCAGTCAGCAATGACGTGACACGAATTATTGCATCCAAACCAGATAATGTCAGTAGAAAGATGTTTGTTCTGTTTAGACTCATACCTGTCAGAAGAGTAATTCTTCTTCTGATGTTTGGAGGAGGAGCCATCCTTTTTTCACTGATTCCTCAACTTGAGGAACTTCTTGAACTCTCGAGTGATGAAGGAGAATTCTTCCTCAGATAGCTCTGAGCCGGATGAGCATGGCTCAAGGTCTTCTTCCTCAGCCTTTCTCCATGAGTGGGACGAGGCTGCACCCTTGCCTTTCCTTTAGTGATTAGCTTTCAGGGCCACAGTATTATCTTTAGCTACGGCCTTATCAGCTTTTTTTCAGCTTTTCTGGTGTTCAGCTGAAGCTCGTAGGACATTAGCTTTCCAAACAGAATCTGTGGATCAGTTTCTGCTAGCTTGCCAAATTCTCTGATGGCGCAGATCTTGGCTTCCCATTCCTTAGTAAGGGATCTAAGGAATTAGTCATTTAGTTCACCATCGGTGAACACTCTTCCATACCCCTTCAGGGCATTGACGATCTTCAGGAAGTTCTCGAATGTCACTCCGATTTCTTCCTTGGGACCTTGCCTGAAGGCCTCATACTTTTGGTTAAGAAGGGATCTTCGATCATCCCTTACTTTATCTGTGCCTTCCATCAGAATGATCAGGAAGTGCCAGATGACCTTGGCAGTCCTACAGTTGCTGAAATTCTGCATCATTGAATCATCGACGGCGCTCACTATAATGTTTTGAGCTTTCTTATCTAGTCCGACAAGCACCATCTCTTCCTTATCCATTTTGGAGAGCTTCTTGGGAACCATCTTGGTCGGATCAATGGTGGAGGCCTTAGTGGGGATATAAGGTCCCTCCTCCACTATCATGAAGAGTCGGGGGTCTACTGCTTCCATGTAGAACCTGATCTTTTCCTTCCAGATGGGAAAGTTCAGCTTGGTGCATACTGGGATCTTTCCTGAATACTTGAGTCCGTACATTCCCGAGATCTTCTTTCTTATTGACACTAGACACAGGATCATACTAAAGGTGTTAACCTTACTAATGAGTAACCTCACTCTGATACCATTTGAAAGTCTCTAGTGTCGACTAAATCCACCTATGGGGGGAATAGGTGTCGTGCAGTCATTTGCAGAATTAAATTTACCTGCACAAATTAACAAATAGAGTACAGAAAACACACAAAGAATTATAGTGGTTCCCCGATTTGGGTACGTCCACTTTCCCCCTTCGACCTATCTCCCACTAAGGGATGACTCGGTCACTTCTCCAAACAGATTGAAATCCAATCCTTACACTACGGAAGGAACCCTTCCAACAAAGGAGTCACAACTTCACCACCACGGGTTGCACCCAAACCTTACAAAAAGGAATGAAAATTCCTTTACAACAAACCAAAATTGAATGTAAAAGAAAATACAAACAAAGCTTTTGGAGATTCCGATGTCCTTCTTCGTTCGTTGTAGCTTGCATGAAAAATACGAAGAGTCCACACCATGATTTCTCTCTTGGAATGGGTCTTCTAAAGATCGGCGGCGGTAAGTGATTGCGGCAGCGATACTTTGTAGATCCAAACTTCTTGGCGAAGCAAGCAAGGTCTACGAACGATCTCAGTCGGATCAGTCGTCTCAGCCAATTCGGAATGGAGAACAAATCTCGTTCAACGAATTGGAAGACAAGAGATCTCAAGAGAGATGCGTGAGGCACTCGGCTTTCCTCGATACTGTCGTCAGAATATCAAAGAATATCAGAGTTCAGTGGCGACGACGAGCTTGCGAGAGGCTACAGCCGATCAGCGATTTCCGCGATCGGCTAGGGAACGGAGTTGGCTACTTTCATTTCTGCGTGAATGTCTGTCTATAGAGGTTCAAAATACGCGTATATATATACCATGAGCAGACCCTAATGACCATTGTGGGGCCCACAAGGAGAAACCCTAGCCCCAGCCGAAACAGTGCACAATAATTTGGTTCGGTCCAGCGAACGAGGAAATTTGCCTAAGGCAAAATCGGCGGGAATCGTTGGTGATTCTCGTCGATGTCGGCGGGAATCACTCATGATTCCCGTCAATTCTGCATTGGCAGAATCCCTGTTTGAAAACTGTCAGCCGAAAAAAGTCGGTGGGAGAGGCTAATTGATTCTCGACGAATCGGCGGGAATCTCTAACGATTCCCGTCGAAGTCGGCTGGAATCACTAGCGATTCTCGTCGAAGTCAGCGGGAATCACTAGCGATTCCCGTCGATTTTGACTTAGAAGAATTTTCTCTTCCTTCCTTTGATGACTTGGTCTTTGACCCATCTTTGCTCCTTCTTCTGCTCTTGATCTACCTTGACCTTGTACTTGAAAATAAGTACACTCAAATAGAGAGAGCACACATGAGTCAACACACTAATCTACTTAATGATGGATTACGTTGCACAGACTCGTGTATATTGACCCACTACACCCTGACATTGGTGTGTACTTTGCATGGAATAGCTGCAAGCACAACTTGATAGAAATGTCAAATACATTGTCAATTCAACTTAGCTTGACTGGAGTCTTCTTCAAATCAAGGTAATTGTGGATACAATACCCAACAAAGACTTCAAAAGGTACACCAATTCATCACTTGAAGAAGATCTCCTTAACTTCTATACAAAGGTGGGAGTTAAATTTTAATAACCCCAAGCAGATTGCTAAAGAGCTTGAACACCCTGCTTCTGAGGTCAAGACCCAATCTCCCTCCTCTCATGAAGTTGCTGAACCATCTGGTGCAGCAACTGAGGGGGAGCCCTAAGGGGGAGCCTGTTTCCTTTATTCCAGATGCCAGAATTCCATCTCCTCTTCCTTCAGTGAGATCTCCAGTTAGAAGTCCAGCCAGATCACCAGCTAGATCACCAGTCAAAAGTCTAGCCAGATCACCAGCTAGATCTCCAGTCAGAAGTCTAGTGAGAAGTCCAGTCAGAAGTCCAGTCAGGAGTCCTATCAGACCTCCAGTCAGGTCCCTATTAGAAGACATATCAGATGACACATTATCAGATGAGCAAGCTCAGAAAACCCTCAACTCTGATGCAGAAGATATAGAAAACATGATAAAAGAACTCACCTCTGATGAGCCTCTTCCTTCCCTCCACTCAGAAAATGCTGAAGAAGCCCCAAAGGATCCATCTCCAACACCTTCTCCATCTCCAGTACCTTCTCCCAAAGCAACTCATTCTCCAAGAAAAGACTCACCTCAACCAGATACCATCCTTCTATCAGAAGAGGATGAGCCAGAACTTGAGGCAGTTGAATCTCCTCTAAGGAGACTTGATTTCTCTATTCCCACCTTCCTTGATGAAAAAGAAGATATAGTCATTCATACTACCAGAGATAAAAGCTTTGTAGTTGTTGAAGAAACCCCTCCATGGGAAGTCCCTCTTCCACCTCATATTGCTACTCCTGTTATTCCTCCTGCTGCTACCCCTGTAAGTTCTGATATACTAAGTACTATTGAAGTTATGTTGGCTGAGCAAAGGAAATATTTTGATGAATCCCTCAAAGTAGTCCAAGATAAAGTCACTGCTCTAGAGAAAGAGATGAGCAGAGGATTTGTAGAAATTCAGCACAATACTG
Organism: Platanthera zijinensis; assembly: GCA_039513925.1. Taxonomy (NCBI): domain Eukaryota; kingdom Viridiplantae; phylum Streptophyta; class Magnoliopsida; order Asparagales; family Orchidaceae; genus Platanthera; species Platanthera zijinensis. Next base: position 63,368,622 of record CM077091.1, read on the forward strand.
ACTCTCTCAAAGAGCTGTTTCAGATTGGTGGTAAAGCTATAGAGCACACTATCACTAGTGTTGGTAAGGTCATGGATCAAATAGTAACTCTTGCTAACAATCAAATCTTTTTGGAAAAGAAAGCCCAGGAAAACCTCATGAAAATCTGTGAAGAGGTTGGTACCTTCAAAGAGGATGCTATAGAAACACTATCTGTATAATTCAGAAAGGGGGAGAGTTTAGTGAAAGAACATGTGGACAAGTTTGTGGACAAGTTTACTACTGTTGAAAACACTGTCTGGTCTGACAAGATAACTAAAATTAATAAGAATGTTTTAGAACAAATCCAATCTGTGAAATTCCATAACTATGACACTACAGTCTGGATGCATAACCAAATATTTCCTAAATTTCAGGTTGATCCTAATGTCATTCCTCATCGCCTGAATCCTCTTGCTGAAGGTCAGTCAAGTCAGATGCAACCTCAGATGCCATGCTTCTCTCCAAGGCCAGAAGATCAAAATCCTCCTCCTGCTTCTTATGACCAAGTTTGGGATGATGTGATTCCTCAAGGTTTACCTAAAATAATACTTCTAAGAAAAGGAAGTATGGGGAAGGCCCCTCTACAAGCAAAAGTATTCTTAAGCCAGACAAAGAGAAAAGAAAAGCACAGGAATTTGCTTAAGTCTGGAGTCCTACCTCTAAAGCTTTAATTCTTGATACTCTCAAATTTGTAATGGACTACAATGAAAATAGGAATCTCCACTACAACTCTTCTGAGTTGGAACTCTAGCAGAAGTCCATGACTAAAAGGAGAATCTATGATAGAGAGTTTGACAAGAACAATCCTAAGGCTCCTCCAAAACCTCCAAGGTACTACCCAAAGCCTTTCAGCTACCAGAGAAGACAACAAGAAAAGTATGACAGGCAACATCAGGGCAAGGAATGACTTTCTGTTGATAACTATTTTTGAGATTATGGATGAAATGGATGTTGATTGGAAATCTAAAACATTACATATATATAATTTCTGGTTTTGCTAATTCTGTGTTTAATTTTTCATTTCTTGCATTTGAATCTATTCTTAGAGGGTTATGACTTCTACAAATTGGGGGAGATTGTTGGGTATTGTATCCACAATAACCCAGATTTGCATGAAGTCGCCCTTGAACTAAGATGAATTAAGTTATATTTGATATCTTTGTTTAGTTGTGTGTTTGCAGACCATCATTGCTAAGTGTAGACAATTGTCAGTCTATAGCGAGTCATCAACATAGGACCTTATAGTGTAATCCCTCATTGTGTGATCTAAGGTGTTGACTCATGTGTAGCCTCTCTATTGGGACACACTTCATATTCAAGCACTTGGACCATGGAATGAAGATTGGATTCTTGAAGAGAAATAGTTTCTAAGTTCAAGATTTTTCTAAGTCCACTTCTCAAGAAGCCTAAGTTAAATTCTCGAGAAGTAGAGTTAGCAGAACTCGAGAAGTTCATTTAGTTCTCGAGAAGCCAAGACTAGTTCTCGAGAAACATCATTAAAGTTCTCGAGAAGCTTAGCCTAGTTCTCGAGAAGTCACTTCTTATATTTCTCGAGTAGCCAAAGAGCCGTGATTTTTTTTTTCTAAGTCCATCTCTCGAGAAGCTGGTTATAGTTCTCGAGAACTTAGCTTTTAGTTCTCGAGAAGTCAGCATAGTTTTTGAGTACAAGTTTTAGCTCTCGAGTAATGTTATTTTAATTCTCGAGAAGCATAATTTAGTTCTTGAGTTGACTCAATGCTTATTTCTTGAGTACTAACTTAAATCCAGAACGTATAGCGCTCAAGAAATCAGCCTTGTTCTCGAGAAATTATTTATATTTCTCGAGAACTGCAGTCCAGTTTTTCAGAAAATTTACTCAAGTCTAGATCGACGGGATTTTGAAATGACTAGACGTGATTGGTCCACGTGTCGTAATTTATGTCTTTTCTAACCATTAGGGTAAATCCTAAATAATGTCTTTTCATTAAGACTAACCCTAAGCGGTGAACCGTACACTTTCTAAATTTTTGATCGGACGTCTCTCTCCAAGAATGAATTTACAGAAGCAACCGCCGTCGCTCAGGTTGAAGATTGACTCGACTATTTTCGATCAAGAATGACTTGATGTTCAAGGAATCTTCATATTCTCCTTGATCGAGTAGGTCAAAGTTTTCTCAAATCAGATATACCAAGTCTTCTTCAACAATTTCATAAAAAGCCGCAAAGTTCAAGAAGAAGACCTAGAGATAAATTTTTACAGATCTGAGACAAATCTCTGTTTGTATTTCAAATCTCTTTGTAATATTGTAGGACATTATTCTCCGAGTGTAGGAGCGTTGTTCTCCGAGTTGTAGGAAGTTTTCTTCTTCCAAGTGTAGATCCCTTTGGATCAAGATTGTAGGAACTTGGTTCCAAGACGTAGGATTGGTTTTCAATCCGAGATAGTGGAGTAGCCGAGTCTAGTGATTTACTAGATCAGTGAGGGAAAGTGGACGTACCCAAGGATGGGAACCACTATAAATCTTCTTGTTGTTTGTGATTGCTTGATTGTTTTTGTGCAAGTTTGTTAAATTTTTTATTCCGCAAATAGACGCAAAATTCACCTATTCATCCCCCTCTAGGTTATTTAGGTAGACAACTTAACACTTTCATAGTTGTATGTCTTGGAGGAGACCGAGAGGTTCTAAGGGATCTGAGATGTAAGTTCTTTGGATCATTGGTTTTGAGAAGTGCCTTGACTAACAGGAAGTTGGCAAGGTTGGAGGAGAGTGGTTGTACTCATAAGTTTGGGAACCAGAATAAATCTGTGTGTGCTTTTCTATGTTGAATTCTTTGTGCAGGTACTTAAAAGCTAATTACTACCAACACACTAAGTACTAAAGGAAAAAAATAATATCAGTGAGACAACCTATTCACCCCCTAGGTTGTAAGCTACCTTGAAATTAAAGACTTTCAAGAGTGTATCTCTCTGAGTGTAGTATCCTCTGGGATCTGAGGTAAGTGAGTCATTCTCACTGAGTTATAGGGCACTTGTGCCTGAGGTATGATCTAGTTGCAGATCTGAGGTAGGGCCTTTGTGCCTAAGATTGTAGGAGAGTCATTCTCTCTATGGTAGGATTCTTTGTGGATATGAGGTAGGGATATCCTCCCAGCCTGAGTGTAGGGCCTTTGTTCATGAGGTAGGTGATCAGCTGATCACAAGGTGTAGGAGCAAGTGTGCTCTGAGGTAGGGCTTAGGCCTGAGTTGTAAGTCTTGGAGGAGACTGAGAGATCCTGGTGTAAGCTCTTTGAGCTGAGTTTTGGAGAAGTGCCTTGTCATACTGGAAGTTAGAAAGGTGGGGGGAGAGTGAATGTACCTATAATCTGGGGAACCACTCTTATTTCTTGGTGTGCTTTTCTGTGTTATTTACTTTGTGCAGGTTCTTGAAAGCTGATAATTAACAACCAAAGCACTTAAATAAGAAAGATTAAAGAAAGTCACAAGACATAAATAAACCTATTCACCCCCCTCTAGGCTGCAAGCTACCTTAAAAATAAAGACTTTCATCTCTATAAACCACAATCTAAATCCTTTGAAGAGGGTTTCTTAAAATTCTTTTCTCAAACAGCAAGAGAGAAATAAGTAAAGATTGGGATGAGAAATGTAGAAGAATTAAACTTCTCGATGAGTCCTCATAGAAAGAATTTCGAGGACTTTTAGGCACTTGGTTAATTGAATCCTTGATAGAGTTGATTTCAAGGATTATTTTTCCTTTAATCCAAATAATTTCTTTTTTACTTTCCCTGAATATGTTACTGTATATAAAAAGCCTTAGAGATGATGAAGAACAGGATGTCATATCTGATTCAGAAAAATTGATGATTGACTAATTTTTGGAAGAATTTCTTCAACAAGAATAGAATGATTGTCTTCTAAATCAGCTCTATCGATTCAAATTGCCAAATCACTTTTCTGTGTGTAATTGATTGATTCAAATTTTTATTCACACACACACACAGATATATATATATATATATATATATATATATATATATATATATATATATATATTGCAGAGGATAATATCCTTTTTGTCACCATCTTCCAACGTCTCAAAGAATTTATTATTTTGTTAGATTTTCTTGATTAAGCCTAAATAAATTTGCAGACAATCCTATTCAGAACTCTTATTTGACGTAATATCGATTTCATATAATTATTATGTCGAAATCTGGCTTCATACAGGTTTCCTGTCAACTTAACTTTATAAGCAACATTACGTCGACAACATGTCAAAATGTGCGTCGATATGTACCTTGAAGTAATGCGGACCAAACTTGTTATGTTGCTCTTGCTTCTATTCAAAATAACATATATATCAAGTCGATATTGTGTCGACTTTTTGTCGACGCATGTTAGCTTATCTTGACTTTGATCTAGAATTCTATCTACCTTTCTCATGTCCTAGGCTCTACTAATATCCTAGAATTTCTAAGACCATATTACCCTCTCTATACATCATGGGTAATTGACCTAAGGTTTAAAATCACTTAAATATAATTTGTTATGGTAAATCATAAGGGTTTTCCCAACAATTGGTCAGACTGTTAAGCCTTTTTGAACCAACCTTTCTCTTATACAACTTGAAAGATTATAGGTAGTCTAAACACCTATAGGAGGGCGGGGGGGGGGGGGGGGGGGGGTTGAGGGTGAATAGGTTCTTTTGTTGTATTACGAATTTATAAATTTAAATCTAATCTACCATAAAGCATCAAATTCAAAGCCTAATATAAATCACATAAAGATTTATTGTGTTTCCCCAGATTATAGGTATATTCACTGTCTCTCACCACCTATCTAGCAGTGTACCAGACTAGGTCAACACCTCCAACTTCTCAGATTAAATAATCTTACAACTCTGATTCCTTGAATCCTACAGCTCATGAACACAATAGTTCCCTACCTCAAATATGCTTATTTGATCCTACCTTAAGTCTTCCGAAGACCCAACCTGAGTGTAAACACACTCCTATAACTCAGATTCACAATTGAATCATACACCAGGTCTTCCCAAGATCCCTATCTCATACTTTAGTCAGAGTCCTATACTCAAACCTTCTATACAATCGTACACTTAGGTTTTAACCACAACACTACACTCAGATCTCAGATAGATCTTACAACAACACGTAAAATAGTTTGAATATAGAGGATTAACTCAAATAAGATGTTACTTTTTGTAGTATTGAGTCTTCTTAGGCTTTTTGTGTAGAAAGCCCTCTTCAGCAATATCACTGGATCAATCAATAAAATTGCTTGTACAATAAGATCAATGCTTAACTTTCTTGTGAGAGGAAGTCTTCTTGATCTCTAGAGTAACCAATAACACAAAAAAAACAACACTCAAGCCTTTATCCCACTATAGTGACGACTATTTAGATCCTTTGTCTCCATTGTGACCTATCTTTTGTCATAATCTCACTAATCCCTAAGTACATCATGTCTTTCCTGACAGTATCATTCCAAGTCTTTATTGGTCTACTCCTCCCTCGTTAAGCATGTCTAGTGACTAGACTCTCACAATGCCTAACATGTGCCTCTAATGGTCTCCTTTGTATGTCTCCAACCCATCTTAGATGAGCTTCTCGCATCTTCTCTGTAATTGGTGTTACCCCTGTATTATCCCTGATACTTTCATTCCTAATTTTATCCAATCTCGTGTTTCCACACATCCACCTAAGCATTCTCATCTCTACAACTCCCATTTTTTGCTCATGTACACAATTCACTACCCAAAACTCAGTACCATAGAGCATCGTAGGTCTAATTGCAGTATGATAAAACTTGCTCTTAAGTTTTAGTGGTACTTTATGATCACATAAGATCCTTGACACGCCTCTCCACTTCAACCAACCCGCTAGGATTCTAAGTGTCACATCTTTATCAATACAACTGTTGTTTTGAACTCTTGATCAAAGATATTTAAAACACTCACTATGGGAAATATCTTGATCACCCAATTTAAAAATAAAGTCATTTGTCATTCTTATACTACTAAATTTATGCTCCACATACTCCATCTTTGCCCTGCTCAACCTAAAACCTTTCTTTTCTAAAGAACTTGCCAAGATTCAAGTTTTGTGTTTATACCCTCGCACGTCTCATCATCCAAAACGATATCATTTGCAAACAATAAACACCAAGGTATTACTTGTTAGATATGTCTGTTGAGCTTATCCAAGATAAGGGTAACGAGATTAGGGCTTAAACCTGAAATTTCTCAAATGATCCATATTAATAAGGGTGAATCAAATTTACGCTCACCGTCTACCTAAAATTACCCTCACCAAGAGCTTTATTTTTGTTAAAGCTTAACTTCTTCTTTTCTTTAAAAAAGTTTGCTTTTTTACTATTGTATAACTTTTGACAACTAGCTAAGCATTTCTAATTTCTCAAGGTTTTTCCCTATGGAGGAACTAGGGTTTAATGGCCCTTTCTTATCCTTTTATACTCCTGACTATTCTAACGGTCAAAAAATTAAAAAAATTGAGTCAAATCATCTTCCATAAAGGATTGATGCGACTACTGCTTTTAGCGCCTCTGTCATTTGAAATCCCACTTTTTTGAAGAACAAAACAGTAATTTTCCAATCATGATGATATCATTTTGTGAATACTTCTCACAAAATATTATTGTACTTAGTGCTAGAAATATACTTATCTATTGCTAACAAACGGTAGCATTGTGTGGAGCTTTTATCACAACGATATTGTTTTGTGATCCTTACACATCAAAATGATATCTCTTTAACTTAAATTATTTTGAGGTTAGACCAAATCAAAGTTCTGAATAAGTTCATTTTTGGTCTTAAGTTATCTGTTGACCTTTTGAAGTTAACCAAAAATATGAAAAATTAAATGTATATATTACACAAGAAAAACATCAAACACAATATGTACTTATCATTACATGAAGTACTTCATCAAATCTTGAACAGTCCGGGCAATGTTCCCAACACCCCATGCATCCACTTCTGTACCTACTACCCCTGCTCCAGGCCCTTTCCCTACACCAACACATCAATCATTCCCCATTGTTCCACCAATTATACTAACTATTCCTCAGACATAATCTAGGTAGTCCAAATAGCATCTAGCACCTTATCATCAATGCTAAACTCCCATGCCTCACAAATCAAACCTATATTGGACAAAATTCATTCCCAATTAGATATAATCACTGCTTTAGTGCAGTACCTTCAATCAAGGGTCTCTTTCTCCCCAGTACCAAGATCATTCTTTACCTCTCTTGCTTATGAGGTTAAGAAGGGGGAGAGTTACGAGGAAGAAGTGTAAGCAGATTCATTGGCATCTCTCCACACTATCTAGATCCTCTTATAATTGTTGGGAATGAAAATGTTCTAATAGAATCTGAGATTGATAATACAATAAATTAAGGGAAGGATAGGAAAGTCCTCAGTATAAAATCTGCATCAGTTCAGGGGGAGGTTGTTTCTTCTCCATTACAAGAAAAAAATAAGGATTGAAGATGAAAATAAAGAAGAGGAGGTACTGGTAATCCCTAAGAGGGAAGTAAATGTTAAGTATATTTCAAAGGGAAAGATACTATGGTTATCCAAGAAAAGGAAGCTGCAAGTTGTAGACAGTGGTAAGCCAACTGAAGAGGTCTTTCAGACATGTATTGGAAGCTGTAGTGCAATATTACTCTTTTTGCCACATGTAATACTTATCCCTCTAGAGGATCTAGATGTAGTTCAAATGGGTAGGGGAAATTGCAATATTCCCCTAATACCACTTCCAAAATATCCAACTGATAGAAGAAAAAAGAAGAAAATAAGTTGATGCTGCAACAAAACTCATCAAAGGCAAAGGAGTGGTGGATTCTGTCAATGAAATAAAAGAAATTAGAAATCTTATTGGGGAACTAAAAAATAAAAATAAACATGAATTAAGTATATCACAATGTTCAGAAGGACTGTGAGAGGTTAATCTCTATAATAGAATTTCTCAAAGACAAACTAGAGTATTGGAGACACAAGTGTCTGCTGTAGTACTCAAAAATGACAAAAGACAACTTGCTGAAGGAACTCTATAACTATCTACTAGAACTATTCACTTTTGAACTCCCTAATAAACCAAGTTGATATGTAAGAATGTTAGTCTGCTAAAAGCTGTATATACAATTCATTCTGAAGATGTATACACATTCAGTTGCCAATCATTCTTATGCCCATGCAATTATTTGTGTCTTTATAAATGTTTATTGAACATCATTTTGTATTTCATGTTTTATTCTTTTAAAATCACAATTGAAAATTTTTAAAATTTGTTAAGCTAAAAGGCGGAGATTGTTGGGAAAAAGCCTTATGATTTAACTTAACAAATTACATTTAAAGAGATTTTGCTTCATAGGTTAATTACCCCTATCGTATAGTGATGTTAATATATTCATAGAAGCCATAGGAAGTCAGTAGAGTCAAGGACATGAGCTAGGCCCTCTGATTTGACGAAGAAAATCAAGAAAAGTAATCATGCGTTGACTAGAAGTCAATATGACGTCGACTAGATATAAACGTTACTTCGATAAGAATTTAGAGCAACTATAGAATGCTGAGTCGACGCACTTTAAGAAAGAAGTCGACACATACGTTGATAAGATATCAACGTAACTTTGACTACAGACTTATTCTATACAGAAGTAGGAATTCAACATTGCTCTTATTTGAAGTTGACGTAGTATCGAGTATAGATCAGAAAAAAATTTATCAAGGAATTTTTCCAGGCTTAATCCAAGGACCTTCCGTGGAATTTATTCAAACAATTCTAACCATTAGAAGATAGTCTAAAGAAAAGATTTCTCTATCAGATTCAGAGATAATTTAATAAAAAGTATTTGAAGAAGAAATCGAGATTGATGGAAGTATTTTTGGAAGAATATATCAAAATTCCCTCTAAAGATTTCATGCTATGAAAGAGACAATTCAAAATCAACTAGTAATGATATAATCACTAAAGGAAATGCAAAACACAACAAATAGAGAACATATTGATCAAGAACAGATACAACTAGAGGACTATTCTGCCTCTTCTTAATCTTCTCAACTATCGTTCTTCTATGCTAGTGCTGAAACACCTAATCTACTAGAAAATTTAGAAAAGATGATTGGATCCAAAGCTTACAACGCCAACAAAGCTTTTATTTTAAAGGGGTTCATCATATTCAAGGATCAAAAACACTTAGTGTAAAACAATCCTCAGATTCTTGCAGAGAGGACTCATCTAGGAGAATTATTATTCTCAACCTTCTCTTAACCTCCTTCTATCTCTTTTGTATAAACTGAGTAAAGAATTTTTAGAATCCCTCTTTAAAGGATTTAGGTTATGGTTCTGAGAGTCTCCTTGAAAAAAGACTCAGTCGGTTGTGGTTCTGAGTGCCTCCTTGTCAAAAGACTCAGTTGGTAGTGGCTCAAGATCACCTTACAAAAAGATCTAGTTGTTGGTTCTAAGAGTCTCCTTAACAAAAGACTCAGGCACTGGGATAGTGTATTCCTACTAAGGTGGTAGAAGAGTGGATGTACCCAGATTTTGGGGAACCACTATAGCTTTGGTGTCTTCTGTGTTTGTTGTTTTTATTTCTTACTTTTTGTTCTGTGTTGTGGATAACTTCTGAACATAATTGTGTGTATGTTGAAAATCCTAGGATAAGTGAAATTATTTAAGAAGAATTTTTAAATTTCTATTCACCCCCTCTAGTGAATTCTTAGAAGACTTACACAATAGTTCACACTTTCAACATATATGATCATTCCTGATTTGTTTTCATCCACACTAGTGAGGGGGTTCTGCAACCATTTAGTAGATCCATTAGATATTGAAATACATAGATGTGTGAGATCAAAAGTGCAAGGATGATTAGTAGAAATCACACACGAAAATTTAAGTAATGAATTTAGTCTGATAGAGTGTGATAATATTTTGGATGTGGTTGAGAACTATCGAAATGAGCACGACTGGATTGTATTGAATCAGGTCTTGCATGGAAGAAATATCAAAACTTTAATTCAAAATTCTTCCACATTGACTTAAAATGCATACATGGTATATGATATCTTGAAACATACGATTTTGCTAAAGTCAAGGGATACAAAGACAATCACTGCCTAGTTAAGTTTGGTGACTCATCACATACTAGAGCATGAGGTGTTTGACGTAGCAGATCTAATATTATATATCATCTGTTATACTTGTACGATGAAGGATCCTTTGAGAAAAATGCTTAATACACACCTATTTGGAGGTATTATACAACATATCCTATATAAGAAGTATCCTATGATTGATTAGGATTTCTGTCTAAATGACAATATTCCTTCCATATACACCTCAGATTCGATAAGACTGCCACCAACACAAAGTGTACCATCTAGTTCTACGAGACCACCACTTCTACGAGGAGAATCTCTTCTTGAGTCATATCAGGACTTACGAGAGTCCTTTGAAGAACATAAAGTGGATGTGCACAAGAAGTTGATAGGAATATAGAAACTTTCAAAATTTATCGTCAAAGGTCTTAAATTGAAGCCTACACTGGTCAATAAGGAAGAATGGGAGAACCCAATGGTGGATGTACCTCAATACTATATTCAATGTATAAGGATATAAAGAGAAAGTAAGAGGGTTCAAGTGGATTTCAACTAGAGATTAATGGAGAGAGTAGAGATTTTTTAGTATATGACGTATACATGTGTTTAGACAGGAGCTGGTCTGCTTATTATTATTGCAACGAGGCATAAATATCACTGACGATATCAGTTTTCTTTAATTATGCTGTGGGTTGTGTACCAGATAATTCATGTTCACTTCTATTATGAGATTATGTGTTCTTCCAGTGAATTATCCTTCTTAAATCATTATTTAATTTTTAAAGAGAAATTTTCTTATAAATGTTTTTGTTTTGTTTTATTTCTATAACTAATTTTAGATATAGATATTTTTGCAAAAATACATAATAAAAAAAACAAATGTTTTTTAATTAATTTTAGATTGAATTGTCAAATACTCCTAATTCTAATTGAAGCATTGTAAAATGCGAATTAGGGAGTGGCTTTGTGAAAACATTTACAAGTTAAGAGTTAGTTCCAAAAAAACTATATTTACATGACCCTTTTAATGCAATCTCTGATAAAGTTATGTTGAACATCTATGTGTTTTGATCTAGAATGATGTACGAGATTATTTGTAAGGTAAATAACACATTTGTTGTCACATTTTAATTCTACATTTTGTTGATGTATTCCATAGTCTTCTAATGTTTGGGACATAAATATGGCTTGTGAACAACAACTACCTAGTGCAGTATATTTGACCTCAGGGGTCGAGAGGGAAACAAATTCTATTTCCTACTCAACCATGATATAAGTGAAAGGCTTAAGAAATGACAAGTGACACTAGAGCTCTTATGATCTAACAAACAACCTGCATAGTAAATAAGACAAACTATGTAAAATAAAAAAATCATTGTGAGGATGCCATAATCCTAATCTAAAAGTGTCGATTAGGTATCTAAAAATTCGTTTAACTGCTTTTAAATTTGATTTTTTGGATAAGCTGGAAATCCAGCACATAAATAAATTGCAAACATAATATCGGGTCTAGATGTAGTCATATATTAAAGATAAGGGTTGCCTAATCACCTACAGGGGGGTGTGTTGGGTATTGCATCCATAATAACACTGATTTGAAGAAGGGTCCAGCCAAGCTAAGATGAATTGAGTTTGTATTTGATGTTGTATTTTAGTTATGTACTTGCAGGTTTAATTTGCAAAGTACACACCAATGTCAGGTTACAGTGGGTAAGTAAACATAAGACTCTACAATGTAATCCCTCATTATGTAGGCTGATGTGTTGACTCACGCGTAATCTCTCTATTGGGGTGTACTTCTATCCCAAGTACAGGAGAAGGATCAATGAAGGCCAAATACTTGGACTCAGAGAAAGTGGAATTTTACCTAAGTAAAATTCGGTGAGGATGGTTAGTCATACACATCGAATTCGTCGAGTACCCTCTTGATACTCGCCGAATTCGTCATATATGCTTCTCGATACTCGTCGAATTCGTCGTATATACTTAGAGAAAATTCTCTAAAGATCTAGATTTTGACAAAGGAAAATTCTCCGAGTATCACTGGCGACACTCGCTGAATTCATTGAGTATACCAGGTGATACTTGCCGAATTTGACGAGTATCCTAGGCAATACTCGCTGAATTTGTCGAGTCTAATGCCGACTTCTCTGGATTTTCCTCTAAGGAAAATTTGACGGATATTGCTTATGAATTCGACAAGTATCATAATCATATTCGACGAATTCTTCCAAATTTGACTTAGGTCATTTTTCCGAAAATTTCTCTGGTTCGGGATTTTTGGCAATGCACAGTAAATTTCAAGGTTACGTTTTTGGAATTATTTTATAGCCGTTATTTCGATTATTCCTATATAAATATGAGGAGGTTATTCGAAATCACTAATCTTGCCCTAATTAATTTTAAATTTCAAAAGATTCCGAAAACAAAAACCGTCGGCCGTTCCATACTCGATTCTCGATTTTTCTTCTGATCGGCTACCGGCATCGTGCGATCTTCTTCATCAATGACTTCCTCGACTGGATCGCTTCTTCTTTGAAAATCTATTCTACTCCAGTCATAAGTGTTTAAAGATCAAAGGCTAAAGATTCATGTTCTTCCAAGATTTCAAGTTTCCGAGTTCTCCAACTTTCAAGATCTACTTCAACGAAGAATGAGAGAAGACTTGTAATCATTTGTGTGTTATAATATTACTTTACATTTTGTAGGAGATTTATTTCCGAGTTTATAGATCCGTTAGTGGATCGAGTTTGTAGATCCGTTTGTGGATCGAGTTTATAGATCCGTTAGTGGTTCGAGTTTGTAGGAGCATCGTCTCCGAGTTGTAGGAGTTGCAACTCTGAGTTGTAAGATTGTTTATAATCTGAGAAAGGTGAATTAGCCAAATCTATCTCTTCGTGGTAGATAGGAGAGGCGGGAAAGTGGGCGTAACCAACTAGGGGAACCACTATAAATTTTTGTGTTTGTGTGCCCGATTTTTAAGTAATTTTTATTCCGCCAAAAGACACATACATCACCTATTCACTCCCCTCTAGGTGATTTAGGTAGACACTAGATACTTTCAACTGGTATCAGAGGCAGGTTTTTGTCAATAAGGTTAACAACTTGATTAAGATCCCTATTCTAGTGTTTATAGATTCCGTGTAGTAACCATGGATCGAAGCAAAGATATGTCCTCTATGAAGCTACCGGTGTGCACCAAAGAAAACTTTCCCATGTGGAAAGAATGAGTACGGTTCTACATGGAAGCTGCCAATCCCAAGATATTCTAGATTGCGGAAGAAGGACCATATATACCAACACAGGCCTCAGTGATAAATCCGGCCATCTTGATTCCCAAGAAGATGATGGATCTCACCAAAGATGAAATTACCCTAGTCTCCCTGTGTAACATCCCAAATTTCAAATGACTTAGATTTGGGTTAGACATGTGGTGGATGCTAGGGTTTAGCTAGGTTTGACCCTAGGAGGAGGATTTAGACCATGTGGGGCCCACTATGGGGCCCAAGTCAACCTAGGTCAAACTAGGCTAAATACAAACCCTAGCCACACCATGACCCCACCACATTGCCCTAACCCTAAATACAATCTAAGTGGACCCTAGGGTAGGCCATGGGGTCAACTAGTTGACCCATGTTGGGTCAAGTCAACATGTTGACCTAAATAGTGAAAATGGTGCCCTAGCCCATTTCACTAGGTTGGGTCCACCCAAACCAACCCAGAATCACTAGGTGGGTCTAGAGTGACCCTATACCCCCTATGGAAGAGAAAAATAGGGGCATACAATGGCAATTTTGGAAATTACCTAGGAGAGAGAAAAGAGGAGGAATAGGAGAGAGAAAATGCTAAGGAGTCATTTTGGGTCACTTGGGCTCACCCCACCAACCCACAATGGGTTGGCTGACCATGTAGGGGTATTAGGAGAAGAGGGGACCCACCATGCAGCCTTGGGTCAAGCCCCAAGCCCAAACCCGAGCCTACCAAGCATATTTCATTTATGTGAGCCAAACCTCACCTCTCCACTCACCCAATCCAACTCTACCCTTGGAACCCGACCCATTAAGGTCTAATTAACCCAGCTGGAGCAGTGGGGCCCACTCCCACACACCCAACCAGCCCACACACACCAACCCGAGCCCCCCCACCTTGGTGAAATCGCCATCCTAGGTGAAATCGCCCCACATTGGTGAAATCGCCCCCCCTCTCTTATCTCAGCCCAAAACCAAGCTCCCTCCCTCATTCCCACTTCAACCCTACCCCAGAGAGAGAGAGAAAGAGAGATCACCTGCAGCCATGGCTAACCAAAGAGGAGTTCGCCGGAATATTCACCCCATGGGAAACCGCCGCCACCCTCAACCACAACCGCTGCCAATGGTCCGTATCCCTTCCCCTCCAAGCGTACTAGTTTCCTAGATCAACTAGGCTAGAGGTCGAGCTCAAACGAGCTCGACATTAGGAAATCAAAAGCTCGAAAATCTGTAAAAAAATGGCGATTTTAGGGAGCTCTCGGCTCGGTTGCGCCGCCGCCGTCCGCCGCTCTCCGCCGCCCAGTCGCCGGCCAGCTCTAGCCCCGACCACCGTGAGGCCGGGGGAGGACTTGGCCGGAGGCCCCGCCGCCGGCGATGGCCGGAAATGGCCCCGCAAGAATGGCCTGCACGGTGGTCACATTGCATGTTGATATTAGGGCCCCTATGGCCACCTGATGAATTTTTGTCCAACATGAAAATTGTAGCTAAAGGTGTTAGCTTTAATTTGCCACCCTAAATTCAAGTTTTGGTCAAGTATTTTGTGCTGTAGGGCTGTTTTGCTAGAACTGCTCCTAGACTAGGGCAGAAAGTAAAATTGATGCCCAAGCCAAACCAAGTGTCATCATGACCTGAAATTTTGGTAATGTGTGTATTTAGGTCATGTTTAGGCCCTATCAAAAATTTGGAATTTTTGGAAAACATTTTGCTATAGTTTTTACAAAAATACCCAAAAGTAAATAAATGTGATTTTTGGAGTTCTCCAACTCCAATGGGCCCCAAATTTTGGTGGCACCATCTCATGGTTATATCAGACCCATGGTTAAAATTTGGGCTAAATCGATGCACTGCATGATGAGGAATCTCACTTGCATGTTTGAGAAATAATATTTGGCTTGGGCTGCAAATAGCAATTTTGCAGAATTTCAAATGGCTGCCCAAGCCAAACCAGAAGCCCCCTTGACCTGAGATTTTGGTCAGAGGTATAATTAGGGCATATTCAGGCCCTGCCCAAAAATGGGCTTGATTGGGAAACAAAATGTGGGAAAATTACCAAAATACCCCTAGGGCTTAACTAGGTGATTCTTGGAGTTAGCTAACTCCAAATGGCCCCAAATTTTGGTGGCTGGTCATTAGGGACCATATAGACCAGTGGTAGAAATTTCTCTTAAATTGGAACAAGTCATGTTGGGAAAGACCCACCTGTAGGAATTGAACTACTTAGGCTCGGGTGCAAATAGCAAATGTAAAACTTGTTTTTGATATTTGCCTCAAGGGGTGCATTTAGAATGCACACCCCCTGATTTAGTAGACCAGTAGGGTATAATTTAAAACCCTAAATTAGTTGGGATTTTTGGGAGCAAAAATCCCACACTTAGTGAATTTGACAATTTTTGAGAATTTGGTGAACACTTAAGAATTTTCTAAAAATGAATCAAACTAGGGTCTAGAAGATTTACAAAACCCTAATGATATTATTTAAACTCATGGGAGACATATTCGAGCCCTTGAGATTCGACTTGATAAATTGAAGATTTAATTCATAAGTATACGGGAAAATGACAATTTTACCCCTTAACAATAATTGAATGATTCTGGTGGAGATAAAATAATGAATAAATCGATGTATCATATCTATAATAATCTCATGTGATTAAACACAATACAACGCATTTGGAAGTTCATTCAATTGATCATTAGTTAGGTCATCTTACCCTAGTCGCTCAGTCTCGATAGATGTGTCGTATGTAAATACTTATCTAAAGAATACCACCCTAGATTAATGAACAGAACGATGGGGATGGTAGTGTAATTTGAATATGGCAGGGTGGTATTAGGTCTGGGGCTACATTTAGAATAAGTAGGTTTACTCTACTAGGACCACCGGGAGATAGAATAAAATGGGATAGTCGTGGAAATTGGGAATAAACCCGGGTGGTGTCGATTACATCATAAGTATAGTAACGAGTGATAGAGTGTAAATCACTTTACAATAGGCATAACGGAGTCCGACGGGAGACCCTCGACTTCCGATTAATACCATAAGTCATTAGGCTACTAAGGAGTAATACTAAAGGAGAATCGTGGGTAACGGGTAAACATCAACTAAAACTAATTATCCTTGCGAAAGGGAACTTCGGGTTTCATGCCCGTCTTGGTTCCTAGTGCCCTTGAGACCCCCTCACGGGGCATGCCTTGGGCAGTCCTGGGATTCACTCTAAATCACTATGTATAATAAACCTTAGACGAGAATAGTCTAATAGGCTTGGAGTTCTACGCGATAGGTTCGCCGGTTAAATAAGGTTGGAAACATCATATGGGTTACTTGCTCACCTGTTTCACAAGGTTGGAGGGATACAAGTAATGAACTCATCCTAACCAGGTTGGAGGGATACGAGTGGCTTGCTCACCTGTTTCTTAAGGTTGGAGGGATACAAGCACTTGCTCACCCAAATTGGATTGGAGGGAATGTGTCAACAATATCAGTACGAGCAGGAAGCTCAGATTAATACCTTGCATGTGCATAAAATTAGTGGCGAGTCACGCGGGACTGGCCAGTCGATGCACCGATGGCAGTACGATGACTCGGGCGAGGAGTACGGGTGGAGGGGCCAGTATGCTAAATATATAATACTGCGGAATCCCCGAAGACGTACACTCGACCTACAAGACTGACGGGTAGTCAGCAAAATACGTACGCAAAACTCTAGAGTGCACCTAGGACGTGTACAGAGGCGTATGAGAGGGGTCTAGGTCTGGTAGTGCTTATACCCACCTAGAAGTGGAGAGCCCGCTCCACTGTTGCCGTAGCCACAACGGTAGTACCCGAGAGTGATGCAAGCTCTCAAAAAGAGGGAACTAAAGGTCTGTGATCACGGAGTCGTGTGTGTTTGTTGCACTTGCATGTTTAACATACTCATCATAACATACATTCATTCATTAAGACATACGCTTCATAGATCCTTATCATATAAATTGTATGGGCGGTTTATATGATAAGTTACTTTTGGAAACCCTAACTTATAAGTTCGTATGGGCGTTCATATAAGTTGGGGTACTTCTGTGATATTGATAGGAGTAGGAGTAGCAGTAGCGTACTTTCCTTTCTGTACTGCATTTACTTCCAGTTCTATCTTCTTACTGCAGTCCTTTTCTTTCTGCACTGTCTTTACTTACTTGCACTTTATTTAGAACTGCTAGATTATATATAGAACTGCTAGATTTTACTTACTCCTGCTAGATAGAAATGTCACCTGCTTCCACTTTGCTACCCCTTGTTGTCATCCGCATCCTCCTTCCATCCGGTGCCTAAGAGCGACAGGAGGAGGTGTTGAGGATACGACTTAGTCTTTTTGACTAACATACGTTGACTCCCCCTTTTTAGGAGTTCGAGGAGGTGGACCAGCACGTCCAGCAGGACGAGGAGGCAGGGCATGAGGAGCAGCTACCACCACCACCAGACACTACTACCGCACGACCTCAGGTGGGAGGAGATGTAGTAGATAGCGTAGTTTACTGCTTTCTGTTTTGTGAGAGAGAGTCTGATTTCTATTGATGTATAAGGGCATAAGCCCTACTTTCTCTTTTGTACTCATTATGGACTATAGTAGCACTTTCATTTCCATATATATGATATGCTCTGTGATTTCTGTGGACATGTGTATTAGCTTGTTTATACACTTTTACTTCCGCATCTCTAGTGAAAAATGATCGTAATGGCCGGCAGAATCGGCGTCTTACAGTGTCGACTAACTCAAGAGTTAGTGTCACCGTAAGGCGGCGGTTCTGGGCATAAGATCCGGGATGCCTTCGAAAAGGGAAAAGGCGGATCTTACAAACTGGTATCACTTGAAAAATACGATCATTAGAGAAAGAAGTCCACAACACTGGAACACCCCGCTCGAGAGTAGTTTGCGGACAAACTATTCAGCGGAAGCAATGGTGTGCCCATGTGTAAAAAGTCACACTAAATAGTCCATTAAACAATGAGTTAGGCCAAATTTTGAAGAATTTGGACTTAAGAATCACCTTTTTGCAACCTCTACAGGTCGCCGTGCCACAGAACGTGGTCCCTCCCCCTCCGGCTGCCACTCCGTTCATGCAGACTGAGATGGGACAGACCCTTACTGCGATCCTAGACGCATTTAGAGCCCAGTAGGCCCCGGCACAGCTGCCAAATCCGGGGTCAAACTGGTTGAGTGCGTTCAGGAGCTTGTCCCCGCCCATGTACCACGGGACGGAGAATGCTGTGAAGACAGAGGAATGGCTGGAGGCCATACAGGAGATGCTTGCAGGCATCAGTTGCCCGGTGCAACAGGCAGTACCCTTGGCGACTTCTGCTCTAGATTCACATGCTTGGAGATGGTGGAAATCCATGATGGATTCCACATATGCTGATAGGGACCCATCAGAGATCTCATGGGAGGAGTTCAGTGAGTCCGTCCTTGGACATTTTGTGACAGATACAGACAGAGACGAGTTGGAGGAGAGGTTTTTGAACCTCAAGCAGGGGACTCGTTCGGTGATTGAGTACCAGAGGGTATTCTCCCATCTGGCCAGATTTGCAGGCATTCATGATCTAGAGGACCGGAGGTATGCAAAGAAGTTCTACCGAGGACTTAAGGATTCAGTGCGGCAGGCACTGCTATTTATTTCTCATGGATCATCGACAGAGATCATCGAGATGGCAAAGAAGCACGAGGCGGACCAGCTTATGACATAGAGTAGAGGGAAGAGGCCACTTGATGGGCCATGGCACGGAGAGAGTAGTAGAGGCCCCCAGAGGGGCAAGGTCATTGGGTTCAAACGAGGTGGGGGACGTCGTCGTCCCAACTACCGGCAGGAGAACTACAGGCAAGAAAATTACAGACAGGAGAACTACAGGCAGGAGCAGAGGCCTCCTCCAGTATATGCTCCTCCACCTCTTCAGATTCATGGACCGATCGGGCAGGAAGATCAAGGTCAGAGACAAGTGGTCTGTTTTGGGTGCCACCAGCAGGGGCACTATAGAGCTGATTGTCCACAGCAGTTCTGTCAGCTTCCTCCTCCTCCACCCCCTCCAGTGGCCCCTCCAGCATACCAGGGCCGAGGTCGAGGACGAGGCCGAGGCCGAGGACAAGGACATCACGGCCGAGGCAGGGGTCGCGATCAGATGTACGCCTTGGATCTTGCCGTTCCAAGAAACCCAGAGGAGGTCATTACAGGTAATTTAAAACCTTAAAAGTTTTATTTCCTTAAAATTACTTGATCTTATAAGCTCATTAAGCCTCGTAGAATAACACCCGTTAAAATAATCAAAACCTCAGGCATAGTCATCGTCAGTGGCAAACCCGCCCATACCTTATACGACACGGGTGCTACACACTCGTTCATATCAGAAGCCTTCATCAAAGGGCTAGATGGCGTGGAAAGATTCACGGGCGCGGAGAGAAGGGTGCGTCTGCCCGACGGCTCGGAGATAGTGACCACGGAGCATTGCAACCTGGAGGGCGAGATCGCTGGCAAGATATTCCAGATACCGGGGACGATCCTGATGCTGCAGGACTTCGACATTATTCTGGGCATGGTGTGGTTACATTGGAACTACGCCCAAATAGACTGTCTGTCCAAGAGGATCACCCTCAGGCATGGCAACTCCTACGTCACCATCGAAGGTATCCGACCTATCCCATCTCTTTCATTATCTTCCGTACAGGCTGTCAAAGCCTACGAGCAGGGAGAGGAGGTGTATCTTGTATGCTTCGAGATGATAATGGCGGAGACGACCATTTCCGATATACCCGTTGTTCGGGATTTCTCCGACGTATTCCCGGAGAAATTGCCCGGACTACCGCCGGCCAGAGACACCGACTTCCGTATCCAGTTGATACCGGATGCCAAGCCCGTATCCCGGGCACCGTACCGGATGGCTCCAAGGGAGCTGGCAGAGTTCAGGACGCAGTTACAGGAGCTAGTGGAGTTCGGATTTGTCCGGCCTAGTTCATCACCCTGGGGAGCACCAGTTTTATTCGTGAAGAAGAAAGACGGTTCGCTCCGGTTGTGCATTGATTACCGGGAGTTGAACCGGCTTACGGTCCGGAACACTTACCCACTGCCACAGATTGATGAGCTGTTCGATCAGCTTCAGGGAGCATTCTGGTTTTCGAAGCTGGACTTGAGATTCGGATACTATCAGCTGCGGATCCAAGAGGAGGACATACCGAAGACGGCGTTCAGTTCTCGGTATGGATTGTTTGAGTTCACGGTGATGCCCTTTGGGCTCACGAATGCACCCTCAGCATTCATGAGTCTGATGAACCGTGTATTCGAGCCCTACTTGGATCGGTTCGTCATAGTCTTCATCGACGACATTTTGGTCTATTCCAAGACCAAGGAGGAACATGCGCAGCATCTATCGTTGGTTTTGGGGAAGCTGAGGGAGCATAGCATGTATGCTAAGTTCTCTAAGTGCCAGTTCTTGCTTGAGGAGGTAACATTCCTGGGACACACCATCAGTGGGGCTGGACTAGCCATGGATCCAGCTAAGATCGAGGCAGTTAGAGATTGGCCGCAGCCGAAATCGGCCACGGAGATACGCAGCTTCTTGGGGCTAGCAGGCTACTACCGCAAGTTTGTGGAGGGGTTTTCCAGGATAGCTCTCCCCCTCACATCGTTGACAAGGAAAGAGGCAGGATTCCATTGGTCTGAGAAGTGCGAGGCAGCGTTCCAGGAATTGAAGAGCAGGCTCACCTCATCCCCTATCCTTGCACTTCCAGCTGGGAAGGAAGGATTCCAGATTTACACCGACGCATCATACCAGGGGATGGGTGCTGTCCTAATGCAGCACGGTCATGTGATAGCATACGCTTCGAGACAGTTGAAGAAGCATGAGCACAACTACCCAGTCCATGACCTAGAACTCGGGGCAGCGGTATTCGCATTAAAGATATGGAGGCACTATCTGTACGGGATCCATTGTGATATTTTCTCCGATCATAAGAATCTCAGGTACATCGACACTCAGAAGGATCTGAATCTACGCCAGAGGAGATGGCTAGAATTCCTATGTGACTATCAGTACAAGATCCATTACCACCCGGGAAAGGCATACACTGTGGCGGATGCCTTGAGCAGGAGAGCCGGCACTACTGGTCCGGAACCTCAGGTGGGAGCTATGTCGTTGGCTCAGATGGTGGAGGGCATGCACATTACTGTGGTGTCAGAGACTGAGCCAGAGCTGTACCGGGAGTATCTGAACTCCCTGATTAGTGATTATGACATTCGGGAGCGCATCTGGGCGCATCAGAGGCAGGATGCAGATTTAGAGCCGATATTCGGAGCCCTAGCTAAGGGCAAGGCAGAGGATTACACGCTTCGCGACGACCTCATTCATTTCCGTGGCCGTATATATATACCCGCAGGAGGTGGTATCCGGGAGGACATACTCAGGGAGTCGCACCAATCACAGTACTCAGTGCACCCCGGTATCACCAAGATGTCGGCTGATTTACGGAAGAGCATGTACTGGCCCGGGATGAAGAGGGAGATCATACATTATGTTACACACTATGAGGCATGTCAGCTAGTGAAAGCTGAATGCAAGAGCCCAGGAGGGTTATTACAGCCATTACCGGTGCCAGAGTGGAAGTTTGAGGATATTGCTATGGATTTTGTGCATGGGTTGCCTCGCTCCCACTCTGGGAACGATTCCATTTGGGTCATCGTCGATAGATTGACCAAGGTAGCCAGATTTATACCGATCCGGAAGGACGCCCCAGTTGCCGTATTGGTGAGATTGTTTGTGGAGCAGTTCGTTAGATACCACGGCGTCCCCAGGACGATTGTCTCGGATCGTGATGGTCGATTCACTTCTAGGGAGTGGAGGGCAGTGCATGCTTACTTAGGTTCGCAGCTCTCTTTCAGCACTGCATTCCATCCACAGACCGACGGTCAGACAGAGCGGACCAACAGGACTATGGAGGATCTACTGCGTCTTTGTATTTTGGATACGGGGAAGCCCTGGGAGCGACTGTTGCCCTTGATTGAGTTTTCTTATAACAACAGTCACCAGGCGAGCATTGGGATGGCTCCTTACGAGGCACTATATGGGAGGAGGTGTCGGACACCTCTATCATGGGTACAAGATGAGGATACACGAGCTCACGGTTCAGAGTATGTCGATGATACGGAGGCTCAGATACGTCTGGTCAGAGATCGGATGTTGGAGGCCCAGAGCAGACAGGCAAAGTATTACGATGCGCGACATCGTAAGGTGGAGTTCCAGGTGGGAGACAGGGTTTTCTTGAAGATACGTCCAGTGCACGGTGTTTCCCGGGTGCGGAGGCACAAGAAGCTCAGTCCGAGATATATGGGGCCTTACTTGATCCTGGAGCGGATCGGCCCCTTGGCTTACCGACTGCAGCTACCGATAGAGTTGGGAACTCTGCACGACGTCTTTCACGTCTCCTCCCTACGACGAGCACTCCTTCGCCCTGAGCAGCATATTTCTACTACCGATGGGCCAGTAGCATCAGATCGATCAGTTCGTTTAGAGCCGGTCCGGATCGACGATACCGCCGTCCGAGTGTTGCGGAAAAAGAAGGTCCCTCTCGTGAAGGTGTTGTGGTCCAACCACGGAAGGGAGCAGCACACCTGGGAGCCGAGGGATCTCATGATGGAGCGACACCCGGAGCTATTCTCCTCAGGTACAACTTAGTTTTAAATTTTCCTTTTAGTTACGTTTCGAACCTTTTATAAGCTTGTCGTAGAAACCCCGTAGCCCGAACTTAAATTTCGGGGACGAAATTATTTTTTTTGTTTATAGGGTTTGTAACATCCCAAATTTCAAATGACTTAGATTTGGGTTAGACATGTGGTGGATGCTAGGGTTTAGCTAGGTTTGACCCTAGGAGGAGGCTTTAGACCATGTGGGGCCCACTATGGGGCCCAAGTCAACCTAGGTCAAACTAGGCTAAATACAAACCCTAGCCACACCATGACCCCACCACATTTCCCTAACCCTAAATACAATCTAAGTGGACCCTAGGGTAGGCCATGGGGTCAACTAGTTGACCCATGTTGGGTCAAGTCAACATGTTGACCTAAATAGTGAAAATGGTGCCCTAGCCCATTTCACTAGGTTGGGTCCACCCAAACCAACCCAGAATCACTAGGTGGGTCTAGAGTGACCCTATACCCCCTATGGAAGAGAAAAATAGGGGCATACAATGGAAATTTTGGAAATTACCTAGGAGAGAGAAAAGAGGAGGAATAGGAGAGAGAAAATGCTAAGGAGTCATTTTGGGTCACTTGGGCTCACCCCACCAACCCACAATGGGTTGGCTGACCATGTAGGGGTATTAGGAGGAGAGGGGACCCACCATGCAGCCTTGGGTCAAGCCCCAAGCCCAAACCCGAGCCTACCAAGCCTATTTCATTTATGTGAGCCAAACCTCACCTCTCCACTCACCCAATCCAACTCTACCCTTGGAACCCGACCCATTAAGGTCTAATTAACCCAGCTGGAGCAGTGGGGCCCACTCCCACACACCCAACCAGCCCACACACACCAAACCGAGCCCCCCCACCTTGGTGAAATCGCCATCCTAGGTGAAATCGCCCCACATTGGTGAAATCGCCCCCCCTCTCTTATCTCAGCCCAAAACCAAGCTCCCTCCCTCATTCCCACTTCAACCCTACCCCAGAGAGAGAGAAAGAGAGATCACCTGCAGCCATGGCTAACCAAAGAGGAGTTCGCCGGAATATTCACCCCATGGGAAACTGCCGCCACCCTCAACCACAACCGCCGCCAATGGTCCGTATCCCTTCCCCTCCAAGCGTACTAGTTTCCTAGATCAACTAGGCTAGAGGTCGAGCTCAAACGAGCTCGACATTAGGAAATCAAAAGCTCGAAAATTTGTAAAAAAATGGCGATTTTAGGGAGCTCTCGGCTCGGTTGCGCCGCCGCCGTCCGCCGCTCTCCGCCGCCCAGTCGCCGTCCAGCTCTAGCCCCGACCACCGTGAGGCCGGGGGAGGACTTGGCCGGAGGCCCCGCCGCCAGCGATGGCCGGAAATGGCCCCGCAAGAATGGCCTGCACGGGTTGTGGCCATGTATGGTGCATGGAGAAGAAATACAGCCACAGTCCGATTGTCTTTAAAATTCGTGCAGGCCTGGATTAATCATTTTAAGTTATTATTAATATTTCTGTTATTATCAAATGCATGAATAGGGATTGATTTTGTAACATTATAGCAGTCACTTTTCATGTTGATATTAGGGCCCCTATGGCCACCTGATGAATTTTTATCCAACATGAAAATTGTAGCTAAATGTGTTAGCTTTAATTTTCCACCCTAAATTCAAGTTTTGGTCCAGTATTTTGTGTTGTAGGGCTGTTTTGCTAGGACTACTCCTAGACTAGGGCAGAAAGTAAAATTGATGCCCAAGCCAAACCAAGTGTCATCATGACCTGAAATTTTGGTCATGTGTGTATTTAGGGCATGTTTAGACCCTACCAAAAATTTGGAATTTTTGGAAAACATTTTGCTATAGTTTTTACAAAAATACCCAAAAGTAAATAAATGTGATTTTTGGAGTTCTCCAACTCCAATGGGCCCCAAATTTTGGTGTCACCCTCTCATGGGTATATCAGACCCATGGTTATTATTTGGGCTAAATCGATGCACTGCATGATGAGGAATCTCACTTGCATGTTTGAGAAATAATATTTGGCTTGGGCTGCAAATAGCAATTTTGCAGAATTTCAAATGGCTGCCCAAGCCAAACCAGAAGCCCCCTGGACCTGAGATTTTGGTCAGAGGTATAATTAGGGCATATTCAGGCCCTGCCCAAAAATGGGCTTGATTGGGAAACAAAATGTGGGAAAATTACCAAAATACCCCTAGGGCTTAACTAGGTGATTCTTGGAGTTAGCTAACTCCAAATGGCCCCAAATTTTGGTGGCTGGTCATTAGGGACCATATAGACCAGTGGTAGAAATTTCTCTGAAATTGGAACAAGTCATGTTGGGAAAGACCCACCTGCAGGAATTGAACTACTTAGGCTCGGGTGCAAATAGCAAATGTAAAACTTGTTTTTGATATTTGCCTCAAGGGGTGCATTTAGAATGCACACCCCCTGATTTAGTAGACCAGTAGGGTATAATTTAAAACCCT
This sequence comes from Platanthera zijinensis, assembly GCA_039513925.1. NCBI lineage: Eukaryota > Viridiplantae > Streptophyta > Magnoliopsida > Asparagales > Orchidaceae > Platanthera > Platanthera zijinensis. The sequence continues at coordinate 63,394,162 of CM077091.1, forward strand.
AAATTAGTTGGGATTTTTGGGAGCAAAAATCCCACACTTAGTGAATTTGACAATTTTTGAGAATTTGGTGAACACTTAAGAATTTTCTAAAAATGAATCAAACTAGGGTCTAGAAGATTTACAAAACCCTAATGATATTATTTAAACTCATGGGAGACATATTCGATCCCTTGAGATTCGACTTGATAAATTGAAGATTTAATTCATAAGTATACGGGAAAATGACAATTTTACCCCTTAACAATAATTGAATGATTCTGGTGGAGATAAAATAATGAATAAATCGATGTATCATATCTATAATAATCTCATGTGATTAAACACAATACAACGCATTTGGAAGTTCATTCAATTGATCATTAGTTAGGTCATCTTACCCTAGTCGCTCAGTCTCGATAGATGTGTCGTATGTAAATACTTATCTAAAGAATACCACCCTAGATTAATGAACAGAACGATGGGGATGGTAGTGTAATTTGAATATGGCAGGGTGGTATTAGGTCTGGGGCTACATTTAAAATAAGTAGGTTTACTCTACTAGGACCACCGGGAGATAGAATAAAATGGGATAGTCGTGGAAATTGGGAATAAACCCGGGTGGTGTCGATTATATCATAAGTATAGTAACGAGTGATAGAGTGTAAATCACTTTACAATAGGCATAACGGAGTCCGACGGGAGACCCTCGACTTCCGATTAATACCATAAGTCATTAGGCTACTAAGGAGTAATACTAAAGGAGAATCGTGGGTAACGGGTAAACATCAACTAAAACTAATTATCCTTGCGAAAGGGAACTTCGGGTTTCATGCCCGTCTTGGTTCCTAGTGCCCTCGAGACCCCCTCACGGGGCATGCCTTGGGCAGTCCTGGGATTCACTCTAAATCACTATGTATAATAAACCTTAGACGAGAATAGTCTAATAGGCTTGGAGTTCTACGCGATAGGTTCGCCGGTTAAATAAGGTTGGAAACATCATATGGGTTACTTGCTCACCTGTTTCACAAGGTTGGAGGGATACAAGTAATGAACTCATCCTAACCGGGTTGGAGGGATACGAGTGGCTTGCTCACCTGTTTCTTAAGGTTGGAGGGATACAAGCACTTGCTCACCCAAATTGGATTAGAGGAAATGTGTCAACAATATCAGTACGAGCAGGAAGCTCAGATTAATACCTTGCATGTGCATAAAATTAGTGGCGAGTCACGCGGGACTGGCCAGTCGATGCACCGATGGCAGTACGATGACTCGGGCGAGGAGTACGGGTGGAGGGGCCAGTATGCTAAATATATAATACTGCGGAATCCCCGAAGACGTACACTCGACCTACAAGACTGACGGGTAGTCAGCAAAATACGTACGCAAAACTCTAGAGTGCACCTAGGACGTGTACAGAGGCGTATGAGAGGGGTCTAGGTCTGGTAGTGCTTATACCCACCTAGAAGTGGAGAGCCCGCTCCACTGTTGCCATAGCCACAACGGTAGTACCCGAGAGTGATGCAAGCTCTCAAAAAGAGGGAACTAAAGGTCTGTGATCACGGAGTCCTGTGTGTGTGTTGCACTTGCATGTTTAACATACTCATCATAACATACATTCATTCATTAAGACATACGCTTCATAGATCCTTATCATATAAATTGTATGGGCGGTTTATATGATAAGTTACTTTTGGAAACCCTAACTTATAAGTTCGTATGGGCGTTCATATAAGTTGGGGTACTTCTGTGATATTGATAGGAGTAGGAGTAGCAGTAGCGTACTTTCCTTTCTGTACTGCATTTACTTCCAGTTCTATCTTCTTACTGCAGTCCTTTTCTTTCTGCACTGTCTTTACTTACTTGCACTTTATTTAGAACTGCTAGATTATATATAGAACTGCTAGATTTTACTTACTCCTGCTACATAGAAATGTCACCTGCTTCCACTTTGCTACCCCTTGTTGTCCTCCGCATCCTCCTTCCATCCGGTGCCTAAGAGCGACAGGAGGAGGTGTTGAGGATACGACTTAGTCTTTTTGACTAACATACGTTGACTCCCCCTTTTTAGGAGTTCGAGGAGGTGGACCAGCACGTCCAGCGGGACGAGGAGGCAGGGCATGAGGAGCAGCTACCACCACCACCAGACACTACTACCGCACGACCTCAGGTGGGAGGAGATGTAGTAGATAGCGTAGTTTACTGCTTTCTGTTTTGTGAGAGAGAGTCTGATTTCTATTGATGTATAAGGGCATAAGCCCTACTTTCTCTTTTGTACTCATTATGGACTATAGTAGCACTTTCATTTCCATATATATGATATGCTCTGTGATTTCTGTGGACATGTGTATTAGCTTGTTTATACACTTTTACTTCCGCATCTCTAGTGAAAAATGATCGTAATGGCCGGCAGAATCGGCGTCTTACGGTGTCGACTAACTCAGGAGTTAGTGTCACCGTAAGGCGGCGGTTCTGGGCATAAGATCCGGGATGCCTTCGAAAAGGGAAAAGGCGGATCTTACACCCTGGACAAGAAGGTAAAGAATATTATAGCAAGTGCAATGGATGATTTAATGCTCCAGAACTTATTCCATTGCAAATCTGTCACAGAGATGTGGGTCTATCTTATTTTCCTGATGGAAGGTACTGAAAAAGTGAGAGACGATCACAGATCGTTGAGGAACCAGGAGTACGAAGCCTTCAAGCAAGGTGCCAATGATTCCATAGCTGACAGCTTAGAGAAGTTCTTCAAGATAGTGAATGGTCTCAGGAACTATGGCCGCATTTTCACTAATGGTGAACTGAACGATAAATTCCTTAGATCCCTAACAAAGGACTGTGACACAAAAGTTGTTTCCATTAGAGAATTTGGGAAATTGCCGGAGATAGAACCTCAGAACCTGTTTGAAAAGCTGCTCTCCCATGAGCTTCAAATGAATATGCATAAGAAGGAGGATCAGATCAACAAAACTTCAAGCAGAGAAAAATCAATGGCTCTGAAGGCCGAAGGTTCATGGAATTCTAAGGCTGTGTCACCCATAAGGACACGTGCTCCTGATACTCCTGAAGACTCTGAGCCAAGCACGTCAGGCTCTGAGATTTTAGATGGAGAATTTTCTCTTATCTCTAAGTAGTTTAAGAAACTGCTCAATAAGAGGAGACAGATGAAGAATCAGTCATCCTCATCCGACTTCCGAAAATTTCATTGAGATGGAGATCGATCAAAGAAAAGCTACAATAAGGAGGACATGTATTAGTCGAAACCGAATAAATATTCTTCCTCTGACATTGTGTGTTATTGTTGTAACAAACTAGATCACATAATTACTGAGTGCCCATACAAGAAGAAGGAAGGCTCCAAGAAAGAGGAGAAGAGATCCTTCAAGGGAAAGAGAAAACATGAAAAGAGTTTCGTCTCCATGATGTCAAAGACTCTAAGCGATAGTGACTCGAGTGAGTCGAGCACAGAGGATGAAGAAGCCTACTTCGGGGTCATGGATCAGTCAAATGAGGAAGTTGGTGACACTAAGTACCACGGGAAGGTAAATTCGCACACAATACTTTCCGAGTCTGAAACATCCTCGAATGGTCATGACAGTTACTCTTCTGAAGAGGAAGGTGATTCTGAGTTTATGGCTAAACATGAGAACCTTTTAAAATAATTTAACAAAAGTTGTAAGGTCGTCAAGAAGTAGTTAAAAGAGATTGCTTCTCTCAAGGTAGTGGAGACAAGTCTGAAGGAAGAGGTTGCAAAATTACTTCCTCTTAGAGATGAAGTCCACTCTTTGAAAGAGGCTAAAAGACTCTGATGAGACATTAAGTCAGAAAGAAAAATATCTTGATGAGCTGGAAGAAAAGCTCGCGATAGAGAGAAAACTCGTTAAGAGTTACTCCTAGCCAAAGACTATTCTCCCACTTATTGATGAGTTTTCAGCTCAGAAAAAGGTTTTTGGTCTTACCCACAAGGCTGTAAAAGGTAAGGCTTCCAGGAGGTCTAACGCCAAGGATAAGGGGAAGGCACCCATAGTTCAACCCTCGTTTAGGAAGGTAATCTTCCCGACGAACAACTTTGACCTGGAGTCATCCTATGGTCATTATACCAGACCTACTTATGTAAAGCCTAAGTCGGGCTACAAAGGATGGACCCATCCCCGGATTGTCGGTGAGAGCATCTTCAAAGCACCTTACAAATAAATTCAGATGAAGAGTTATGGTCTGTATGTATATGGACATAACAATAAGAATGTACCAAAAGCCAAATCTGTTGTGTCTAAAGCTAAAGATATGGGGAGCTCCTGTGTATGCTGTAACCAGGAGGCCTCTACCTCAAATAATATTGCCCATACTGGACCTCAGCTCCAAAAGGTAAAGAAGGAGTAAAAAAGAAGGTGCAATAGGTTCGACTGTTTGTGCTGCGGTAAGATTGGTCACTTTGGTGCAGATTGTTGGTACAACCCTGCCAATTTTGTAACCCCATGAGTTAGCAATACAAGACCGACCACTCACAAGGTTAATGTTCCTAGTGGTGTTCAGCTAACCAGGAACCAAGGACCCAAATACATTTGGGTTCCTAATGTAAAGTGATCTATTTTTGCAGGTATGTCCAAAGGCTAATAGAACTCCGATCTGGTATTTAGATAGTGGATGCTCTCGACACATGACCGAGATAAGAAGCCTTTTGCATGATTATACCACAGTCAAAGACGGACCAAAAGCCATGTTTGGAGTTTCAAACATGGGAACTACAAAAGGTTATGGTATGATTTCCAACGACATAGTCTCTTTCACAGACGTGGCTTTTGTTAAATGATTACACCATAATCTTATAAGCATAAGTCAACTATATGACAATGGCTACATCGTTGAGTTTTGCAAGGACAAGTGTTTGATAAAGTCATCTGCCAATTTTGAGATGGTCTTAACAGACACTCGGAGCATAACTATTTTCTATTTAAATTTCCTTTGCTTAGATAATTCTACACCAGTATGTTTTACTGCAAAATACAGTGCGTCTCTTTGTGACCAATGACACAATAGATTAACACATATTAATTTTAAAACCTTAAATATGATATTTTCTCACAACTTAGTGCGTGATGCCCCTAGCATTAAGTGCCTTAAAGAGAGTCCATGTCACGCATGCAAATTGGGTAAGCAGACAAGGGCTACGTTCAAGGGTATTGTTGAGAAAGATTCTGAAATAAGTTTTTATTTACTTCATATCTACTTATTCGGTCCTATGCCAATTCATAGTTTAGGAGGTAAAGTTTATATGTTGGTAATTTTTGATGACTACTCACGGTTTACTTGGGTGTTCTTTTTGAAACATAAGTCAGACACCTTTGATGCTTTCACGAAATTTGTTCGGCAAATTCAGAATGAATTGAACGTTCAATGGTCAAAATCAGAAGTGATCACGTGACAAAATTTGAGTCTGGTGCTATAACAGAATTCCGTGGAAGTCAAGGTATCTGAAAGTGCTAAGTTGATAGCCTAAATCACCTAGAGGGGGGTGAATAGGTGAAATGCGTGTCTAATGCGGAATTAAAAATTGAACACAGCACGAATCAAGCAATCACAGAAGACAAGAGATTTATAGTGGTTCCCCAACTTGGGTACGTCCACTTTCCTCACCGATCTAGCAAATCACTAGACTCGGCTACTCCACTATCTCGGATTGAAAACAATCCTACACCTCGGAACCACGTTCCTACAAATCTCGATCCAAATCGGATCTACAAAACTCGGAAGAAAAGGTCTTCCTACTAATCTCGGAGAAAACCTCCTACAATGAAACTTAGTTTGAAAAATAAAATACAACCAATAATAAAGTCTCAGATCTGGATCTTGACAGTCCTCTTCTTTAAGAACTTTGGCTTGATCAGAAAAGGTTGAAGACAACTTGAGAGAGATCCACGAATCTGAAAACTAGAATCACCTCGATCGAGAAGATAGATCTGAAATCTTTGAGGCTCGGCAAGATCGAGTGATTCACTTTTGTCTGGATCGCTGGAGAAACAATCGTTGAAGACAGAGATCGGCGATCCAGAACTTCTTCCGTGAACGTCAATGGCGGCGTGAGAAATTAGGGTTCACGGACTTTCTTTTTCTTTCTTAAAATGAATATCTCTGTAATCTTGTGTTTAGTCAAATCTGAAAGGACCTATTTATAGGTGGACTCCAACGGTCATAATCTTAATTAGGGATGACACGTGGACCAATCAGAAATAACCGATTCAAAATACCCATGGAGAAATTGTACTTAGAGAAATTCTGGAATAATGGATATACTATACTCGGGTTAGAGACAAGATATACTCGAGTATGAGAAGTTAGATACTCGAGTGGCAATGAGAAGTATACTCGAGTATAAGAAGAGAAATCTACTCGAGTGAAACTTAAACTACTCGAGTATCAAAAAAGAACTTACTCGAGTGAAAGGGAACTACTCGAGTATCAGAGTAAATACTCGAGTAATAGGACTTGAGAGAATTTTCTTTAGACAGAGAACGAAGAACTACTCGAGTGAAAGAGTTGAAGACACTCGAGTGAAGGGAAAGAAATTACTCGAGTATGTATAGAAAGTTACTCGGGAAAACATTCACTTACTCGAGTATGAAAATCAATTACTCGAGTATAAGAAACACTTACTCGAGTATGAAAAGCAGTTACTCGAGTATGAATACTTGAACTTTCAGAGAAGAGAAGAAATGGATCTACTCGAGTATGATATATGATTTACTCGAGTGACTAAGTCACTTACTCGAGTATGAAAAGAACTTACTCGAGTGACTAACTAACTACTCGAGTATTAAGTCTGATACTCGAGTATGAAAAGGACTTAGAAATATTTTTCTGAGGAAATTAGCTTCAATGCTTCTATCCATCAATCCAAGTGCATGAATGAGAAGTGTATCCCAATAGAGAGGCCATACATGGGCCAACACTTTGGATCACACTATGAGAGATTACATTGCATGGTCCTGTGTTTGGTGACCCATTATAGACTGACATTGGTCTACACTTGGCAATGAGAACCTGCACACATACAACTCAAATACACCATCAAATACATCTTAATTCATCTTAGTTCAAGGTCTGACCTCCTACAAATCTGAGGTATTGTGGAGACAAATCCCAACAATCTCCCCATATTTGTAGATGTCAGCACCCTCTAAACTAAGGTGAATTACTTAGAGTAAAAGAACAACATACATATAAAAAGAGAATAAACTGATGCTAAAGTAGGGTAAACAAAAACATTGCCATAATCAGAATTAAATATATATATATATAAATGTTTTAAACAAATCAAAGGTCCATTTCCACACTCTCATATCAACTCAAGAAGGGGCTTCTTTGTTCATCCTTTCTCTCTTCAGCTCTTGCCTCTCTAGGTAACTGAAAGGTTTAGGAAAGTAAGTCCTGGGCCTAGGAGGAGCAGCTGGCTTGTTGTGCCCCCAATTCCTGTCATGGAGCCTGATCTTTATCTGAGATGCTTCATAGGCTTTCCGTTCTGAATAACTGTAGTGGTTATCTCTGTTCTCACCAAGATCTGTCACTAACCTCAAGGTATCAAGAATTAGAGACTTAGAGGTAGGACTCCACACTTCAGCATGTACAACAGGTGGTCTACCTTCAGAAGCTGGCTCTTTCCTGTGTGCAGAACGGCTGGCAGAAGCGCCGTCACCATATTTTCTTTTCTTCTTTGAGGGACCTTGAGAACTTTATGGAAAATCATCTTGCCATGTCTCAGTATAGGATAGGGGAGGCTCAGTCACATCACCCTCAAGTCTGGGTGAGAAGACTGGCACACCTCCTTGAAAGGTTGCCTGAGCTGAATCATCTGCTGGAGGCTGTTCTGCAAGAGGATCTAGATGTTGAGGTATGATGGAGGGGTTCAGTTAAAACTCAGGAAAGTTCTGATTATGCAGCCAGACAGCAGTGTCATAGGTATAGAATTTTACAGACTGGAGCTGGGAAAGAATAGATTCTTTCAATCCTTTTACAAGATCACTTACAGCATCTTGAGATTGGGTAGATAGTTGTTTAATTTGAGCTTCAGCTTGTTCAGATAGTTTTTCAACTTGTTCTTTTACGATCTTCTCCCCCTTGCTGATATCTATGGATAGCTAGGCAATTGCTTCATCTCTGAAGGTGCTCACTTCATTACATACTTTCACAACATTAGTTTCAGCTCTCTCATCTAGCTTGAGCTGATTGTGAGCTACTGTCTCTGCCTGATTCCTCAGCTCACCTATGCTTGTGATGATGTGATCTATTGCTTTGCCTCCAATCTTGAATAGCTGCTTGAGTGTGTCAGTGTTTGCTTGAATTTCAGCAAAGCCTCTGCTCATCTCCTTTTCAAGAGCAGAGACCTTGGAGGTGACTGACTGCAGAGAGGCATCAAAGTAATCTCTCTGTTCTTTGAGCATAAGCTCAATCTTGCTTACAAGATCTGAAGAGGAAGAAGAGGAAGGGGCTGAGGTTGATGCAGGGACTGAGGGAGCAGGAGTAGTCCAAGGGGGGATCTCTTCCACAATCACTGAGCTCACAGCTCTCTTGGTTGGAATTATCTCTATGGAATCACAAGGGTCAGAGATGGAGGGGAGAGAGAAGTCAAGTGTCCTCAGAGGAGGGTCAACAGGTTCTGGGGAATCCTCCTCGTCATCGGACAGGATGATACCATCATGAAGATCTGCTGCTGCTAAGGGAGAGTGAGCAGGGGATGGAGAGGGTTCTGCTGCAGGGATCTGTTCTTCTGTTAGCTCAGGTTCTTTATCATGACTTACAGTATCTACTGGAGGAGGGGGACTGGTATCTCTCAGTTCTTCAATCATGCTTGCTATGTCTGCAGCTGATGATAGAGGCTCCTCCTGAACCTGGGTTTCTGGCTGACTTAGAGCTTTTGAGGATATCTGGAGATCTGGAAAGGATGGTGGAGAAGGATATCTGACAGTGTGGACTGGTAGTTCTGAAGTCTGTACCTGAGGGGTGGATGAGGCAGGCTCCCCCTCAATTACTGCACCCAGAGTGTCAGCAATTTGATGTTGAGGAGGAGATGGAGTCCTGATCACAGCCTGATTTCTGGGAGCATCTGCTGCTTGTGAGGCCTTAGAGGTTTGAGCAGTATTCTGAAGCATTATCTCATATCTTTGTATAGAGGAGAGGGTGACCTTTTTCATGTGATGGAGGGGAGTACCTTTGGAGAGGTCAAACACTTGAGGATTTATCTCATGGAGAAGGAGAGAGAAGATCCTTGCAAAATTTGGTTGCTTGACGCTTCCCTGAATCTTTTCCAGTAACATCATTCCAAACTGGAACTTTTTCCTGCAGACTATGGCTTGCATGATGGCAAACATGTTGTGTGAGATTTCTCTGATCGAGTAGGTCTTGCATAAGATAACTTTTGAGATTACATCAATTAAGAACTTCCCTTCTCTGTTGCAATCAGCCCGGCTGAAAGTATCACATTCTGGATCCACTCCACAGTACAGAGCAGTCCGGTTGGAATCTTCAGGAGTTAGGTCGCCTTCTTCATCGACTACAGGGAGTCGGAGCAAGGTGGACATAGAGGTTTTATCGAGACAGATCTTGATCCCACTGACCTTTGTTTTCAGAACTTTCCCATTCCTTTTGACCTTTAGGTTTCTGTAGAATTCTTCAACTGTGGGGATTATTGCTCTGCACGGCGTCTGGAGGAGGAAAGTTAATCCGGCGGTGTCTAACAAGATCAGGAGGTTGCGAAAGTCATCGGAAAGGTCGGCAATGCCCTCTGGGACGAGTTCGGAGCCTATTCTAATTTTCGAGGAAGGAGGTGCCATCTGCGATTCGGAAAGCTTGCGGCGAAGGAAGACGAAGAACAGTGATTTCGGGAATACGAGAGGTCGGCGGCTACTCGAGTGAATGAGAAGTGGAAAGGATTTTTCGTTTTGTATATATATATAAGTAATCCTAATTTAGGTTTAAGAATAACTAAGTATACAGTCATACCTGTATGAGGCGGCAAGTGGCTCGGTGCGAATAGAAGATTTTGAATTCCAGAAAGTTCGAGTACTCGAGTAGAAGATGGCAGCATACACGAGTATTAGGCTTAGTATACTCGAGTAGGTAACAACATACACGAGTATTCTATAAAACATACTCGAGTAGGTAAACGTCATACACGAGTATCTTTTGGAATACTCGGGTATGTAAAGTTCATACACGGGTATCTTTTGGATTACTCGAATATGTAAAACTTTTTATTCGAGTATTAGCCGTTTACTCGTGTAAGTCTAACTATGCTCGAGTCTCTAATACTTGAAGGAATTTCCCTGATAGATTTCTGTTGCCACTGAAAACTGTACCTCTGAGCAGCCAACACTATTGATATCTTCTTAATCTTGAGAGTCCATCACTGGTCTTCTTTGTTGAGCATTCCAAGCTCAGTTTTGAAGAACGAGAATTTGGACTCGTCCAGCGGCTTGGTGAATATATCTGCAACTTGCCTGTCTGTGGAGACATATTGTAGATCTATGTCTCCATTTTCCACATGCTCCCGGATGAAATGATAGCGAAGCTCTATGTGCTTGGTCCGGCTGTGGGAGACTGGGTTGTTGGCTATTGCTATAGCGCTGGAAGAGTCACAGAACAAGGGAATGTTCTGGAACTTCATGTTGTAGTCTTCAAACTGATTCTTGATCCATAAGAGCTGTGCACAACAGCTGCCTGCAGAGATGTACTCTGATTCAGCCGTTGAGATGGCTACACAGTTCTGTTTCTTACTGCTCCAGGAAATGAGTCTCCTTCCGAGAAATTGGCAAGTCCCGGAGGTACTTTTCCTGTCATCTTTGCTACCTGCAAAGTCTGCATCTGAAAATCCAATTAGTTCACTATCATTACTTCTTGGGTACCATAAGCCAAGATTTGGTGTACCTTTGAGGTATCTCAAGATTCGCTTTGCAGCGATGTAGTGAGATTCCTTAGAGTTCACCTGAAATCTAGCACATACACATGTTGAGAACATTATATCTGGTCTACTTGCAGTGAGGTAGAGCAAGGACCCAATTATGCTTCTGTACTTGGTTTCATCAAAAGGTTTCCCTTTCTCATCCTTATCCAGAGACATAGCTGAGGCCATTGGAGTCCTCATAGAGGTTGCATTCTCCATTCCGAATTTCTTAAGTAGCTCTTTGGTGAACTTGGTCTGTGAGATGAAAATTCCATCCTCAGATTGTTTCACTTGAAGCCCTAAGAAATACTTCAGCTCTCCCATACTGCTCATTTCAAACTTCCCTTGCATAAGTTTAGAGAACTTTTTGCAGAGGCTGTTATCTGTAGAGCCAAAAATAATGTCGTCGACATAGATTTGCACTAGCAAAATCTTGCCTTTTATTTCCCTAAGAAATAATGTCTTGTCTATCTTTCCTCTTGTGAACTTGTTCTCAAGAAGAAAGGTAGACAGCGTCTCATACCAAGCTCGAGGAGCTTGCTTAAGACCATATAGTGCTTTTTGCAATAAGTAAACATAATTAGGATAAGTTGGATCAATGAAACCTGGAGGTTGCTCTACGTACACTTCTTCCTTAATGTCACCATTCAGGAAAGAGGACTTAACGTCCATTTGATAGACAGTGAAGCCCTTAAGTGCGGCGTAGGCTAGAAATAGCCTGATCGCTTCCAGTCTTGCCACTGGAGCATATGTCTGGTCGAAGTCAATTCCTTCTTCTTGACGGTATCCCTTAGCGACGAGTCTGGCCTTATTCTTTACAATTGTTCCATCTACATCCATCTTGTTTCGGTAGACCCATTTTGTCCCAATGACGTTCTTACCTTTGGGTCTAGGAACAAGTGTCCAAACCTTGCATCGTTTGAACTGATTCAGTTCTTCTTCCATGGCTAGAATCCAGGATGCATCGGAGTTGGCTTCCTCAAATTTCTTTGGTTCAACCTGTGAGAGAAAATTTAAGTGTAAATTCTCGTTAGTTGTACCTCGACGAGTTCTGACACCATCCAGAGGATCTCCTATGATTTGATCAATGGGATGATCCTTCAGGTTCCTGAACCCCATGGTTCTTGCATCAGGAATCTCTTCAACCACTGGAGTTGCATCTTCAGCTGGAGTGAGTTCTTCATCTTGAACATCTGCCTCTCCATTAGAGGTTGTAGAGGTGATCTTGATGAACGTCTCGTCTTCACCTTTTGCAGATTCATCCAAACTAAGTTCCTGCAACTTTATACCTGCATCTACAATAGGCACACTAGAGGAGTTGCTTTGCAGCATACTCGTCTCATCAAATACAAGATGTATCGACTCTTCTACCACTAGAGTTTTTCTATTAAATATACGATAAGCCTTACTATGGCTGCTGTAACCTACAAAAATACCTTCAAAGCTTTTCTCGCTAAACTTGGTAGAGTGATACTTGCCGTTGTTAAGCACGAAGCATTTACAGCCAAAGATTCTGAAGTATGAAATGTTTGGTTTCCTACCTTTTAGAAGTTCATAAGGGGTCTTATCATGGTTCTTGTTGATGAGTGCTCGATTTTGCACGTGACAAGCGGTGTTGACAGCTTCAGCCCAGAAGTATTCTGGGAGTGAGGCATCACTCAACATGGTCCGGCAAGCCTCTATGAGTGTTCTATTCCTTCTCTCAGCTACTCCATTTTGCTGTGGGGTACGAGGAGAGGAAAACTCATGAAAGATACCTTGACTTTCACAGAATTCTGTCATGGCTCCAGACATGAATTCCGTTCCATTGTCACTTCTGATTTTGACTACGGAACAGTTGTATTCATTCTGGATTTGCCTAACAAAATTAGTGAAAATGCTGAAGGTATCTGACTTGTGTTTCAGAAAGAATACCCATGCAAAGCGCGAGTAATCATCCACAATAACCAACGTATATTCCTTACCTCCCAAACTTCTAATTTGCAGTGGACCAAACAAGTCCATATGGAGAAGCTGTAAGCTTCTATTGGAATCTTTGCCTATTATGCTTTTAAACGTACTTCTTGTTTGCTTGCCTTTGATACAAGCGTGACAAGGGCTGTCCGTAACGCACTTGACATTAGGCGCATCACGTACTAAGTTTTGAGAGAATAATTTATTAATAGTTTTGAAATTAATATGTGCTAGTCTCTTGTGCCATTGGTCAGCAAGAGATGCACTATTTTTTGTTAACAAACACACTGGTGTCGAAGAGTCTATACAGATGAAGTTTAAACAGAAAATATTTCTGCTTCGAGTGCCAGATAAAATAGTTTCCATGTTGTCAACCGATTTTATCAAACACTTGTCAGCATGAAATTCAACTACGTATCCTTTGTTGCATATTTGGCTTATGCTGATGAGATTGTGTTCCAATCCTTCAACATATGCTACATTCGAAAAGGATACGCTACCATTAGAAATCATACCACAGCCTTTAGTTGTTCCACGATCTGAACCTCCAAAGATGACCTTTGGTCCGTTGCAGACTGGGGTGAAGTTTTGAAGTAGGCTTCTTGTCCCGGTCATGTGCCGAGAACATCCACTGTCCAAGTACCAGATTGGCATTTTGGTGGCCTTTGGACATACCTGCAATTACAATCATTTAGCCTTAGGAACCAAAACAAGTTTGGGTCCTTGGTCTCGAGTTAGAATACTCCCCCTACGAGTATTAGCCTCATGAGTGGTCACTCTCACGTTGCTAACTTTAGGGGTTGCAGCATTTTTAGGATTGAACCAACAATCACTGGCAAAATGACCAATTCTGCCACAACACCAACAGTTGAACCTGTTGTATCTTTGCCTTGTGTAGTCCTACTTGACTTTTTGGAATGAAGGTCTAGCAGGAGCTTTACTCTTGGAGGAAGAGGCTTCATGATGATGGCAGTTACATGAGGACTGCTCCTTCATAGGCTTTTCTACAGTAGGTTTTACTTTTGGTGTCTTTTTGAAATTATGACCATGAGCATAAGGTCCATAGCTTTGAAGCTGAATCTCCTCATAAGGTGCCTTGAAGACACTCTCGCCAAAGTTACGAGGACGAGTCCAACCTTGGTATCTTGACTTAGGCTTCTCAGGGATCGGCCTAGAAAAGTGTCCGTAGGTGGACTCATAATCGAGTTCGTTCGTGGGAAAGATAACTTTCTTGAACACAACAGGTTCCAAGGGAGCTTTCCCTTTTTCTTCAGCTAGAGCCTTCCGGGCAGCCTTATTCTTTCTCTTGGCCTTGTTTCTCCTAGAGGATTTACTAGAAGAGCCAATGTGGCCTAAACCAGCACCCTTGGCCTTAGCAAAGAATTCAGCAACGATTGGAAGAACTGTCTTAGGCTTAGAGAAACTCTCAACAAGCTTCTTTTCAGCCTCGAGTTGTTGTTCCAATAATTTGATGATTTTCTCTTTAAGGTCGAGGTGCTTGAGAGCTTTATTGTATTCCTCCATAGCTACATTGAGGTTCTCTTGAAGAGAGTTAGTCTTATTGACTTCTTCTCTCAAGCTGCTCTCACTAGCCTATAGAGATTTTATCTCTTTGGCTTGAGTTTTCACTACTCTACGACATTTTTTGTAAGCGGTGAGTAACTCCTTATACTGACCCATGAGCTCAGATTCATCTTCAGAGGAATATCCCTCTTGCTCATTGTCATCATCAGAATCAGAAAGAGGAGTGTGAGATTTTACCTCCCCAGTAAACTGGGGGACTTGTTCATCATCTAAATGAGCCATGAGCCCAAAGTAGGCTTCCTCTTCTTCACTCGACTCAGATGAGTCAGAGTCGCTGAGAGTGATAGTTTAACTTTCAAGGCAGCCTAAACACCTAGAGGGGGGGGGGGGTGAATAGGTTCTGCTTTTCTTTTGAAACTTCTAGGCAGAATTCAATTCAATAGCTAACATAATAAACACAGCAATCACAGAAAAACAAAACATCACAGATTGCACTATGTTTTATAGTGGTTCCCCAAGGTCTGGGTACATCCACTTTCCCCCTTCACCTATCTAGCAGTATGCTAGATTCGGCCAAACTTCCACTTATCTCAGATCAATAGATCCTACAACTCAGAACCCAACTGGTTCCTACAACTCAGGCACAACTGCCCTACCTCAGCCTTGCCCCAAGGCCTAAAACTCAGAGAATGTCCTTCTCCTACACTCAGGCAAACAGCCCTACCACTCAGAGTTCAACACTCCTACACTCAGCCTTTATAACATAGGCTTACAACTCAGATCTGTGTAAACAGATCCTACAGAAATATAGAAAAGATTATTAATCTGTCTTGCCAAAGTTGAGAGAGAAAAGGCCAAGACAATTCTTGATCAGCTGATGCAATCAACTGTATCTGAGCCTTCTTCAAGGCTTCTTGAAAATGAACTTAGCTGAGTTGATTCCAAACAGCTTCTTGAGAATCCACTGGTGGTTTCTTTCTTCTTCTTCCAATTCAGGCTTGATCTCTCTCTATCCAGCACTTTGAAAGATTCTTCTGAATTCTGATTAGAACTCTTCTTAGATCTATCCTTAGATAGTCTTCTTAGATCTCCCGGAGAAGATCTTCTTAAGTGCATAGCACTTTCTTGAAATGAATTGGATAGTAATCCTTCTCAACTTTTTGATTCTCAACAATGTTTTTCAACAGTTGCTTTCTCCTTCTGAATCCATCTATTTATAGACATTCTTCATGGTAACCGGCTGATCCGGTTTCTAACCGTTTTCTGACAAGTCTGACAGCTTCAGTTAACCAGTGGTAACCCACAGCTGTCAAGTCCTCAAACAAGTCCTGTGCCTTAGTCTTGAACCACAAGTTGTTGACACAGTCTGTCAGAAAGTGTCGAGACCATCTGTCTAACTGTGTCGACACAATTGACTTTGGTGTCGACACAGTCTTCAGTGATGTCGACTAAGTTGCCTTTGAGTCGACACAGCTTCTTTTGAAAATAACTTGTTCTTGACTCTTCAGTGTGTCGACACAAGTCCTGTGTGTCGACACAGTTGTTGTAGAATCATAACTTAGTAAGTGTCGACACAGTCTTCAGGTGTCGACAAATTCACTTCTTAAATCTGCTTTAATGTGTCGACTTAATCACAATGTGTCGACACATTCTGCTGGTGTCGACAAACTTGAGGTCGACTATTTTCTTCTGTGTCGACACATTCAGCTGATGTCGACAATCTTGAGATCGACCATATTCTTCTGTGTCGACACATTCTCCCAATGTTGAGGTCGACGCTTTTCATCTGTGTCGACACAAATTCCCAGAGTTGTGTCGACTCTTTTCTTCTGTGTCGACACAAATTCCCAGTGATGTGTCGACTACTTCTTCTGTGTCGACACTTTTTCCCAGTGTAGTAGTAGACTAACTGCTATGTGTCGACACTGCTTCCCAGTGTTGTGTCGACTCTTTTCTCCTGTGTGTCGACACTGCTTCCTCTGTGTCGACACTTGGACTTAGAATTTTTCTGCATACTTTATCACTTCTTCACCTGCACATGTCAACTTAAAACAACATCAAATACACCTTGATGTATACCATTGAGCTAGGTTGGGCTTCTTCAAATCAGGTACACATTTTCCAATGTACCCAACAATCTCCCCCTATTTGGAGAAGTCATAACTCCTATAGCCAATGATATACACCATTTATAAACAGTACTAAATGATGATTAATGACATAGCAGGAATACTTTAATATAAACAAAACATAACAAAGAATCATTCATCACAGAATGCACATTAAAATATGCCAAACAATATTTTGTTTATAACTGGGTAATGTTTGATTACAATGTTTTACATTTAATGATTACATCACAACATTACAAAATATTTAAAACAAAATCAGGATTGATCAGGCTCTCTAATTATAATCCCTTTGCCAGACTGAATTGTAGCTGTCATAGGAGCTTCTGATTCTTCAGCTATCTTCTTTCCTTTAAGATCAGCTTTCTTCTGAGCTTCTTCCTTGATCCTTTGCCTTTCAAAATAATGAAAAGGCTTTGGGAAGTATTTGCTTGGCTCCTTAGCATCTGATGGCAGTCTTCCCAGCTTGGCTTTCCTTCTGAATTGTACTATTGCCTCTTGCCTTGCCTCATACTTCTGCCATTCAATTTCATTGTACCACTTCCCTCTCTCATGAACTTTATCTTGTACAGCTTTCCATGCAGTGAGTATTATGTTCCTTGAAGTAGGACTCCACTGCTCATAATCTGGCTTAAGTACAGCCTGCTCTCTGAATTTCTTCTTTGCCAATAGAGCATCCTGCTGTTCTTTCAGAGTAGCCTCAGGCTTATCAACCTTTCCAAAGACAATATTAGTAACCTCCTTTGGAGGACTATACATTCCTTGAACTTTCTGATCAATCAAGTCAAAATCTGGAGGGGGGTAAATGACTTGGGCAACCTCAGGTTGAGTGCCTTCAAGTAGATTTGATTGTATTCCTGATTCAGCTACCATAGCATCATCACACAATGGGGGATATCCCAAAGTGGCTCGAAAGCTATTGGTCACCCATTTGGAGTGCTCTGAGCCTGCATGTATTAGCATCCTCTCCCCCTTTATGGCTTCTCTAGATACATGATCTCTTAGATCTTCCTTTTGAAATCGAATTTGGCCATCCAAATAATTCACTCCCTCTTTGAAAAATGGTCTTAACTTTTGAAGCTTGTCAGATATTTCTTTTTGAGAGGTTGTGATGGCAGTCTTAACAGATGCAATGGCAGCTTGAAAATTCTTATCAAAATCTTCCCTTTCTTTGGCTCTATCTGCAGGCAGACCTGGAACAATCTTCTTTACCTTCTCAATGATCTCATTATGAGATTCAGTTAAATTATCATTCATTCTGATCTGATTCTCCAAAACATAACTTTGCTTCAAAGCAATGTCATCCACCTTTGTAGTGATAGCCTCCTGTTGTTTAGCTAGATAAACCACAGCATTGCCACCCTTGTGGAAGCAATCTGTCATTTCAGTTTTATGCAAGTTGACCTGAAACTGAATGGACTTGATATCCTGAGCTAAGTCAAACTGAAGTGACTTGCTATTCTCATCAACATACTTTTCCATAGCCAACCTTTGTTCATCCAATTTTACTTGTAGATCTATCATAAATTTATTGTAATCAAAGGCTGGAGATACTTGTAGAGGTGTGATCTGTAAAGCCTGCTTATAATTCTTGCTTCTTCTCTTGAAGACAACAAGTTTTCTTTTCTTTACCACCCTGGCATCTTCAGTTTCTGTTTCAGATGAAGTATCAACATGAATTCTTTCTTGAGGATGATGAATTGTATCTGTTCCAGGGGTCTGTTGCTCAGCTTCAACATCCACTGGCTCACCCTCAACCTGTGGCTCAACTTCAGCTTCCTGATCAATGTCCATTCCTATGGACTTCTCAATATCTGGTCCACCTCCTACCTTATCAGCAGTAGTATCAATATCTGGGAATAGCTCCTCCATAGTAAATTCTAGTTGAGCTGCCACTTCTGCAGCAGTTAAATCTTGAGATAAGTTTAACTGTGCTTCCTCTTGTACTTGCACTTCAGTATTTGTAGTGTCAGGAGTAGGAGTGGACACTAGCTCCCCCTGAACCTGTGCAGTAATAAGAATATGAGCAATGTCTTTTATAGTAAAATACATTAGCTCCCCCTATACCTGAGCAGGAGTTGATACCTTTGGAGCAGGAGTGGAAACTGGCTCCCCCTGCATCTGTGCAGGTGTTGATACTTCCTGGACCACAGTTGAGTCAAGCTGTGTCCTCAGTGGATCTTCTTGTACTTGTTCAGATTCTTGATTTTGTGTAGGGGATTGCACAGGGGTGTCTGGCCTGCTCTCTTCAGGCACATCCTTGGACAGCACCCTATCCCACCTAGAGAATAGTCTCATATCCATTCTTCTCATATGATTAATCTTACTCCCTTGCAGTTGCTGCATCACATCAGGAATCACTCCAGTGAGGTACAGGCTCATGATCCTAGCCATGTTAGGCTTCTTGATTCCTTCTTTGATCTTGTCAAAGATCACTCCTGACCAATCAGTAGGAATAGTAAATACAATCCTGGTCATCAGGCTGAACATATAGGCTGAAATCCTATCATGTCCACCTGTCTTGCAGAGGATTACCTTCCCAACTACTTCTGACAAGAACTTCCCTTGCTGATTCATTCCCTTCCTGTGGAATGCAGCTCCAATCTTCAATCCTGAATCTAGTCCACACCATTGAAGAGCTTCCCTTGTCTTAGATATAGGAACTTCCTCTTCATTCTCAACTATTTGCAATTGGAAGATCTTTCTTAAACTTCTTTGGTTAATCTTTACCTTAGTCCCTTGAACAGTAGACTTAATCTTGAGGCCAGTAGAATGGACTGATGCAGAGATAAAGAACTCGTGCACCTCCTTCTTCCAGATTTTAGTAGGTTCTGAAATGAGAAATTCTAACCCTGATGCAGAGAGGAGGGTGATAACTCCTTGGACATCTGGCGGCGCCTCTGCAAAGGCCTGGCGCACCAACTCATACCCTTCATTGATGTTATCTTCAATCTTTGGCACCATCGTTTTGTCGAGAAAGCTTGAGAGAAGAGAGAAAGATAGACTGTCGACACAGGGTTTTAGTCTCGAAAACCTTGGAAGCGTGTCGACAGAATGAGATTTTGACCTATTTATAGCCGCAGTTGAAAGAAGTTCAAAAGGCGCCAAAAACAGTCAAAATGTGTCGACACAGACGGAATGTGTCGACACAAACTTCTACCGTCTCGACATTACTTCAGCCTACTATGTGTCGACACCATTTTGTGGTTATGTCGACACCTTAGATAAACAGAAATTCTGTGTCGACTCTAAGGATAAGTGTCGACACATATTCTGTAAGTGTCGACACCATTTTCCTGGTTGAGTCGACATTATATTTCTGGTTAAGTCGACATAATTTCTCTGAGTCGACACATTACTACTGAATGTGTCGACACATTCTTACTTAGCCAATTTCTGTAACTTCAATGTGTCCTTTTTAACACTTGATTATGTTGTTGTTATTACCTTTACTTATTTATATGCCACTTCAATTGCATTGTTAATGATTTTGTTAATACATTAATCAATGGTTAACATACCTAATTCAATTTTGAATTTATTGAATTTGGTTTCATCTAAAGGCTTAGTAAACACATCTGCTATTTGATAATCTGTTTTTACAAATTCCAATGAGATGTCTCCTCTTTCTACATGTTCTCTAAGAAAATGGTATTTGATTTCTATATGCTTAGTTCTACTATGAGAAACTGGGTTATTAGCAATAGAAATAGCACTCTTTGAATCACATAAAAGGGGTGTTCTACTTACCTGAATACCATAATCCTTAAGCTGATGCTGCATCCACAATAGCTGTGCACAGCAGCTTCCAGCAGCAACATACTCTGACTCAGCTGTGGAAATTGCCACACTGGTCTGCTTCTTACTACTCCAAGATATTAGTCTTCCCCCCAGGAATTGACAAGTACCTGTAGTACTCTTTCTATCCTCTCTACATCCTGCAAAATCTGCATCTGAATAGCCTGTTAGTAGAAAATCTCTATTCCTAGGGTACCAAAGACCTAGAGTAGGAGTGCCCTTTAGATATCTCAGAATCCTTTTGACTGCAGTATAATGAGATTCTTTAGGGCAGGCTTGGTACCTAGCACAGACACATGTAGCATACATAATGTCAGGTCTACTAGCAGTGAGATATAGTAGAGACCCAACTATTCCTCTATACAATGATTCATCAACAGGTTTACCTGCCTCATCTTTGCATATAGGCATACTTGTTCCCATAGGAGTTCTCATGGAGGAGGATGACTCCATACCATATTTCTTAATTAATTCTTTGGTGAACTTAGACTGGGATATGGACAATCCATCATCAGTCTGTCTTACTTGGAGTCCCAAGAAGAACTTAAGTTCTCCCATACTGCTCATCTCAAACTTCCCTTGCATAAGTTTGGCAAACTTTTTACAAAGGTTGTTTTCAGTAGATCCAAAGATTATGTCATCAACATAGATCTGGACTAAGATGATCTTTCCTTTGGATTCCCTAAGGAATAGAGTTTTGTCTATCTTTCCTCTTGAGAATTTATTCTCAATGAGGAAGGTAGACAGGGTTTCATACCAAGCCCTTGGAGCTTGTTTTAACCCATACAAAGCTTTCCTAAGCTTATACACAGAATCAGGTTTAAGAGGATCTACAAAACCTGATGGCTGCTCTACATATACTTCTTCTTTAAGATCACCATTCAGAAATGCTGACTTCACATCCATCTGATATACTTTGTAGTCTTGGTAGGCTGCATAGGCAAGGAACATTCTGATTGCCTCCAGCCTTGCTACTGGAGCAAAGGTTTGATCAAAGTCAATTCCTTCTTCCTGCCTGTATCCTTTTGCAACCAATCTTGCTTTATTCTTTACTATTATTCCACTTTCATCTAGCTTGTTCCTGTAGATCCACTTAGTGCCAATTATGTTGTGGCCTATTGGTTTAGGAACAAGCTCCCAGACTTTGCACCTTCTGAATTGATTCAGCTCCTCTTGCATAGCATCAATCCAGTGCTGGTCTTGGATAGCTTCTTCAAACTTCTTAGGTTCCATTTGGGACAAGAAACTAGAATGCAAAACTGTGCTTTGATTTCTGCTTCTAGTTTGAACTCCTTGTCTTGGATCACCAATTATCTGATCAGTAGGATGATCTCTTAGATATCTTATAGCTGGAGGTAGATTCCCTTTAGGTTGTGCATCTCCAGCTTCTTCATTCTGTTGTTCCTCTTGGTTTTCATCAGCTTCCATTATCTCTTGTACTCCCCCTGGACAGCAACCTTCATTTTCCAATGCTCCATCTTCCTTTGAAGCTTCAGCAATGGAGAGCTTGTCCATCTTCTTGCTTATACCTGTTGAGTCATTTGATCTACAAGACAACTCACAATTGATTAATCTTGTTTCATCAAATACAACATGCACAGATTCTTCAACAACTTGAGTAGTTAAGTTGAAGATTCTATAGGCCTTACTATTTGTGCTGTACCCAACAAATATCCCATCCTGGGATTTGGCAGCAAACTTAGTCAAATATGACTTGCCATTGTTAAGTATATAGCATTTGCAACCAAAGATCCTAAAATAGGACAGATTTGGTTTTCTGCCTTTCACAATCTCATAGGGAGTCTTTCTGTGGCTTTTGGTGATAGAAGCCCTATTGATGACATGACAAGCAGTGTTAACTGCCTCAGCCCAAAAATATTCTGGGAGAGAGGTGTCACTCAATAGAGTTCTACCAGCTTCAATTAATGTTCTATTCTTTCTTTCAACAATTCCATTTTGCTGAAGTGTTCTAGGTGAGGAGAACTCTTGGAAAATCCCAAAGTCTATACACAAGTTTGTTATGCTTTCAGATTGAAACTCAGTACCATGGTCACTTCTGATTTTGACCACTGTACTATTCAGTTCATTCTGAATTTGCTTTACAAAATTAAATAATACACTTGGGGTTTCAGATTTTTGTCTCAGAAAGAACACCCATGTAAATCTAGAATAGTCATCTACAACCACTAGAGTGTAGACCTTCCTACCTAGACTGTGAACTGGCATAGGACCAAAAAGATCCATATGCAAGAGGTATAAGCACCTCACAGAATCCTTGTTTTCAAGGCTTTGAAATGAGGTTTTTGTCTACTTGCCCTTTTGACAAGCTGAGCATACCCCTTCCTTTATACACTTAACTTGAGGCTCATTCCTCACTAGTTCTTTACTAAAGAGTTGGCCAATTGTCTTGTAGTTTAGATGAGCCAATCTCTTGTGCCACTTAACACAAAGAGAAGCATTGTCATCAGCTACAAGACAAATGGGGGAAGCCTTATTCTCACATTCAAAATTAAGGCAATACACATTTCTCTTCCTATACCCAGTCAATATGATCTCTTGATCACTTGACCTTTTGATATGACATCCATCCTTTCCAAATGAAATGTCATATCCTAGATCACTCAGCTGGCTTATGCTTATTAGATTATGTTTCAAACCTTTTACATAGGCCACTTGGGTGATAGTAATTAGGTTAGAAGAGATGTTACCAAATCCTTTGATGACTCCTTTTTCAGATCCACCAAAGATCACTTTATGTCCATCTTTGACAGATGAATACTCCTTCAGCAGCCCCTTTGTTCCAGTCATGTGCCTGGAACAACCACTATCCAAGTACCATATAGGGGCATGGTTACTTGGATTCACCTGCAATACAGAATTACATACCCTTAGAACCCAAGTAAGTCTTGGGTCCTTGGTTCAGGTTAGCATTAATAAAGTTTTCATAACCTCTTCTAACAGGTAGACTCTTATTCTTTATAACACTTGTGTTATACCAGCAGTCTAATGCAAAATGGCCCCTCTTGCCACAGCACCAACATTCAAACTTATTGTATCTAGATCTAGATACATCCTTGTCAGAAGAATTTCTGTTCATTGCTGGTGCTGTTGCAACTTCACCTACTGATTTCTTAAAACCATTGGGTTTATGACCATAGGTAGGCCTGCTTGCCTTAACACCCTTGTTCTTCAGAACATTTGTCTTAATATGACCTTGAATATCTTCATGATCATATATGTTAGAAGGCACTTTCTCCTTACTAAACTTTATGGGGACTGAAAGGTTTAGTGGCTGAATAGGGGCTTTGCCTTTCCTCTTGAATCTGCCAGCCCTGGAGTTACCTTTAAATCCTAATCCAGCCTTACCCTTCTGAGTGACAAATTCATCTATCAAGGGTAAGACAGATTTTGGCTTAGAGTAACTAGCCACTAAATCCCTTTCAATTCTAAGTCTGGCCTCCAGACTCTTTACTTGATCATTAGTATAATTAATTGTGCCCATCTGAATAATAGTTATATTCTTCAGCTTGGCAATTTCATTTAATTTTTGATCAAGGACTTTTTCTAACTCAGTTGTTGCTACCCTTAGTTCAGCAATTTCCTGAGCCTGTGTTTTAACCAGGTTCTTGCTTTTCTTAAGGGCCTGCAACAAGTCCCCATACTTGTCTATCAATTGATAGACATCTCCTTCAGATCCAGATGCATCTTCATCACTTGATGCAGATGTAGCTGATTCTTCATTTGTACTACAAACAGATGTACAAGAAGGACAGTTTACCTCATTAGGACCAGACTGATTCTGGCATATGTCCTCTTCTGATCTTGTCATCAAACCCATGCATTGATGTTCATTGATGGAGTCTAGCAACTGCATAAACTCTTCTTCCTCAGATGCAGCATATAGTCCAATATATGCTTCAGCTTCAGATCCTGATTCTGAAGTTGACTGGTCTGACAGACTTTTATCTTTCTTTGCTACAAAGGATTTCTCCTTCTTGCCTTTCTGATAAGTCTTCTTCTTTTCTGAAGATTCCTTCCTTTTGTCAGGACAATCAGCCACTATATGTCCAGGCCTATTGCAACAATAGCAGACAATCTTTGAAGTAGTGG
The DNA here is from genome assembly GCA_039513925.1 of Platanthera zijinensis. NCBI lineage: Eukaryota > Viridiplantae > Streptophyta > Magnoliopsida > Asparagales > Orchidaceae > Platanthera > Platanthera zijinensis. Next base: position 63,418,585 of record CM077091.1, read on the forward strand.
CTTTGCTGGGCTTTGATCTACTTTTCTCTTTCCTTGATGACCTTCTCTTCTGATAATAGTCATCAACTTGCTGTGATGTGGAAGGCCTAGACTTCCATTGCTTCTTTTTCAAGAACCTTTGGAATTGCCTAGTGAATGCAGCAAAGTCTGCATCTGACTCACAGCTAACTGAACTCTTATCTGAATTTTCAGAACTATCTTCTTCAACTTCCTTAGGAGGAGATGGTGATTTCCTCCTATTCTTTCTGGTGGCTTCAGCATTAAATGCCACAGTCTTTTCTCTATGCTCTCCTCTTGAGTTTCTTTCCTCCTCCTTCCTTACCATAAGTTGCATTTCATAGGATAGCAACTTTCCAAACAGGGTTGGAGGAGATATCTCTGCCAATTTAGCCACTTCTCTTATGGCACAGATCTTTGTATCCCAATCCTTTCATAAGGATCTTAAGAATTTGTCATTCAGTTCATAGGTACTGAAGACTCTTCCATAGGATATTAGCTCATTCACAATTCTATAGAATTTCTTATAGCACTCAGTTATGCTATCAGATTTTCCTTGTCTAAAGCTTTCATACTCCTGATTTAGCATAGACTTTCTATCCAGCCTTACTTCTTCAGATCCCTCCATATAGACAATCAATGTGTCCCACATCTCCTTGGAGGTCTTGCAGTGAATCAGATTCTGAAATGTTGAATCATCTATGGCACTGACAATGATGTTCTGTGCCCTTTTATCCATGGTTGCCAAGATGATTTCATCCTTGGTCATTTCTGAATAAGTCTTTGGTATTTGGATATTTGCATCAAGAACAGATATCTTCATTGGAGTGAAGGGCCCTTCCTGTACTGTGATGTAAATCCTTGGGTCAGATGCTTCCATAAACAATCTGACTCTCTCTTTCCAGATCCCAAAGATTTCCTTCTTGCATATGGGTAATTTCATAGACCCTAGCTCCTTATGATTCTCTCCAGAACCCATCTTCTTGAATCTTGAATCTGCCTTTCAGATCTACCTCAGAATGTTAAGTCCTTTTTGAGGAACCTCGCTCTGATACCACTTGATAGTTTAACTTTCAAGGCAGCCTAAACACCTAGAGGGGGGGGGGTGAATAGGTTCTGCTTTTCTTTTGAAACTTCTAGGCAGAATTCAATTCAATAGCTAACATAATAAACACAGCAATCACAGAAAAACAAAACATCACAGATTGCACTATGTTTTATAGTGGTTCCCCAAGGTCTGGGTACATCCACTTTCCCCCTTCACCTATCTAGCAGTATGCTAGATTCGGCCAAACTTCCACTTATCTCAGATCAATAGATCCTACAACTCAGAACCCAACTGGTTCCTACAACTCAGGCACAACTGCCCTACCTCAGCCTTGCCCCAAGGCCTACAACTCAGAGAATGTCCTTCTCCTACACTCAGGCAAACAGCCCTACCACTCAGAGTTCAACACTCCTACACTCAGCCTTTATAACATAGGCTTACAACTCAGATCTATGTAAACAGATCCTACAGAAATATAGAAAAGATTATTAATCTGTCTTGCCAAAGTTGAGAGAGAAAAGGCCAAGACAATTCTTGATCAGCTGATGCAATCAACTGTATCTGAGCCTTCTTCAAGGCTTCTTGAAAATGAACTTAGCTGAGTTGATTCCAAACAGCTTCTTGAGAATCCACTGGTGGTTTCTTTCTTCTTCTTCCAATTCAGGCTTGATCTCTCTCTATCCAGCACTTTGAAAGATTCTTCTGAATTCTGATTAGAACTCTTCTTAGATCTATCCTTAGATAGTCTTCTTAGATCTCCCGGAGAAGATCTTCTTAAGTGCCTAGCACTTTCTTGAAATGAATTGGATAGTAATCCTTCTCAACTTTTTGATTCTCAACAATGTTTTTCAACATTTGCTTTCTCCTTCTGAATCCATCTATTTATAGACATTCTTCATGGTAACTGGCTGATCCGGTTTCTAACCGTTTTCTGACAAGTCTGACAGCTTCAGTTAACCAGTGGTAACCCACAGCTGTCAAGTCCTCAAACAAGTCCTGTGCCTTAGTCTTGAACCACAAGTTGTTGACACAGTCTGTCAGAAAGTGTCGAGACCATCTGTCTAACTGTGTCGACACAATTGACTTTGGTGTCGACACAGTCTTCAGTGATGTCGACTAAGTTGCCTTTGAGTCGACACAGCTTCTTCTGAAAATAACTTGGTCTTGACTCTTCAGTGTGTCGACACAAGTCCTGTGTGTCGACACAGTTGTTGTAGAATCATAACTTAGTAAGTGTCGACACAGTCTTCAGGTGTCGACAAATTCACTTCTTAAATCTGCTTTAATGTGTCGACTTAATCACAATGTGTCGACACATTCTGCTGGTGTCGACAAACTTGAGGTCGACTATTTTCTTCTGTGTCGACACATTCAGCTGATGTCGACAATCTTGAGATCGACCATATTCTTCTGTGTCGACACATTCTCCCAATGTTGAGGTCGACGCTTTTCATCTGTGTCGACACAAATTCCCAGAGTTGTGTCGACTCTTTTCTTCTGTGTCGACACAAATTCCCAGTGATGTGTCGACTACTTCTTCTGTGTCGACACTTTTTCCCAGTGTAGTAGTAGACTAACTGCTATGTGTCGACACTGCTTCCCAGTGTTGTGTCGACTCTTTTCTCCTGTGTGTCGACACTGCTTCCTCTGTGTCGACACTTGGACTTAGAATTTTTCTGCATACTTTATCACTTCTTCACCTGCACATGTCAACTTAAAACAACATCAAATACACCTTGATGTATACCATTGAGCTAGGTTGGGCTTCTTCAAATCAGGTACACATTTTCCAATGTACCCAACAGAGAGTTTTGCTCTTCTTGGCTACTAAGCTTGTCTCTTTCCTTTTCTTATGGTGTGAGGATTTCTTTTCCTCTCTTCTTCCACCCTCTTTCTTTTTGTGAGGGCAATCGGCGATGACGTGACCTGGCTTATTGCAACAATAACAAATGATGTCAGTTGAGATCTGTTTGTTCTGTTTAGAATTATACCTGTCATGGCTGCTTGAGCCTTTCTTCCGATGATCACCGTCATGTCGTGATCTTCTATATGAGGCATCCTTGCCTCTCCATTGCTTCTTCTTGTTCAAGAACTTCTTGAACTGCCGTGAGAGTAGGGAGAACTCTCCATCAGATAGTTCTGAGCCAGATGAGCTGTGCTCAGATGATTCTTCTTCATCAGCCTCAGAAACTGGGGCAGGAGAGCTAGCCTTTATCTTCCTTGAGCTATCTGCCTTTAGAGCGACAGATTTCTCCTTGGATGCAGACCTGCTTGTCTCTTCTTCAGCTTTTCTTGAGTTGATTTGCAGCTCGTAAGACATAAGCTTTCCGAACAGATTCTGCGGGTCCGTCTCAGCTAACCTTCCAAACTCCCGAATGGCACATACCTTATTGTCCCATTCCTTGGTTAGGGATCTTAAGAATTTGTCATTGAGTTCCTCGTTGGTGAAGACACGTCCATAAACTCTTAGGCCATTTACTATCTTGAAGAAGTTCTCAAAAGTGTCAGCTATGGCTTCCTTATGACCCTGCCTGAAGGCTTCATATTTCTGGTTCAGTAGGGATCTTCGATCATCCCTCACTTCTTCAGTACCTTCCATTAGAGTCACTAGGGATTGCCACATCTCCTTGGCAGATTGGCAATGAATCAGATTCTACAGCATTGAGTCATCGACTGCACTTGCTATAATATTTTTAGCTTTCTTGTCCAGAGAGACAAGTGCAATCTCATCCTTATCTAGATCCATCAACTTCTTTGGTACCCTTTTGGTTGGATCTATTGTTGATACGGTCATAGGAACATGAGGACCTTCTTCAACAATCATGAAGATCCGAGGGTCTACAGCTCCCATGAAGAATTTGACCCTTTTCTTCCACATAGGAAAGTTGTTCTTGGTGCAGATAGGGAGCTTGGCAAAATCCTTAGTCTTACTCATGCTTGATACTCAACTTAGAAGGATACGATCAAGGTGTTAACCTTTTAACGATGAACCTCCCTCTAATACCAATTGAAAGTGCTAAGTTGATAGCCTAAATCACCTAGAGGGGGGTGAATAGGTGAAATGCGTGTCTAATGCGGAATTAAAAATTGAACACAGCACGAATCAAGCAATCACAGAAGACAAGAGATTTATAGTGGTTCCCCAACTTGGGTACGTCCACTTTCCTCACCGATCTAGCAAATCACTAGACTCGGCTACTCCACTATCTCGGATTGAAAACAATCTTACACCTCGGAACCACGTTCCTACAAATCTCGATCCAAATCGGATCTACAAAACTCGGAAGAAAAGGTCTTCCTACTAATCTCGGAGAAAACCTCCTACAATGAAACTTGGTTTGAAAAATAAAATACAACCAATAATAAAGTCTCAGATCTGGATCTTGACAGTCTTCTTCTTTAAGAACTTTGGCTTGATCAGAAAAGGTTGAAGACAACTTGAGAGAGATCCACGAATCTGAAAACTAGAATCACCTCGATCGAGAAGATAGATCTGAAATCTTTGAGGCTCGGAAAGATCGAGTGATTCACTTTTGTCTGGATCGCTGGAGAAACAATCGTTGAAGACAGAGATCGGCGATCCAGAACTTCTTCCGTGAACGTCAATGGCGGCGTGGGAAATTAGGGTTCACGGACTTTCTTTTTCTTTCTTAAAATGAATATCTCTGTAATCTTGTGTTTAGTCAAATCTGAAAGGACCTATTTATAGGTGGACTCCAACGGTCATAATCTTAATTAGGGATGACACGTGGACCAATCAGAAATAACCGATTCAAAATACCCATGGCGAAATTGTACTTAGAGAAATTCTGTAATAATGGATATACTATACTCGGGTTAGAGACAAGATATACTCGAGTATGAGAAGTTAGATACTCGAGTGGCAATGAGAAGTATACTCGAGTATAAGAAGAGAAATCTACTCGAGTGAAACTTAAACTACTCGAGTATCAGAAAAGAACTTACTCGAGTGAAAGGGAACTACTCGAGTATCAGAGTAAATACTCGAGTAATAGGATTTGAGAGAATTTTCTTTAGACAGAGAACGAAGAACTACTCGAGTGAAAGAGTTGAAGACACTCGAGTGAAGGGAAAGAAATTACTCGAGTATGTATAGAAAGTTACTCGGGAAAACATTCACTTACTCGAGTATGAAAATCAATTACTCGAGTATAAGAAACACTTACTCGAGTATGAAAAGCAGTTACTCGAGTATGAATACTTGAACTTTCAGAGAAGAGAAGAAATGGATCTACTCGGGTATGATATATGATTTACTCGAGTGACTAAGTCACTTACTCGAGTATGAAAAGAACTTACTCGAGTGACTAACTAACTACTCGAGTATTAAGTCTGATACTCGAGTATGAAAAGGACTTAGAAATATTTTTCTGAGGAAATTAGCTTCAATGCATCTGTCCATCAATCCAAGTGCATGAATGAGAAGTGTATCCCAATAGAGAGGCTATACATGGGCCAACACTTTGGATCACACAATGAGGGATTACATTGCATGGTCCTGTGTTTGGTGACCCATTATAGACTGACATTGGTCTACACTTGGCAATGAGAACCTGCACACATACAACTCAAACACACCATCAAATACCTCTTAATTCATCTTAGTTCAAGGTCTGACCTCCTACAAATCTGATGTATTGTGGAGACAAATCCCAACAGTATCTTTCATGAGTTTTCCTCCCCGTGCACTCCACAACAAAATGGAGTTGCGGAGAGAAGTAATAAAACCCTAATTGAAGCATGTACAACTATGTTGAACGATGCTTCACTTCTAGAGTACTTCTGGGCTGAAGCAGTCAACACAACATGTCACGTGCAAAACCGAGCACTAATCAACAAAAGCCATCGTATGACTCCCTATGAACTTTTGAAGGGCAGAAAACCGACTGTGTCATACTTTAGGATCTTTGGCAGCAAGTGCTTCGTACTTAATAATGACAAGTATTACCATACTATGTTTAGTGAAAAGTGTTTTGGATGTATTTTTGTAGGCTATAGTGGCCATAGTAAGGCTTATAGGATTTTTATTAAGAAAACTCTGGTGGTAGAAGAGTCAATCAATGTTATATTTGATGAGAAAAGCCTGCTCCAAAGCAGCTCGTCTAGTGTTATTTGTGCAGATGCAGGTACCGGGTGAAAAGTGCTTAGCTTGGATGAACCAGTTAAAGAAGATGTTCCAAGCTTAGTCAAGATTGTCGATCCAGGCTTGGTGGATGAAGAACCTCTGAAGGAAGTATTGCCTCAGCTTATAGAGGCTGCACAAGATGCTGCAGGACCTGCTGAAGGGAGAGCAAGATATCTAGGGTTCAAACACCTAAGAGATCACCCAGCTGATCAAATCATTGGAGATCCAGGCGACTGTACGAGAACTAGAAGAGGTACAACTAATGAGGTTTTGTATCTCAGTTTTCTGTCACAGGTTGAGCCAAAGAAGTTTGATGATGCAAACAAAGATGCTTCTTGGATCTTAGCAATATAAGAGGAGCTCAATCAATTTGAATGATGCAAAGTCTGGGAATTGGTACCTAGGCCCAAGGGACAGAATGTGATAGACACAAGGTGGATATTCAGAAACAAGCTGTATAAAAATTGAACAATTATCAAGAATAAAGCCAGGCTTATAGCTCAAGGATACTGACAATATGAGGGGATTGACTTTGACCAGACCTTTTCTCCAGTGGCCAGGCTCGAGGCGATCAGGTTGTTTCTTGCATATGCTGCCCTCAAAGGCTTCACCGTCTACCAAATGGACGTGATGTCAGCATTCCTCAACGGGGATCTAAAAGAGGAAGTATATGTAAGTCAACCTCTAGGTTTTGTTAATTCCAAATTCCCTGAACATGTTTCGTTTTTAAATAAAGCTCTATACGGCTTAAAGAAAGCTCACCGAGCTTGGTATGAGATGTTGTCTAGCTTTCTTCTTGAGAACAAGTTCACAAGAGGAAAGATAGACAAGACATTATTTCTTAGGGTATTAAAAGGTAAGATTTTGCTAGTGCAAATCTATGTCGACAACTTCATATTTGGCTATACGGAAGACAAACTTTGTAAAAAGTTTTCCAAACTTATGAAAGGGAAGTTTGAAATGAGTAGTATGGGAGAGCTGAAGTATTTCTTAGGACTTCAGGTGAAATAATCTTAAGATGGAATTTTCATCTCTCAAACGAAGTTCACCAAGGTTAAGATTATTTCACTAAGGAATCTCATTATATCACTGCAAAGAGGATTTTAAGATACCTTAAGGGCACACCCAATCTTGGCTTATGGTACCCAAGAAGTAATGACAACGAGCTAATTATTTTTTCAGATTCCTATTTTGCAGGTAGCAGGGATGATAGGAAAAGCACTTCCAGGACATGCCAATTCCTCGAAAGGTGGCTTATCTCATGGAGCAGTAAGAAGTAGAATTGTGTGGCAAATTCTACTGCCGAGTCAGAGTATATCTCTATGAGTAGTTGTTGCGAACAGTTTCTTTGGATACAGAATCAAATGGAAGAGTATAACTTAAAGTTTAGAGAGATTCTAATGTATTGTGACCCATCCAGCATAATAGCAATCACAAATAATCCAGTCTCTCACAGCCGAACCAAGCATATTAAGTGCGCTACCACTTCATCAAGAAGCATGTCGAGAATAAGGACATAGCCCTCAGCTATGTCCCGACGGACAAGCAGGTTGCAGATATTTTCACGAAGCCTCTAGATGAGGCTATGTTCTCGTTCTTAAAAACAGAACTTAGAATGTTGAACAAGGATTAGTAGAGAAGTCCAAGCAAAAAGAAGATATCTCCGGAATTAACTTAGGATGGCAGAAGAATTCTCCTTAGGTAAATTCGTTGCGTATCGGATAGGAATTTCTTCGATTCTTCGAAAAAATCGGAGGATTCTTGACGAATCAAATTATGAATCCGGTGATTCTTGCCGAAATAACTTGTGCAGGAATTTTATTTATTGGATCCAAAGACCCAACAAAAATTGAGGTATGCGCCTTATTAGTTCAATTTAAATTATATATATATAAATAGAAGAGGAAGGGAAAACGCACAGAATCCGTCAAAACTCGCCGACTAGCCAAATTTTGATATCCCAACCCTTCGGCTCCTGAAACTCGCCGACTCGCCAAATTGCCCTCTTCCTCCCGTACCGCTGGTTTCATTCTTCATAGCCAACGACTGTGGAAGAAATTGTCGGTGAGCCCTAACTCCCGGTTCGCAATCGCCGATTCCGTTCACAGACGCCGACTCCTGTGCTGTGACTTCTGTGGATCCAGTCGTAGATACCAACCAGTCTAGAACTCAAGTGCAGTGAGTTTTTAGTTAACAGAGAACTATTTCGACAAGTCCAGATTTAGCTTTCTTGATTTTTCGTGGCTCTCCAAAGCACAAGTAGATTGCTAGTGGGAGGAGAGCTTGTTTGCACTGGGTTTCCCCATGCCTCAGATGAGTTTTGCAACATAATTCTCATGCTGGAGACTGCAGGACTATCCTTTGTCCTAGAACACCCATGCAAAGTTCCCCCTTGAGAATTTGTTCTCAATGAGGAAACTAGACAAGGCCTCATACCATGATCTAGGGGCTTGATTCAACCCATATAGAGCTTTCCTAAGACTATAAACAAAACTAGGAGAGTTAAGGTCAACAAAACCTGGTGGCTGATCCATATATACTTCCTCTTTTAAGTCTCCATTCAGGAAGTCTGACTTCACATCCATCTGGTAGACTTTGAATACTTGATAGGTAGAAAATGCAAGGAAGAGTCTTATTGGTTCCAATCTGGCTACTCGGCCAAATGTTTGGTAAAAATCTATCCCTTCTTCTTGCTTGTATCCTTTAGCCACCAGTCTAGCCTTGTTCTTGACAATAATGCCATTCTCATCCAACTTGTTACTATAGATCCACTTGGTCCCTATGATATTTTGTCCTTATGGTCTAGCAACTAACTTATAGACCTTACATTTCTTAAATTAGTCTATTTCTTTTTGCATTACTCCAATCCAGAACTAGTATCTGATTGCCTCTTCAAACTTCTTGGGCTCTTCTTGAGAAATAAAACTTGAGTAGAGAGTTGTGTTGATACTCTTGCTTCTGGTATGGACTCCATGGCTTGCATCACCAATTATTTGGTGGGCTAGATGATCCCATAGATGTCTGACAGGCGGAGGCAATCTAGCTTCATCATTCTGATCTTCATTGTCTTCATCTGGCTAGTATTCAACCACTTCAAGTATGTCTTGCCCTTATCTAAGAATGATCAGTCCATCAGCTTTATCTTGGACTTTGGGAACAACTTCCTTGATGGTTAGCTTGTCTATCATCGTCTCTGTACCTTCAATACTAGAAGAGGAGCTAGGAAGCTCACTGTTAATCATATTATATTCATCAAAGACAACATGCATTGACTCTTCTACAACTTGACTTGTTAAGTTATAGATTTTATATGCCTTATTATGAATGTTGTACCCAATAAAGATCCCTTCATGGGACTTGGAAGCAAACTTTGTTATATGGGATTTTCTGTTATTAAGCACATAACACTTGCAACCAAAGATCCTGAAATATCTCAGGTTTGGTTTTCTTCCCTTCAAGATCTCATAAGGAGTCTTCTCATGGCTCTTGGTGATAGAAGCCCTGTTAAGGACATAATATGCAATGTTAACTGCCTCAGCCCACAAGTATTCTGGGAGAGATGAGTCACTTAAGAAGGTTCTAACAGCCTCTATGAGAGTCCTATTTTTCCTCTCAGCAATCCCATTTTGCTGGAGTGTTCTAGGAGAGGAGAATTCTTGATGAATCTCTTGCTCTTCATAGAACCTTGTCATGTACTCAGACTGAAATTCAGTCCTATGATCACTTCTGATTTTGACCACAATACTGTTAAATTCATTCTGAATTTTCTTGACAAATGTCTGGAAGACATCATGGGTTTCATATTTCTTCCTTAGAAAGAACACCCAGGAAAATCTGGAAAAGTCATCAACAACCATAAGGGTGTAGACTTTCCTACCAAAACTTTGAACTGATATAGGACCAAATAGATCCATATACAGGAGGTATAAGCATCTCATTGAGTCTTTGGTGCCAATGCTCTTGAAGGTGGTCTTGGTCTGTTTGCCCTTTTGGCATGCAGAGCAGATACCCTCCTTAGTGCACTTTAACTTAGTACCATTTCTAACTAGCTCCCTACTAAAGAGCTTTCCTATTGTTCTATAATTTAGATGGGCTAGCCTCTTATATCACTAGACACATGAAGAGGCTTTCTCATCTGCAACCAGGCATATAAAGGAGTCCTTACTTAAACATAGGAAATCTACACAATACACATTTCCACTCCTAGTGCATGTTAAGATGACCTCTTGGTCACTTAACCTCCTAATTTGTCACTCATCCTTGTAGAATACTATTTCATAGCTAAGATAACAGAGTTGACTAATGCTTATAAGGTTGTGTTGCAACCCTTGCATATAGGCTACTTTTGTGATGGTGATTATGCCATTAGAGATCTTACCATAACCTCTAGTCACTCCTTTTCTGAGCCCCCATAGGTAACCTTTGGTCCATTCTTTACTGTAGTATATTCCTTCAGCATGCTCCTTGTTCCAGTCACGTGCCTGGAACATCCACTGTCCAAGTACCATATAGGGGTATGGGCACTTGGACTAACCTGTAAGACATAAGTCAGTTAACCTTAGGAACCCAATACTTATTGGGTCCTAGGTGCATGTTAGTCTGATAATGCCTACCAATAGCTTTTCTAACAAGCAAGCTAACATTTGCTCTCTGTATGCTCTGATTGTGCTAGCAATCAAAAGTAAAGTGGCCTACCTTGCCAAAACACCAACACTCATGGATGTTGTATCTTCTTTTCTGAGTTGGTCTAGTAGTTGTGTTGACAACAGCTATTGGTATAGAAGGTGCAGCAGTAGTCCTGTTCTTTTGTTTCCCAGCCCTAATCTGACTAGTGGTGGGTCTGGAAGTAGAAGTGCTTGGGATATCTTGAGCCCTACCGGTAGCCGCCTTCTTTTCAGAGAGCACACTCTTGATGGCCTCAGAGATGCCAAAGTCTTGTCTACTGACAGACTTGCCCTTGGTCTTAGAGTGGGCTAGAATATTCTGAGAATAGTCTGCAGCTTTACCCTTGAGTGAAGGTGCTGGTGCACCAAACCCAAATGGTCAGTGATGGGACATTTAGATTTCCTCATGGGCTTGCTTAAAGGCACTTGCACCCTTGCTATATCTTCCACGAGTGTGGTGAACATCTTTGTTCCCTTTGGTGGATCTACCATTCAACCAGTGACCAAAGATACTTTCTTGGTTATACCTATTTGAATGTAGTAGTACTCTTTTAAATTGAACAGGAGGCTTGGAGGCCAGTGGCTGTACTGGAGCTTTTCCCTTTCCTTTGGGATTGGCAATGCTTGTGTGACCCTTGAAGCCCAACCCCTTCTTACCCTTTTGGGAGGTGAAGGAGTCTATCAAGGGTAGTACAGAACACTGCTTAGAATAACTAGCCACTATTCTCTTTTCCCTCTCCAGCATCACTTACAGGTATTTTATTCTATTTTCCTGATTCTCTATGGTACCTAACTGGATGAAGGAAATAGTTTCTAGTTCACTAATTCCCTCAACTTTAAATCCAGCAGGGAAGCTGAGTCTGTATGCTAAGAAGCAGCAAGCTGAAGATAAAAAAATCTCCTTAGCCTGCCTCTTAGCCAGCAACTTGCTTTTCTTGAAGGCATTCAACAAGACACCATATTTGTCAATAATAGAATTGACATTTTCCTTAGATTTAGAATCTCCTTCATCATTTGATGAATGTACTTCTGAATTTGGGCTGGTCTCATAACCTTACTCAAAAGAAGACTTAGACAAAAAGTGTACCTCTTATTGACCAGGCTGATCCTAGCTGGATTCTTCATCAGTCCTAGTCATCAAACCATAGCAGAACCTATCTTCTTCTTCTTCATCATCCACATCTGTATCAACATCTGAATGTGATAGAGGGGCCCTGACTTCAATCCTGGCAGCAGGATGATCTTCATTAGCTTCTTCAGCAATAGCAATGAACATCTCAATGAAGACTGCTTCATCAGCTTCTACCTCAGCGGAGTACAACCCTATGTAGGCTTTATCTTTATCTTCCTCTTTTGACTCTGATGATGAGAAGTCAGTCAAGGTCTTTTACTTCTTAGTAATGAAGGATTTATCCTTCTTGCCTTTTTGTTGGTGGTCCTTCTTCTTACCAGATTCCTTTCTTTTGACAGGGTAGTCGGCTATTACATGCCCTGACTTACTACAACAATAGCAAACCACTTTAGATGAAACATGTTTGCTGGGTTTAGAACCATTCATGTCCTCCTTAGAGGATTTCTTCCTAGGATATGAGGAGGAGGAAGGCCTGCTTTTCCAATGCTTCTTCTTCATGAACTTCTGGAACTTCCTGGAGAAGACAACAAAATCCTCATCAGACATATGGCAGTCTGATGTGCTTGTCTCTGACCTTTCTGAGTCAGATTCAACATCCCTCCTTGGTGGAGAATGTGTCTTTCTTCTGCTCCTCCTTGAGGCTTCAGCTTTGAAAGCCACAGACTTTTATTTTGCCTAAGATTTGCTATTTTTCTCCTCCTCCTTCCTAATAGTTAGCTACATTTCATAGGACAGTAGCTTCCCAAATAGTGTTGTTGGTGGAGTGTCAATAAGCTTTACCACCTCTATGATAGCATGGATTTAAGTATCCCAGTGTCTAGTTAAAGACCTGAGAAACTTGTCATTCAGCTCATAAGTCTTGAAGACTCTGCCATATGTGATCAACTCATTGAAAATTCTAAAAAATCTCTCATAGCAATCTGTTATGTTGTTAGTTTTGCACTGCCTGAAAGCTTCATACTCTTTGTTGAGCATGGACTTTCTATCATCTCTAACTTCCTCTGTGCCCTCCATGCAGACCACTAGTGTGTCCCACATATCCTTTGCAGTCTTGCAATGTACCAGATTTTGGAAGGCGAAGTCATCTATGACAGTAACTATTATATTTTGTGCCCTCTTGTCCATAGTGGTAAGTTTGACTTCATCCTTTGTCATCTCTGCATAAGTCTTATGTGTCTGGACATTAACATCAAGAGCTGAGACCTTCATATGGATGAATGGTCCTTATTTGACTGTAATAAAAATCTTAGGGTCAGATGCTTCCATGAAGAGCCTAACCCTCTCCTTTTAGATGCCAAATCCTTCCCTCCACAGATTGGAAGCTTCATGGCACCCAACTCCATATAGTTCACTCCTGAACCCATAATGACAGATTTTCTTGCTGACCTTGGATATTTACTCAGACTATTGAGTCCTTAAAGAGTAACCTCCCTCTGATACCACTTGAAAGTCTTGTTTTCAAGGTCAGCTAAACACCTAGAGGGGGGGTGAATATGTTTTATGTCTCCTTTTGATTTATTTAAACCTTAACAGATTTTGTTGTGCTTAGTGATTAGGTAAGTTTAGCTTTCAAGATCAATCATAGATGACACAGTTGATTTATTGTGGTTCCCCGATCTTGGGTATGTCCACTGTCCCTCCCACCTCTCTAATAGTGTGTTAGATGAGGACAACACCAACACTCAGCTCCTAAGAGCTTACAGCACAGATCTCATAGAACCTCTCAATCTTCTCCAAGACCTACCACTCGGGCACTGAGCCTTACCTCAAACCCAAAGGATCCTACAACTCAGTCCTAAGCCCTACACTTAGATCCAAAATTTATCCTACTCTCAAATCAACAAATGATCCTACCTCAGCCTTTATAACGCAGGCCTACAACTTGAATTTACATATAAATCTTACCTCCCCGGCTTTATAGATTAGGCCTAAACTCAGATCCTAAAGGATCCTACAAAATAAACAATAAATGTGTTGATTTTGACACCAAAAGATTTCTCTGTCTGCCTTTCCTGGACAGAGATTATCTCAGCCCTAGCTCCTCCAGATATTTGAGAACTCTGCTCCTCCTTTTTCAGAATATGATTTTGAACTTGCTGTCATAGATGAAAATCTCTTCAACTATCTTGATTCGCTTTCAGGTTCACTGATCTGAACTACTTCTTCAGGATCAGCAAGAAGGCGAGGAAGAAGACGATGTTTAGCTGCAAGAATATGTAAATAGAGAACCCTTATTACTGCCGTCGACTCAGCCAATCTTCCCCTTTTATTGTAGGCTGATCAAGGGCTCTTTTCTGTGTGGGTCCAACCTTAATTGCTGGAATATCACTTTCCTTTTACACAAAAAGACAACTAGCTGGCCATCGGCGCCATTAACGTAATTCTGCAGCTTTCCTGCAACTATTTTTAACTGGGTTAACTTTGTTGACTTTTGCTGACGTCACCCCTTTGTGGACTTAGCCAAATTCTCAGAATCCACTCAAGCGTTGAGTGGCGTTGAGTGAATGGCCTTCACTAAATGATTCTGTACCTAGTCATTTTGCAGCTTCCTTGGAATTGAGCGACGTTGAGTGAATTGCCTTCGCTTAATGATTCTGCACTTAGTCATTTTGCAGCTTCCTTGACATTGAGTGGCGTTAGTGAATGTCAAAGGAGGGTGTTAGATCTGATTACTCTAGAGGGGGGGGGGGGGGTGAATAGAGTATTAAAACTTTGGCTCTTTTTCTAGATTATATTAGAGTAAATATAGTGATACCATATATTAGTTAAAGAATAAGAAAACAAAGCTAACAATTTCAGCAATCACAAGAACAACAAAAACAAATGAAAAGGAGCAACCAGATGACACAAGAAGTTTATAGTGGTTCCCCTAAACTTGGGTACATCCACTCTTCTACCACCCTTGGTAGGAATCCACTAGCAGGTTTTGATCAGGTGACTGCCACCATAAGATCTGGTTCAGGTAGATCAGGAAACCTTCAGGCTTTTGATCAGATGACCAAAAACCAACTTCAAGTCTTTTGGAGGGAGACTTATCAACCAAACTAACTTTTGAAGGGAGCTATAACCCTGTAATATGGGATGGAAGATGTTGATAGAAGTCTTCTCTTTTCTCAATACAACTGAGAAGTCTGTGTGGATTCTTGTGTTGTCAAAGCTCCCCCTCAGAAGTAGAATGCTTCAGGAAGAAAAGAGCTTTGCTAAAGGGTGTGTAGGTCTTCAGCTTGATCTTCCAAGGTCAAGAAAATCTAGTAACAGATGTTGAATAGAATGTCTCTGAGGATTTCTGAAACAGAAGTTGAAGAAGACTCTTGATCTTGATGATTTGTTCTTCTTCAAACTACAACATTGGTAGAGAATGAAAAAGCGTTGAGAGCGTCGAGTGATCATTCACTATTTCCTATGCAGTGCTTCTCGATTTCTTTTTTTCTGTATCTCTAACTGTCTTGATGTCTCTCCCGAACAGGAGGGAATCACTTTTATTCCACTGCTGAAAAATTCTCCTTGAATTTTTGAATTCTTTCCATAAATGCTGGCTGCTGTGGGGAAAAGATATCGGCTGGAATAATAATATTAATGAGTTTCCCAACTATACTTGATTGAATAAGCAAATATTTATTCTGATGAATACCACATTTAATTCAGACAAATAACGGCTATATTCAGAAGAATATTTGCATTAAATGCTCAGAATAATACTGCCAATAAGGAACAAAAGAGGGAAGGACTCATTCAGGAACTACACAGAAAACTTCAAATGCAGAACAGAATTCGTCGACTTGAGATCAAAGATCATCGACCAGGGAATTCAAGTTCGTCGACCTGAACTCTACGATCTGGTAACTGATAATAACTTTCCAAATCTACACTCTGAGTTCGTTAAGCTGAGAAACTGACAGAAGAAAACTAAGCGTCGACCTGAGCTCTGAGAATGTCGAGCTCAGGTCAGAGAATTAACTCTGAGTTCGTCGATCTGAGATCGACAATCGTCGATCTGAGTTCGAATAATTTCAAACTGATCACTGTCTTCTGAAAGCTGCTAAATCTGATTCTCTGAAGTCCACTTCTGGCTTGTCCAAGGAGGTAGCACTAATCAGGACTTAGCCTAAACTCTAACACTACTACACATGACCCTAGCTATACAATGTTGGGTGATACTAAGCCTAAGTTAGTGAACCTAGCCCAAATCCAACTAGGGATCCAACAATCTCCCCCTATTTGGGTGAGGTCACTAACAAAAAAACAAAACAATCATAAAGTAGAAGAAAATATATCTGACAAAAGAAAAATATTCAGCAGATATTTACAGAGTTATGCTTCATGATAAATATGTTCAAAATACAACAACAAAATAACAGAAAGGAAACTTATTTCTTCTTCTGGGCTTTGTCTTTGTCTGAATCTTCAGAAGGTTGTCTGAATTTGATTATTCTGTTAGGATTGGTAGCTTCTTTCTTTGATATATACATGTCAGATGCTCCAATAATAGTTTGAGATGAGGTTCTGGGTACAACAGCCTCTGGGTGTAGTTTCATATAATCATCAACATAGAAAAATTTATTAGCCTTAGCATACCTGAACAATTCTTCTTTTCTATAGGTTGACATAATTGAGAATTGAGAAATATCATTTCCTTCAGCTTTTGCTCTGCTAATCTGAGAAAGTCCTATAAGCTCATAGAATCTAGCGATCTTGGTAGAAGTCTACTGTTCTAGATCAACAAAAGGAATTGGAGGAGACTCTGACCTTTTTGAACTAGAATCCTGCATTGGTTCTTCAGTAGGAACTTTCTTTGAAGAATCTGAAGGTCGATTGCTTGAAGAAGACTGTTGATAGCTATGTCTAGGTTGTCTCTGATAAGTTTTTGTCATTGAAGAAGATTTTTGAGATAAGTTGCCTGAGGAACCTTAAGAGGGAGGAGGAGGAGGAGGGTATTTCCTGACTTGTCTTGGAGGACGCCTAAACCTTCTCTTCTTCTTTCTTGCTTTCCGCTCATTCTTAGACAACCACATCCAACTTGGCATACCAGGGTAGGGAGTAATCTTTTGCACTATATAGTATGGAGTGTCATTGCTTGGATTTGGCTTTGGAACTGCCTTAGGAGGGGCTTTCCTTTTCTTAGACATTTTCTTTCTACTGTCATCAGAATATGAGTCATCAGATTGATCATCATCAGAAGATCCTTGAGGATTATTATACATAGCATCAATCTAAGCAATGACTTCTTTTTGAACTTTCTTTCCAGTTGGAGGAGGGACAACTAGAGGAGGAACTGCTGGAGGTGGAATGATTTCAGCAGGGACTTCTTCAGTTTCCAAATCCATATCCTGGATAAGCTCAGCCTCTGGAACTAAGATAAGTTCAGGCTCAGGAGCTTCAAAAATTTTCTGTATCTGCTACAAGATCTCTGAATTGATGGGAGCTGAGTAGCAAACAATATCTATACACCAATAAAAAGATGCAAAAAGAAGACAATTTCTGTACAAAAGATCAAAAGATCTTAGAAATGAATCTAGGTCAAAATCTGGAGCAATGAGGCAATCTCCATAAAGAATTTCCAAAGGATTACTCTCAAAGTCAGTATCCAAAAACTCAACAAGATCTACATCAATAAATTCAGAATCAATAATGTCAGCTTCTGCTATAAATTCTGTATCTTCTACTATATCTGCTACTGTATATACAACTATATCTGCTACTGCTGCTTGAGCAACCTCTTCACTGAGTATCTCCCCCTGCCTGGTTTCAGTGACTACTGGAGCCAGGCCCCTAACAGAAGAGGATGGGATAGAGAAGGAAGAAAGCTGAGCAGCAAGGGTAGAGATAGGCATAGTAAGAGGTGAAATAGCCTCTGCTATCAGCTATTTGAGAAGGGGTGTGATGGATGCTAAGATGAGAGATATGGAGGGAGAAGATGAATCTAATAATTCTGGAGGGGTTTGGGTAGAGATAGATGGATTGATGTTGGAAGAGGATGAGGGATGACAATCTAATATTGGTTCATCTGAAGAATTGCTTGGGGATTAAAGAAGGTTGAAAGAGGATAGAGAAGTGAGATTTTGAAGATGAGATGGAAGGGGGGATAGAGGTGGAGTTGTAGAATCTAGAGATTGAGAGTGTTCTAGAAGTTGTTGTTGTTGTTGCATTGGGGATGAAATGATGGGGGATCGAGGAGGTGTAGGTTGATGAACTGGAGAAGCAGGGTGGATGGGGGAAGCAGGAGGTATAGGTAGAGATGTTGGAGCTGAGGAAATTTGTTGGAGGGATGATAAAAGAGCTTGGTTAAGAGGGGGAATGGAACTTTCTTCTATAGGGTGGGGAGTTGCTGGTACTGCCCTAGCACTGGACGGCTTTGGGATATTCCTCTCCCACCTGCAAAACAAGACGCAGGTCAGCCTCTTAGAGGCATTGATGAATATTGTCGGGGTGACCAGGAATTCAGCGGCCTTGGCATGAAGGAAGATTCTAAGAATCCTTCCAAAGCAAACTTCTTTCTTGTTGTTCTACTTCCTAATCATATTGAACAAAATTTTGGCCCAATTAATAGCCTTCTTATTTACCACAGCACTCATCACTAAGAACTGCTGCCTAGTAATGTGATCATTAGCTGTATGCTTGCCTAACAACACTTTGTCGACTACATCTACAAGAAATTTATACCCAGTAGATAAGTGCTTCTTCAGCAATTTATTTGGGTTGTCTCCACAATAACCCATCAAAGTCAACATTTCCTCATATTCAGAAGATTCAAGTTCAATATCTTCTTCACTGTTAACTAGTCCAAAGATTTCAGAAAGAGTATCTGGGGTTAAGGAAACCGCGTTACCCGATATAGATCCAACCATCGTGTCTGTATCTGGAGTAGATGAAGTTAATTAAAAGCAATTCTCTTATTTCAGAACCAGCAATCTTCATTCTGGTAGACATTAGGGTCTTCAAATTGAGTTCCTTGAATAACTATAGAATATCTTTGAAGATCTGGTCTAATTGTTGGAAAGAATAAAAATTGATGTCGAAACCCATATCGAACTTTATGCTAGAAAGAGCTCCTACTGGAATCACCATTAGTTGCTTGTAACACGAAAGCAAAAAGATCAAGTGTCGGGGAACAAAAAGCGTGGGATGGAGGTCGAAGAAAACATAGTTATAAGGTTATTCAGAATATGAACCGATAAACTCTGTCCTGCGAAATAAGAGAAATCTTCGATCTGAGGTCGACGAAATGTTTTATAGTCAAAAGAATTTGTCGATCTCAGTCAGAAGAGGGGAAAACTTTTCATCATACTCAGGTCAATGTAAACTTTTCTGAAGCTAGATCGTCGATCTCAGGTCGACGAAAAATGACTTCCACAGAGAGTTCGTCGATCTCAGGTTGACGAAATATCTCAAGAACTTCCCTTAGTTCGTTGATCTCAGGTCGAAAATCTTTGGCAAGTTCTTCGAACACCGATAGTGAATTAAATTAAAGTATCACCATTCATCATGCCTAGCTGATTCATAAAGGATAGATGTTTCTTCTCATCCAAGGATTTGGTGAAGATGTCTTCCCTTTGCAAATCAGTGGGAATGAAAGTAATATTAATTTTGTTCTTGTCCACACATTCTCTAATGAAATGATGTCTAACATCTATATGCTTGGTTCGAGAATGATGCACTGGATTTTGTGTTATAGATATAACACTGGTACTGTCACAAAATAGAGTTGAATTATTTATGTTATAACCATAATCCAGGAGTTTATTTTGTATCCATAACATCTGTGAGCAGCAACTTCCAGCTGTTATATATTCAGCTTCTGTAGTTGATGTAGACACAGATGTCTGCTTTTTACAAAACTAGGAGACAAGTCTAGCACCAAGAAATTGTCATGTGCCTGAAGTGCTTTTCCTGTCCACTCTACATCCAGCAAAGTCAGCATCTGAGTATCCAATTAACTCAAATTCTGATTCAGTTGGATACCAGAGTCTTAGATCTAGGCAACTCTTTATATATCATAAAATCTTTTTTAATAAAATTCGGTGAGATTCTTTAGGGTTCACCTGGAACCTAGCACAAAGACATATAACAGTTATTATATCAGGCCTACTTACTGTGAGATATAGAAGGGACCCAACAATGGCCCTATACAATTTCTGATCAAAAGGTTTCCCTTGTTCATCAGAATCAGCCACAACATTTGTAGCCATAGGTGTTTTCTTAGATGAGGCATCAGCCATACAAAACCTTTTAATCAGCTTTAGCATATTTGGATTGAGATAAGAAAATGCCATCAGGAGTCTGCTTCACTTGGAGGCCAAGGAAGTAGGAGAGCTCACCCATGCTACTCATCTCAAACTTGGAATGCATAAGGTTAGAAAACCTTTTACATAGTTTGGGATCTGTAGAGCCAAATATTATGTCATCTACATATATTTGTACCAAAAGAATTTTATCATTATGATGCTTGAAAAATAAAGTCCTATCTACAATGCCTCTAGAAAACTTATGCTCTAAAAGAAAGCTAGCTAAGGTTTCATACCAAGCTCTTGGAGCTTTGTTTAGACCATAGAGAGCTTTATGCAATCTAAAAACATAAGAGGGATAAGATGAAGAGATAAAACCTAGAGGATGTTAAACATAAACCTCTTCTTTTAGTTCTCAATTTAGAAATGCACTTTTTACATCCATCTGGTAGACTATGAATTTCTTGAAAGCAGCGTAAGTAAGGAAAATCCTTATTGCCTCTAGCCTGGTAACAGGTGCAAAGGTTTGATCATAATCAATCCCTTCCTCTTATATATAGCCTTGAGCAACAAGCCTAGCCTTATTCCTTACAATCACACCTTGAGCATCAAGCTTGTTCCTAAAAACCCACTTTGTCCCAATTACTGGATAGCCTTTAGGCCTTGGAACCAAGTCCCAAACTCTACATCTCTCAAAATGATTGAGCTCCTCTTGTATTGCAATAATCCAGTGGGGATCTTGCTCTCCATCAATTATGGATTGAGGCTCAACTTGAGAGAGAAAACAGGCATGCATCACATCATCGTTGAGTTGATGCCTTGTCTGTACACCTACTGACATGTATCCAATCACTTGAGATATAGGGTGATCCCTTAGTGTGACAAGATCAGATGGTGGAGTTGGTTCAACAATAGCATTTGGAATGAATTCCTCTTGTGGAATTACATCTGTCGTTGGAGGAAGTTCAACTACTTCCACAGTTTCTTCTTCACTTTCTTCATCACATTGGGGAGGAGGATGTGATATAACCTTTGGTGTAAGGTTTAGTTCCTCCATTTTCTCACACAAGTGAGGTACCTGCAATAGCTCATTGGTAGAAATTTATTTCTCCTTGCAATACATATTAGCTTCAACAAAAGTTACATGCACAGATTCCTCAATTTTTAAAGATGATTTATTAAACACCCTATAAGCTTTGCTGACTTGGGAATATCCTAGAAAAATTCTCATTACAGCCTTTGCTTCAAATTTTCTAATATATTTCTTTTCATTGTTATGAATATAGCATATACAGCCAAATACTTTAAAATAGGTGAATTTAGGTTTCTTCCCTTTCAATAACTCATAAGGAGTCTTATTCTTAAGTTTGTGTATAAGACTTCTATTCAGCACATAATTTGCTATGCTTATAGCCTCTGCCCAAAAAGATAGGGGCAAATAAGCATCTACAAGTAATGTGCATGCAGATTCAATTAGTGTTCTATTTTTCCTTTCAGCAACCCCATTTTGTTGAGGTGTTCTAGGAGCTGAGAAGCAATGTCTGATACCTTCTTTCCTACAGAACTCTTGTATAAGAAGAGACTCAAACTCAGTACCATGATCACTTCTGATCAAGGCAACTGGAGTAGAGTACTCAATATGTATGTTCTTGAGAAAATATGTAAGAACCTTTAAAGTATCAAACTTAGATCTCAGAAATAATACTCAAGTGAATCTAGAAAAGTCATCTACAATCACTAAAGTATAAGATTTCCCTCCTAGGCTTTGTATTGCTATAGGGACAAAAAGGTCTATATGTAGTAAGTATAATATCCTAGGTGAGTAACTTTTGTTTAATGTTTTAAAACTAGATTTTGTTTGCTTGCCTAACTGACAAGCCCAACAGAGACTTTCCTTCTTATAGGGGTAAGAAGGCAATCCTCTAACAAAGTTGTCTTTAGAAAGCCTAGCTATGTTTCTCAAATTTACATGACCTAATTTTTTATGCCACAAATCATTTTGATTGCTAACAATATTAAATAAACAAATTTCTTAACTGACAGATTTAAAGTAAGTATATGTTACCTTGTCTAATTCAAGTTAAAATAGTTTGATTGTTTGTAGAAATAATACATTGAGATTCAGAAAAGCAAACACGATAACCTGAATCATATAGCTTACTTATGGATATGAGGTTATGCTTGAGACCATTAACATATTCCACCTTTTTGAAAGTGACATCTCCACTTTTGAAGTCTCCATAGCCGTCAGTCTGTCCAAAACTTGAATCTCCAACGATGACTCTTGGACCAAGTTTAGCCTTGAAGTTGATGAGGCTGTCCTTGCATCCAGTCATGTGCTTAGAGCACCCACTATCCAGATACCATTTATTTTGAGTAATAGGATAGGTCTTTACCTGCAATGAAATAAATTAAAAGTTCTTGACCCAGGTAACCTAGGGTCCTTTTTTCTTCTTAAATGAAAAATTGAATATAAATGAACATTCAGGTTGGCTCTTATAACCTAAGGAGTGAAATCTTCTAGGAGGAATTATCCATTGGGTGAATGGGTTGATGTTCTCCCTATGTTGGTTAGGTTTAATGTTATAGTTTCTGTTGGAATTTAAGTTTCTATAATTATGATCTGGGATCAATGAAATCTGGTGAGTTCGTTGACCTGAGCTCGACGAATTGGAATGAGATCTACGATCTCTGCTCAAAGAAGGAAAGTATTCATTCTAAGGGAACCAATATAATCAATCTCTGGTCGATGATCCGTACTGGTTTCGTCGATCGTAGATCGAAGAATTCTTATTATTATGGTTTGTGTTCAGAGTTTGTTGTTCTGAGGTCGACGAACTGTTCACGTTTCGTCGATCTGAGTTCGACAAAAACTACTGAACATTGTTATATCTATTATTTTTCTTGTTCTTAGAATTTTGTTTTAATTCCATTTGCTTTAGAACTTCATTAACTTTATTAACCTATTCATTATTCTTCTTGCCTTTATCTGAAATGAAGTTTACAGGTTTTGATAAATTGTTCTTCTAGATTAGAGGTGGTTCACAAGATGAGGCACCTAATACTCGTTTACAGTTATTAGTCCTAGCATTTAAGGTACTAGTTATATCTAGTAATTTCATGCTCCTTCCATTTAGAGATTCCTCTAGTTTCTTGGCCTTACATAGTTCAATTTTAAGAAAAACTATTTGTTCATTAGCTGAATTTAGTTCAATTGACAATTTAGCATTTTCAGAAAGATATTTATCTTGATCAATTAATTTCTCTCTAAGAAGTTTGATTTCCTTCTCAGAGCTTATTAAGTCTAAGCAAAGATTTTTAAATTCAGATTTATATTCTTCTGATTCAAAATCATAGGAAGCAATTACCTGGTCTTCAGCAGACATTAATTCTTCATTATCTTAATCTTCAGCATCTAATTTGCTGCTGCAGGCATCAATTGCCATTAGGCAAACTTCCTTTGCCTTTTGCTCTTATTCATCATCACTGGAGCTGGAAGAGGATGACTCTTCTTCTGTATCACTCAAGGTCTCAGCAACAAAACTCTTTTCCTTCCTCTTATGCTTGCTTGAGGAGGGTTTGCTGTTATGAGTTCTTCTTGACTCTTTTTCTCTTCTCTTATCTTTCTTCTGAGCTTCTGGACACTCAGAGATGTAGTGTCCTGGCTTCCTGCAACCAAAACAGACAATTTCTTTAGAAGGTGTTTTGTCATACCTTGGTTTGTCATCTTGTCTAGATGACTTCCTTCTGAAGTCCATCTTTGCCACTTTGAAAAATCTTTGGGAAAATAGACTCATTAGTTCTTCATTGACTAGAGTCCCTTTAGAGTCCTCAATAGCCTTGAAAGCAATGTTATGCTCCTTCCTGGTAGGTGTTGGAGTATTTATTTAAACTTCTGCTTCTCTAGTCTTCATCAGTTGCTCATATGATTTGAGCTTTCCAAGGAGAGACTTAGTTGATATTTCTGTCATGCTATTGACTTCTTTGATAGGCCAGATCCTTAAATCCCATGTGCCGGGGAAGCATATAAGGATCTTGTCATTCACTTTAGTTAGAGTAATTTCCTTGTCTAAGGTCCTTAGCTCATTGATGATTGAGCTTAGCCTATTATACATGTCACTGACTGACTCAACTTATTCCTTCTTGAAGTTCTCATACTGAGAGATGAGATTGGATCTTTTGTCCTTTCTCTCATCAACAGATCCAGCCACCATCTAGTTTAGGAAATCTCAGATGGCTTTGGCTGAAGTGCACTCAGCCACTTTCTGAAAAATGTCATCCGATATAGTCTGAGCTAAAATGTTCATGGCTCTTGCATCTGCAATCTTGGCTTTCTTCTGGGCATCTGTCCACTCAGGTGGTGGAACAGCATGAGTGCTTGAAGTAGAAATTGAAGTAGTTACTGCAGTAGGAGGTCCTGTTAAGATAGAGTTAAATATATCCTCATCAATAGAATTCATATACAACTTAATTCTTGCCTTCCAGATGGAAAACTTATTTAGGTTGTATACTGGAGGTCTGGTGCTTGCATACTCCTTGTTTTTTTGCCATTGTGATAGAGAATAGTTGGGAAGAGGAAAATTTGATCTAACTGGATCTTGGTTCAAGTGTTAACTTGTATAACCAAACAAAAACACCCTCTGATACCAATTGAAAGGAGGGTGTTAGATCTGATTACTCTAGAGGGGGGTGGGGGGGGGGGGGGTGGGGGGGGGGGGTGAATAGAGTATTAAAACTTTGGCTCTTTTTCTAGATTATATTAGAGTAAATATAGTGATATCATATATTAGTTAAAGAATAAGAAAACTAAGCTAACAATTCCAACAATCACAATCACATCAAAAATAAATGAAAAAGAGCAACCAGACGACACAAGAAGTTTATAGTGGTTCCCCTAAACTTGGGTACATCCACTCTTCTACCACTCTTGGTAGGAATCCACTAACAGGTTTTGATTAGGTGACTGCCACCATAAGATCTGGTTCAGGTAGATCAGGAAACCCTTCAGGCTTTTGATCAGGTGCCCAAAAACTAACTTCAAGTCTTTTGGAGGGAGTCTTGTTAACCAAACAAACTTTTGAAGGGAGCTATAACCCTGTACAATGGGATGGAATATGTTGATGGAGGTATTCTCTTTTCTCAATACAACTGAGAAGACTATGTGGATTCTTGTGTTGTCAAAGCTCCCCCTGAGAAGTAGAATGCTTCAGGAAGAAAAGAGCTTTGCTAAAGGGTGAGTAGGTGTTCAGCTTGATCTGCCAAGGTCCAGAAAATCAAGTAACAGATGTTGAATAGAATATCTCTGAGGATTTCTGAAACATAAGTTGAAGAACACTCTTGATCTTGATGATTTGTTCTTCTTCAAACTACAATGTTGGCAGAGAATGAAAAAGCATTGAGAGCGTCGAGTGCTCGTTCAGTATTTCCTGTGCAGTGCTTCTCGATTTCTTTTTTTCTGTATCTTTTACAGTCTTGCTGTCTCTCTCGAACAGGAGAGAATCACTTTTATTCCACTGCTGAAAAATTCTCCTTGTAATTTTTGAATTCTTTCCATAAATGATGGCTGCTGTGGGGAATAGAAAGCGGCTGGAATAATTGTATTAATGAGTTTCCCAACTGTTCTTGATAGAATAAACAAATATTTATTCTGATGAATACCACATTTAATGCAACCAAATAAAGGCTATATTCAGAAGAATATTTGCATTAAATGCTTAGAATAATACTGCTAATAAGGAATAAAAGAGGGAAGGACTCATTCTGGAACTACATAGAAAACTTCGAACGCAGAACAGAATTCGTCGACCTGAGATCAAAGATCGTCGACCAGGGAATTCAAGTTTGTTGACCTGAGCTTTGCGATCTGCTAACTGAGAATAACTTTCCAAATCTACATTCAGAGTTCGTCGAGCTGAGAAACTGACAGAAGAAAACTAAGCGTCGACCTGAGCTCTGAGAACGTCGAGCTCAGCTCAGAGAATTAACTCTGAGTTTGTCGATCTGAGATCGACGATTGTCGAGCTGAGTTCGAAGAATTTCAAACTGATCAATGTCTTTTGAAAGCTGCTAAATCTGATTCTCTGAAGTCCACTTCTGGCTTTTCCAAGGAGTTAGCACTAATCAGGACTTAACCTAAACTCTAGGACTACTACACATGACCCTAGCTATACAATGTTGGGTCATACTCAGCCTAAGTTAGTGAACCTAGCCCAAATCCAACTAGGGATCCAACAGAATGACCTTCACTCAATGCTTTTAGACTTAGCTTCGCTTTCTACTCTTTCTGCATCCTAGGCTTTGAGAGCGTTGAGTGTAGCTTCATCACTCAATGCTTTTGTCCTTAGATTATTTTCTATTTCTTCAGTAATCTTGGCGTTGAGAACGTTGAGTGTAGCTTCATCACTCAACATTTTTTTCCTTAGAATATTTTCTACTTCTTCAGCAACCTTGGCGTTGAGTGTAGCTTCATCACTCAATGCTTTTGTACTTGGGCGCAACTGCTCCACTGCATGGCATTGAGAGCATTGAGTGTAGCTTCATCACTCAATGCTTTTGTACTTGGACATTTTTTTTGTTTCTCTCTTTCCCCTTGGCTTTGACTGCAAGAGCTTGACTCAAAGCTTTCTGTCATATGGTGTTTATTGAATTGGCTTCACTCAACGCCTGTGGACTTAGACATATTTCCCAGTCTATCTTATATGGCGTTGACAGAATCAGTATGGCGTTGAGTGAACTGGCTTCACTCAATGCTTCTGGACTTAACTTATTTTCTTTGACAAAAAATCTACGGCTTTGACTTAAACAGCAATACTCGACTAATTATGCCACATGGCGTTGAAAGAGTTGACATCATTCAATGCCTGTGGACTTAGCTATTTTTCTAGATTCCACTGCTTAGGCTTTGACAGACCCGACTTTATTCAACACTTTTTGTGCTATGGAATTAAGTGAACTGCCTTCACTCAATTCCTGTGGACTTTGCGACATTTCTTAATCCAGCTTCCTTCCTTAAACCATCTGGCATTGAGTGAGCTTGCTCCAATCAACGCCTGTGGACTTAGGCAATTTCTTTCATATCTAGCTAACTCCTTTGTGTCCACCTATCCTATCATTGTACTAAGGACTAACCTGCATGCATTAACTTGCAACCATATTAAATTCAACTTGGTGTATATCATTGACTTGTTTGAATTCTTACAAATTAGGGACATTGGGATCAATGGACCCAACATTATATTTACCCCCCCCCCTCCTCTAGGTGATTAATACTGCCCATAGTCTTTTAAGTGGTATCAGGGCTATGTTGTTAGAAAAGGACTTAACAGTCTAACCAAGTTCCTATCAATATCAAGGGTAGTTAGTTACTCACCATGAATTCCAGGGAAGGCCATAAGGAGATGACTTCTATGAAGCTTCCTATATACAAAAAGAAAAACTTTGGAATCTTGTAATAGAGAGTCAGACTATTCATTTAAGCTTCAGATCCAAGAATCTACATCACAGTTGAGGAGGGAACTTTCGTCCCCATTAATAAATCCTTTATAGATATAAACATACAAGTTCCCAAGTTATACTTTGAAATTATTAGGGATGAGATAGTTCTGTCCACTATAGATAAAAGGGCCAAAAACATAATAGTCAATGCAATTGATGACTAACCTTTTAGAACCTCATCCATTGTCAAACTACTAAGGAGATGAGGAATACAATAATTGTGTTTATGGAAGGCACTTAGTAGGTTAGGGATGATTGTAAATCCCTTCTTAACCAGGAACATGAGGCCTTGAATCAAGGGATCAAAGATTCTATAGTTGAATGCTATGAGAAGTTCTTCAAAATAGTGAATGATCAAAAGACCTATAGAAGAGTATTCACTTATTATGAGCTCAATGACAAGTTATTGAAGTCCCTAACTAAAGAATGGGACAACAAGATTTGTGCTATCGGGGAAATGGGGAATCTAACCAACATTCCTCCCCATACTCTTTTTGGGAAGCTAATCTCTTATGAGATGCAGCTCAATACAAGGAAGGAAGAAGATGTGGATGCCATATCTCACTCAAATGAGATTTCTTTGGCCTTCAAAGCTGAAGGCACAAGAAGAAGTAAGGAGAGAATTCCATCTCCTTATAGAAGGGTTGTTGAGTTAGAATCCTCTCAGCCCATTACATATGAGTCTTAGTTAACTAATAGAGAATTTGCAGCATTCTCCAAGAAATTCAGGTAAATGATGTCCAGAAGAAGGCAATTGAAGTAAAAGCCTTCTTCCTCCTCCAGCTCCAAGAAGGACCCCAAAGGGGACATGTATGCATCTAAAGAGAACAAACATATAAAATTAGATATTATTTTTTTTGTTATAAAAAGGCTAGACATGTTATTGATGACTGCTAAGTCAAGAGAAAGGAGAGAAAAGATGCAGGTAAAAAGATACATCACAAGGGGAAGAGATATGAGAAGATCTTCTTGGCAACAAAGGAGAAGAACTAGAGTGATAGTGACTCTGACTCATCTGAGTTAAAAGATGAAGAAGCCTATAATGGGCACTTTACTATCACTGAGGATGATGGTTATCCGATTGAAAGGATTGGCATCAGGTCTCCCTTATCACACTTTGACAATGACAATAAAGAGGAGGAAAGTTGTGGTCTCATGACCATGATAGACGAGGATGATCAGGATGATGCCCATCTTGATATGGTAATTCTTCTAGCCTCTTCATCTATATTAGATTCTGACTATGAAACTGGTGCAGATTCTGATGCACTCTCATCTCATGATGAGGGTGACTCAGACTCTGAAGATAAATTTTGCAATTTGATTGACAAATATGGTGCTCTTCTGGAGGCCCTGATGAAAAAAAAATCAGCTTGCTAAGAAGCAAGTTGAGAAGATTACATCTCTCAAGCTTAAAAAATCTGAATGCTCTGAGATTACTAACTAGCTATCTCAAATGAGCAAAGAAATCAAAAAGATGAGAAGGGTGTTAATCATCCATCTTGGCACCATTAGTCATTAGATCAAGACCATTAGAGATCTTGAAGTAAAGCTCCTCAAGGAGAGGAAGCTTGTGGCCTAGTACTCTAAGCAATAGATAGTGCTTCCTATCATTGATAACTTCTCATCTCAATATAGAGGGGGAGTTGGTTATAATATGAAGGTAACATGTATCAAAAATAAGGGAAAAGGTAAAGCTGTTGTGCCTCAAACCACCGTTCAAAGGGTGCTTCTTTCATCCAATAACATGACAAGGACAATATGTATGGTCATCTAAAATGGATGTTCCTCCGATAAGATTAACAATGCTCCTAATTGGGGAGGAAGAAAGGGAATGTGGTTGAGTGCACTAAAGGAAATTTCTTGGTACACAAGCACCTACTCTCAAAGGTAAGGAAGTGGACAACCCATCAAATGACCCTTAAAAGCATCAATTTGCTGCCAAAACAATAGGAACCTAAAAAAGGTGTTGTTTTCTAAGGTGACCAACCACCACTCTCACAGTAAATTTCTTACAGAAAGAAACCTAAAGAATGCTATGACCTTCAACTCTGAACAAACTCGATCTCATACTCATTCTACCCCTAAGGTGGTTCAAAAAAGAGGTATAATATTCATGAATAGTGGTGATGTGGTAAAGTGGGGAACTTATTTATGGACTACTAGTACAATCCAGCAGTGCCTCATGCAAAGAAGGCCTTTCCAACTGGTATTTCTTTCAATAAAAAGGTTGTTTAAAATGCTGACAGGAACTAAGGACCCAAGGCTGGTTGGGTTCCTAAGGTGAAATAAATTTTTTTGCAGGATAGTTCAAATACTAGTTTGAAGCAAATATGGTACTTGGATAGTGGATGTTCTAGACATATTACTGGAATAAGGAGCCTTCTTAAAGAATATTCCCCAATAAAGAATTGTCCAAAGGTCATATTTGGAGGTTCTGATAGAGGGGTCACCAAAGGCTATTTTATTCTTACTAATGCCATAGTCTTTATCACAAGGGTAGCTTATGTGGAGCGGTTGCAACACAACCTTGTAAATATAAGTCAATTGTATGACTTAGGTTATATCATTGAATTTCAGAAGGACAAGTGCCTGATTAAAAAGTCAATTGACTTAGAGACAATTCTCTCAAGAACTAAGAGTGGAAATGTTTATTATTTAAATTTCATTTGTTTTGATTCTTCTAGTCTAGTTTGTCTTGTAGCTAATGAGAAAAAATCTATTTATGTACAATGGTATAAGAGATTATGTTACATAAAATATAAAACAATTTGCAAATTGTTCACTTAAAACCTAGTTAGGGATGGACCTAAATTAAAATGCATTAAAAATGTTCCTTGCCATTCATGCCAAATGGGCAACAAACAAGGGTTACTTTTAAAAGTAATACATATAAAGATTCTACTAGGTGTCTATACTTATTGCACATAGATCTTTTTATTCCTCTGCCTACTCAATGTTTAGGAGGAAAGTTGTTTACTTTTGTGATAGTTGATGATCACTCTAGATACATATATGTCTTCTCCCTTAAAAAGAAGTCAGATACACTTAATGTCTTCATGATATTTGTCAAGTCCATTCGGAATGAAATGAAATGCTCCGTGTTCAATGTAAGAAGTGACCATGGAAAAAAAATTCAATCTGGTGCTATGACAAATTTTTTTCAAGAACAAGTTATCTCTCAAGAGTTCTCCTATCCCAAAACTCCATAACAGAATGGAGTGGCTGGGAGAAAGAATTGGACCCTGATAGAGACAGCTAGAACTTTGTTGAGTGACTCCTCAATACTAGAAAATTTATTGGATGAGGCAGTAAACACTACATGCTATGTATTGAATAGAGCTTCCATTACCAAAGATCACAAGAAAAATCCCTATGAATTGTTGAAAGGGAGAAAACCAATTATATCCTATTTTAGAATGTTTGGATCCAATTATTTCATTTTGAATAATGGAAAATCATATTTAACTAAGTTTGCAAAGAAGTGCAATGAAGGTATCTATGTTAGATATTGCTCACATAGCAGATCTTATAGAATATTTAATAAGAAATCTCTAGTAATTAAAGAATCAATTATTATTGTTTTTGATGAAACTAGCCTGATACACAAGAACTGGTCTATTTCTCCTAATAATACGGGTGCTGAAGTAAACTTGAATGAGTTGTCCTTAAATGACAAGCCCAATATAAGTAAGATCTCCTCACATGATACAATCTCAATTGAGAAAGATCTTCCATCAGAAGCAGTTTAGGTAGCTGAAGATATGAATTAGAAAGCTGAATTCATTTCGAAAATTCAGCCAGCTATAGTAAGGTTACCTGCAACAACCAAGCACCTAAAGGACCACCTAAATATTCTAATAATTGGGGATGCCAATCAGGAGGTTACAACCAGAAGCAGGATAAATAATGAAGCCTTGTATCCGAGCTTCCTCTCATAGGTGGAAGCAAAGAAGTTTGAAGAAGAAAACCAGGACTCTTTTTGGATAATGGCTATGCAAAGTATGGAAGTTAGTACCAAAACCTCAAGGACACAACATCATTATGACCAAGTTGATCTTAAAAAATAAACTTGATGAACATGTGATCATTTTGAAGAACAAGGCAAGGCTGGTTACTAAAGGATACAAACAAGAAGAAGGCATTGATTTTGGCCAGACCTTTGCTCTGGTTGCAAGGCTTGAAGCAATAAGGCTATTCCTTGCATATGTTGCCTACAAGGGATTAAATGTCTACCAAATGGATGCGACGTCAGCCTTCCTGAATGGTGACCTCAATGAGGAAGTCTATGTACAACAGCCATTAGGTTTTATCAATCCTTCTAACCCTAACTATGTTTATTTTCTTAGGAAAGCTCTTTATGGGTTAAAGAAGCCCCTAGGGCTTCATATGAAACTATTTATACCTTTCTCATTAAAAATAAATTTTCAAGGAGGAAGATAGATAGTATATTATTCCTTAGGAAAATAAAAGGCAAGAGTCTCCTAGTCTAAATATATATCGATGACATTATATTTGGTTCTAGTTATAATAACCTTTGTAAGAGGTTTGCTAACATGATGTAAGGGGAGTTTGAAAGGAACAGTATTGGGAATCTTAAGTATTTATTAGGTCTCCAAGTAAAATAGTATGATGATTGAATTTTCATATCCCAGACCAAGTACACTAGGGAGTTAATAAAGAAGTTTGGTGTGGAAAGTGCTACTACCATGAAAACTCCAATGGGGTAACATATGTCCCTAGACAAGGATGAGAAAGGGAAACCTTTTGATGTGTCCATGTACAAGTGCAAAATTGGCTCCTTGCTTTATTTAACTACAAGTAGAAATGATATATTATATATAATATGTGTATGTGCAAGGTACCAGGCATGCCCTAAGGAATCTCATTACTGAGCTATAATGAGGATTTTGAGATACCTTAAGGGCACTCGTAATCTTGGCCTTTGGTACCATAGGAATCTTGATTTTGAACTCACTAGTTTTTTGATGCATATTTTACAGGTTGCAAGGAAATTGGAAAATCACCTCAGGAATATATCAGTTCCTTAGGAAAAGACTTATTTCCTGGAGTAGCATGAAGCATACCAGTATTGCCATCTTAATAGCTGAGTCAGGATATATTTCAACTAGTAACTGATGTGCTCAATTACTATGGATTCCGTATTAGCTGTTGGACAATAATCTTCATATAATAAAAACTCCTATGTTTTATGATTCCACCAATGTTATCTCAATTGCTAAGAAATCTGTATCACACAGCAGGATAAATCATATTGAGATAAGGTATCACTTCATCAGAGTGCATATAGCAACGAAGGAAATTTGTCTTGAGTTTGTCCCCACTAACAAATAAGTGGAAGATATCTTTATGAAGCCTCTGGATAAATCCAAGTTCAATCACTTTAAGATTGAGTTGTATATACTTAACTTAGAATAATTTTGCATGCTCAGTTATTTTCTATTTATCTTGGTTGCTATTGTTTGTTCATGCTATCTGTGGTACATCATAGATGCTAGGACTCTAACCATGTATGCAAGAACATTTAAGAATGAGTCAAATGACTCACACATAGGAGGTGTGCTTGTCCTTTTGATCTAAAAGGAGATCAAATGTGAACTACTTAAAGGATTGGATTATTATCGACTATATTGTCTTGATTGTTTTGTGTAACAAAATAAATTGATCTATATCATTTTAATTATCTTATTCATCTTGATGGATCAAGACGCCAAATTTCTGATGGGCTACTAAAGTTCTATTTTTCTCTAATTAATCTCAGCCATTGGATTTAAAGATCTCTTATCTAGGTACGTGGTGCTTCATTTCTAATTATTTAGATATATATACACATATATTAGTGCTAAAGGTTTTAGGTTTAAAATATAAACATCCTTTCCCTAATCTTTATCTCGCGCTCTCCGTCTCTCTGGACTTTTTGTTACTATAATCTATCTCAGAAATGGCTCCCAATAGATTAGATTATTTGTATGAGGGTAGTGAAGTGGTTAGGTTTGGATTTCAGGAAGCCCCAAAATAAATCAAGTCAGTAATCACATAACTCGATGATGTTTGCCTTGAATTTGCACTATCTGAGCCGTCAGTTATTCTAAATAAGGAAGTGTTGGAATTTTAGTGAAATGCAAAGGTGTCACCCATAGGAAATTCCATAAAGAGCAATATAATTGGATTCAAGGTCAAGATTAGCACTCAAAAGATAGCTAAAGCTTCCTACTACTATTGAGAAAATTCATCAATAAATTTACAAGGCAGGATTCAATTGATGTTATAGACTGGAGTGAATATTTAGGAGAGCCATATGGTTCATTGGAAAGATAGTAATTTAATCAGAAAGGAAAGCTCTTGGCAGATATCATTGAAAAGGCCCTCTTGTGCAAGGTAGGGTCTCATGACAGGATTTTTCAAGTTCATGTTTGAATTAATAAGCAGAGTGATTTTGATGAAGAAGATTGATTAAGCTCATGATGTCTTTCTAAGGATCAAGGAAAGTTTATAAATCCCTATCCTTGGCAGGATTCTATCTCTATACTTCATGGCTACCAATCACGGCTACTTCAATAAGAAGCAAGGTAAAAGAATCCATCACATGAAAAGAATGGATGTTAAGACTCTGGAAAGGTATGAGAAGGTTTTGCTGAAGCCTTCTAAGGAAAATAAAAGTTTGAATAAGGAAAAGGGAAAGGCTATTATTTTAGAAAATGAAAATAAAGTTGAATCCTCTGATGGAGAGGGTGCTTCAAGAATTAAGTCACTTGAGGAAGGAAGTGGAGAAGATGTGAGGAGTGAACCCATCCATGATCCAAACCTAACATCCAATAATAACATGAAAGTGATTCAACAAGATGTCAACACATAGGTAGATGATATTATATCTGATTTGGAGAAGCATGCCTTAACTGAGGGGGAGGCACAAAAAGTTCTTTCTCATCAAGTTTCACCAATTATAGTAAAGTTACCAGAAAAGGATCCTATAGATATCCTTGATAAGGTCTTGGATAATGAAGAAGATGATTTGTTCGAGATAGATGCTGAGGCTAAGGGGGAAACTCACATAAAGTTCCCTACTCCATATGTTCAGGTGCATGTATCTAAAGAGGCTGAGCATGACACTCACGCTGAGTTGGCAGTCCAAGAAGACCTAAGTGTGTTGAGGACTGGTAAAGATGTTTTTCACCACTCAGGGTCCTCTATATCTACCCCTGGTGCTTTTACAACTTCTTTCTTGGCTGCTATGAAGTCAATTTGGATGACCAGAGTACCTACCTCACAGCTCACCTAAATATAGTGGTCCAAGGAGTAAGAGAAGAAGTTATGTGAGAGATTAAGACCATCAAGGAAGATTTAGCCCATGTGAACAGTGAAATTTCAAAATGGTTTGTCAAGGTTGCAGGAGTTGTGGATAGCAAAGTAAAATTCATGAGAACAATAGATGAAAATATCAGGCTCTGCTCATAGGATTTAACTAAAATTAAATAGTTTATCAGCAAAATAGATGAGACTATTGAACAAGGTGTCAACCACATAGAGAAATATTTATATGCCACTCAAGTAGAAGTCATAAAGGAGGTTACTGAGATGATATGTCCTTCTGGATGAAAATGAAAACACTTTTTAGACTCTTTCAAGCAGAGTTGTGGCATACACAATTGATCTTGAAAATAAGATGTTGAAAAAAGTTAGAAAGTGGTAAAGTTTTAATGATGTTCAAGTCCTATGGGTCCTTCAAGGCATAAGGCTTGCACTCAACCTGCCTATACTGGATGTAGTTGAGCCTTTAAAGTTTGATTTTGCAGCTAAAGAAAGGGATGCTCGGGATGTTTAGAGCTCCAAAAGACGAGAAATAGAAGGCATTATGCACCCTAAGGAATATATATCAAAAAAAAGGAATGCTCGGGCAAGTGATCCTGATCATGAGCAATGGAGTGATGATTCAAGATTTATCATTATGAGTTACTGGGTCATTAAGGGTCAGATCATAAAATATATTTATAAAATCATTCCTTCTAAAGAGTGGATCAAGCACCTTGAGAGTAGGTCTCTCAGGCAGAAGATCATCAAAGAAAATATGGACATACAGAACCCCATTAGAGTTCCATTTAACTATATTCCAAAGCCACTAAAGTATTTTGATAGGCAAAGGCAGAAGGAAAGAAGAGCTGGGAAGAAAATCATGGAGTAGATGAGACTGGGCTTAGGATATGATGTTTATATTGTTTAAAAACTTAAACACTTTGGCTTATTATAATATGTAATCATATATATATATATATATATATATATATATATATATTTATATATGTGTATATATATGTATTGAAACATTTATGAAATCAATTTTCTACTGCTCTCTTGAAATTATTTATCTATGTATTGTTCTTTTCTTTAATGCATATGTGCATCTTATCGTCAATATAGTTCCGACTTCTTCAAATAGGGGGAGATAGTTAGGAATATGCCCATAATATTCCTAGATTTGAAGAAGTGCATCTTGCAATGATATGTGCATCCTATATTTGATGTCTATCTATTCACATGGTTGTAGGTTTAATAGGTATTAAACTCAATGGGACAGGAGATAAGTTCAGACCCAATTTAAACTAAGTATAGCTCAGGATTGGTCTAAGAGTTGTGCTGATAAGTTTTGACTTATACATTTTGATGGGTATATAGAACAAAGAGATGTCGTCTTGATAGTTAAAGAGAACAAACGATAACATTTGGTTAGAATACTTCACAACGATAGAGTACCATCTTGTTGACTAAAATGGAGGGATTTGAAATATTTGTGGCACTAAAAGAATAAGTCACATCAGTACTTTATGGAAGGTGTTTTGACTTATTACCAGAAATACTTTTTGACTGTTTGAGAAGTCAGGCTAATAAAAGTCAAGTGAAGGGCACTGTAAGAAGAATAACTCTCCAAGTAAGAAACCCTAAGTTCTTAAAGCCGCCACTAAGGAAAACATTAGTAGCAGCAAGCCCACATAGAAGAACTATGTGATCCTTGTACAATAAGGTTGCTCTCATAGTAAATCAACCGGAAGCTCATCTTCCTTCTATAGAATAAGAAGCAAATCAAGCTATATATTCATTCAATCCACTTAACCCTAAACCTGCTATCATGGTCAAATCATTTCATTCAGGTACTGAGAAGAAAACTTTCTCTATGGAAAGCTCAAGAAGACTCATAGCTTAAAGTAAAACTTATACTGAGTCATTTCCTGTAATTTATTGTAAACTCATTTATTACATAAGATCTCTCTAAGATCTGAATGTAGTGTTGTATAAAGGGCCTGGGTGTAGGACTCTATAATGAGTCTAAGGTAGGATTCTAGGAGAGAAAATGAGGGAGGAGATCATCTGGTTCTCTAAGCTGTAAGAGTGCTTGCACTTTGAGGTTGGGTTGTGGACAACATGAGGTAGAACTTGTTGAAGCCAAGGTAGGGTCTTGCTGAAGACCTAAGGTAGGATCCTGGAGTGGATCTGAGCTATAAGATCTTTGATTTGAGAAATTAGAGGAGATTGTCGAGTCTAGCACACTGCTAGATAGGTGGTGTGGGACATTGGATGTACCCATACTCTAAGGAACCACTATAAATCCTATGTTCTTCTTTGTGATGTGATTTATTTTCTATTATTTGCAATTGTTAGCTAAAATAATTCAAAAAGACTAAAATAAGCAAAGCAATAATTCCCCCTAGGTGATTTAGACAACCCATATTCTCTCAAGGAGTGAGCTTTACAAAAAATGATGTTTCTAGAAAAATAACTTTCAAATATAAATACTTTTTTTTTACTTTTTCACTTTTTTAAAATTTTTCTTCTTTTCTTTTCCATTTTAAAATTTTTAACATTTCTTGCTTTTGTAATAAAAGATATAATAATAATTTTCCACTACTTTTAACAAAATGATGCAAACTAGCAATATTATCAAAGCTCAAAATATTTTTAGTTTGCACATGGATAGGTTATTTGGCTTTTGACAAGAAATAAGTGGGGCTATAAAAAGGACCGGAGAAGGCACAATGTGGCTAGCCACGATAAGTGTTTAGATGATGTATGCAATAACTCAAACTATTTCAAAAAGAATGCCTAGATCATTTTCATGCTTTTAAGTCTTCTCAAAGTAAAGTTTTGAAAAATTTAAAAGATGTAAGTTCTAAATAGAAAATAAAGAAAATTGCTTTTCATGAAAATGATGATAATAAGCGTCTAGACCGTTTTACATCTACTACACTTAACACTAATCAACATTAAAGAGATTTTAAACAAATAAAATAAGAGATAATAAGTTTTACAAAAGTGAAAATATAAAAGAAAGGCTAAGGAAAAGTGCAAAAATTCAAGAAATTTTTCAAAAACAATATACTACTCTAATTTTGAACACTACATTAGTCAACATATTACTTGCCAAACATAGTCAAAGTAAATAAATTAATCAAATTCATTATAACTAAACAAGTAGACATAAGAATAAAAGAATAAAATGCAAAGTAGTGGGGTACTAAAGAATTAGAAAAAATTGACTCAACTTAACTAGGAGTTGTTCAAAAGTTTTTAGTTTTTTTTAATTGATTTTTTTTCTAAAAAAAACTATATATCTCATACTTAGAAAACTTATAAAAATAAAATCCTTTTTTTTGTTAAGTCTTGGATTTCCCGAGGCAATACCATGTGAAGGGCTCTCACTAGTACTAGAAGGTGCGCTGGGATGAAAGCCCATACCTCCCTTTCTAAGAAATTAAATTTTCAATTTTTCTTTTAAATTTTCTAAAATAAGGAAAGACCCCCCTACTTAAAATTAAACATTTTCCCCAAAGTTTAAAGCTAAATATGAAAAGAAAAAAAGAAGTGCAAATCTACTTTTACAATAATGAAAATTCACGATTAAAAACTAAAGAGAGGGGAGAAGGCTTCCCTATTAGTGATGGCGGGGAAAACAACATCGAAAATCCTATAAAAGTAGTTAAAACAAAAATACAAAACAAGCAAAAATAAAATAAAGATAACTATAGGGTGCCTTCCACAAGCGCTTTGTTTAAGGTTGCGTAGCTTGACCTAATTGTCAGGGACTAAATTATAGTGGATGGTCATACGACTCAATCTTCTCAATCAAAATGTCTCCCAGAAGATATAACTTAAGACAATGCCATTGACTTTGAAGGAGCCTTCTTCTATGTGGGAAATGAGGACTGTCTCATATGTTTAAAGCACTTTAACGATAAAGGATTCAGACCATCATAATTTCAGTTTTCCCGGAAGACAGGATTAATAAAGAAGGACGAGATCGCTTGACGAAAAAGTTTTAGGAAATTTTATATTTTTATCGTGATAAAACTTAGTTCGCTCCTTATAAAATCTATTTCTCTCATAGACATTCGTGGGCCACTCATCGAGTTCATTCCACTGAAACTTACGTTGCTCGACATTTAGGGTAGAATAAAAGTTTAAGAATTTGAGAGCCCAAAATGTGCAATGCTCTAACTCGAATGGAAGGTGGCAACCTTTGCCATAAACAAGTTGATACGTTGTACAGCCGATGGCGGTATTGTATGCCATTCGATAGCCTCATAGTGCATCATCGTCAGTGACCAATCCTTCCTACTAACAAATACAATTTTCTCTAAGATTCACTTCAACTCACAATGAACAACTTCAACTTGGCCGATCGTCTGAGGTTTATAGTCTATGGAGAGTTTATGCGTGACACCATGTTTTGTCCAAAAATTTGGTGAATTGGCTATTGCAGAAGTGGATTTCCTGATCACTAACTATAGTGTGGCACGCCAAATTGAGAAAATAACATTTTAAGGAAATTAACGTTGACTCATGCATTGTTGGTGGGGAGAGCTTACGCTTCCACCCACCTCGATACGTAGACGTCTGCAACAAGAATATACTTGTTTTTATATGAGGGAGGGAGAGGACCAACAAAATCGATACCTCAAAGGTCAAAAATTTAACATTCTAAGAAAAGATTTTGAGGCATCTCATCTCAGTGGGAGATATTGCCCGACCGCTAGCAGCTATCGCAAGTACTCACAAGGGTATGAGCATCTTTAATGTGTGTGGGCCAAAAATGCCCGCCTCCAGCACCTTTCTCGTGGCTGGGTTTGCTTAATAGTGACCAACGGATGGTCCTTTGTGGCAGTTCCGCAAAATCTACAAATCTTCCTCACTCGAGACACAAGGTCGCAGCCCCTTATCTGCGTTGATACTTAATA
This sequence comes from Platanthera zijinensis, assembly GCA_039513925.1. Classification (NCBI taxonomy): domain Eukaryota; kingdom Viridiplantae; phylum Streptophyta; class Magnoliopsida; order Asparagales; family Orchidaceae; genus Platanthera; species Platanthera zijinensis. The sequence continues at coordinate 63,458,533 of CM077091.1, forward strand.
GAAAGGAGTCCTCCCAAAAATAATTCTTTAAGTCAAAAAAGAATTTCATCTTTTACTGACTCGAGACTCTTTTGGTCAGACTCAAACTACTAAATAGTTTGCTAGGTGAGCGAACCAGGGGGTGTAAAAAATCTTTAAATTTTCAAGAGTAAGGAGGCGCTCTTGAAGGAATTTATCACTAATATCGGTAGGAACTAACGCTTTAGTAGCGGGATTCTCTAAGTAGGATAAATGGCCGACCACCAATTTTTCAGCTCCCCTCTTGTCCTAGATCTCTAAATCTAACTCCTACAAGAGGAAGATCAATCGCAATAGATGGGGCTTGGCGTACACTTTACTTAACAAATATCTAAGGGTAGAGTGATTTGTGAAGACAATTACTTTCGAGAGAGTGATGTACGACCTAAACTTATCAAAAGCAAACACAATTTCTAGCAGCTTCTTATCAGTGGTAGTGTAATTTTCATGTGTAGACGTGAGTGTATTGCATGCGTAATATATTGGTTGGAGGTACTTATTCAACCGTTGCCCTAAGATAGTCTGATTGCAATCTCATTTGCATCGCACAAGATCTCGAAGGGGAGCAACCAATCCGGTGCAACTAGGATCAGAGAATTCTTAAATTTTTCTTTTATCAGATTGATGGCTAATAGATATTAATCGTCAAAAATGAAGGAAGATTCTTTTTCAAGAAGATGGGTCAACGACTTTGTGATTTTAGAGATGTTTTGAATAAAGCACTGGCAGAACTCTGTGTGGCTTAAGTGTTTACCCAAAAATTGGCGATCCTCTCTGAGGCATCTATCGTAATCTTTTCGGGGGTTCACCTCTCAGCTAGAGCGGGACTGACCCTGCGGCTAACGACTGTGATAAGAATTATCGCTCAGTGATAGCCATGCGACAAGTGGTTGCTTTCTGCTCTCTAGTTCGCCTATACAAGTCATGCAGTTAGAATTTTTCTAACCGCACAATCGCCCGATGATAACACTATCGCCCGGCGATAGCACTATCGCCTGGAAATAGCTCCTTTTTCCCTACATGTGCGGTAAATCTCAGCCAGTTCGCCCAAACCTCTTAGGATCACAGCAAGTGTGCTTTGCCTCTTTCAATTCGCCCAAACCGCTCGGGGCAGCTTGTTTTTGTGAATATTTCCTCTTCTAGGAAATGTTCCTTTATCGAGCCTATAAATAGGCCCCTATACCTCCCCAAAATGAGGAGGGAAAGAAGAGCTAACCCCATGGAAAGAAATAACCTAACCTCTCATTGCTTCGGTGATTTAACCCTTCTAGCTAGGGCTCAATCGACCACTACAGTGTATATAGGCGGCTAGGCAACCTGAAAATGTGGATAGACCTATCGACGATCTCGATAAGAGCATACTGAAATCTAGTAACCTTATTCGATATTGCTCGATGATGGCGCTATCGCCCAATGATGGCGAACTCATTCACCTTGGGTAGTAGTTTGATCAAAGAGCATTGTTAAGCTTTACAGGCAGCCTCATTGGTTAAATCTGCGGTCAGGAGGTTTGAAAAGAAGTAAGGCGTGACCACTTCTCAGCACCCCTAGGCTACTCAGTGACCTATGCAGTCAGTTCACATGGCTAAGCCTAGCGTTCTTGGTTAGGGCGCATACAGAGCTATCGGAGAGCATCAGGAGACCTCGGTGAATTCTGCGGCTATTGCCCAATAATAAGATTTATCACCGACAATAGCGTGGCTAGAAGGCTGATTACTCCTAACCTTCAATTGTGTCCTGTACGACCTGGGCAGTAAACTATGTGACCTGGCCGACCTCTACTCTACCTGTTAGCTCTTCTATGTCTTTTTTACTTTTGTGTAATGGCACATAAGCTGTATTAAGAGTTTATAATCAAAGCGAAGCCTGCCGCAAGAGAGGCATTCACTGTGGTGGGTGAAGTTTGGTCTTGGTGCAAGCTAGCGACCCTCTCTCTTTTCTCTCACTACCTCAATCATGACTCAGAGTAACCGGCTACTAAATAGTTACCTCCCCCATCCCTCGAGTTTATGAATCATAGACTTGGTGCATTTTTGGCACCAATACTAATAAAATCCTGTTTCATTTAACATTTGTTGCAGGTGGGACTTTATCAATAACGTCAATCTTGGCTCGATCGACCACAGTTCCCGTGCCTAAAAATTTATGACCGAGGAAAAAATCATCTCGGACCATAAAGTGGAATCTCTACCAATTGAGACCCAAATTTATTTCCTTACAACGAATAAACACACGCTATAGATTTTTGTAACAATTTTCAAAAGAACTACCAAAGATAGAGAAGTCATCCATGAAGACCTCCATCACTTCCTCAATTAACTCATCGAAGATCGCCGGCATACATCACCAAAAATGTAGCTGGCGCGTTATATAAAGTCGAATGTCATCCTTATATAGGTAAAAGTGTCGAAGTGACAAGTGAATGTTGTTTTCTCTTGGTCCTCAAGTGAAATGGGAATCTGCAAGTATCCCAAGAGACCTTCAAGGAAACAATAGTTGGATTGACCTGAAAGGCATTCTAAGATTTGGTCGATAAATAGTAATGTGAAGTGGTCTTTTTGTTGGTGTTACCCTTATGATATGGAAGTGATCAAGCATGTAGTCTCACTACCAATGCAATATGAGCCTATAGGGTCGCACATAAGAGCGTTTGAGAAATTGGAGGAATGGATTATGTCAGTCCTACTCATGTGATGAGTGAAGGACTAAGAAGCCAGGCATTGAGTGTGTTGAGAACACACTGCCAGGAATTGAGTGCATCAAGACCATTTGACGATTCGTCGATTCAAGTGTTGATTCATCGAGTTTTGCATTGAGTGCGTCGAGACCATTCCACGATTCATCGAGTCAAGTATTGATTCGTTGAGTCTGTTGTTGAGTGCATCGAGACCATTCGACGATTCATCAATTTAAGTGTTGATTCATTGAGTCTGGTGTTGAGTGCATCGAGACCATTTGACAATTCGTCAAGTCAATTCTTAATTCATCAAGTTAGGCAATGAGAGCATTGAGTCCACTCGACGCTTCATAGAGTCAAATGTTGATTCATCGAGTTAGGCATTGAGTGCACTCGATGCTTCGTCAAGTCAAATGTTGATTCGTCGATTCAATTGATGTGTCCACTTCCAAGAGTTGAGTGTGTTGTGTCCACTCGACGATTCGTTGAGTCAAGGGTTAATTCGACGAATTATATTCCATATATTTCGAGTCTGCCGATAGCAATGACTTTCTACAGTTTTTCCTTTAGGTATAAATAGAAGATGTTTTGGAATTTTAAACAACCAGTACGTGCGTGAAATACGAGCCAGTGCAAGCTGCTAACCCAAAAGGAAAATGCTGACGGAAAGTGTTTCTGAATATCTTGATCCTGTCGCAATCGCTTAGACTGTTTTCAATGCCTGTCATTGCCGCCTTCTTTTTAACAGGCCTAGTAGTCTATGAAGACACTGAGTTCTTTCTTCTAACCTATATCTTATATGACAAGAGTCTAAGGGTTCTCCAGTTCATGTGGAACACCTGTAGAGGCATGGACTTAATTTCGCGCTCGGAAGTTTAGTCGCAATTGTCCGTCAGTTTTATTGGAGCATCTCAGTTGAGCAGAGACTCAATCTCGCAAAGGTAAATTTTTATTTACATCACTTTACTTCTTGATCAATGTTCATCGCAAGATCTACTTCTTTTGTGATTTTCTTGTTCCTTCTTCCGCTACGCACAAGTGTAGTGATGTATAGAAAAACCCAACAGTGGTATCAGAGTCTGGTTTGGCGATGATCCTTATTTCAGAAGTTGCTAAATTTATTGTGTGCAGTAATAGAAATTTAGAAATGTTCTAAATGCCCAAATCTATTCTTGGATCCCCTCCATGAACGCATGTGATTTCTTTGTTATATCCTTGTTTCTCCTTAACAATAACCGTCCCTCTTATTGGTTTGTAAAACTAAGTGTGTTATAATTTGAATCACACATAGAGAAACGAGCTTGTCTACTGTGTAAGTGGAGTTTGTGTTGCTCATGTCCAGTGTATGTAAATTTGAAGATTTAGAAGGGTTCTAGATGTTAAGATTTAGCCCAGTCCGTCAAGTGTTGATGATTTTTTCTTGTGTATTTCTCGGATGCATTTGGATTATGAATGTTGAAAATTTTATTTTGTGGATGTGCACACTTGTTAATTATTAACCATAGTTAAGTGTTAAGCAATTATCTAAAATCCCTTGTATAATATTAAGTACTCAGATGCATTCCGATGGATGACACTCTTCCTGCCTCGATCGATGTTATGTTGGCTTGCCAAAATAAGGTGCATTTATCTATCTTGGTAAGGGTGCGAGTGGATAATTGTGATATTCCACTATCGATATTGGGTCAAACTTAACTGGGTGACCTCAAAGGTTGAGTGCTAAGGGGCATAGGGTTGGCATGCACCATATGATGGATGCGAATAAAGAGTTATTCACACACCATACAAGAGTTGCATAATGATGCCATCGACAAGAGTTGCCTAACTAAATCACTACATTATGAGAGAAAAGCCAAAGCTAACTCATAGTGTTGGTGAAATACGGATCTTGTCCACTAAGAGAGTAGATCACATAAATTCTATGAATTGATATTGAGGGTTATCAGTTTGATTAAAATAGTAGGAGTAATTTAATTAAAGACCTAATTAAAGTAAATAAAATTTATTTTGAAATATAGTAGTAAGGTTTTCTTTACAAATCCTTCTAGAATTTTCATGGAAAGTGGATCACACTCCACACTATCCCTCAGAGTTATTCTTGAGAAGGAGAAATTGAGTGGGACATTATTTGGATTGGTACATGAACTTGAGAATTGTTCTCAGGCAAGAGCGTAAGCTCTCTATTTTGGAAGGGGAATTCACTGAAAAGCCAACCGGGAATGTGTCCCGAGCTGATAAAGATGCTTACAAGAAGTATCAAGATGACTCCTTGGATGTAGAATGCCTTATGTTGGAAACCATGTACTATGAGCTTCAGAAGCAACATAAGAACATGGGTTTTAAAGAAATTGACGATGAAGGATCAAGCGCATACCCAACTGCACCAAAAGCCCGGACTATTGGAGAGGGCGCTACTTAATTTTTTATATAAGTAGCAGAGCGCCACGGGTCAAGTGAAGGAACGCCGGACCCAACAATCCCCCCACCCCCAGCGTCCAGCACTACCCGTCGGCTCAGAGGTGGGGTTACCACATGGCCCACATGGCTCAGAGGTGGGGTTACCACATGTCCACGGTTGCCTGACCCACCGGACCCACACAGGTAGAAGGGAAAATCAGGATTTAATAGCGCCCCCCGGTCTTGAACCCGTGACCTCCTCTGATACCAATTGAAGGATCAAGCGCATACCCAACTACACCAAAAGCCCGGACTGTTGGAGAGGGCGCTACTTAATTTTTTATATAAGTAGCAGAGCGCCACGGGTCAAGTGAAGGAACGCCGGACCCAACAGACGAGCATCTCAAGAAAATGTTTTAAGGTCAAGCTTGGCAAGAGAGGTTTGATGTCACCAAGGCATTTTTTCAGTGTTAGATGGGAGCTCGAGACCTAGTAGGGACTCACGTACTTAAGAATTAGGTATATAATGAGCCTTGAGTGACTAGGATTTTCTTTAGGCCAAGAGTTGGACACAGACCTGATCCTGCAATCATTTTCGGATAGTTACGAGAAGTTTATCTTGAATTATAATATGAATGAAATTGACAAGACACATCCCGAGCTCCTATGCAAGTTGAGAATTGCTGAGATCAATATGAAGAAGGACAAGATTGATATCCGTATATTGATGGTGCATAAAGGCAAGTACAATGCTAAGGGTTTAGAGAAGACTAAGGTTGGACCTAAGTCATCTCTTGAGCCTAATTATTCAGTACTGAAGAAGAAAGGCTTGATGAAAGAAGGGAAATGCCACCACTATGGCAAGGCTGGTCATTAGTGCAGGAACTGTCCTTCTTATATTGAAGGGTTGTAGAAAATGAAGGGAGGTATGACATCCGCTTCAAGTATCTATGTTATAGAGATAAACCTTTATGCTCCTTCATCTTGGGTATTGGATACCAGATATGATTCTCATATTTGTATAAATGTGCAGGAACTTGGAAGGAGAAGAAAGTTGAGTAAAGGGGTGGTGGACCTGCATGTTGGCAATGGAGCAAGAGTTGTTGCTGTCGCCGTAAGAGTTTACCGTTTTTCTTTACCCAGTAGGCTTATAATAGAACTAGATAATTGTTATTATATTCCTTCCATAACTAGAAACATTATATCCATATCATGTCTTGACGTGAAAGTATTTTTGTTTACAATAAAGAACAATTGTTGTTCAAGTTTTATGAATGATGTTTGTTATGGTGTAGCCCAAATGTTTAATAGTTTATATCTTTTGAACTTAGACTATCAAATCTATAATATAAAAAATATTAAATTACTAAAAATAAATGACTCAAACCCTACGTATCTTTGGCATTATCGTTTGGATCATATAAATGAGAAACGTATATCCAAGCTCCATAAAGATTGGCTACTGGACTCATTTGATTTTGAATCATTTGAGAGATGCAAATCCTGTTTGGTAGGCAAGATGACAAAAGTCCCTTTCACTGGTTTCAAAGAGTGGGCTGATGATCACTTGGGTATAATACATAGTGATGTATATGGACCCATGAGTTCTATGGCTAGTGGTGGGTACTTTTACTTTGTTATATTTATTGATGATTTCAATAGATACAAATACGTGTATCTTATGAAATGCAAATCTAAATCCTTTGAAAATTTCAAAGAGTTCAAGAATGAAGTAGAGAACAAGCTTGGTAAGAGGGTTAAAGCACTCCGATTTGATCGAGGTGGCGAATACATAAGTCATGAGTTTCGTGATCATCTAAAAGAGTGTAATATTGTATGACAACTAACTCCACCCAGAATGTCACAGCATAATGGTGTGTCTGAGCGGAGGAATCGTACTATGTTAGACATGGTACAATCGATGATGAGTCATGCAGATCTGCTTGTTTACTTTTGTGGTTTTGTACTAGAGACTGCTGCTTTTACCCTAAATCGTTCTCCAATGAAAGCAGTTCTAAAGATACCATATGATATATAGACTAGGAAGCATTATAGTATGTCTTTCATTAAGATTTGGGGCTGTGAGGCATACGTGTGATGTCAAATGTTTGATAAGCTGGAACCCAAGTCAGATAAATGTTATCTTGTGGGGTATCCTAAGAAAACTTAATGGCGCTATTTCTACCTACCATTTGAGGGCAATGTGTTTGTTATGAGGACTAGTGTCTTACTTGAGAAAGAGTTCTTAAGTAGAAAGACTACCAGGGTAGAACTTGAAGAAGTTCAAGAACCACAAATAGTGAATGAACCGGAATTAGAACCTGAGCAAGGACTACAAGATGTTGTAGCTAGAGAACCTGCTCAAGAAACACAAGTCCTACGTAGATCTGGTAGACCAAGGTTTGAGCCTGAGAGATATGGATTTCTCGTGCCTCAAATAAGTAATGTGTTTCTTATGGATCATAATGATGAACCTGTAACCTACCAAAAGTCTATGAGTGGACCGGACTCCGAGAAGTGGCTTGAGGTCATGAAATCTGAAATGGACTCAATGTATGCAAACCAAGTTTGGACCTTGGTGGAACCACCTGAAAGAGTACGAACAAAATGATGCAAGTGGGTCTTCAAGAAGAAGACCGACATGGATGGGAATGTACAGGCATTCAAAGGGAGAATGGTGGCTAAAGGTTTCAAGCAAATTCATGGTATTGACTATGATGATACTTTTCCCCTGTTGTTATGGTTAAGTTCATCATAATCAGCTTGCTATTACTGCGTATTATGACTACGAGATCTGGCAGATGGATGTGAAAATGGCTATCTTAAATGGAAACCTCCTTGAGGAAGTGTATATGACACAACCTGTGGGTTTCGTATCTCTAGGTGAAGCCACTAAAATATGCAAGGTACAGAGATCCATTTATGGATTAAAATAGGCTTCTCGAAGTTGGAATCTTCATTTTGATGAAAAGATCAAAGAGTTTGGTTTTATCAATAATGAGGATGAACTGTGTCTTTACAAGTGGATTAGTGGGAGCATTGTTGTCTTCTTGATAATGTATGTAGATGACATACTGCTTATCAGGAATAAAAAACCGACCCTACAAGTATTTATAAATAACCTAGGGAATTGCTTTACTATGTAAGAATTAGACGAAGTGACTTATATACTTGGTATTAAGATCTATAGAGATAGATTGAAGAAGTTGCTAGGTTTGACCCAAGTACATATATTGAGAAGGTGTTTAAACGATTCAACATGCTTGAGTCCAAGAAAGGATTCTTACCTATATCTCATAGTATGAGTCTCTCTAAGGACTAGTGTCCTAAATCTTGTGAAGATAAGGACCACATGAAGTTGATACCATATGCTTCGACAATTGGATCAATCATGTATGCAATGATATGTACTCGACCCGATGTCTCTTATGCTTTGAGCATGACTAGCAGGTATAAGCCTGATCCCGTTAATTATCACTGGATAGCTGTCAAGGATATATTACAGTACTTGAGAAGGACAAAGGTTACGTTCTTGGTATTTGGCAGAGAGGAAGAGCTCGTTGTAAAGGGTTACACAGATGCTAGCTTCCAAACTAATAGGGACGACTCAAAGTTTAAGTCAGGGTTTATTTTTTGCATAAATGGAGGAGTTATTAGCTAAAAGAGTTCCAAGATGGAGATAGTTGCTGATTATAAAATTGAGGTCGAGTATATCGCTGCTGCAAATGCGGCGAAGGAGGCTATATGGATTCGGAAATTCATAGGAGAGTTAGATGTAGTTTCTAGAATTGTTTTTCCCGTAATTCTCTACTGTGACAATAATGGTGTAATTGCACTTGCTTCGAAACCTAGATCACATAAACGCTCCAAGACATACTTCGGCGGTTCCATCTTATTTGTGATATTGTCGATCGAGGAGATGTAAATATTTGTAGAGTACCGACTAAAGAAAATATTGTGGATCCACTATCAAAGCCTCTCGCACATAGAAAGCATGATGGTCATGTTAGATCAATGAGTATAAGATACCTAAATGATCAACTCTAGTAGGAGTCTTGTGGGTTGTATGTTTGTTGTTGTAATAATCATTTGATGAATAAAGTACTATACATTTCATTTTATATTTATGGCAAGTTCTTTTATTGTGTAAATTTATTTATATTGTGAGAGATTAATTTAATGTAATAAATGCTCTTTGAATGTTTGCTTCCATAGGAGTCAAGTGATGACTTGAAAGTGAGAGCCTGTGTTCTTAGAAGCTTCATTATTAAATAGTCCTTGGTCGGCGTGTCATCTTAGAAACTAAGGGTGATGATGATACATTAAGACTAGCATGTGCATTTATCGATGACCGGTTCTCAAAGGTCATGATATTGTGATATCAAATCATCATATGGGTACTTGTTAGTGAACAAGTTATACTGGACATACCCACTATGAGAATACATTGTGGATTGCTATATGAACGTGTCACAAGTATGGCTCAAGTGGTAATGGTGTTTGTCGCCCTTTAACCTGAAGTCACAACATTCATCAAGTGAGGAAAAGCATGATTTGATACTATCAAAAGTCTAGTTTTGAGAAAGGTGGATGATCAAGGTGGCTATTGGGTACGTTACGAATCATTTGGGTGTTTGCGTGTGGACAGAAATGGGATTTGTCCACCTATATGACAATAGTTGCATCCATGGGCCCCTTGATGGAATGGGACTGAGAAATGCATGGAAATGCTTGGTTGATTCAATATATGATATTGGACTCTCCGATTTCTTGAAGTCCGTTCTAGATCAATAAACTAGGATTGAATAATTTTGAGGGTGACATGGTCTATACCTCTAGTTATATCCGGATATAAGGGACGAAGAGACATGACAACACCGATACATTGGTCACAATGGATTTTGAGTTATAAACTATTATTGCTTTGGAAGCAATGATGTATTGCTAGATGTCGCACATTATTTATGAAGCTTTTATTTGATACTTTCAAGATCAAGTGGTACACTGTTGGTATTACCATTATTATCTTGAAGTGATCAAGGATGTAGTCTCACTGCCAACGCAATATAAGCCTATAAGGTCACACATAAGAGCATTTGAGAAATTAGAGGAATGGAATATGTTGGCCCTACTCATGTGATGAGTGAAGGACTAAGCAGCCAAGTGTTGAGTGTGTTGAGAACTCACTTCAAGGAGTTTAGTGCGTTGAGATCATTCGACGATTTGTCGAGTCAAGTGTTGATTCTTCGAGTCTTACATTGAGTGTGTCGAGACCATTCAACAATTCATCTAGTTAATTGTTGATTCGTCGAGTTAGGCGTTGAGAGCGTTGGGTCCACTCGATGCTTCGTCAAGTCAAATATTGATTTGTCGAGTTAGGCTTTGAGTGCACTCGACGCTTCGTTGATTCAAGTGCTAAGGCCACTGCCAGGCATTGAGTGCGTTGTTTCCACTCGATGATTCGTCAAGTCATGGGTTGATTTGACGAATTATATTACAGATATTTCGTGTCTGCCGATAGAGATGACTTTCTACTATTTATTCCATTGAGTATAAATAGAAGATGTATTTGGATTTTAGACAGCCAGTACATGCACAAAAAACGAGTAAGTGCAAGTCGCTAACCCGAAGGGAAAAGGCCGATAGAAAGTGTTTCCAAAGATCCCGATTCCATCGCCATCGCTCAGTCCATTTTCGGCACCTGTCGTCGCTACCTGTTTTGGAGTAGACCTAGTAGTCTGTGAAGATTCAAAGTGCTTTCTTCCAACCTAGATCTTGTGTGATAAGAGTCTAAGGGTTCTGTCATTTGTGTAGATCAACTGTAGAGGCGTGGACTTCATTCCATGCTCGGAACTCCAGCCACAAGTGTCTTCCAGTTTTATTGGAGCATCTCGGTTCAGTAGAGACTAAATCCAGAAAGGTAAATTTTGATTTACAACACCTTACTTTTTCATCAATGTTCATCGTAAGATCTATTTCTTTTGGGATTTTTCTTGTTCCTTCTTCCACTATGTACTAGTGATGTGACGTATAGAAAAAAGAAACACTTTTTGGGTGGCATCATCTAATTTTAAATAATCTTTGCACATCCGCCAACCTGTAACAGTATGGGTTGGAATTGACTCCTTATTTTCATTTGTGACCATCGTTACACCGCCTTTATTTGGATCAACTTGTGCTGGGCTGACCCTAGTACTATCAGAGACAAGATAGATGATTCTTGTATCTAAGAGTTTGAAAACCTCAACCTTAACGACTTCCTTCATGATCAGGTTTAGTTGTTGTTGGGGTTGGACTAAATTGCGGGATTTATCTTTAAGAAGATCTTATGTGTGCAGAAGGAGGGGTTGATCCCCTGGATATCAGATACCTAACATGCAATTACGTGGTAGTGATTACTTAAAACTAGAGTTAACTAAAAAATTTCTGAGTCATTCAGATCAGAGGAGACAATGACGGACAGTTTAAATTTTTTTTCAAAAAAAAGATAACAATGTCAACCGGGAAGATGAACTTGTAAAAGGGGTTCTTCGACATCCTCTTTTATGTCCAAGATAACAATGTAAACCGGGAAGATGAACTTGTTGATTATTATAAGCACATCCTCCACTATCACTACCAGATATTTCACTGATCAGTTAGTGAGCTGAATACACATATGAGTGGGGTTGGGAGTTTCAAAACCTAATTTTTTTAATAAGGAAAATGACATGAGATTTATACTTTCTCCAAGATCATCCAAGGCATGTTTTACTAACGAATTGCCAAAAAGACATGGGATGGAGAACCTTCACTGGGCCATTTACTTTCTACGATAATTTGTTTAGTGCAACCGCTGAGCATTCTGTATTAAGGGAAATATTTGATATATCCTCAAGTAGTTTATTATTGGATTGCAACTCCTTGATAAATTTTGCATATTTCGGCATTTGGGAGATAGCCTTATAGAAAGTAGCATTAATATTAATATGTTTAAGAATTTCTAAAAACTTTGTATAGTTTTCCTCAGCGCACTAATTTTTTAACTTAGATAGTTACGGAACACTTGAAGTATAAGAGTACGGAGCTAACGTAGCAGGAAAATTAGAAGATAAAATATGAGGAAGAGGAGGAGTAGAGAGAAGTACCATGGGTTCATCCTTTTTCAAAGATAGCTCCTTTCCACTACGGAGGGTGATTGCATTCGAGATTTCTCGTGGATTTGGTTTAGAATTTCGAGGTTAAGCTCCTTGTTATTGCACGAAGAATATAATTGATAGCTGCCCCATTTGATTCTCTAAACTTTTGATCAATTTAGTAATATTTCAGATGTTCAATTCATTTATAGCAGCGTATTTTGCGAAGACCTTTTCAATCGGAGAAGTCTTCGGTGGGTGCTGCGGAAAACCAGGAAGATTTAGATTAAGATGTGGATTAGCATTTAGTGCAACTAATATTAAGAGGGCGTGTAGCATTTCCTTGGTTGCTCTATGAGAAATTCGGGTGATTCCTATTACCCGAATTATATGTGTTATTATATGGAGTGGTGTTCAGTTTATAGGAAGGCTGAGGCAGATTTACTATGAAGTCAACATGTTCTTCTATTACATTACTATTTGCCAAAGGATGAGTGGTAGAGGAAGCAATCATCTCCGCCACTTGCTTAATTAGGCTGTCAATTTGTAAAGTTAAATTTTAAGTTGCATGGATTTTGTATATTCTAGATGATTTGCTAGGCAGTGTACGGGACACAATCCACTAATATGCATTCATGGTCATTTCCTCAAAATGCTCTTGAGCGGCCATCGGGGTCTAGTTATTTAACATACCCCATGCGGATGCATCAATCATCTGCCTTGTTTGGAATTTAAGCCGACATAAAATATTTGCATTTGTTGCCAATTGGGAAGTGCGTAGTGATGACATCTACGCAATAGTTCCTTCAAGAACTCCTACGTGTTGTAGAGTGTCTCCGAGTCTATTTTTATATAAGAAGCAATAATTGTGCATAATTTAGTGGTTTTCAAAGGTGGGAAGTGCTTAGTAAGAAATTTTTACGCCATCTCGGCCAATGTAGTGATGGACCCTCTAGGAAGAGAGCATAACAACTGCTTGGCCTTTGATCGCAAACAAAAGGTAAAATGGCGCAACTGAATGGCCTTATTTGTAACACCATTGATTTAAAACCTATCGCAGATTTTGAAAAAATTAGAGAGGTGATGGTTTGGATCTTTGTCTGTTAGACCATCGAAGGTCACCGACTATTGCAACATTTAAATAATGTTGTGCTTGTTATCAAAATTATTTTTCCCGCTATAGGGCGGACAATACTTGATTGTGTACCCTCTAGATTCGTCCGTGCATAATAGGATATGGTCTTTTGTTGGGCCTCATTAGGAACAGGGTGATCTTGGTCAATATTTGTTATTGTATTGTCCTCGGTCGACTCTTCGATGCCTAAAAGTGATTCCTAATCATGATTACAAAGGTGCCACAAAATGATGTGTTCTATCTCAGGATCAAAAGGAATATTCAACGAATTACCTCAGGTCATACACCAAAAAGGAAAGAAGGGGGGAGAAAAAGAAAAAGAAAAGAGAGATCGAGAATAAAGAAGAACTGGATAGGAAATGAAAACTTCGATTTTTTTTTCTTAGGTGGATTGAGTTAGTCTTGGACTTCCTAAGGTCTACCCTGCGAAGGGTTCGTACTGGTACTAAGAGGTGTGCTGGGATGATAGCCCAAACTGCTCTTTCCAAGATTTAGGTTACACCTTTAAAATTTGTTTTAAAAGAAAAAAATAAAAAGAGAGTGAGAAAGAAACGTTAAAATTAATATCTATCCTCTTTCCAAAATATCAAAACAAATCCCAGGCAATGATGCCAAAAACGTGATGTTAGATTTTAGGGTTTAGAAAAAGATGTGAATGATGTTCTCTTATTCTATATCTAATAAAAGCAAGTGTACCTTATAATCTATAATATAGGATACTTATGTTAAATATCAAGGTCATATTACCTGGTGATAGATGATTACTTCTATTTTGAGGAGATCACTATTATCTTATCAACCGAATTTTTTGCATTGTTTTTACTTAGCTAAAAAGAGAACTAAATTACAAATTAAGAAAGAATTTAAGAAATGGATAAAGGATTAGTACTTTATCTTGAATCACCTTGGCATGAGATAATCAAAAGTAAAATAAATCCTAATGATCTTTAATTAAGCAATTTAATCGTGGTGGTTCCGGAAGCATGAATACGCCTCTCTCAAGAGAGTGCCCAACTATGTTTTAGAAAAATCAAACGAACTCTTGTTCTAAAATCGATTAACTAAAGCTTGCTTTACGTTGTGAATCCCGCTATTTGATTTTAGTCCAATCCAATAGATTTATGTCATCCTCTCTCGAGAGGTGCGCGCAACTCTCTTTACCCTTAAGTGATCGATTCAAACTCTGAGCCTCTCGGCTAACTAAGGATGAAAACCTAAGAAAAAACTATATATCGATGATATAGTCCCACTACTTTTAAAAACAAGGGTAAATCAAAAGTGATTTCATTAAAGAGAAAAAGTGAACTAAAGCATCCTAACTTGATTAACTCATTCTCGGATCATCTCGATCGAGTACTAATGAGAATTTAAGTAAAAGAGAAAGAGAAAGAGAGTAGGAGAAAGATAAGTAACAAATCTTTATTAATAAACCAAAGTGGATTATAAGTGATAAGAATTAAAGGACACTACCACTAGAGCTAGAAATGAGATATTACAAGTACTTAAAGAAGTACAACTTAAATTAGAAAGAGAAATTTTAGAATGAAAAAAGAGAGAAGTACATGAACAAGGGTGATAAAAGCTCAAAAATACTAAGAACTGAAACTAGAAGCACCTCCCCACTCACAAAATCCGAACCCTGGACCCTTAGAGCTTTACAGAATTTTTAGAAAAAAATTTTTGGAATACAGGTTCCCCCTTACATGCCTATGTCTGGGGCATGTAATAGTCGGTTGACTTCGGTTGGAGAATTTCTGGCAGGATAGCTTCTTGCTTGTGATTTGGCGAACACGCTCCCCCTGCCATGCCCGTAATTGTGGGGCATGACAAGTATGGTGGTCAGTGGGTTGGCAACAGTTATGCTTTTAGCGCCATACAGACACAGGCGGTACTCTATCATTGTGAAGTATTCTAACAAAACAGGATCAATTTGTTCTCTTCACCCATCATGACGATATCATTTTGATGTATGTACCCATCAAAATGGTATATGCCAGAACTTCTCAACACATTACTTAGATCAATTCTAAGCTAAACTTTAGTTTAAATTGGGTCTGAACTTATCTCCTAACCCAATGAGTTTAATAACTTATTGAGCCAACAAACATGTGGATAGATAGACATCAAATATCAGATGTACTTATCATTGCATGATTCACTTCTTCAAATATAGGAAAAATTTGAGGGAATATTCCCAACAGTCTCCCCCTATTTGAAGAAGTCAGAACAATGCTGATGATAAGATCCATTTGGGCAATAAACAAAATAACAATCACAGAGATAAACATTTTTAAGAGAGGGAGAAATAAATCATAAATGTTCCAACGCAAATATAAAGTACATATAGAAATTGGCCAAAGTGTTTAAAATTTTAAACAACATAAACAACATATCTTAGGCCCAGTCTCATCTAATTAATGATTTTCTTCCCAGCTCTCTAATCTTTCTGCCTTTGCTTTCAAAGTACTTGATTGGCTTAGTTGGATGAATCTTTAACTAGTTTCTGCATTTCCAAGTTTTATTTGATGATCTTTTTCCTGAGATACATCCTCTTAAGTTGCTTAATGACCTCCTCAAATGGATAGATTTTATCAATGTCTTTTTTGATATGACCATAACTGACCCTGGCACTCATAATAGATTTTGAGTCATCACTCCAATGCTCATGATCAGGATCCATGGCTTGAGCTTTCCTTTTCTTTTATATATACTCCTCAGGGTGCATGGTGCCTTCCCTTTCTATTCTTTTGGCACTTTGAATATCCTGAGCATCACTTTCTTTTGCTGTAAAATCAAATTCTATTGGATCAGCTATATACAATAGGGTCTGGTTGAGTGCAATCCTTGTGCCTTGAAGGACCCATAGGGCTTGATCAGCATTAACACTCTCCCCCTTTTTGGATTCTTCAACAATCTTGTTTTCCATATCAATTGTGCAGGTCATAACTCTGCTTGAGAGAGTCTGAAAAGTTTTTTCATTTTCATCCAGAAGTACCTCTCTCATCTCAACAACCTCCTTCTTAAATTCCACTTGAGTGACATATAAATAGTTCTCTATGTGGTTGATACCTTATTCAATGGTCTCATTTGTTTTTTTGATAAACTATTTGATTTCAATTAAATCCTGTGAGCAGATTCTGAGATTTTCATCCATTGTTCTCATAACTTTTACATTACTATCCACAACTCCTACATCCTTGACAAACCATTTTAAGATGTCATTATTTATATGGGCTAAATCTTCTTTGATGGTCTTAATTTCTCAAATAACTTCTGCTTTTACTCCTTGTACTGATGCATCTATGTGTGCTCTGAGAGAGATACTCTACTCATCCAGCATTGAGTTCATTGTAGCCAAGAGAGAAGTAGTAGAAATATCAAGGGTGGATGTAGAGGCATTGAGTGGTGAATAACATCTTCATCAGTCATCAGCACATTTAAGTCATCTTGGACTTCCAACTCTGGGTAAGTGGCCTCCTCAATAACTTTAGATACAGCTACCTATACAACTGGAGCAAGAAACTCAGTTTGAGTCTCCCCCTCAGTCTCAACATCCATCTCTAACAGATCATCTGCTTCATTGTCCCAGAACTTGTCAAGGATATCTTCAAGATCCTTTTCTGGTAACTCTACTGTGACTAATGGGACTTGATAATAAAGAACCTTTTGTCCCCCCCCCCCCCCCTTAGCCGAGGCATGATTCTCTAAGTGAGATATGATATCATCAACTTGGGTGTTGATATCTTAGTGAACAACCTCCAATGTCATTAGAGGATGATAGGTCTGGATTATGGATGTGGTCACTCCTCACATCTTCACTTTCTTCCATAGATAAATCATATCTGAAGAACTATCTCCACTAGAGGAGTCTTCCTCCCTTTAAGTGTCTACAATAATTGCCTTTCCCTTTTTCTTACTCAGATTTTTCTTCTCCTTAGAAGGCTTTAGCAAAACCTTCTCATACTTTTCAAAAGTCTTAACATCCATTCTTCTCATGTGATGGATTTGTGTAACATGCTTTTGATTGAAGTGTTCTGGATAGGTAGTCAAGAGGTACAAAGACAGAATCATGTTATGGTTAGGGATTTATAAATTTCCCTAGATCCTTAAGAAGACAATATTAGCCCAATCAGTCTTCTTCATTAGGATCACTTTGTTCATTAATTCAAATAAAAACCTAGAAGTCTTGTCATCTGACCCTACCTTGTATATGAGGGCCTTTCTAATGATATCTTCCAAGAGTTATCCTTTCTTATTAGTGTACTTCCTTTCGAATGAACCATATGGTTCTCCTGAGTATTCACACCAATCTAAGGCATCTATGGTGTCCTACCTTGTAATTTCTTGATGGATTTTCTCAAGAGCAGCGGGAAACTTCAAAGCTTTAACTAACTTCATAGGGATAATATTGACCTTGAATCCCTCTATCTTGCTCTTTATGAAATTTCTTGTGGGAGATACCTTTCCATTTGAATACAATTCCAAAACTTCTTTCTTTAGAATAACTGACGACTCAAATAGTGCAAAATCTAGGTAAATGGTATTGAGTTGCCATATTACCGACTTGATTTCTTCTAGGGCTTCCTGAAATCCAAACCTAACCACTTCACTGCCCTCATACAAGTAGTCCTTTTTGATGGGATCCATTGCTGAGAGTGTTTATAGTAATAAAAGGTTGTGAGAGATGGAGAACGCGAGATGGAGTCTAGGGCAAGGATGTTTACGGTTTAAACATAAACAATTTGGCTCTAATATATATATATATATATATATATATATATATATATATAGCAAAATATAAATGAAACCCCATATACCTTGATAAGAGATTCATTTAAATCCAATGGCTGAGATTAATTGAGAAATATAGACCTTTAGCAGCCTGTTAGAGTTTTGACATCTTGATCTGTCAAGACGAACAAGATGATAAAAATGATATAGATCATTTCGTTTTATCACACAAGATGATCAAAATGACGCAGTCGATAATGATCCAATCCTTTAAGTGAGTCATATTTGACCTCCTTACAGATCAAAATTATAGGCACACCTCCTGTGTGTGAGTCATTTCACTCATTCTTAGATGTTCCCGCATACATGGTTAGAGTCCTAGCATCTATAATGTACTATAGATAGCATGTACTAACACTAGCAACCAAGATAAACAAGAAAACAACTAAGCAAGCAAAATTATTTTAAGTTATGCATGCCCAACTTAATCTTAAAGAAGTTGAACTTGGCTTCATCTAGAGGCTTTGTAAAGATATTTTCTACTTATTTGTCAGTGCGGACAAACTCAAGACATATATCCTCCTTTTCTACATGCTCTTTGATGAAGTGATACTTTATCTCACTATGCTTAGTTTGACTGTGTGACACAGGGTTCTTAGCAATTGAGATGGCACTGGAGAAATCACAGAACATGGGAGTTTTACAGTTGTACTCCTATAGCTGATATTGAATCCATAGAAGTTGAGCACAGCAGCTGTCAGCTGAAATGTACTCTAACTCAACTATTAAGATGGCAACACTAGTTTGCGTCTTACTACTCTTGGAAATAAGCCTTTTCCCAAGGAACTGACATGTTCCTTAGGTTCTTTTTATGACTTCTTTACAACTTGTAAAATCTACATCTGAAAAACCAGTGATTTCAAATTCATTATTCCTAGGGTATCGATGGACAAAATGTTGGGTGCCCTTAAGGTATCTCAAAATCCTCTTTGCACCTGAGTAATGAGATTTCTTGGGGCATGTCTAGTACCTAGTACATACACATGTTACATATATAATAGCAGGTCTACTTATAGTTAAAAAGAGTAAGGAGCCAATTATGCATCTGTGTATGGACTCATCAAAAGGTTTCCTTTTCTCAATATTATTCAGGGACATATTTGACCCTGTGGGAGTTTTCATGGTAGTGGCACTTTCTATACCAAAATCTTTATTAGCTCCCAAGTGTACTTTATTTGGGAGATGAAAATTCCATCAACAGACTGTTTCACTTGGAGACCTAAGAAGTACTTAGGATCCCTCATACTACTCATTTCAAACTCCACTTACATTAGGTTAGCAAACCTCTTGCAAAGGCTGTCAATAGTAAACCCAAATATAATGTCATCAACATATATTTGGACTAGGAGACTCTTGCCCATTATTTGCCTAAGGAATAATGTACTATCTATCTTCCCCTTGAGAAATTATTCTTAATGAGGAAGGTAGATAGGGTTTCATACTATTACCTAGGGGCTTGCTTTAACCCATGGAGAGCTTTCCTAAGAAAATAAAAACAGTTAAGTATGAGAAGGAGCGACAAAACCTAATGGTTGCTCTGCATAGACTTCCTCTATAAGGTCACCATTCAAGAAGGATGACTTTATATCTAATTTGTAGACCTTGAATCCCTTGAAGGCAGCATATATATGGAATAGTCTAATTGCTTCTATCCTTGTAATTGGAGCAAAGGTCGGGTCAAAATCAGTAACTTCTTCTTATCTGTATCCTTTAACAACCTGCCTTGCCTTGTTCTCATAATGATTCCATTTTCATCTAGTTTATTTCTAAAGATCCATTTGGTCCCAATGATGTTATCTCCTTGAGGTTTTGGGACCAACTTCCATACTTTGCATCTTTTGAATTGATGTAGTTCTTCCTATATGGCCATTATCCAAAAAGGGTCCTGGTTAGCTTCTTCAAATTTCATAGGTTCCACCTGTGAGAGGAAGCTCATATACAAAGCTTCATTATGTATTCTACTTATGGTTGTAACTCCCTGGATAGCATCCCCAATTATTAGATTGTTGGGGTGGTCTTTTAGATGACTGGTTGTCGCAGGCACCCTTCCTGCAGTTGGCTGAATTTTTAGAGTGACTTCAATTTGCTGAATCACATCTTCAGCATCTTGAACAACATTGTAATGCCCCTGATTTTTTGATATTTATTTTAAATTTATGTTGTGTTGTAATAATGATGTTAGGGTGTTACGTTGATGCGTAGTTAACGGGCGTCGTTGTTGGAGCGTGATTTTGCTCATTAGAATCCATGGTTTTTAATCGGTAGATTTTAGTAGGTTGATGTTGGTTGTAACTTTGGGGAATTTAAACCTGAGTTTGGTTTGTATAATCTTAATTTTTACTTCGCCGTTAGTTCTGTAGCATTGATATTCAGCCTTGGTGCGAATTTCGTGGAAATCTGAGGTGATTTGGGTTTTCCGGTCGTTTGGACGTTTAGCTACTATTAAGAATAATATTATATTATATATATACTTATAGATGAAACCCTATTCCCTTTCTTCTACCCAAAGCCATCAGAACGAAAGCATAGAAGAGAGGAGGCGACGGATATCTCGAGGCCTTCGACCGCCGACTATTGGATTTTCGGTGTTCGGAATCGTCGTCGGAGGGTAGATCCAAAAAGCTCTCGCGGAGATCTACACATTAGTGGTAGGTACTTTTGTTTTCTTGGACTTTTGGAATTGGGCTGTGTTGCCCTAAACTTTTGTTTTGTCCAAATCTCTCCAGATTTCATTGTCGCACTTTCTTTTTGGTCAATTTGTGACGCGGAGTGTCCAGAAGGTTGAGATAAGGAAGTTTAAGGCAAGTGTTGGTTTACTCCCTTGTCTAACATCTTGCGAATTCCATATGCATCATTCTATAATTTTCTGTCAATCATGCTGTTAGATTTTATACTTCCATGTCACAAATTCTATCTACTACTAGTTTTACCTCATTCAAATAGCAGTAAATTGCCTTTTCTTTTTTGTTGAGTTGCTGTGAGGTTCTTTTACCTGTGTTTGGGCTCCTGCCTTATCTACCGCTCACTTTCTCTTATTTTATGAAACTTACTCATGGTCTAGTTTTATTGTTGTCAAAGATTCCTAAGTCTAATAACTTCTATTTAGATGGGAAAGTTTTTTGCAGGAATAGAACTAAGTCTTGGCATCGAGTGCTTTGAGTGTAGCTACCTTGGCATCGAGTGCATTGAGTGAACTCAGTCTTGACATCAAGTGCATTGAGTGAACTCAACTAGGTGTCGAGTGAAGTAATATTCATTGAGTTAAGACCAGGAGTTGAGTTAAACTACCTTGGCATTTAGTGCTTTGAGTATAGCTATCTTGGCATCGAGTGCGTTGAGTGAACTCAGTCTTGGCGTCGAGCGCATTGAGCAAACTCAGCTATGCGTCGAGTAAAGTAAGATTCGTTGAGTTAAGTCCAGGCGTTGAGTGAAAATGCCTTGGCATCGAGTGCGTTAAGTGAATCTTCCTTGGCATCAAGTACATTGAGTGAATCTGTCTTGGCATCAAGTGCGTTGAGCGAATCTGCCTTGGTGTTGAGTGAACTCAGCTAGGAGTCGAGTGTGTTGGGTGAATCTGCCTTAGCGTAGAGTGCATTGAGTGAACACAGTCTTGGCATTTAGTGAAGCAGAGAGGCGTCAAGTAGATATAGTCTTGGCGTCGAGTGATTTAAGAGTAAGTATCGTGTAATTTTAGTGTGCCGATCGAGTGACTTTGAGTTTGTCAAGTAATATTCGTCGGGTATACCTTTGTAACTTTTGGTTTTCTTCCCTTTTCCTCGTTATGGAAATCCGATGTTAATCTTTGGGTTTTATCGGTGTTTTTGATGTAGAGTTGTGGCTAGGTTGGCAGTGGATAAAGGACACCCAACATGATGTCTGTTCATGAATCATTACACATGGTGGTTGGTGATTTTTGTTTGGACTGTTGGGTTGTGTTGGGCAATGTGGCTACCACCACACTACCTTTTTGAGATGTTTGGACTGTTGGGTTGTGTTGGACAATGTGTCCAGCACCACAGTGCCTTTTTGAGATGTTTGGTCTGATGGTTCGTGGTTAACAATGTGCCACTAACTCGGTACCATTTTGTCCAAGTGTTAATGATTCACATGTTTAGAGCTACTCAGCCTCTTTTTTCTTATTATATAGACATATGTTATTCTGCTTAATCTTGCAGATCTTATCTAAGCATGACTTCATTTTGCACTTGGTGTAACTTCTCATACTTATACTTTTGAGAACTCTTCATTACTTATTATGTTATGACTTAGTTACCGAGAATTGACAACTATTCTTGTATTTGGGTTGGTAACCCTTTTGTATCTTATGATTGCTGCTAATGATCTTTGATTGCCACTTGTATATTCTTGCTGAGGTATTCTTTTCTTTTGAATGCCTCAGGCTCAAAGCGGTAGCCGATCGAGCTACTAGGGTTGGTGGTTGCTGGTGTCCTATAGCTGTTGCATTTGTCATTTCCTCACTGATGCGAGGTAGTTTTGTTTTTAGTTCATACATACATGCCTTTTGGTGGGTTCGTGTCAGGTTATTGACGCCTACTGGAGATTTGGTAGATGTTAAGTTACTTGCTAGCTGTTATGTGACTTTTCTAGCTGGTTTATTGTACCAACATGCTCTCTGGGAAGGATATATGTTAGGATTGCATTCTAGATATTTTAAAAGTATAAAAGTATCATTCTGCCTATCTCATTCATGGTTTCATTTTAAATCCAAAGCCATTATATTTTAACGAATGTAAAATCTCTTTTAATACTTATATTAAATCTAGAAGTATGCATATCGTGAGTTGTCCTTTTGGACATTTCTGCTCATGCAGGATAATAATTGAATTAAGTAAATTATCTTCTACAACATATATTTATACTTTCATCCGTGGACTAGTTGATCCACTGAGCTGAGGGATACGACCATCAAACTTAACTAAAAATACGTTTTATTCATGATAAACTCGAGAATTCTTTGAAAAAAGTTAGGAGTTGGTTCTTTCCTGAGCGTCTGCAGTTTTCACCTGTACGGCGTGGCATCACGGCACGTGTTTTCTCTTACTCTGATATAATGTTTTATGTTGAGAAAATGCGGGTTATGATAGCTTGTATTAGAGGTGTAGTTTCAGTGGTCTTATTCTATTTCATACACACACCGATGTGTCATCAGTACATCTTGGTTGAAGCATGAACACTACACTTATAAGCATGATAAGAAGTATACAGGGAATATTATGTAGTATGAGATACATAATATGTGTTTGTATATGGATCCTCAGAGGAAGCAACATGTGACTGTTATGTAGTATGGGATGCATAACAATCATTACATGAATGCCCATTAGATTTTACATTTTCATTACATGTGATATTATGTAGTATAAGATGCATAATATTTCATATGTATGCCTCTAATAACATACATTAGGACTTTTATTAGAATACATAACACAATATACATAACATAACATAGCATTAGCACACATGCCAAGCTAAGATTTATATGATGACAAACGTACACAAATGGATTTAAACTGAAAAGAATAAGAATTTATGCATTCATAGTTTATGCACATGAGTTAATAGGATGATGGTATATCATATTAAGTTAAGCATATCATCATTTATGAGAATCCCGAAGAAAGTTAGCAGCATGAGCAAGTATCTATATATGTATGGTCTGAACTAAGTTGAGTAGTTCTAGCGGTTAAGCTAGGTTTTGATTTGACGTTTGTTGTATTATTAGTATGCCACCTAAGCGTATTGCGACGAGGTCGACTCCCCAGTCTGAGGGCGAGTCGTAAGCTGCACAAAGTGAGTCTGTGATTGAAGGGCTACAACTGAGCAATGAGGCTCTGTCTAGGCAGATGGTTGAGATGCAATCATAAATTCAGGTGTTGTTGACTGTCATTTCAGGATAGTAGCCTAGAATGTAGGACCCTACTATGGGTCAAGCCATTCTTATTCCTCCTTATCTATTGGTTACTCTTGTTTTTCTGCCACTAGAGATGAACTTCATTTCGCACTTTTAGCGACTATGACCTCCTACCTATGACGGTAGAGCTGACTTCATGGCATTGGATGACTAGATCATCGTTATTGAGGAGATAGTCTCGTATTCTAGAATTTTTGCTGACCAAAGAGTGATGGTCACCGCGTACCATCTGAACAGCCTTACGAAGAGCTGGTGGTTAAGAGATAAAGAGAACCTTACAGATGGATGTTTGTGGGGATCATTCAAGGAGTTGTTGTTGAGGAAATTTCTGCTGTCGGTCAAGCAAGACCGTTTGATGAACAACTTTCTGCATCTGAAGCAAAGACAACTCTCAGTTAGTGAGTGCGAGATAGAGTTTAGCATGTTGAGCAGGTGTGCCCCAGATTTGGTATCCTTTGAAGCAAGCAAAGTAAAGCGCTATTTGAGTGGTCTTAGAAGTGACATCAAGAAATTGGCTAGTGTATATGGATCTGAGAATTATGCTGAGGCAGTAGAAGCTACTATAAAAGTCAAAGTGATCGATAATGCCAAGAATCAAGGTATTAAATGAGGAAGGATAAGAGAAAGTCTGACGATAGCAAAAACTCTCGAAATTCTAACCCTGCTTCGAAGATAGGAAGCAAGGAGGCGTGTAGTTTCTATGGCCGGCCAGGCTATACATTCGAAAAGTGATTCAAAAGGTTGGGAGTTCAGATGCAATAATTGGTGCTTGCAATTCAGAGTGCATCCAAAGGAGATCTGGTCTGTACTTTGTGTAAGCAGAAAGGACATGATGTTGCCCGTTGTTGGAGTAAAGATAAGGTGTTCTTCTAGTGTGGACAAAGAGGGCACTTGAAGTCTAGATGCCCGCGGTCTCAGCCCCCGCTACAGCTAGTTCCACTTCAAGCCTTGACTCCACCGAAACATTTGGACAAAGGGAAGGGCAAACAGAATGTGATGACTTTGGAAGAAGCGCAGACGTCCACCTAAGTGATCTCAGGTTAGATTCTAATATAGTTCTTAGCTTGTAGTCTTAGTTTCAATGTTGGTCAATTAGTTACGTATGCAATTTTATAGGGAATTTTAAGGTAATGAATCGTTGGGCGCGCGTTCTGATTCTGGTGCTACCTGTAACACCCCCATCCGTCACATAGCATATAACAGTAGGTCTGGAGGGGGCCCGACGCCATATACTACGGAAGAACTAATGAGTTACTAAATTGAAACCATCATCTAATAATGTATATCCTACCACAGAGTGCATTCTAGCGGAAGTAATTTAATGGTTATAAATAGAACCCAAAAACAACTTGAATGTTCACTACCACAACTAGGAATGAATAAAAAAACACAAAGAAGTCTTGGCCTGAAGGCCTTACAAGGTTTTACTCAAATTAAACTCTCTTACATACATTGGCATGTAGGCCGGCCACACATGAGTAATAAATAAAAAAAAGGCAATTCTCTTTGGACTTCGAGGGTCAGCTTAGCTATCCTGGGCTTCAGCCCGCTATATCCCGTTTGGCTCAGCTGCACATGCAAGCAACATTCCACCACAACTGTGGCAAACAAAGGAACCGGTCATCATTGGCTGACCAAATTATAACGACCCCACCCCTCACTCGGGGTGGCGGTGCTCCTTCCCTGCAGGCATTAGTATAAACCTAATATGGCAATAAGAAAATGCAACTTAAGCACCATTCTCCACATACATTGGCACAAACGCCCAACGCCCCGTGCTCGCATGGCACATTCTTGGTGCACAGGACCTCAAACGTCACACCTCTGTTCTCTACAATGGTTAGCAACGTTTGAGCATTCAAGTATTTTAGGTCCAAAGCCAAAGATAACGCCCCTATGGCGATGACAAAGTCCAGGTGTCTTAAAATCCACACTTTGACACACTCTAAGTTGATCGGCATAGGGTTGGGTATAGTTCAACTATTTCCCGGTGCACAAATCATCGGGCACAACAAGCTACTACGTGGGTTAGCATCCCCTTTCTCATCCATATGATTCATAATACTATTATGTGTAACGGCCCTTCGGTCCGCCACAATTAATAATATCAGTATATGCATATATAAACAGGTACAGCGGAAATTTTCATATGCTATTCATAACGAGTAAGTATCAAAAACTTCTACTACATAGCATTCTATTTTAGACAACAAGTACCGAAAGGAAAGAAACAGAAAATTCCAACCTGAGCCCTACTGATGATTGGACGGTAGCTTTCCGGTTCCTAAAAAATTAAAAATTACAACCGTTAGTCTTGTATAAAGACTAAGTGAAAATTCCCTTTTTAATCTACTATACAGTTGAACAAAACAGTACAATAAACAGTTAGTGAAATAAGCAAATTCTATAACAGGTTCAGTTGACTCTGTACATAAGCTATCATTATTCATGAAACCATTTAACACATTTCTAAAATCAGTATTTCAGTCGTATGCGTATACCAGTATTCCATCCGTAATGAACAATAATTCCATATGTAAACAATGGACAATAATTTCACTTTTCATTTCAGAGCGATAAGGGTAATTAAAGGGAATTCTGTATCCGTATCAGTATTCCAATATATTTTCAGTATTGGGCCCGACCCCTTTTGGGGTCATCAGTCTCCGAACCAGTACGTACAACACGCGTTTATGCCTTTCGGCTCGACTGGTTCGGTAATTCAGTACACAATATCAATATAGTTCCCTTTATCTTACCCTTGCTAGTTCCATGTGTCGACACATAAGTTATTATTAGCCCAATATAAAGTCCCATAACCAGCCAAAACAACACAGAACTTAGCCGCTCAACTAGGGTACAGCCGGCCTTTAGGGCAAACACCAATATGTTCATTTCAGCACCCCCAAGCAACATCCAACAAAGATCTAGCTTCCAAGAAGAGAAAACAGAAAAGAGAGGAAGTACCTGAGCCCAAACGCAAGAGGTTTCTTCCGCCAAGATCAATCGAACTCCCCCAAAGTCCTAAAATCAACTGCAGCATAGGCGTTTAGGGTTCGTACTACGAGAAGAAGAAAAAGGAGTATACAATTTCACCATACCAGGCGACGGAAAGAAGGAATCGCCACAACCCTAGCTCTCGCGTTTCGCCAGGCAGCCGAGAAAGACGTAAATGCTAGAAATGAACAGGGAATCGGGAGTTATCCCGTGTAGCAGGACAAAAGACCACCGCTGAAGGCCAATCGGTGTAAATATGAATAAAAACAAGTGCAAGGTGCAGCCAGTCCAAGCCAGCCCAATAAAACCAAGTGCAATTTAACCCGGTGCAGCCCATATCATTCCAGCAACATTATAATATAACAAATACCAAGTCATTCCAGCATAGCCCAATCTTATACGCCGTCCCTATTCATAATATCAACACATATAGAATACACACAACATATTCAGTAACTCACTAACATAACATAACATTGTCATAAAACTCGCACGCCGCCGAATCACAGCTCATGGCGACGCCGAATCACAGCTCATGGCGACGCCGATTCAATATGGCTTAAACCTCTTTTCATCATCGGGGACTTTACCTGAAATAAATGGAATTACACATCATCATATTTTGATCATCATATTTTGATTATTTATATTTATTCGTCGGTAATATTGCATACCAAAAATGCGCGCGTCACAATTCTCCCCTCCTTAAATAATTTTCGTCCTCGAAAATCATTCTTCCATACTCAACACTACCGGAAAGAGATTTCGCATTGCATCCTCCCGTTCCCAAGTTGCTTCGTGCCTAGGGTGACCCTTCCACCAAACAAGCACAAAATTCACGTCACGATTTCGTAACTGTTTGCTTTGCCGATCTATAATTTGATGCGGTTCCGTCGGGCTAGAGAGGTCTGGTTCAATTTGTACATTTGTGGCTGAAACAATTGTTTCCGGGTCACGAATATACTTTCGCAATGCTGACACATGAAATACAGGATGTAGCCTCTGTAGTTCCACTGGTAGCTCCAAGCGGTAGGCAACATCGCCTACCCGCTCAATGACTGTAAAAGGTCCGACATAACGCGGACTCAACTTTCCAAGTCGTCGGAAACGTGTAACTCCTTTGAATGGTCTGATTTTTAAACATACTTGGTCGCCAACTTGAAATTGCACAAGGCGATGACGGGCATTATAGTATTTCTGTTGCCGATCTTGAGCTACCTTCATTCTTTCCTGTATCAGTTTTACTTTTTCATGCCATTTATCAATTTTCTCTCGATTATACATTGTTCGTTCGCCTTCTTCAGCCCAACTTAACGGTGTTCGACAACGTCGGCCGTACAAGGCCTCAAAAGGTGCCATCTGGATAGACGATTGGTAGCTATTATTGTACGCAAATTCTACCAATGTCAGATATTTTTCCCAAGAGCCTTTTAAATCCAATACAACCATACGTAATAAGTCTTCTAAAAACTGGATCGTTCGCTCCGACTGCCCATCTGTTTGGGGATGAAATGCTGTACTGAATAACAACTTTGTCCCTAGACGTTTGTGAATGTATCTCCAGTTTCCTGACGTGAAGCGACCGTCGCGGTCAGATATAATAGATCGAGGAATCCCATGTAACTTTACAATAACATCGACGTACAGATCATTCAACTTTTCAGGCGGTCCATCCTGTCGCACTGGAATAAAATGTGCGCTTTTCGTTAGGCGATCAATAATTACCCAAATACCATCATGCCCCAATTTACTGCGAGGTAGACCAAAAACAAAATCCATCGCAATGTCTTCCCACTTCCATTCTGGTATTGGTAAGGAATGCAAATATCCTCCAGGTTTCTGGTGTTCTGCTTTCACCAATTGACATATGTGACAAGATAGAATATACGCTGTGATATCTTTTTTCATACCAGGCCACCAGAAATCCTCCTTGAGGTCGTGATACATTTTTGTTCTTCCTGGGTGAATGGAATACGGGGTATTATGTGCCTCATATAAGATATCTTTTCGTAAGTTATTGATATTTGGGACACACAATCGTCCGTTCATCAATAAAAGTCCATTCTGTTCCGTAAATTCGCCAGTTTCTCCTTTCTTTACTTTTTCTTGCAATTCAACCAAAAACGGATCCTTTGGCACAGCTCTTTTAATTCTATCTTTCAATGTATTTCTGATTTGAATTTGGGATAGCTGTGCTCGCTTGCATTCCGGTGTAACAAGTGGAGTGATCTGCATCTTTTCCAACTCGTACACTAATTGCGCTGCATAACCAGACAAAATAGATAATCCAACTGGAGTCTTACGACTTAAGGCATCAGCAACCACATTCGCTTTGCCAGGGTGGTATTGCATAGCAACATCATAATCTTTGATAAATTCTAACCAACGACGCTGTCGAAGGTTCAATTCCTTCTGGGTAAAAATATATTTTAAGTTTTTATGATCAGTAAACACTTCGCAGTGTACGCCGTATAAATAATGTCGCCACATCTTCAGAGCAAAAATTACGGCAGCCAGTTCTAAATCATGGACTGGGTAATTCTTCTCAGCATCTTTCAACTGTCGGGAAGCATACGCAATTACTTTTCCATATTGCATCAATACGCAGCCCAATCCTTTGTACGACGCATCACTGTAAATTTGAAACCCTTCCGTACCGGACGGCATGGTTAAAATCGGAGCTGTAGTCAGTTTTTCTTTTAAGATGTCAAATGCTGACTGGCAGTCAACTGACCACTGAAACGGTATATTTTTCCTGGTTAGTTGAGTTAACGGTAAAGAGATCTTTGAAAAATCTTTTACAAAACGTCGATAGTATCCTGCTAAACCCAGGAAACTCCGCACTTCCGTCACTGATGTTGGTTGGGACCAATTGAGGATAGACTCAATCTTTGTGGGGTCTACAGCCAAACCCTGCTCGGTTATCACGTGTCCGAGGAAAGACACTTTCCTCAGCCAAAATTCACATTTCGTAAATTTGGCATATAATTGATGTTCTTTCAATGTTTTCAAGGCCAATCGCAGATGCCCAGCATGTTCGTCTTCTGACGGGGAGTAAATCAGTATATCATCGATAAACACAATCACGAACCGGTCCAAATAATCCTTAAAGACCCGATTCATCAAATCCATAAATGCTGCTGGAGCATTCGTTAGCCCAAACGGCATAACCATAAACTCATAATGACCATATCTGGTACTGAACGCAGTTTTGAAAATATCTTCTTCTTTTATTCGTAGCTGGTGGTAACCAGATCGCAAATCCAACTTAGAGAACACTTTGGCATTGACAAGTTGGTCGAATAAATCCTCTATCCGAGGGAGAGGATATTTATTCTTCACAGTCAATTTATTGAGTTCCCGATAATCTACGCACAGGCGTAACGTTCCCTCTTTTTTCTTTACAAACAATACGGGGGCACCCCACGGGGAGGAACTCGGGCGAATAAAATTTTTATCAATCAATTCTTGTAGCTGAACTCTCAACTCTGCCAATTCCTTTGGCGCCATTCGATATGGCGACTTTGCCACTGGTCTAGCCCCTTGCTCGAGGGTGATTTCAAATTCAATTTCTCTCTTTGGAGGGAGTCCAGCTAACTCTTCCGGAAAGAGCTCTTGAAATTCACATACGACTGGAATTGTCGTAATGTCTTTCTTCCCTTCTGGAGGTCCTTTCACCATGACCAAAATAGCTTCACCTCCCTTTCGAATTTGTGACAGTGCTTTCATTGCAGAGATTAGCATTTTCGACACTTCACCAAATCCTCGGTATGTAATTCTGCTTTGATCTGCACACTTTACCGATACTTCTTTGTTCTTACAGTTAATGACTGCTTCATTTTAATATCAAACTCAGTCAAAGGAAGAACCACGAAGTCTGTTGTAAAGGGCTTATCGTTCAGGGCAAACGTAATAATTACTCGTTGTTGTGTTGGGAGTATTTGGTTATTTGGTAACGTAACATGCAAAATCTCTTGTACCCAGTAAGGTTTGGCCGCAATTGCATTCAATATTGTTGCCGAAATAAACGAATGGCTTGCCCCAGTATCGCATAACAATTTAACTACATAGTTGCCAATAGGAATGATACCTGTCACAACGGTGTCATCCGCCTTCGCTTCTTGCTGACTAAGGTTGAATACCCGCGGCTGCACTCGACGTTCTTCTTTATATAATTCTGCGGGAGCTGCAGTGGAGGTTGAGGCTGCGTACTCCCCCTCCGCCGCACGACCCATCTGATACAACCTCTGGCCTTGTGGCGCGGGAACCGGCTGTACTGCTCTTTGTCCTTCTCGGTTACGAGGGCACTCCCTCTGTCGATGCCCAGGCTGACGGCACAAGTAGCAAACATTGCTCCCCACTAGACACTGCCCCTTGTGGCTTTTGCCACACTTGCCACATCTTTGTTCACTTACTGACGCACTGCCACTACTCTCAATGGGACGTGGCCGCTTTCCTGAATCACTGGACTTCCCTGATGTGCTTGTCTTACTCGAGGACTCCCGGCTGGAGGATGACCACGACGTTCTTTTCTTCGCAAAGTCCCTTCGCCTCTGCGTTTTCTCTGCATCAATTTCCATCAACCGGGCTTTTTGCACCAAAGCCCCATAATCTGTGATCTCCATCGGTATCAGAATTGAACGGATAGTATCTCGCAGTCCTTCCTGGAAGCGTCGACATCTTTCTTTCTCATTAGGCACGAATGCCTCTGCATAAAACGCTAAATTGGCGAATTCTGTTTCATATTCCAAAACCGATCGAGAGCCTTGTATTAAACGCAAAAACTTATCCTGCAACAACTTCTTTTCTGATTCAGGGACGAACCAATTAGTAAAGGCTTGAATGAAAGTGGCCCATGGAATACTTGTTTGTCCGCGGCCCGCCAGTCTGCCACGCACATTCAGCCACCACCGCTTCGCTTCTCCTTCCAATAAAAACGTGACCAAACCCACTTTACGTTCATCTGGGCAAAGCATGACTTCCAGTATTGTCTCAATGCGTGAAATCCAATCCTCTGTTTCCAGTGGCGATAACCCTCCCCGAAACACTGGTGGCTTCAACTCCAGGAATTGTTTCAAATCGACATCTAAATGCCTCTGCTGTAACGGTCCTGCCACTTCTGGTGCTGCTGGAGGGGGCGTTTCTCGAACCAATTTGATAGCCTCCGCTAACATCCTTGTCAGATCTATGAGTTGCGGTGAAGTCTGTTGCTCTTCCCGAGCAGGTATCGTTTGTGGCAGCTCTTGCTGAGCCTGGACCGATGCAATACCCTCAGATATTGCCTCTTGGGCTTCCTGAGCAAATTCCATCAATGTAAGACATGTCAATGACACTTGGTGTGATTTACTGCAGATCATACATACTCGTTATGGCCAGGGTTCAGTTGACAACCTGGCTCTGATACCACTAAATTGTAACGGCCCTTCGGTCCGCCACAATTAATAATATCAGTATATGCATATATAAACAGGTACAGCGGAAATTTTCATATGCTATTCATAACGAGTAAGTATCAAAAACTTCTACTACATAGCATTCTATTTTAGACAACAAGTACCGAAAGGAAAGAAACAGAAAATTCCAACCTGAGCCCTACTGATGATTGGACGGTAGCTTTCCGGTTCCTAAAAAATTAAAAATTACAACCGTTAGTCTTGTATAAAGACTAAGTGAAAATTCCCTTTTTAATCTACTATACAGTTGAACAAAACAGTACAATAAACAGTTAGTGAAATAAGCAAATTCTATAACAGGTTCAGTTGACTCTGTACATAAGCTATCATTATTCATGAAACCATTTAACACATTTCTAAAATCAGTATTTCAGTCGTATGCGTATACCAGTATTCCATCCGTAATGAACAATAATTCCATATGTAAACAATGGACAATAATTTCACTTTTCATTTCAGAGCGATAAGGGTAATTAAAGGGAATTCTGTATCCGTATCAGTATTCCAATATATTTTCAGTATTGGGCCCGACCCCTTTTGGGGTCATCAGTCTCCGAACCAGTACGTACAACACGCGTTTATGCCTTTCGGCTCGACTGGTTCGGTAATTCAGTACACAATATCAATATAGTTCCCTTTATCTTACCCTTGCTAGTTCCATGTGTCGACACATAAGTTATTATTAGCCCAATATAAAGTCCCATAACCAGCCAAAACAACACAGAACTTAGCCGCTCAACTAGGGTACAGCCGGCCTTTAGGGCAAACACCAATATGTTCATTTCAGCACCCCCAAGCAACATCCAACAAAGATCTAGCTTCCAAGAAGAGAAAACAGAAAAGAGAGGAAGTACCTGAGCCCAAACGCAAGAGGTTTCTTCCGCCAAGATCAATCGAACTCCCCCAAAGTCCTAAAATCAACTGCAGTATAGGCGTTTAGGGTTCGTACTACGAGAAGAAGAAAAAGGAGTATACAATTTCACCATACCAGGCGACGGAAAGAAGGAACCGCCACAACCCTAGCTCTCGCGTTTCGCCAGGCAGCCGAGAAAGACGTAAATGCTAGAAATGAACAGGGAATCGGGAGTTATCCCGTGTAGCAGGACAAAAGACCACCGCTGAAGGCCAATCGGTGTAAATATGAATAAAAACAAGTGCAAGGTGCAGCCAGTCCAAGCCAGCCCAATAAAACCAAGTGCAATTTAACCCGGTGCAGCCCATATCATTCCAGCAACATTATAATATAACAAATACCAAGTCATTCCAGCATAGCCCAATCTTATACGCCGTCCCTATTCATAATATCAACACATATAGAATACACACAACATATTCAGTAACTCACTAACATAACATAACATTGTCATAAAACTCGCACGCCGCCGAATCACAGCTCATGGCGACGCCGAATCACAGCTCATGGCGACGCCGATTCAATATGGCTTAAACCTCTTTTCATCATCGGGGACTTTACCTGAAATAAATGGAATTACACATCATCATATTTTGATCATCATATTTTGATTATTTATATTTATTCGTCGGTAATATTGCATACCAAAAATGCGCGCGTCACATTATGATCCTAGGTTAGCACTCACGTCCACCATAGCTAAGTAAATTAAGTTCACGCCCACAAAATTGGCCCCCAGGTCTCAGATAGACAGGCCTCACAACAATAGCCAACAAGTACCCACAATACAGGCTTCTTAATAAACAATACAATGCTCACAGGGAGCTACCGCTGGGTGTAGTACTACCATTGCGCGGTAGGGGTAAGACTATCGCTTCTTCCCCTTAAACGGTTGTTTTCCTGGAGATTAACTTAGTACTCTCAATGCAGTCAACTACACACCCCGTGGCTCTGAAATCTATGCGATAACCACAGAGTCCTAAATCTATGTGACCCACAAATCCCAGCTCTATCAATACTTGAAGCTATGCCTTAAATTCCACCTTCTCTCTCGGTGCTAAGTGGTAAGGAGACTACGACATCGGTTTGGCACCAGACACCAACTCAATGGTGAACTCGATCTCTCTCTGAGGTGGGGATCTATGGAGTTTTTCAGGGAAAATGTCGGCAAACTCCGACACCACAGGAATACTGGCAATGTCAGGTAGGCTTCTTAGCGTCAAGTAGAGTGAAGAACAACTCCACACCCTCACAAATTTCTTTAACCACTTGGAGAGTAGACACCATCGTCTTGCTTAGACCCTTTATACCGAAGAAAGTAGTTTCTTGGCTTGTATTCATCCCCAGATTAACAGTCTTCGAACTACAATTAATGAACACACATTTCTCTGAGAGCTAATCCATGCCAAAGATCATGTCAAACTCTACAATCGGTAGTAGTGATGCTTCCAGGTCAAAATCTTGACTTCCTATCTGCACTTTAATGCAATAAACTCAGTATGCGCATATCGAATAATCATTAAGCAGCAACACATCCAACCTATCCTTCGCCACTGAAGTAGGCGCTCCGATACGAGCTACGAAGTCCTTGGATAGAAAGGAATGTGAAGTCCCTGTATCAAACAGCGCTCGAGCCGGATAATCCATAATTACGACAAATCCTAAAACACGACAATCATACAGGTAAATAATAAGTCTTAAGGTATAGAAAGCACTAAAGCTAAAACCTAACACATACCTATCACCACATTGCCTTGCTTGATGGCCTCTTGTTGGCCAAAGTTGTAGACTCTTGGTTGGGTTAGAGCCTGAAGGGATGCGGTTGACTCTACTGCCTTCCCCTTTTCAGCAATTGGACGCTCTTGCCTTCTTACACGATTTGCCACTCCAACAGTCACGAGCTATATGCCCCAGCTTCCCACAAGTGAAACAGTGTATTGGGCCTCCATACCCAGACGATGCCCCAGAAGTAATCAATGAAGAAGCTGGTCCGGAAGTTTTGGCCTTCTTGTTCTACCTTTGGTACCCGGTCTTCCGTGGTCATAGTACTTTGAACTTCGGGCTCTTGACTACTAAGTCCTTCTTACTATGGACCCTCTTCAAATCTTGTTCCATAGATCGGGTCGTATTGACAAGTTTCAGAAGGCCCTGCGTCATCGGACCTGAGAGCAGCAACCTCAGATCATCGCGCAGTCCTTCTTAGAACCGGTTGGGTATTTCTCTCTTCAAGATAGCTAGCATTATAGTGGAAGTAATTTAAAGGTTATAAATAGAACCCAACAACAACATGAATGTACACTACCACAACTAGGAATGAATAACTGAAAGTTCATATATTCAAGATAGCTAGCAACTTAGAGGGGGGAGGGTGAATAGGTTTATCTAGGTCTTTTTGAATATCTTGTTGCTATCTAGTTGTTTTCTTTTAGCTTTCAGCTTAGGGTGATCTAGAGCATGTCCTTTACACATATAATTAAGAAAGAAAAACAAACACAGAAAAGCACACAAGTATTTTATAGTGGTTCTCCAAAATTATGGGTACATCCACTCTCCTCCCACCTTGCTAACTTCCTGTTAGTCAAGGCACTTCTCAAAACAATGCTCCAAGGAGCTTACACCTCAGATCCCTCAGGATCTCTCAATCTCCTCCAAGACTTACACCTCAGCCATAAGGGCATACACTCAATGATATAAATATCACCTACCTCAGGCAATTAAGCCATACCACTGAGGCAATGGAGGATAGCCCTACCACAGATCTGCACAAAGAATCTGCCTCAGGGACAAGTGCCCTAATTCTTAGTGAGTAAAACTCACCTACCTCAGATCCCAACTGGATCCTACACTCAGAGAGGAACCATCTCCTACAGCTCAGGAAAATTTGCCCTACCTCAGGCCCAAGGCCCTATAGTTAATGAAAGAGAGATCTATCCTAGAGATTAGAGCAAACACACAGCAAGAATAATAAAGAAAGAAATAAAGGCAAACAAGACAATACAAGAAATTTATAGTGGTTCCCCTAAACTTGGGTAGTCCACTCTTCTACCACCCTAGGTAGGAATCCACTGACGGATGAGTTGATCAGGTGTCCTGGGCACCAATGAGCTTTTGATAAGGTGCTCAAAAACCAAACTAGATTTTTTGATCAGGTGTCTTGCCACCACTGAGTTTTGACAAGGCTCTCAGAACCAGATTCAGAACTTTTGAAGGGAGTTCAAGAACCCTTTTACAGGAGGGAAGGGAGAGTTGATGTTGTCTTCTCTGTTCAACAATCAAAGAGAAGCATAAGTGGATTTTGATGATGTTGTCAAAGCTCCCCCTGAGATTTGCAATTGTTAAGGAAGGAGAGCTTTGTAAAGGGTGATAGGTCTTCAATATATGACTGCTCCAGCAAATGATGATTTCAGCAAAGGCTGAAATGTGAGTTTTCTTGGAGTGTGAATGATGAAGCCTTGATAATGTTGATCTTCCAGTAAGCCTTCAGACTGATGTAGAGTAGTTGTCTCTTCAGGCTTCCTGGAACAGTAGATCTGAGAAGAGCACTGGCTGTACAGGTGATGTTGAGTTCTTCCTGGAACTTTGATTCCTGTACTACTTTCTTCTCTCCACTATTCTCTCTCTTCTTCTTATTCTCTATGTTCTTGTTATTCTCTTCTTTTTCACCTTTTTTTTCTTCTCTGTTGTTTTGTGTATATATTTTGATAGGAGGCCAATAGTCATTTGAATTCTTGCATTTATTACTGCTGCCTCTTAGTTACTCCAACGGCTATAATCTCCATAAATATATTCTTGTAACTGTCATGTAATAAAGCTGTGTTGGAATATGAACAGCTCACTTTGATTGGACCAAGAATATCCTTAAAATCTTCCTAGGAACTTGCGTTCAGAGTGATGGCAGAAATCGTCGATCTGAACAAGATGATCGTCGATCTGAGCTCAACTATCGTCGATCTGAGCTCAGAGATATTGGAGCTGGTCTGGGACAGAAAACGTCGATCTGAGCTCGGAGATCGTCGAACAGAGTTCGACGCCTCGTGGACCTGAGCTCGGAGATCGTCGATCTCAGCTCGACACCTGAACTTCAAAACGTCGATCTGAGCTCGACGCCAAGGTTTAATTCTGAATTCTTCTCTGACTTATTTCTCTTAGCTGATAACTTCAAACTCTGAGAGCCTTTGACTTAGCACATCCTATGACCCTTAGCTATACATTGATGGGTCAATCTAATAATCCTAAAGACACAGTAATCCTTATCCAAATCCAAATTAGGGTGTTCCAACAATCTCCCCCTATTTGGGTTAGGATTACTATTTACATAAAAATATTATAATTAATATTACGAAGCATAAGATATAAAAAGAGAAGCTTTGCATAGCTGACTTCTGTTGCTGTTAAAACTGACTGCTGCTGGCTTTACAAAACTCCCCCAATGTTGATGCAGTAACTGTGACTAGAGGAGGCTGGGATGACTTTAAAAATTGGATTTTGATTGAGTCATCCAGCTAATTCTTATAGATGGTACCTGCAGAAGGCTATGGTAGAGATTACTCTCTCCTTGAAAAGGATATGTTAGCATAAAAAATGATATTTGTCCAGCACATTTTATTAGGATTCTGAATCTGAAAAACAAAGTCTGATATCTTTCTTCCTATAGAATTTCTTTTCATCAGAAGAGATTAAAACTCAGTGCCATGATCACTGCTAACCAATGCAACTAGAGTATAGGACTCAATCTAGATGAATTTAGAAAAGGATCTATAAGAAATATTAAGTTATCTGACAGAGAATTCTCATACAGAAATCCTAACATAATTTTGAACAAGATATCAAAAGGATAGAAGCAGCCCTTAAGAAAAGATGTTTCCTAATAAATTTGTTCCAAATAGGAAAAGGATTTGAAAATATTTTAAATAGTTTATCCTTATAATTATAAATCAAATTTATGAAAAAGCAGACTGAGTTCGACGATTTTATATAGGATCGTCGATCTGAGTTTGACGATTTTATATAGGATCGTCGATCTGAGTTCGACGATTTTATATAGGATCATCGATCTGAGTTCGACGATTTGAACTTATTTCGTTGATTAAAATGTTTCTTTTTCCTTTGAATATATTCTGAAAACATTCCTCTGAGAGGTTTTGTTTCCTCCTCAGGTTTTATTGAATCTTGGTAGCAAAATTGAAGTTCTAAGTTAACTGAACTGAGAATAAAGTTAGATAATACCTGATCCACTTTAGGTTTTGATTTTCCTTCTATCATTCAGACTTTAAACTGCTACAGGAAGTATTGATTGCCATTAAGCAGAATTGTTTGGCCCTTGCTTCCTCCTATTCATCTTCAAGTGATGATTCTTCATCTGATACATCCCAAATGAAATCTAGGGATACTGATTCTCCTTCTTCAAATAAGATGTTGTAGCTTCTTTCTATTGTTCCATCCACTAGTTCAGAAGCCATTTGATGAATAGAATCCCATATCTCCTTAGCTGTTGAGCATTCAACAACTTCCTGGAATAAGTCATCAAATAATGACTGTGCTAGGATATTCATGGCTCTGGCATCAGCTAGTCTGGCCCTTTTAGTTGTTGTTGCTGAGGTTGGGAGACCTGTCATAATGACATAAAATATTTCTTCATCAATATTGTCCATAAATGACTTAATTCTTGTCTTCCAAAGTGCAAATTTGTTTATGTTGCACTTAGGAGGTCTGGTGCTAGAATATTCCATATTCTTGCTATGTGAAAAATAGAATAATTAATCTAACTAGGATGGATCAAAAGAGAGATCTTTTGGTTCAGGTGTTAGCCTGTATAAACAACCAAACTAGTGAAGATCTAGTTGTTGAATAACCAACCTCCCTCTGATACCAATTGAAAGAGAGATCTATCCTAGAGATTAGAGCAAACACACAGCAAGAATAATAAAGAAAAGAAATAAAGGCAAACGATACAACACAAGAAATTTATAGTGGTTCCCCTAAACTTGGGTAGTCCACTCTTCTACCACCCTAGGTAGGAATCCACTGCAGGATGAGTTGATCAGGTGTCCTGGGCACCAATGAGCTTTTGATAAGGTGCTCAAAAACCAAACTAGATTTTTTGATCAGGTGTCTTGCCACCACTGAGTTTTGACAAGGCTCTCAGAACCAGATTCATAACTTTTGAAGGGAGTTCAAGAACCCTTTTACATGAGGGAAGGGAGAGTTGATGTTGTATTCTCTGTTAACCAATCAAAGAGAAGCATAAGTGGATTTTGATGATGTTGTCAAAGCTCCCCCTGAGATTTGCAATTGTTCAGGAAGGAGAGATTTGCAAAGGGTAATAGGTCTTCAATATATGACTGCTCCAGCAAATGATGATTTCAGCAAAGGCTAAAATGTGAGTTTTCTTGGAGTGTGAATGATGAAGCCTTGATGATGTTGATCTTCCAGTAAGCCTTCAGGCTGATGTAGAGTAGTTGTCTCTTCAGGCTTCCTGGAACAGTTGATCTGAGAAGAGCACTGACTGTATAGGTGATGTTGAGTTCTTCCTGGAACTCTGGTTCCTGTACTACTTTCTTCTCTCCACTATTCTCTCTCTTCTTCTTATTCTCTATGTTCTTGTTATTCTCTTCTTTTTCACCTTTTTTTCTTCTCTGTTGTTCTGTGTATATATTCTGATAGGAGGCCAATAATCATTTGAATTATTGCATTTATTACTACTGCCTCTTAGTTACTCCAACGGCTATAATCTCCATAAATATATTCTTGTAACTGTCCTGTAATAAAGCTATGTTGGAATATGAATAGCTCACTTTGATTAGACCAAGAATATCCTGAAAATCTGCCTGGGAACTTGCGTTCAGAGTGATGGCAGAAATCATCGATCTGAACAAGATGATCGTCGATCTGAGCTCAACTATCGTCGATCTGAGCTCAGAGATATTGGAGCTGGTCTGGGACAGAAAACGTCGATCTGAGCTCGGAGATCGTCGAACAGAGTTCGATGCCTCGTGGACCTGAGCTCAGAGATCGTCGATCTCAGATCGACACCTGAACTTCAAAATGTCGATCTGAGCTCGACGCCAAGGTTGAATTCTGAATTCTTCTCTGACTGATTTCTCTTGGCTGATTTCTTCAAACTCTGAGAGCCTTTGACTTAGCACATCCTATGACCCTTAGCTATACATTGATGAGTCAATCTAATAATCCTAAAGACATAGTGATCCTGACCCAAATCCAAATTAGGGTGTTCCAACAGTTAAGATCCAAAAGGATCCTACAACAAGAAATAATTTAATTAACCTTTACACAGAGAAATTTCTCTGAGTCAACAACTAGAGCTAAGAAATTTCTTCTCTAACTCTCCTTACAGTAGAGAAAAACTTTGTTGGCAGACCACTGAAGCTTACCCCTAAACTTGTTGTAGAAGACTAAAGATCTGTTGATCTAGAGTCTTCAAGCAGCT
The DNA here is from genome assembly GCA_039513925.1 of Platanthera zijinensis. Taxonomy (NCBI): domain Eukaryota; kingdom Viridiplantae; phylum Streptophyta; class Magnoliopsida; order Asparagales; family Orchidaceae; genus Platanthera; species Platanthera zijinensis. The sequence goes on from CM077091.1 coordinate 63,499,411, forward strand.
AACTGAACCAGCCAAAGGCTGAATGTTCTTCTTTCTTAAGAACTATTTCTAATCTTGCTATGGCAGATGAATAATGCACAATTATCTGAACTTTTCTTGCTGGAGAGTTTCAAGCTTTTTTACATGCAGCAATGACGAGAAAGATGACGACAGCTGCTCACTTTTGAAGTTGATAATGCCCTAAAAGTTTTCTCTGTCTTGGCCCATCTCTTCCCTTTTTTAGTTCTCTGATCAACGACTCTTAGAGATCGATGGGCCCCACCTATAGCTTCCAGCTGCGCCTTACTTTAACTGAAGAAGACGTATAGTAGCTTCGCGGCAGAGTTTGTCGTGTTATGTAGCTTTTCCATACCTGATTTGAACTTAGTTGACTTTGTCGATTTTGCTGACGTCAGCACTTGTGGATATAGCAAAAATCGAGAATCAATAGAGTAGACGTTGAGTGAAAGAGATTCACTCAATGCCAAAACACTTAGAAAGATTTATGTCTATCTATGCATTGAGAGCATTGAGTGAACAAGCCTGACTCAACGCTTTTTGCCTTAGCAAAATCTTCCTACTTCTCTAGCGTTGAGAGCGTTGAGTGTGTCTTCGTCACTGAAAGATGTTTTCCTTAAAAAATCTTTCTGCAACTTAGGCGTTGAGAGAGATAAGTGAGCACGCTTCACTCAATGTTTTTTGCCTTAGCCAAATTTCTCAACTTAGTTCGACGAACTGAACTGAGTTCGACGAATGGTGAGCTCATCTTGACGAACTCTAAACTCAGTTCGATGAATTTTGAACTGAGTTCAACTCACAGCTTTTAATTATGTGGCGTTGAGTGTATCTGTTGGGTATTGTATCCACAATAACCAAGATTTGTATGAAGTCGCCCTTAAACTAAGATGAATTAAGTTGTATTTGATGCCCTGTTTGAGTTATATGTTTGCCGGATATAATTGCCAAGTGTAGACCAATATCAGTATACAATGAGTCACCAAACACATGACCATACAATGTAATCCCTCATTGTGTGATCCATGGTGTTGACTCATATGTAGCCTCTCTATTGGGATACACTTCATTTTCAAAGCACTAAACTTAGAGGAGAAAGATTAGTTGCTGAATTCCTTGAAGAAAGAAAAATTTCAGAAGGTAGATTTTTTCCAAGTGTTTTACTCGAGAAGTAACTTAAGTACTCGAGTAGATTTATAGTCAGTTCTCGAGTAATCTAAGTCTAGCTACTAAAGTAGTTCTTGAGAATTTTTAATGTTAGTTCTCGAGAAGCTAAGTAGTAATCGAGTATATCTTTCCTTATTCTCGAGTTAACTGAAAAATCTAGCTCTGAATATTTCTAAGTCTAGTACTCGAGTAGCTAAGGTCTTTACTCGAGAAGGCCAAGACTTTGTACTCGAGTAACAGAAGTCTAGTACTCGAGTAGTATAACTTGTTCTCGAGAAGTTCAGTTAGTAATCGAGAAATCAGTTTCTATTTCTCGAGTAACAGAAGTTACTTCTCGAGTAACTAGAAATAATTTCCAATATTTTCTCTAAGTATTGTTCTCGAGAACCTCATACTCCCTAAACGAGAAACAATAGCTGCTACTCGAGTACTCTATAATCCACTCGAGAAATGAATGTCATTTTTTGAAAATTTCTTATATGCCGACAGACGTAATTTCACAAATGATTTCAAACTTAATCTCTTTTATTATTGGTCCACGTATACTATCTTTATGACTATGACCATTATGCTTTTCCTATAAAAGGTCTAATCAACTCGACTAACCCTAATAAGAATAAATACCCGAGAAAATCAGTATTATGAATCGTTCTTATATTCTAAATCGGGAAGCCGCCGCCGGTCTTCTTCGACGATCTCGTCGCCGCTTCTTCTCCGATTCATTTGATTCAGAGCAAGTAGAGATTAACAAATCAAGGCATTCTTATTCTTACAGATTCATCTATTGATCGTGCTGATCTAAGTTTTTTGATCCAGAATAATTTCGGCTTGTCTTCTTCGATCCGTTTCTGAGAAAGCTTCAAAATTCAAGGAAAAAGAAATGCTGAAGATTCAGATCTGAGATATTCTGTTTGTATATTTTTGTTTACAACATCTTTATTCTTGTAGGAGATTTATCTCTGAGTTTTAGGAGTTTGTTCTCCGAGAAATTGTTGTAGGAAGTTTTTCTTCCGAGTGTAGATCCGTTTTGTGGATCAAATTGTAGGGGCATTTCTTTGGGTTGTAGGATTGGTTTTCAATCTGAGGTAATAGTGAAGTAGCTGAGTCTAGCGTGTTGCTAGATCGGTGAGGTGGAGAGTGGGCGTACCAAAGATTGGGGAACCACTATAGATCTTGTGTTCTCTGTGATTTGTTTGCTTATTTTCTGCGCTTCGTTCGTTCAATTTTTATTCCGCAAAAAGACGCAAACCTCACCTATTCACCCCTCTCTAGGTGATTTAGGTAGACAACTAAAAATATCAATTGGTATCAAAGGAGGTTATTCCTCAAAAAGCTTAACACCATGAACATATCTCCTCCTAGTTGTCTTTAGAGGATTCAAGCATGGATAGAGCCAAGGATTTTGCCAAGCTTCCTTTGTGCACAAAGAATAATTCTACTATGTGGAAGAAAGGATAAAGTTCTTCATGGAAGCTGTGGATCCCAGAATATTTATGATAGTAGAAGAAGGACCTCATATCCCAATGATAGCCTCCACCATTGATCCAACTAAGAAAGTTCCAAAGATGCTCATGGATCTTGATAAAGATGAGATTGCACTTGTCTCCTTAGATAAGAAAGCCAAGAATATCATCGCAAGTACAGTCGATGATTCTATGCTATAGAATTTGATTCACTGCTAATCTGCCAAGGAAATGTTGCAGTCTCTTATCGTCTTGATGGAAGGCACTGAAGAAGTTAGGGATAATAGAAGATCCCTTCTAAATTATAAATATGAAGCATTCCAACAAGGTCCCAAGAACTCTATTACAGATACCTTTGAAAGTTTCTTCAAGATTGTCACCGGCCTAAGAGTCTATGACTGAGTCTTCACCAATGGAGAACTGAATGATAAGTTCCTGAGATCCCTGACTAAGTAATGGGATAACAAGGTTTGTGCTAACCGAGATTTTTGAAAGCTAGCAGAGACTGATCCTCAAAATATCTTCGGAAAGCTTATGTCATATAAGCTACAAATAAATTCAAAAAAAGCTGAAGAAGAGAAAAATAGGTCTTCATCCAAGGAAAAGTCTGTCACTCTAAAGGCAGACACCTTGAGGAAGTCAAAAACTACTTCTCCTGCCCCAGCACAGGAAGAAAGTGAAGAATAATCTTCAAATCCAAGTACCTCAGGCTCAGAATTATTTGAAGGAGAGTTTTCTCTTCTATCAAGGCAGTTCAAGAAGTTCTTGAATAAGAAGAAATAATGGAAAGTCAAGGATGCCTCAAGCAGAAGATCATGTCATGATGGTGATCGCCACAAGAAAGGCTCAAGTAGCCAAGATAGATATTACTCCAAACAGAACAAACACATTTCTACTGATATTGTTTGATATTGCTGCAATTAGTAAGGACACATCATAGCTGATTGCCCTCATAAGAAGAAGGAGAGTGTAAGAATAGAGGAAAAGAAAACTTCTTACAATAAGAAGAAGACTGAAAAAAGCCTAATAGCCAAGAAGGGCAAGACCATCAATGACACAGACTCATCTGAGTTTAGTGATGAGGAGGAAGCCAACTTTGGGCTCATGGCGCATACATATGAAGATGAAGAATCCCAGTTCAGTGGGAAGGTAAATTCATACCCCTCTATCTGAATTAGATGCTTCTAACCATGATCATGAGGACTGTTCGTTAGATGATGAATCTAAACTCATGATTCAGTACAAAGAGTTGATCAAAGCCTACGAAAAATGTCGTAGAGTCGCAAGAGCTCAAGCCAAGGAGATTAAATATCTTAAGGCTGAGGAGAGCACTTTGAGAGATGAAGTTGCTAAGATTGACTCACTCAAAGTGGAAGCCCATTTAACAATCGACGTATACAAAAGGCTCTCGATCACCTAAACCTGAAAGAGCAAATCATCAAGGAGCTGGAAAAATAACTTGCTGCTGAAAAGAAACTTGTTGAAAATTTCACGAATCCCAAGATAGTTTTTTCACTTGTTGATGAGTTCTCTGCTCAGGCTAAAGGAGCTGGCTTAGGCCATTTGGCTGTTCCTAGAAAATCTTCTAGGGGAAATAAAGCTCAAAGGAGAAATAAGGTTGCCAAGAAAGCTCTAGCCAAGGAGAAGCGGAAAGCTCCTCTAGACCAAACTTCGTTTAGGAAGGTTATTTTTCCGACAAATAAGTTTGATATTGATTCGTCCTATGGTTACCTTGCTAGGCCTTCTCATGTAGAGCCCACGTCTCGGTACAAAGGATGGACTCATCCACGGAACTTTGGTGAGAGTGTCTTTAAGGCACCTTATGAGGAGATCACTTTTAAGAGCTACGACCCTTATAATCATGGTCACAACATCATGAATGCCCCAAAAGCCAAGCCTATTGTGGAAAAGCCTATTGTGGAGAATAAGTCATGTGAGTTCCATCACCATGAAGCTTCTACCTCCAAGACTACTGCCCCTGCTAGACCACACTCTCAAAGGTCATGCAGGAGTGTATCATGCAAGATACAACAGGTTTGACTATTGGTACTGTGGCAAGATTGGTCACTTTGCCAAAGATTGCTGGTTTAATCCCAGATATTATGAAACTCCTCAAGTTAATAATATGAGAAAGACCACTCACAATGTTAACATACGTAGGCGTAGTATGCTAACAAGAGACAAGGGCCCAAACAAGTTTGGGTTCCTAAGGCAACTTTACTCTACTTTTGCAGGAATGTCCAAAGGCCACCAAAAATCCCATCTAGTATTTGGATACTGGATGCTCTCGGCATATGACTGGGACTAGAAGCCTTATCCAAAATTATTCTCCAGTCATGAATGGGCCAAAGGTCATCTTTGGAGGTTCTGATAGAGGAATTACAAAAGGCTACGGTATGATCACTAATCGTAGTGTATCCTTTTTCAATGTGGCTTATGTTGAAGGATTGGAACACAATCTTATAAGCATAAGCCAGCTCTGCGATAAAGAATACATCGTAGAAATTCATGCAGACAAGTGTTTGATAAAATCAGTTGAAAATTTAGAAACAATTTTATCAGGCACTCGTAGTAGGAATATATTTTTCTTAATTTTTATTTGCATAGACTCTTCTACGCTAGTGTGCTTTTTAGCAAAAGATAGTGCATCTCTTGGTGACCAATGACACAAGAGATTAGCACATATAAATTTCAAAACTATTACTAAATTATTTTCTCTTAATTTAGTACGTGATGCCCCAAATGTCAAGTGCGTTAAAGATAGACCTTTTCACGCATGTATAAAAGGCAAGCAAATAAGGGATACTTTTAAAAACATTATTGGCAAAGATTCTAATAAGTGTTTACACCTACTTCATATAGACTTGTTTGGTCCACTGCAAATTAGAAGTTTGGGAGGTAAGGATTATGCATTTGTTATCGTTGATGATTACTCTTGCATTGTGTGGTTGTTCTTTTTAAAACATAAGTCATATACTTTTGATATCTTTACTAATTTTGTCAGGCAAGTTCAAAATGAATATAGCTGCTCCATTGTCAAAATCAGAAGTGATAATGGAACAGAGTTCAAATCTGGGTCCATGAAAGAATTCTGTGAAAGCTTAGGTATCTTTCATGAGTTCTCCTCTCCTCGTTTTCCTCAATAGAATGGAGTAGCTGAGAGAACGAATAGACACTCATAGAAACTTGCAAAACCATGTTGAGCGATGCCTCACTACCGAAATACTTCTAGACTGAAGCAGTCAACACTGCATGCCACGTGCAAAATAGAGCACTCATAAACAAGAACCATAATAAGACACCTTACGAAATCCTAAAGGGCAGGAAACCAACTATTTCATATTCTAAATTTTTGGTAGTAAATGCTTCGTACTTAACAATTATAAGTATCACACCACTAAATTTAATGAAAAGAGTTTTGAAGGTATTTTCGTAGGATATAGTAGCCATAGTAAGGCATATAGGATTTTCAACAAGAAAACCCTGGTTGTAGAAGAATCTATTCATGTTGTATTTGATGAGACAAGCTTGCTGCAAGGCAGTTCTTCTAGTGTGTTCATTGAAGATGTAGGTTCAAGGCTAAAGGAAATTAGCTTGGATAAACCAGTCAAAGAAAAAGATCAAGAGTTCATCACGATCACCACTCCAACCCCTATTAGAGAAGATGATCAAGATGTCATTCAAGTTGATGAAGTCACTCCTGTGATAGAAGAAGCTCCAGATGCAAGAACCTTAGAGCTCAGACACCTGAAGGATCACCCAATTGATCAAATCATCGGAGATCCCCGGGATGGTGTCAGAACTCGTAGTGGTACAACTAATGAAAATTTATATTTGAGTTTCCTCTCGCGGGTTGAACCAAAGAAGTTTGAGGAAGCCAACTCAGACATATCTTGGATAATAGCTATGGAAGAAGAATTGAATCAATTCAAGCATTGCCAAGTCTGGAAGCTTGTTCCAAGACTCAAATGTAAGAACGTTATCGAAACCAAGTGGGTCTACAGGAACAAGATGGACAAAGATGGAACAATCATAAAGAATAAGGCCAGAATCGTCGCCAAGGGATACCAACAAGAAGAAGGAATCAACTTCGACCAAATGTATTCTCCAATGGCAAGGCTGGAGGCAATCAGGTTGTTCCTAACTTATGCTGCAGTTAAGGGCTTCACTGTCTATCAGATGGACATGAAGTCGGCCTTCCTTAATGGTGACATAAAGTAAGAAGTGTATGTGGAACAACCACAAGGTTATTTTGATTCTAACCATCCTGATTATGTTTATCTTTTATTTAAGGCATTATATGGTTTGAAACAAGCTCCTCGAGCTTGGTATGAGATGATGTATAACTTTCTTCTTGAGAACAAGTTCACAAGGGGAAAGATAGATAAGACCTTATTTCTTAGGGAAATAAAAGACAAGATTTTGCTAGTGCAAAACTATGTCGATGACATCATATTTGGCTCTACTGATGACAACCTTGGCTAAAAGCTTTCCAAACTTATGCAAGGAAAGTTTGAAATGAGCAGTATGGGAGAGCTGAAGTATTTCTTAGGACTTCAGGTGAAACAATCTGAAGATGGAATTTTCATCTCTCAGACGAAGTTCATAAAGGAGTTGATTAAGAAATTCAGAATGAAGAACGTAACCTCTATGAGGACTCCAATGGGTTCAGCTATGTCTCTGGACAAGGATGAGAAAGGGAAACCTTTTGATGGAACCAAGTACAAAAGCATAATTAGATTCTTGCACTATCTTACTGCTAGTAGACCGCACATAATGTTTTCAACATGTGTGTGTGCTAGATTTCAAGTGAACTGTAAGGAATCTCACTGTACTGCTGCAAAGCAGATCTTGAGATACCTTAAAGGAACACCAAATCTTATCTTATGGTACCCAGGAAGTAATGATAACAAAATAATTGGTTTTTTAGATGCATATTTTGCAGGTAGCAAAGATTACAGGAAGAGAAAATCTAGGACTTGTCAATTCCTAGGAAGAAAGCTCATCACCTGGAGCAACAAGAAGTAGAATTGTGTCATAATTTCAACAGACGAGTCAGAGTATATCTCTGTAGGCTGTTGTTTTGCACAATTGCTATGGATAAAGAACCAGTTTGAAGATTACAACATGAAGTTCAAGAACATTCCAATGTTTTGCGACTCATCTAGTGCAATTGCATTTGCCAACAACCCAGTCTCTCACAACAGGACAAAGCACATAGAGCTGAGGTATCACTTCATCAGGGAGCATGTGGAGCATGGAGACATCAACCTCTAGTATGTTCTAACTAACAAGCAGGTTGTAGACATTTTCACAAAGCCGCTGGACAAGGCCAAGTTCTCAGTCTTCAAAACAGAACTTGACATGCTCAACAAAGAAGAATGAAGAATAAAGTTTCTTAACAAAGTTCAAGGATCGGGCAATACTTCAAAATTTTAGAAATTTCAAAATTTGGACTTCATTTCTCGAGTACCAACTCTATTTATCGAGTACTAATCTTATTGCTCGAGTACTGGATAGGACCACTCGAGAAACAAGGATGCCTCTCAAGAAATACTTCTCGACTTCCAGTCTACTTCTCGAGAATTATCAGACTGCTTCTCAAGACAGTACTTCACTACTTGAGAACAACACTATCTTCACTCGAGTAATGACCTTCCACTCGAAAATTTTGATGTCAGTTTTCTCCTGAAGTTCAAATTTTTATTATTCGCACCCGAATTCTTATACCGCCATATTCTCAGGTATGTCATTCTTTATTATTTCCTTAATCATTATAAATAAAGACTTATATAAATAGAAAAGTCCGAAAAATTCCAAATCAGTCGATCTCTAAACCCTTTCTCGAGAGAAAAGAGGAAAAACTCTTCGTCTTCCTGTCACCGCTGATCCATCACTTTCTCTCCAAGCAGAAATTTTCGTTCTTCTCTAGATCAATGGCTCCTCCATCCAAGATAGGGATCAGAAGCGAACTAGTTTTGACAGGGATTGCAGAGCTTTCAGATGATTTTAAGAATCTTCTACTACTTCTAAAAACCGCCGGACTGCAATTCGTCTTAGTACACCTGGGAAAAATTACATTTCCAGAGGTTGAAGAGTTCTTCCAGAATGCTAAGGTAAAGAGAAATGGAAAGCTTATTAACACCAGAGTTCGTGGGATTAAGGTCAAACTTTATACTCAAGTTGTTTCTAAACTTCTTCGACTACTAGAGATTGATGAAGAAGATGACTTAACTATCGAGGACTATGACAGAGCTTGTTGTTTTTGTGGTATTTCTACTGAGGTTAACACCGTTCGGCGCCCTGATCTCAATCTAGAAAGCAAGCTGCTAGTGGATATTCTTGGGAAAGTTCTTTTTTGCAATACTAGTTCTATAAGCTTCATCACTGCAGACTTTTTTAACATGATGACAGCAGTCATATGCAGGAAGAAATTTCAATTTGTGATGATGATCTTTGATAAGATCAAGGAAAGTATCAAAGCCCCAGACTATTCAAGGATTATTTCTCAACTTCTACATAAATTCAAACTAGAGATTTTTTATTTATCCAAAGGTACTACCCTTCACCATATGAAGAAAGTTTCCATATCTTCAATTCAGAGATGGGAGCTCGAGCTAAAGTACCCTGCCCAAGATGCACAAGCACTTGATCAACCAGAGGATTAGGATAGGACACCATCTTCCCCGCTACCTCAAGTAGCTGGCACATTTGGTATAGTTAATGAGGGGGATCCTGCTCCTTCAACCCTAGAGGAAAGACATTCTACTCCTCCTCCATATGATGCTCTACCTGCTATCACCCCTGCTGAAAATCTATTTACTGATGTTAAAGTACAAGAAAAAGTTCTTTCTACAGAGGATGACATCAATAGAATGATTGATGAACTCACTTCAAAAGAGCTTCCTTCCCCTCTATCTCCACAGAAATCTCCCACTCTTAAACCATCTCCATCACACCTCCATTTTAACCAAGAATCCCTTAATCATTAGTCCCCTGCTACAGATATAAAAGAAGAAGAAATAGTTCTGATCTCTGATGAGAAATAAGATACACCTGAACCAGCTAAGGCTCCCGTAAAGAGCCTGGATTTCTCTCTTCCTACCATTCTTGGTGAGGAAGGAGATATTTTGATTCACACTACCAGATCCCAGAGCTCAGTTGTCATTGAACAAATTCCTCCATGGACAGCTCCTCTAGTAACTCATCCTCCACCTCCTCCAGTTGAAACACCTTCTACAGATACAATTCTTGGTAAGATAGAATTGATGCTAGCACAATAAAGAACTTATTTTGATGAATCTCTGAAAGCTGTCACTGAAAAAGTAATTACTCTTGAAGAAGAGATGAGCATAGGATTTGCAGAAATACAACATAATACTGATGAGCTGAAATACGTCTTCCAAATAGGTGAGAAAGCTGTAGACCAGACCATAACAAGTATTGGTCATGTGATGGATCAGTCAGTAACCTTAGCTAACAATCAAATCTAATTGGAATAGAAATCTCAAGAGCATACCTTCAAGATATGTGAAGAAGTGGGCACTTTCAAAGAACAGGGTATTGCCACCCTATCTATAAGAGTCTGAAGGGGGAGGCCTAGTGAAACAATTCTTAGAACAATCTGAAGTAAGAAAGAAGACTGAATGGGAAGCAAGGTTGAATGAGCTACATGCTCATGTCAAGACTCAAATTGATGGTGTTAAGTTTCACACTTATGACACAGCTGTATGGATGCATAATAAAATATTCCCTGAATTCAAGGCTGATCCTAATATTATTCCTCACCATCTGAATCTAATTGCTCAACATCCTCCAATTCAACAACCAACCTTTTCTCCAATACCTGAAGGCTCAAAAGCACCACCTCCAGATACTTATGCTCAAGTTTGGGAATCTGAACAGACAGATGTGCCTCCTCAAGTACATCGTGAAGTACAAATTCCTAAAAAAAATATGGTGATGGAGCCTCTGCTAGCATGCCCATGCCTAATCCAGAAGATGAAAAGAGAAGAACACAAGAATTTGCTGAAATTTGGAGCCCAACTTCTAAAGCGTTAATTCTTGATACTCTCAAACTTGTGACTGATTATAATGATAACATGAATGAACATTATAGCTCACATGAATGGGATTCATATGAGAAATCTCTAACCATGAGAAGGATTTATGACATAGAGTATGGAAGGAACAATCCAAAGGCTCCTCCTAAACCTCCAAAGTACTATACTAAACCTTTCAGCTACCAGAAGAGACAACAAGAGAAGAAGGAAAGACCACAATAATAACATCAATAACAACAAAACTAGGAATGATAGATGATCAATAGATTGTGTTATGAGATTCTGTTGAATTGGATTTCTTGAAAATTCTATAAATATAAATCCTTAATTTTGATGAACTATTTTTCTTTTCATTACTTAGCATTTTATCATTATTATCACTGTGTTATCTAGTCACTTTATTTGTTCATCTTGATATAATTCACCTTAGTGTAGAGGGTTCTGACTTCTATAAATAGGTGGAGATTGTTGGGTATTGTATCAATAATAACCAAGATTTATATGAAGTCACCTTTAAACTAAGATGAATTAAGTTGTATTTGATGCCATATTTGAGTTTTGTGTTTGCAGGATATAATTGCCAAGTGTAGACCAATGTCAGTCTACAATGAGTCACCAAACACAATACTACACAATATAATCCCTCATTGTGTGATCCATGGTGTTGACTCATGTGTAGCCTCTCTATTGTGATACACTTCATTTTCAAAGCACTAAACTTATAGGAGAAAGACTAGTTGTTGAATTCCTTGAAGAAAGAAAATTTTTAGAAAGAAGAATTTTTCTAAGTGTTTTACTCGAGAAGTAACTTAAGTACTCAAGTAGATTTATAGTCAGTTCTCGAGTAAGCTAAGTCTAGCACTCGAGTAACTGAATTAGTTCTCGAGAAGTTTTAATGTTAGTTCTCGAGAAGCTAAGTAGTACTCGAGTATATCTTTCCTTATTCTAGAGTTAACTGAAAAATCTCGCTCTGAATTTTTCTAAGTATAGTACTCGAGTAGCTAAGGTCATTACTCGAGAAGGACAAGACTTTATACTCGAGTAACAGAAGTCTAGTACTTGAGTAGTATAACTTTTTCTCTAGAAGTTCAACTAGTACTCGAGAAGTCAGTTTCTATTTCTTGAGTAACAGAAGTTACTTCTCAAGTAGCCAGAAATAATTTCCAAGATTTTCTCTAAGTATTGTTATCGAGAACCTCATACTCCCTTCTCGAGAAATAATAGATGCTACTCGAGTAGTCTATAATCCACTCGAGAAATACAGGTCATTTTCCGAAAATTTGTTGTCCCGAAAGACGTAATTTCGGAAATGATTTCAAACTTAATCTTTTTTATTATTGGTCCACGTATACTGTATTTATGATTATGACCATTAGGCTTGTCCTAAAAAAGGTCTAATCAAATCGAATAACCCTAACAAGAAGAAATACCCGAGAAAATCAGTATTCTGAATCGTTCTTATATTATAAATCGGGAAGACGCCGCCGCTCTTCTTTGACGATCTCGCCACCGCTTCTTCTAAGATTCCTGTGATTCAGAGCAAGTAGAGATCAACAGATCAAGGCATTCTTATTCTTACATATTCATCTCTTGATCGTGCTGATCCAAGTTTTTAGATCAAGAATAATTTCAGCTTGTCTTCTTCTATCCATTTTTGAGAAAGCTTCAAAGTTCAAGGAAGAAGAAAGGTTGAAGTTTCAGATCTGAGATATTCTATTTGTATATTTTTGTTTACAACATCTTTATTCTTGTAGGAGATTGATCTCTGAGTTATAGGAGTTTGATCTCCGAGAAATTGTTGTAGGAAGTTTTTCTTCCGAGTGTAGATACGTTTTGTGGATCGAGTTGTAGGGGCATTGCTCCAAGTTGTAGGATTGGTTTTCAATCCGAGGTAATAGTGAAGTAGCCGAGTCTAGTGTGTTTTTAGATCGGTGAGGTGGAGAGTGGACGTACCCAAGATTGGGTAACCACTATAGATCTGGTGTTCTCTTTGATTTGTTTGATTATTTTCTACGCTTCGTTCGTTCAATTTTTATTCCGCAAAAAGACACATACCTCACCAATTCACCCCCCTCTAGGTAATTTAGGTAGACAACTAAAAACATCAGTGTCTTCAACATTCAAAGCAAAACTACTTAGTCATATATTTGCCTTTAGCTGCATGACATTGAGTGAGTTGACTTCACACAATGCTGTGCACTTAGCCACTTTTTTGCACATTTTAACTTCGGCTTTTAGCCTATCTCATAGCTTTTTGTTGTATGGCATTGAGTGAGTTGACTTCACTCAATGCCTATGGACTTAGCCATTTTCTCAGCTTGCCACTGCTTTGGCTTTGATCGTATAGCCTCTACTCAGCTCTATAAACCATCTGGCGTTGAGTGAGTCACCTTCACTCAACGCCTGTGGACTTAGACAGATTTCTGCCAGCTCACATCTTAGCCACTTAGGCTACCTGTCCCATCACTATCATCTACTGATATATGTATATCATTGATAAGATTGACTTCCTCAAATTTAGGACATTGTGGGCAATGGACCTAACAATCTCCCCCTATTTGTGAAAGTCAAAACTCTTAAGCAAGTGAGTCAATGACATACACAAAACCATGTGACAATAAGCATAATAAAAGAAAACTATATAATTGAGAAGTGTTCTATAGTTACCACACTTCCCTGCATGTAGAGTGGAACATCACTGCACCTGCTTCTCCTGAATTGCTGCTACTACACTTGAATATAAATCTGATCATCTCCCCCCCTTTTGACTTCAGCAATTAACTTGTAGGATTCATCTGATCATCTTATCATCTGCTCCCCCTCAATTAGGTAGCAGTGAATTATTGGAATTATGCTGTACATTCTCCCCCTCAATTGTAGAATCTTCATTTCTGTAAAGAACAGATCCATCTACAAAATATCAAATAACTTACAACCAGATGAGGTGCAACTAAAGCTATACTAAGTTTAACATACCCAACTCAAATTTGAAGGTGTTAAACTTGGCTTCATCTAATGGCTTAGTGAAGATGTCAGCCACTTGCTTGTCTGTTGGAACAAACTCAAGGGCGTTGTCTTTACATTCCATATGCTTCCTAATGAAATGATATCTAATCTCTATGTACTTAGTCCTGCTATGGGAGACAGGATTCCTAGCAGTTGAGATTACATTAGTAGAATCACAGAATAGAGAAGTTCTACTTATTTGGAGGTTGTAGTCTTGAAGCCTGTGCTGGATCCATAATAACTACCTGCTGAGATGTAATTTAATTAACTTTGACAAAGAGAAATTTCTCTGAGTCAACAACTAGAACCGAGAAATTTCTGCTCTAACTCTCCTTATAATAGAGGAAAACATTACTGAGAGAACTCAGACGCTTACTCCTGAACTTGCTATAGAAGACTAAAGATCTGTTGATCTAGAGTCTTCAAGCAGCTAACTGAACCAGCCAATGGCTAAATGTTCTTCTTTCTTCAGAACTATTTCTGATCTTACTATGGCAGATTGATACTGCATATCTATCTGAACTTTTCTTGCTGGAGAACTTCAAGCTTTTTTACATGCAGCAATGACGAGGAAGATGAAGACGGCTACTCACTTTTGAAGTTGATAATGCCCTAAAAGTTATCTCTGTCTTGGCCCATCTCTTACCTTTTGTAGTTCGCCGATCAACGGCCCTTAGAGATTGGTGGGCCCCACCTGCAGCTTCTAACTGCGCCTTGCTTTAACGGAAGAAGATGTACAGTAGCTTTGCGACAGAGTTTGTCGTGTTTTGTAGCTTCTCCGTACCTGATTTGAACTTAGTTTACTTTTTCTATTTTTCTTACATCAGCACTTATGGAATTAACCAAAATCCAGCATCAGTAGAGTAGGCATTGAGTGAAAGAGCTTCACTCAATGCCAAAACACTTAGACAGATTTCTATCTATCTAGGCGTTGAGAGCGTCGAGTGAACAAGCCTCACTCAACGCTTTTTGCCTTAGCAAAATCTTCCTGCTTCTCTAGTATTGAGAGCGTTGAGTGTGTTTTCATCACTCAACGTTGTTTGCCTTAGAAAAGCTTTCTGTAACTTAAGCATTGAGAGCGTTGAGTGAGCATGCTTCACTCAATGCTTTTTGCCTTAGCCAAATTTCTGAACTTAGTTCGACAAATTGAATTGAGTTCGACGAATGGTGAGCTATGCTTGACGAACTCTGAACTCAGTTCAACGAATTTTGAACTGAGTTCAACTCACAGCTTTTTACTTTGTGGTGTTTAGTGTGTCTTCAACACTCAACGCCAAACTACTTAGCCATATATTTTCCTTTAGCTGCATGGCATTGAGTGAGTTGACTTCACTAAACACCTGTGAAATTAGCCACTTTTCTACTCATCTCAACTTAGGTTTTTTATTGCTTTTAGCCTGTCTCACTGCTTTTGGTTGTATGGAGTTGAGTGAGTTGACTTCACTCAATGCCTGTGGTCTTAGCCATTTTCTCAACTTGCCACTGCTTTGGCTTTGACCATATAGGCTCCACTCAGCTCTATAAGTCATCTAGCATTGAGTGAGTCACCTTCAATCAACACTTGTGGCATTAGACAGATTTCTGTCAGATCACATCTTATCCATCTAGGCTACCTGTCTCATCACTGTCATCTAATGATATATGTATATCATTGACAAGATTGACTTCCTCAAATCCAGTACATTGTGGGCAATGAACCCATCAATAAAAAATACACAAAGAAGTGTTTGCCTTAAGGCCTTATAAGGTTTTACTGAAATTAAACTGTCTTGCATACATCAGCACGCAAGCTTGCCATACATGAGTAATAAATAAAAAAACGGGCAATTCTCTTTGGCCTTCGAGGGCCAGCTTAGCTATCTTGGGCTTCAGCCAGCTATATCCCACTTGGCTCAGCTACTCCTGCAAGTAACATTCCACCGCAATGGTGGCAAACAAAAGCAATGGTCAGCATTGGCTGACCAAATTTTAACGATCCCACCCCTCACTCGGGGTGGCGGTGCTCCTTACTTGCAGGCATTAGTATAAACATATTATGGCAATAGGAACGTGCAACTTTAGCACTATTCGCCACAGACGTTTGAGAATTCAAGTATTTTAGGGCCAAAGCTAAAGACAATGCCCATATGCCTATGACAAAGTCATGGTGGCTTAAAATCCACACTTTGACTCACTCCAACTCCATCGACATAGGGTTGGCTGCAGTTCAGCTATTTCCCGGTGCTCAAATCATCGGGCACAACAAGCCGCAACGTGGGTCAGCATCCCCTTTCCCATCCGAATGATTCATTACACCGTTATGATCCTAGGATAGCACTCATGACCACAA
The DNA here is from genome assembly GCA_039513925.1 of Platanthera zijinensis. NCBI lineage: Eukaryota > Viridiplantae > Streptophyta > Magnoliopsida > Asparagales > Orchidaceae > Platanthera > Platanthera zijinensis. The sequence goes on from CM077091.1 coordinate 63,515,433, forward strand.
AATCTGAGAAAATTAAGCTCACGCCAACAAAATTGGCCCCCATGTCTAAAATAGACAGGCCTCACAACAAGAGCCCTCAAGTCCCCACAAGACAGGCTTCTCAACAAATAATACAACGCTCACAGGGACCTATCGCCTAAAGTAGCACTACCGCCACATGGTAGTGGTATGACTATCTATTCTTCCCCTTAAACGGGTGTTTTCCTGGAGACAAACCCCAGTACTCTCAATGCAGTCAACTGCACACCCCGTGACTCCGAAATCTACGTGATAACCATGGAGTCTTCTCCGGCATGCAAAGCATACAAATATCACCAATTCAGACCAACCTGTCTGGATAGGCTTCACACAACATGCCTATTCCGTACTTCGATTCCTAATCTAAATGCAAAACTAACGGGGATACACGGATCTACCAGTTGGGAGAACTATATCCACGTGTTCGTGGAGTGTCTACCCTCTAATGCCAAAAGAAAGGGCTTCACATGTCCAAGGAAAATGATCGTTACCCTTGAAGTCCTCTTTGGCTCCATAGGAGAAATCTAGACAGTTGAAATCGATCGCTCCCGCCTTGCCTACATAAATCCGAACTCGCTTCGTAAATCCGAACTCTAAATCTCAAATGGCGGCATAAACTCTCCTTTTCGGTGCTTCTGCTCCTCCTACAGAAATCCAGACCAAGTTCTCAACTACAAATGGAATGTGATGCATGCCAATGGTTTCGACGGGGTAAATACTATGCTCTCTTAGGTTCGTGCACTTAAACAAACACGTAGTGTGCGGTATCTCTCTTTAACACTACCTTTGAATTCAACCAATTAATAAAACATCATTTAACAACGCACAAAAGCAAAAGTTCGCTACTCCTTTTAGTGATTAAATAAGGGGTGTGGGCCGATGTTTGCTCAAGCAAATAGGACCTACACGATCCGGACAATTAGCTAATCAAATTAATATTATCTGCAAGCATTCATAAACCCAAATGGAGAAGATCCGGACTAAAATAGTGATTTCAACAAATCTAAAATCAATCCCAAATTAATTAATATGAGGTAGGCCAAATCACTTAAACTCAAAGAGAAATCAAGGGTTAATGAAACTGATTTATACTAGCATTCACGAGATCTACCCGATCCAATTTATATGAAAATATCCAGATAAAATAAACACTTGAAATTCAGATTTTATTACTACACTAATTTCAATATAAATCCGGACAAATCACTAGCCTTCTAAACCACCAACTCTCACAATAAAATAGAGGAATCACACAAGAGGAGGAATAGAAATCGTTACCTAGTCCAAAGCAATAAATTTGCAAATCCGTCCACAAAGATGAGTGGAGGAAACACACAACGATGGTGGAGGATCCACTTCTACGCAATTCCACGGAACTGCACAGGATGATAAAGACGCAAGCCGCTTTCTTTTGAATCACTGAGGAGGGAATAGATCGTCGGAGTTGTTGTCCTTGGCCAAAATCCACCAAGGAGGGGGATAAGTTGTTGGTTGAACCCTAGGTTGGGTAAGACCTTGGTGGCTGAACTCCGTCAAGGGGGAAATCCATCGAGTTGTTTGATGTTGTTGGAGAGGAGGAGGGTAATAGTGGTGGAGATTAGATGAGAGGGGGAGAGGAAGGTGTCCGAAACACTAGAGGGGAGGAGGGAGGACGGCGGCCAAGACAGGGATAGAAGGAGAGGGGCGGCCAAATAGTTCCAATGAGGAAGAGGAGGGGCCGAAATATGCCAAGAGGGGGAATTACTGTTCCTTCTTTTTCTTAGTTCAACAAGTCTAATCTTTCATTATCTATACAAGCCTATATATAGGATACACCACTCAATCTCAACTATAAAATATTAAATTAGATCTAGATGGTTATAAGCAGCTCATCACAAACATGAAATTTAAATAACAATAGTACAGAATAATAAAATGCTTAAAAATTAAAAGATTAAAAATATATAATTATAAATATATAATTTATAATCATGTATTTTCCTATGATGGTAAAGGTGTACAACATGCATAACATGTAGTAGAGATTTTGCTTGGCGTTGGCTATGGATGTCGTGGTAGAATCCCATCTTCAAGCTTGCGATAATGACCGTCACAATCATCAAATTCTCTAAGCCGGAGATCATCGACCACATCAGCGCCATCAATTGAACAGCCACAAGCATCACGAACACATGGCAAGACATCTTCGCCATTAGAATGAAGTGAAATTGCCAAACAAGAGATTTAAACCAAGCTACGTCCACGCGGTAATATTATTTAATGCCTTATTTCACGTGCAACCACCCAATCCCTCCAATCATAGGCTGACGCGTCGCAACACTATTACGGAATCGCTAACGCCGCGCGATAGGTAAATACTGCCAAGTGATAACCGATGCCGGTTACAAAATGATCACACACGTTAACACCGCGCGCTAGCTGCTACTGCCGCGCGGTAACCTCCCGATAGCTCTGCCAATTTAATTAACCCTACTACCGCCAACGATAATACTACCGCCAGGCGGTAGCTCAACTCAACGTTCTTGATGCTCTCGATGCCTGTTATCACCACGTGATAACCCGCTACCGCCGCGCGATAACCCTAGTCCACTCAACGCTCTCAATGCCTAACACTACCGCTACGCGGTAACCCATTTTCCTGCCTATAGAACTTTGGGGTGTTACACTACCCACTCGTTCGTGGGTAGGACTTTCATAGAACGTCATCGTCTGACTCTTGATCAAGTTGGCAATTCGTTTCACGTTAAGTTTCCTTCTGGTGACTCGGTGTTGTCGGACTAGGTTATCTAGAGTTGTCCTATTCTTTTAGGAAATTTTCTAGCTTTTATCGATCTAAAGGTGCTGGTCCTAGAGGACTTTGATGTGATTTTGGGCATGGACTTGTTGTTTAGATATGATGTGGTTATCCAATTCAAGTCTAAGAATTTGGACTTCAAGATAGACAATGGCCACCCCCGGAGTGTGTATGGCTTTTTGCGCTAGGGTTCCCTGATTATTTCTATGGTATGTGCTCAGAAGCTTTTAGATTCCGATTGTTGTGCTTATTTTGTTGGGTTTTCTACAGGGTGGCACAACAGTTGTGCATGTAGCGGAAATAATAAAATCAAGAACAACCCAAAAGAGATTTGGGATCGGGCCATGAAAATTGAATCAAGAAGTTAAGAAATAACTAGGTAAAATTACCTTGGCGGTGTTGAGTCACAACTCAACAAAGATGCTCCAATGTATGAGTTCTTGTCGGCGGCGAGTCCCGCGTAGAATAGAGTCTACGTCTTTGCAGAAATCCACACAAGCGGGAGATCGCCGATCTTCATCGCACGAAAAATCGGAAGGAAGATCGACTGTACCTTGCACTTCCACGGACTGCTAGGTCCGCTCCAGGAACACAAGCACCGATGACTATCGTTGGAGAGGAGGTCGGCGGAGCGAGCGAATCGGAGGAACGAGTGAATCGGCGGAACACTTCCGTCGGGCCGGGGCTGGTTCTACAGACCCAAAACCTAAGTCCTAATTTATACCCGAAGCATAAAAAGACCTAGAAATATCGCTATCCACAGACCACAGAAAATTAGGTTTTCTTGAATAATTCGTCGGGAATCAACATTCGTCGATTATCGAACAGTTCGATTCTCGATGATTCTCAACGAACCATAGTCGACGATTCTCGACGAACCATAGTCAGCGATTCTCGACGAACCATAGCCGACGATTCTCGATGAACCATAGACGATGATTCTCGATGAACCTTAGTCGACGATACTCGACGATTCTCGACGAACCATAGTCGGCGATTCTCGACGAACCATAGTCTACGATTCTCGATGATTCTCGACGAACCTCCTTGGCAACATTTGCCGGACCTTATTCTTTATGGTGATTGGTAACCTTTACCAACACAGTCAATCTTCCAACTTCTCCACATTTTCTTATGTGCGACCCTGCAGGCTCATATCATGTTGGCAGTGAGATTACATGTTTGACCACTTATAGATCACCATGGTAACTCCAACAGTCTCCCACTTGATCTTGAAAGTATCAAACCAAAAACCTCACCAACAAGGAGTGGCATCTAGCAATGCATCATTGCTACCCAAGCAATAAGAGTTCATAAGTCATAAGCCTTTATGAACAATGTTCCAGCATTGTCTTTGTCCCTTTGTCCCTTACATCCGGAAAGAACTAGAGGCATGGACCGTGTAACCCTCATAATGGCTCAATCCAAGTATCTTGATCTAGAACGGACTTCTAGAGAATGGTGAGTCTAATATCACATATTTACTCAACCAAGCATGGCCATGCATTTCTCAATCCAGTTCCATCAAGGGGCCTATGGATGCAACCCCTATCATATAGGAAGAAAAATCCCAAATCTGCTCACACACAAACACCCAAATGATTCGTAACGTGCCCAACAACCACCCTTATCATCAACCTTTCTCAAGGAAGACTTTAGATGGTATCAAAGCACGCTCTTCCTCACTTGATGAATGTTGTGACTTCAGGTCAAAGGACGACAACACCATTGTCAATTGAGACCTACTCGTGATACGTTTAGATAACAATCCATAAAGTAGTCTCAGGTTTGGTCTGTCTAGTATAACTTGTTCATTAACAAGTACCCACGTGATGACTTGATATCACAATATCATGACCTGTGAGAACTGGTCATAAGTCAACGCACGTGCTAGTCTTAATGTATCGTCATCACCCTTAGTTTCTATGATGATACTACGACCAGGGACCTTTCAAGAATGAAGCTTCAAATAAATCATAGGCTCCCACATTCAAGTCACGTACTTGATGTCCTCTGGAAGCGAACATTCTAAGGGTATTTATTATGTTAACATTTAACTATCGCATAGAGAAATCATAATAAAATAACTTGCCATTAATTATAAAAGAAAAATCTTGGTACACAATTCATCATATGAATAAATAACAAATAGCCAACAGAATATATGTTTACACGCAACCCACAAGACTCTCACTAGAGTTGATCATTTAGGTATCGTATACCCATTGATCTAGTATGACCATCATGCTTTTTCTGTGCGAGAGGCTTTGTCAGTGGATCCACAATATTCTCCTCAATCGGCACTCTGCAAATGTTCACATCTCCTCGTTCGACAATCTCACGAATAAGATGGAACCGCTGAAGTATGTTCTTGGAGCGCTGATGGGATCTAGGTTCCTTAGATTGTGCAATTGCACCATTCTTATCACAATAGAGAACTACGGGACCAACAATGCTAGGAACTACATCAAGCTCGTCGATGAATTTCCTAATCCATACAGCCTCCTTCGCTGCGTTAGCTGCAACGATATACTCGGCTTATGTTGTAGAATCAGCAACTGTCTCTTGCTTGGAACTCTTCCAGCTCACAGCTCCTCCATTAAGGCAAAACACAAACCCTTACTGAGACTTTGAATCGTCCCTATCAGTTTGGAAGCTAGCATCCGTGTAACCACTTATAACGAGCTCTTCCTCTCCACCATACGCCAAGAAAAAATCATTTGTCCTTCTCAAGTACTTCAGGATATTCTTGACTGCAATCCAGTGACACTCATCGGGGTCTGACTGATACCTGCTAGTCATGCTCAAAGCAAAGGAGACATCGGGTCGAGTACATAACATTGCATACATGATTGATCCAATTGGCGAAGCATATGGAATCAACTTCATGTGGTCCTAAACTTCACAAGATTTTGGACACTGGTCCTTAGAGAGATTCACACCATGAGACATTGGTAAAAATCCTTTCTTGGACACAAGCATGCTGAACCGCTTCAACACCTTCTCGATGTTCGTACTCTGGGTCAAACCCAGCAACATCTTCAATCTATCTCTATAGATCTTAATACCGAGTATATAAGTCGCTTCACCTAAGTCCTTCGTAGAAAAGCAGTTCCCTAGGTTGTTCTTAAGAACTTTTAGGGTAGGGATGTAATTTCCAATCAACAGTATGTCATCTACATACAATATCAGGAAGACAACAATGCTCCCACTTATTCGCTTGTAAACACAAGGCTCATCTTCATTCTTGATGAAACAAAACTCTTTGATTTTCTTACCAAAAAGAAGATTCCAACTTCGAGAGGCCTGCTTCAGGCCAAAGATGGACCTATTCAGCTTGCATATTTTAGTGACTTCATTGGGGGATACAAAACCCTCGAGTTATGTCATGTACACTTCCTCAAGGAGGTTTCCATTAAGGCAAGCCATTTTGACATCCATCTGCCAAATCTTGTAGTCATAATACGCAGCAATAGCAAGCAATATCCTTATGGACTTTACCATGGAAACAAGGGAAAAGGTCTCATCATAGTCAATACCATGAATTTTCTTAAAACCCTTAGCCACCAATCACCCTTTGAATGTTTGTACATTCCCATCCATGTCGGTCTTCTTCTTGAAGACCCATTTGCACCCTATGGGTCGTACCCCTTCAGGTGGTTCCACCAAGTTCCAAACTTGGTTTGCGTACATGGAGTCCATTTCGGATTTCATAGCCTCAAGCCATTTGTTAGATTCCGGTCCATTCATTGCCTCTTGGTATGTTGCTGGTTCATCATCATGATCCATAAGCAACACATTACCTATTTGAGACACAAGAAATCCATATCTCTCAGGCTTAAATCTTGGTCTACCAGATCTACGTAGGATTTGTGTTTCTTGAGCAAGTTCTCTAGCTACAACATCTTGTAGTCCTATCTCAGAATCCAATTCCGGTTCATTCACTACTTGTGGTTCTTGAACTTCTTCAAGTTCTACCTTTTCTGTCTTTCTTGATAAGAATTCTCTCTCCAAGAAGATGTCAGTCCATGCGACAAACACTTTGCCCTCGGACAGTAGGTAAAAGTAATACCCTTTCATTTCCTTAGGATATCCCACCAGATAACATTTATCCGATTTGGGTTCCAGCTTGTCAGGCATTTGACGTCGCACGTATGCCTCACAACCACAAATTTTAATGAATGACATACTAGGATGCTTCCCAGTCCATATCTCATATGGTGTCTTCAGAACCATTTTCGTTGGAGCGCGATTCAGTGTCATTGCAGCAGTCTCTAAAGCAAAACACCAAAAGGAAACAGGCAAGTCTGCATGACTCATCATCGAACGTACCATGTCTAATAGAGTACGATTTCTCCTCTCAGACACACCATTATGTTGTGGTGTTCTAGGTGGAGTGAGCTGTGATACAATACCACACTCTCTCAGATGATCACGAAACTCGTGACTCAGGTATTTGCCACCTCGATCAGATCAGAGTGCTTTAACCCTTTTACCCAACTAGTTTTCTACTTCATTCATGAACTCTTTGAACTTTTCAAAGGTCTCGGATTTGCACTTCATAAGATACACATATCCGTATCTACTGAAATCATCAGTAAATGTAACGAAGTAGAAATACCCACCTCTAGCCATGGAGCTCATGGGTCCGCATACATCACTATGTACAACACCCAAGAGATCCTCAGCCCTCTCAGTATAACCAGTGAAAGGGGCCTTAGTCATCTTGCCTAACAAACAAGATTCGCATCGCTCAAATGATTCATAATCAAATGAGTCTTAAAGTCCATCTTTATGGAGCTTGGATATGCGCTTCTCGTTTATATGGCCCAAACGACAATGCATGAGATATGTAGGGTTTGAGTCATTTGTTCTTAGTCTTTTATTATTTTCTACATTATAGATCAGATGGTCCAAGTTCAAAACATAAAGACCATTAAAAAATTGGGCTACAGCATAACAAACATCATTCTTAAATATAGAACAACTGTTGTTCTTAATTATAAAAGAAAATCCAATCATGTCTAAGCATGAAATGGATATAATGTTTCTAGTTATGGCCGGAACGAAATAACAATTATCTAGTTCTATTACAAGCCCATTAAGCTAATAAAGACGGTAAACCCCTACGGCTACAGCAGCAACTCTTGCTCCATTGCCGACGCGCAGGTCCACCTCCCCTTTACTCAGCAAACTTCTCCTTCCCAGTTCCTGCACATTTGTACAAATGTGAGAACCACATCCGGTATCCAATACCCAAGATGAAGGAGCAAAAAGGTTTATCTCTATAACGTAAATATTTGAAGCGAAAGTCATACCTCCCTTCATTTTCTACAGACCCTCAATGTAAGAAGGACAGTTCCTCCTCCAATGACCAGCCTTGCCACAGTGGTTGCATTTCCCTTCCTTCACCGTGCTCTTCTTTTTCTTCAGTGCAAAAGACTTGGGCTCAAGATATAACTTAGGTCCCATCTTTATCGTATTATAGCCCTTGCCCTTGCCCTTGCCCTTATGCACCATCAGTATTGGGCTGGAAGGCTTGGCCTTCTTCATGTTGATCTTGGCAGTTCTTAATATGCCTAGGACCTCGGGCAGTGTCTTGTCTATTTCATTCATGTTGTAGTTCAAGACAAACTGCTCATAACTGTCCGGCAATGATTGCAGGATCAGATCTATGGCCAACTCTTGACCTAGAGGAAAACCCATCCTTTCAAAGTTCTCTATATACCCAATCATCTTGAGTACGTGAGTCCCTACTGAGTATCAAACTCCCATCTTGCACTAAAATAACGCTTTTGTGACGTCGAACCTCTCTTGACGAGCCTGCCCTTGAAACATTTTCTTGAGATGCTCGTCAATCTCCTTGCACCCCATGTTCTCATGTTGCTTCTAAAGCTCAGAGTTCATGGTGGCAAGCATAAGGCATTCGACATCTAAGGCGTGATCAGTATACTTCTTATAGGTATCCTTATCAGCACGGGAAGAGTTATTGGTCGGCACCTCGGGGGCTTCTTCTTCTAAGGCATTGAGCTTTCGCTCTTGCCTGAGAACAATTCTCAGGTTCCTGTACCAGTCCATGTAGTTGGTCCCACTGAGCTTATCCTTCTCAAGGATGGCTCTCAAAGTCAAAGTGGAGTGTAAACCACTTGCCATGGAATTCTACAAGAATTCATGCAGAATAATATCAGTACTAAAATTTCAAAATATAATTTATTTTTAATTTGGAATTCAATTAAAACTCCCACTATTGTTATTCGAAATGATAGCCCTCACTATCAATTCAGAGACTTCATGCGAACTACTCTCTTAGTGGACAAGATCTGTATTTCACCAACACAATGAGTCAGCTTTGGCTTTTCTCTCACGATGTGGTTATTTAGGTAGGCAACGCTTGCCAATTGCATCCTCATGCAATTCTTTTATGGTTGGTGAATAACTCCTTATTCGCATCCATCATATGGTGCATGCCAACCCTATGCCTCTAGGCACTCAACCTTTGAGGTCACCTTGTTAAGTTCGACACAATGTCGACAGTGGGATATCACAATTATCTGCTCGCACCCTTACCAAGATAGATTAATTCACCTTGCTTTGGCAAGCCTACACTTCATCAATCGAGGCAGGAAGAGTGTCATCCATCGGAAGGCATCCGAACACTTAATATTTGATGAAGGGAATTTTGATAATAGGTTAACAATTAACCAAGATCAACATTTGATCAATGTGCACATCCATAGAAAAACACTTTTCTAAAATCCACATGCCCCCCTTATGTGCACAACATGGTACTATCAACATTTGATGGATGAAAGGGCTAAATCTGAACATCCGTACTCTTCCAAATCTTCAGATTTACATACATTGGACAAAGGCAAAGGCAACTCGACTTAAAGCAGTAGACAAGCTCATCTCTCCTTGTTGGATTAAAAATCCAAAAAAATACACGGGTTCATTAACCACTCGAGGGATGGTTACTGCTAAGGAGACAACAATTTCTAATAATTATAAATTACCACCAAATCCCAGACGTTCCTGGCAGGGTTCCAAGGGGCCGCGCCCCTGGCGGGGTCCCTTGAAAAAATCATCAACAATTGATGTTCCGGGATTAAATCTAGACATTTAGAACACTTCTAAATCCCTAGGTTTACACGTACTGGAATAAACTAACTTCCAATACAACAATCATGGTCGAAACCTTCCTCTGATACCACTGTTGGGTTTTCTACAGGGTGGCACAACAGTTGTGCACGCAGCAGAAATAATAAAATCAAGAACAACCCAAAAAAGATTTGGGATCGGTCCATGAAAATTGAATAAAGAAGTTAAGAAATAACTAGGTAAAATTACCTTGGCGGTGTTGAGTCACAACTCAACAAAGATGCTCCAATGTATGAGTTCTTGTCGGCGGCGAGTCCCACGTAGAATAGCGTCTACGTATCTGCAGAAATCCACATGAGCGGGAGATCGCCAATCTTTGTCGCACGAAAAATGGGAAGGAAGATCGACTGCACCTTGCACTTCCACGGACTGTTAGGTCCGCTCCAGGAAGACAAGCATCGGCGACTATCATCGCAGAGGAGGTCGGCGGAGCGAGCGAATCGGCGGAACACTTCCGTCGGGCCGAGGTTTGTTCTACAGACCTAAAACCTAAGTCCTAATTTATACCCTTAGCATAAACAGACCTAGAAATATTGCTATCCACAGACCACAGAGAATTAGGGTTTTTGGAATAATTCGTCGGGAATCAGCATTCGTCGATTATCGAACAGTTCGATTCTCGACAATTCTCGACGAACCATAGTCGACGATTCTCGACGAACCATAGTCGATGATTCTCGACGAACCATAGTCGACGATTCTTGACGAACTATAGCCGACGATTCTCGACAAACCATAGTCGACAATACTCGACGATTCTCGACGAACCATAGTCGACGATTCTCGACGATTCTCGACGAACCATAGTCGACGATTCTCGACGAACCTCCTTGGCAACATTTGTCGGACCCTATTCTCTATGGTGATTGGTAACCTTTACCAACACAGTCAATCTTCCAACTTCTCCACATGCTCTTATGTGCGACCCTGCAGGCTCATATCGCGTTGGCAGTGAGATTACATGTTTGACCACTTCTATATTACCATGGTAACTCCAACATATTTGGTTTCTATTTTGGAAGTCGTTGGTGGTTTGTCGCATGTCAAAGATATTCCTTTGGTGTGAGATTTTCCTGATGTCTTCCCTAATAGTTTTCAAGGTATTCTTCCTGAGAGAGATGTAGAGTTTGTTATAGATCTAGAGCCGAGTACTCGCCTTATTGCTAAAGCATCGTACTGTAATGCCCCGCGCGAGCTTGAAGAGTTACGTACCCAGCTAGATAAGTTATTATAGTATGGATTCATTAGGCCAAGTTCATCGCCTTGGGGTGCTCCCATTTTGTTTGTAAGGAAGAAGGATGGATCTATGAGGCTGTGCATTGATTATAGGGAATTTAATAAGGTAACTATCAAGAACAGGTGTCCCTTGCCGTAGAAGAAAATTTGTTTGATCAGTTGCATGGTAGTATCATGTTTTTGAATAATGACCTTTGTTCAGGCTACCATCAGTTGAGGATCCATGAGATGAATGTTCTACGGACCACCTTTCGTTCTCGGCATGGACATTTTGAGTTTTTGGTGATGTCCTTTGGATTGACGAATGCACCCTCTGCCTTCATGGACATGATGAACAAAGTGTTTAAGGATTTATTGGATCAGTTTGTGGTTATTTTTATTGACGATGTTCTGGTTTATTCCCGGAGTGCTGAGTAGCATGCCCAACACTTGTGTTTAGTTCTGTCTGCTTTAACAGAACATAAGCTATATGCAAAATTGAGTAAGTGCGAGTTTTGTCTTCCCCAGGTATCCTTTTTGGGTCATGTTGTGAATAAGGAAGGAATTTCAGTGGACCTAGAGAAGATAATCGATGTTATGGATTGAAAAAGACATACCACACCTAAAGAGATAAGAAGTTTCCTAGGGTTGGCAGACTATTATATAAGATTTTTGGAAGGATTCTCTACATTGTCTATGCCGCTAACTAAGCTTATGCAGAAGAATGCAACTTTTGTGTGGAGCGATATGTGCAAAGAAGCCTTTCAGGAGTTGAAAAGGAGATTGTGCACTGCTCCAGTGTTGTCTTTGCCCACCGAAGGAGTGGAGTATGTTGTTTATGTGGATGCATCATGTAACACCCCAAAAGGATTAGGAAGTAACAGGCTAAAAAGTCGAACAGAGTTCGACGAGCGTCGAACAGAGTTAGGTGAACGTCGAACGGAGTTCGACCAAAGCGTCGAACAGTGTTCGACGAACGTCGAACGAAGTTCGATGAATATGGCTCTGTTATGTGTTATGTATCTGTTCGACGAACTAAAGCCCTTTCGACGAACTTAATCCCGTTCGACGAATTTCGTTCAACGAACTCAACCCCGTTCGACAACTTTTTGAAGTAAGATATCACCCAAGTGGCGACTCGTGTCAGATGGCTGGTGAGCGGCCAGTGAGCGGCGGTTGACTTTTCAGCTCAAACCAGGGCCATTGTTTCTTTTTGATGAATTGATTGTATGGCTGGGGTTAAACCCGAGGCCACTTATACAAAGGGTTATGGGAGGAAGAGATCATAATTTTCTTTTTTCTCTCTCTCTTCATCTCTTGATTTTCCTTGAGTAAAAAGGAAGAAGAAGATAAGGAAGTGCTGGGCTGGGCTTTGTGAGCTCATTGAAGGAGATCTTGTGGTCGGAGGCCAGATCTAAGGCTAGATCCGCAAAGGGGAAAGTGAGGTGCTCTCTTCCATCCACGTAGAAAAGCTTCGCTATGGCTCGAAAGAGAACTTCAAGGGTAACGAGTTTCTCCCAGACAAGTGAAGTCCTTAATATGCATATTTTCATGGATCCCCTCACCAAAATGTGAAAATAGGTGGATTCTAATGGGAAGATCGATTTGATCCCCATATATTCCTGCATTTAGATCCGAAAATATAGAGTACGGAATAGGCATTCTGTGAGAAGCCCATCTAGACAAGTTGGTCTGCATTGGTGATGTTTAATTTGCGTGCCGGAGAAGACTCCGTGGATATGTGTGTGATGTACATGTGAAATCTAGTGTCTAGGGTGTGTAGGATACTGCATCAAAGTACTGGAAGCATTTCTAGAAAAATACCCTGAAAAGTTCACAGTCTGGAGAACTGTGGATGTTGTCGGGCGATAGTGATAATCGTAGGCGATATCTCCCAGGGAGCTAGTGTTGTGATGTCTCTCTCTAAGAGACCTGGGGTCCATTGTATGCAAACCTATGAGCTTAAATTTGCCTAGCAATGGTGGGTACCAGCCTGAAATGGTAAAGAACTGTGTGGTTATTGATGAATTGTGTCATGAAGGCCAATTACTATGTCATCAAGTAAAGTACCTCTGAACGACAGAGTCGTTAAGTTAAGTACCTCTGAATGGAGAGTTGGTTGTTAAGTTAATTACCTCTGAATGACAGATTCGTCAAGTTAAGGACCTTTGAACGACAAAGTTAACTGTTAAGTCGTCGACCTCTGAATGGTGGTGATACACGAGAAGGCGTGTACACCGAAAATGTGCCCTGAGTGCATGGGGCGTGTGTCCGTTGAGCCTACGTCTGTGGTGAATGGTGCTTTAATTGCACGTTGTAAATGCCACGATATATATATGATGTCTTGTTTACAGGGATGGAGAAATGTTGCCCCGAGTATGGGGTGGGATCGTTATAAACGGGTCAGTAAAATGCTGACCGTTTCTTTGTTTGCCACATTTTGGTTGGGCCTTTTGTGCAGGTGATTGAGAGCCAAGTGGGAATTAGGTGCCTGAAGCCCATGTGCTGCAATTGGCTGGCCCTTGAAGGCCCAAAGGCGAACATTTACTGTTTTCGTGTGTGACTGGCCTGCGTGCCGACGTATGAAACTACTTTTTATAAAATGAAACCGTTGTAATAAGGCTACGGTCGAAACATGTGTTATGTATTTATGTATATCATTCCTGTTGTGTAGTGGACACTTTTGTACAGTATGGGTTCATAAACTAAAATGCTTCTGCTCGAATGCTCTAAGTTAGAGTGTGTTCATAAGTGAACTTGGATTTGGAAACAACTTGTAATCTACTTACCTATCCGTAGTATATGGCGTCGGGCCCCGGCCGGACCTTCTGTCATATGCTATATGAGGGTTGTTGACGTTACAAAATTGGTATCTGATTCTATTCTTGGTCTTTCTTCTTTGAATTCATGGTCGAATTCTTTTAATGGGTGGTGAGCACGTGTATGTGCAGTACCGTGATAACATAATTGAACCCATGAATGTCCACTTAGGGATGAAAATACACATGTTTGTGGAACTGATATGTTCCTATAAAGTCTTTTGGCCTTATTCGTAGTTTCTTAATTGTGTGTTTCAAATTGTAGGCGAATATAAGTGGTGCGGGGCAGCATGAAACCCAACGCTCGGTGGAGAGTAAAGCACCAAATGAGGTGCCAACACCTCCTTCTGCAAAAACTATACGCTTAGTTGATGAGGCCGTGTTCGCAATGATGAATGCGCAACCAAGGGGTTAGAGACAACCTCCTATTCCTGCGATGGTTTAGGAACCAGTTCGCATGGATGAGCGCATAGCGGTGAGACAAGTGGCCGTTGAGCCAGTTGTCGCAAGGCGAGCAACGAAGATGCACTAAAACACGTGATGAGTTTCAGTGTTTATGTGTACTAGAACCCCAACACAAGCCGAAGATTGGCTCTCAATAGTAAAGAGGGTCTGACGGCAACTGAAACAGAGGAGTGGAAAAAAGTCATTGTGACTACCTTCTTCTTGAATGGTAAGGCAAGACTTTGGTGTGATGAGCTGGAGATGCACCAGCTTGCTGGTCGTCCATTGAGTGAGATCTTAATGGAGGAGTTCTCAAGGTGTTTTCTGGCGAGATATGTTCCATTGGCACAGCGGATTGTGATGGAGAACCAATTTGAAATGCTAACTTAAGTCGAGAGGTTGGTGGACGACTACTTGCATGTGTTTACGAGGTTGGAAAGATATGCAGGCGTTACGCCTGCATATGAGGAACGGAAAACAAACCGGTTCTATGAAGGGCTGAGATATGACCTGTGGTTGCTTCTCTCAGGGCTGATGATGCAGGGTTTCCTTACCTTGGTCAATACGGCACATTCCCTTAAGCTGGACATGAAGCCCGTGCAGCGTAAGAATGATTTGGAAGGGAATAAGACAAAGTTCAAGGTACCTAGTTCTTCAAAGTATGGGTTTTAACGGTTGAAAAACAAGCCTAAAACTTCGGTGCCGGCTCCTTCTTCTCCTACGTTTGGAGCAACTTTGGTGAGAGGTCCTCCCACATGTTATACATGTTGAAAGGTCGGTCATATAGATCAAAATTGTTGGAGTGGCCTTCCAAAAGAGGTCAAAAAGATTGGTGTGTCTTATGCTGAAAAGGGAAAGTCAGTGATGGAATCAACTGCATCCCAAGCATAACCCCGAGTTTATAATCTTGGCCAACAAGAGGCCATAAAACAAAGTGACGTCATAACAGGTATGAGTTAAGATACAGTTTTTACTGCTTTCCATACTTAGTACCTTATGCATGGCGTGTGCATGATAGTTTGATTTAGGCTTTATACTGATTTCAGAATGTCCAACGAGAGAACTGTTAGATACAGGAGCTTCTCATTCTTTTCTGTCGGAAGATTTCGTGCGGCGTATTGGAGTGCCTTTGTTTACGCTGACAGATCAAGTGAATGTGCTGCTACCAAACGGGTTCTTGATGTACGCATCTCGAGCCTATTGTGTTGAGGTGCGAATAGGAAGTCAAGACTTTGGATTGGAAGTATCAGTTCTATCAATATCAGAGTTTGATGTAATCTTTGGTATGGACTGGCTCTCGGAGCAGCCTGCCTATATAGATTGCAACTCTAAGAAAGTCACACTAGGGTAGAACACCGAACGAGAGACAAAATTCACATGTATACGAGGATCAAGCAATACATTGATGTATGTTATCCAAGTAGTCAAGGCAGTTTAGAAGGGCGCGAAGTTGTTCTTCACGCCGCTAGAGGCTGTTGAGCCGAGGCCTAGTGTGAGTGATGTTCCTATTATATCGGAGTACGCTGATGTGTTACCTAAGGATCTTCTGGGGTTACCGCCCCAGCAAGAGTTTGATTTTGCTATTGAGTTGGTGCCAGGTGGGAAACATGTTGCATGCTCGCCATATGGTGTTGCGCCAAGGGAGATGGCGGAACTAAAGGTTCAATTGCAATAGTTGCTGGAGCAAGGCTTTATACGCCCAAGTATGTCACCATGGAGCGCTCTAGTCCTATTTGTGAAAAAGAAGGATGGAAGCTTGTGGTTATGCATTGACTATGGAGAGCTGAATAAACTGACGGAAAAGATCAAGTATCCGATTCCACGAATTGATGACTTGTTCGATCAGTTAGTGGGCTCAACTGTCTACTCAAAGCTAGATTTAAAGTCTGGCTATTACCAGTTAAGGATTCGGGAATGTGATATTCCCAAGAAAGCGTTTGGTACACGTTATGGTTATTATGAGTTCACGGTAATGCTGTTTGGGCTAACAAATGCGCCATCTGTATTTATGGACCTAATGCACCGAACGTTTCGAGAGTACTTAGATTTATTTGTCATCATCTTTATTGACGATATTTTGATGTACTCTCAGTCTGAAGAAGAACATGTGAACCATTTGTGTATGGTGTTGCACACCCTGAGAAGAAACAAGCTCTATGCCAAGTTCTCAAAGTTCGAGTTCTGGTTATCATCAGTGCCCTTTCTTGGCCATATGGTTAGTAGAGAGGGCATTGCGGTGGATCCTGCAAAGATAGTTATTATAAGGGAGTGGTCGGTGTTGTCTTCTGTCGCCAAAGATACGTGTTTCCTTGGACTGGCGGGCTACTATAGGCGCTTCGTAGAGAACTTCTCGCAGATAACCTTACCTCTCACCACACTGATGAGAAAAGATCAGAAGTTCATTTGAATGTCGGAGTGCGCAAGAGCGTTTGAGGAGCTGAAAGGTCGTCTGACTACGACGCCAATCATGGCAACGCCATGTGGTTCGGAAGGCTATGAAATTTATAGTGATGCATCCGGGAGTGGCTTAGGCTGCGTTCTTCTTTAGTTTGGTAAAGTTATAGTGTATGGCTCACGCCAGTTGAAAGTGCATGAGCGGAACTATCCCGTCCATGACTTAGAGTTGGCGGTAGTGATATTTGCACTAAAAACTATGGCGCCACTGCTTATATGGCGTGAAAGTTGATATCTTCACGGACCATAAGAGCCTTAAGTACTCGCTGGATCAGAAGGATCTAAATATGTGACAACGGAGGTTGATAGAGTTCCTCGGAGACTACACCTTCCAGATTCATTATACTCCCAGGAAAGGAAATGTGGTCGAAGATGCCTTGAATCGTATGAATTCGACAAGAGCAAGTTGGTTGCAGATGCATGATGAGCATCTAATCCAAGAGTTGGAGGCCTTAGACATCTCTTGTGTGGACAAGAATGCTACTGCAAGTGCATGCCTGAACTGGACGGAGGTACAGTATGACCTTGCGGACAGGGTTCGGCGAGCAACGGAACTCTATGAAAGTCTACAACACTATGCAGTGGATGGGTCAAATGCCCAATTCTCCTAGGATGATGGCCTTTTGCGGAAATGTGATCGTTTGTGCGTCCCGAATATGGGTAAATTACGTGAAGAATTGGTGTATTAGGCACACTTTACGAAGTATTCAATCCACCCAGGGAGCACAAAAATGTATAAGGACATGAAGAAGATATTCTGGTGTCCAGGTTTGAAGAAAGATATAGCCCATTACGTGGCAAAATGTAAGACTTGCGCCTTAGTAAAAGTTTAATGCCAGAAGCCTGGAGGTTTCCTGAAGTCGCTACCTATTCCGGAGTGGAAGTTTGATGATATTTCGATGGATTTCGTGCACGGTTTGCCGAGATCACAATGCGGGAACGATTCTATTTGGGTGATCGTGGAACTGTTGACTAAAGTGGCTCACTTCATTCTGAACAAGAGGGATGATTCAGTGGAAATCTTGGCTAAGCTTTATGTCGAGCAAATAGTACGATTGCACGGGGCTCCCCGTAGCATCGTTAGTGATCGAGATGGGTGTTTTACTTCGAATGATTGGAGACTAATCCACCAACTATTAGGTACCAAGTTAAAGTTAAGTACGGCCTTTCATCCGCAAACGGATGGCCAGACTAAGAGGACCAACAGAACATTGGAGGACATGCTCCATATGTGCGCCCTGGATTTAGGGAAGAGGTGGGAAGATCACCTCTATATGATTGAGTTTGCCTATAATAATAGCTATCAAGCTAGTATATAGATGGATCCCTTTGAAGCATTATACAGTAGGAAGTGCCGTACACCGTTAGCTTGGGCGGAAACAGGCGAATAAAAGCTCTATAAACGTAAGGAGGTCGAAGATGCAAATTCGACCACACGTACTATTTGAGAGCGGCTATTGATAGCCCAGGATAGGCAGGAAAAATACAACAATGCCAAGCATCAGAACGTGGAGTTTGCGGTGGGCGATTGGGTATATTTAAAAATCAAACCCTTCAAAGGCGTGTCTAGAATACAGCGCTTGAAAAAGTTGAGCCCGATGAATCTTGGTCCGTTTGAAGTGGTGGAGCAAATTGGAGAAGCTGCCTATCAGCAAGCTCTTTCGACAAAACTTAGTGTCTTATATGATGTGTTCCACTTATCAGTGCTCCGAAAAGCTGTGAAAGAGCCAGCTCAAGTGATTGCGAATTATTGAGTACTAGTTGAATTTGTGTCGATGACGAAGGTTAGGACCATTCGGATCGAGGATAAGGCGGTTAAGCAACTACGAAACTAGACAATCGAGATAGTTAAGTTCCGGTGGGACAACTATGGCTGTGAGGAGATAACATAGGAGCGGGAGTAAACCATGCGTGTTGAATTTCCCGAGTTGTTTGTATAAAATGTTGTAACATTTTTTTGTGTGAAGAAAATATATGTTGTAACATATTGATTACAGTTTTTGATAGTTGTATGCAAATTTCGGGACGAAATTTTTGTAAGGAGGGGAGGATTGTAACACCCCAAAAGGATTAGGAAGTAACAAGCTAAAAAGTCGAACAGAGTTCGGCGAGCGTCGAACAGAGTTCAACGAGCATCGAACGGAGTTAGACGAAAGCATCGAACAGAGTTTGGCGAATATCGAGCGGAGTTTGATAAAACGTCGAACGTTGTTCGATGAATATGGCTATGTTATGTGTTATGTATCCATTCGACGAACTCAAGCCCGTTCGATGAACTCAATCTCGTTCGACGAAATTCGTTCGAAGAACTCAACCCCGTTCGACGACTTGTCTAAATAAGATATCGCAGAAGTGGCGACTCGTGTCAGATGGCTTGTGAGCGGCCAGTGAGCGGCGGTTGACTTTTCAGCTCAAATCCAGGCCATTGTTTTGTTTTGATGAATTGATCGTATGGCTGGGGTTAAACCCGAGGCCACTTATGCAGAGGGGTGTGGGAGGAAGAGATCAAAATTTCCTTTTTGCTTTCTCTCTTCATCTCTTGATTTTCCTTGAGTAAAAAGGAAGAAGAAGCTAAGGAAGTGCTGGGCTGAGCTTTGTGAACTTGCTAAAGGAGATCTTGTGGTTAGAGGCTAGATCATAGGCTAGATCCGCAAAGGGGAAAGTGAGGTGCTCGCTTCCATCCACGTAGAAAAGCTTCGTCATGGCTCGGAAGAGAACTTTAAGGGTAACGATTTTCTCCCGGACAAGTGAAGTCCTCAATATGCAAATTTGCATGGATCCCCTCATCAAAAGTTGAAAAAGGGTGGATTCCAATGGGAAGATCGGTTTGATCACCATATATTCCTGCATTTAGATCCGAAAATATAGAGTACGGAATAGGCATGCTGTGAGAAGCCCATCTGGACAAGTTGGTCTGGATTTGTGATGTTTAATTTGCATGCCGGAGAAGACTCCATGGATATGCGTGTGATGTATGTGTGAAATCCGGGGTCTAGGGGTGTGCAGGATGCTGCATAAAAGTACTGGAAGCATTTCCAAGAAAAGACCCAGAAAAGTTCACAGTCTGGAGAACTTTGGATGTTGTCAGTGATAGCTCCTAGGGAGCTAGTGTTACGAGGCATGTATCTATGAGACCTGGGGTCTATTGTATGCAAAGTTGTGAGCATAAATTTGCCAAGCAATGGTGAGTACCAGCCTAAAATTTTAAAAAACCCCGTGGTTTGTGATGAATTGTGTCATGAAGGCCAATTATTGTGCCTTCAAGTTAAGTACCTCTGAATGACAGAGTCATTAAGTTAAGTACCTCTGAATGGGCAGTTGTTCGTTAAGTTAATTACCTCTAAATAATAGAATCGTCAAATTAAGGACCTCTGAAACAACAAAGTTAACTGTTAAGTCGTCGACCTCTGAACGGTGGTGAAACACGGGAAGACGTGTACACCGAAAATGTGCCTGAGTGCACGGGGTTTGTGGCCGTTGAGCTTACGTCTGTGGTGAATGGTGCTTAAATTGCACGTTGTAAATTCCACGATATATATATGATGCCTTGTTTGTAGGGATGGAGAAATGCCGCCCCGAGTAAGGGGTGGGATCGTTATTAATGGGTCAGCAAAATACTGACCGTTGCTTTGTTTACCACGTTTTGGTGGGCCCTTTTGTGCTGGTGCTGGAGAGCCAAGTGGGCAGTGATGCAATTGGCTGGCCCTTGAAGTACCAAAGGCGAACATTTACTATTTTCATGTGTGGTCGGCCTACGTGCCGAGTATGAAACCACTTTTTGTAAAATTAAACAATTGTAATTAGGCTATGACCGAAACATGTGTTATGTATTTATGCATATCATTCTTATTGTGTAATGGACACTCTTGTACTGTATGGGTTCATAAACTAAAATGCTTCCACTAGAATGCTCTGAGTTAGGGTGCGTTCATAAGTGAACTTAGATTTGGAAACAACTTGTAATCTCCTTACTTATCCATAGTATATGGCATCAGGCCCCGACAAGACCTTCTGTCATATGATATATGATAGAGTGGGGCGTTACACATCGCATGTTGGACATGGTTGTATATTTATGTAAGAAGGAAAAGTGATTGCGTATGGATCGAGGTAGTTAAAGATTCATGAAAGGAACTACCCTACTCATGACTTGGATTTTGCGGCAGTGATTTATGCCTTGAAGTTGTGGAGACATTTGTTATATGGTGCGTTGTGAAAGATTTACATGGACCATAAGATCTTGAGGCATGTATTAACTTAGAAGGAGTATAATTTGTGCCAACGTAGATGGTTTGATTATGTCGCGGATTAAAATGTCGAGATTCTATATCATCTGAGAAAAGCAAATATGGTAGCCGACTCCATGAGTAGGAAGACCGCGTAGATCTTAAACCTTTCTGTGAAATCCTTGTTCGAAGAGTTTTTATTAATGGGTATTTTTGTTGGGAGTAGCTATTCGCCATGCAGCCTGGAAGTGACAGAGCCTTCTTGGATTACGCTTACAAGGCCTCATCAGAAGGACGATCCTGATTTGCAGCATATTCATAGTAGAATTGAGAAAGGAGAATTTCCGAACTTTTCAATTGATGATGCAGGTACTTTGAAGTATCGCGGTAGATAATGTATTTCCACTATTAAGGATATTTGAGATAAGTTGTGTAGTGACGCACAAGTTTTTAGTGTTGCCTACCACCCTGGTTCTATAAAGATGTATAGAGATTTTAAACAGGTCATTTGGTGGTATGAGATGAAGAATTATATAGCCAAGTTTGTGTCTGAGTGTTTTACTTGCAAGCGAGTTAAGGTGGATCATGTACGGCTGGGTGGCAACCTGACGCCTTTGGATATTCCAAGTTGGAAGTGGGACAATATTTCTATGGACTTTATTACCAGTTTATCGAGATCTCCCCATGGACATGATTCTGTGTGGGTCATAGTTGATAGATTGATGAAGTGTGCTCACTTCGTTCCATTCAAGATTGATTACTCCATGAAGAAGATAACAAAGTTGTATTTGGAAGAGGTCATTAGATTGCATGGAGTACCTGTAAGTATCGTATCAGATCGAGATTCTAGGTTTATGTCTTATTTTTGGAAAGTTTGAAGGAAGGGTTGGGTTTCGATCTCAGATATTCCACTGCTTATCATCCGCAAACCAATGGGCAGAAAGAGAGTTAATCAGATTTTGGAATACATTACCAGATATTACATCTTGGACCACGGAGGAGCGTGGGACGAGCGGCTTATATTGATGGAATTTGCCCATAACAACAGTTATCAGGAGAGTTTGCATATGTCCCCCTTTGAGGCTTTGTTTGGGAGGCATTGCAAAACTCCCTTATTTTGGGATGAAGTTGGTGAAAGACCATTCTTGGGTTCGGAAGCCTTGCAAGAGATGAATACTTCTGTGACGTATATTTGAGAGAAGATTCGAATAGCTCAGGAGCGTTATGAGAAGAATGCTAATCGACGAAGGATTGATATGGAATTCGTAGTTGGGGACATTATTTTTCTCAAGGTTTCTCTGATGGCAGGCGTTAAGAGATTTGGAAGGAACCACAAGTCGGATCCCAAGTATGTGGGACCTTTCCAGGTTGTTGAACACATTGGAGTGTCAGCATATAGGCTGGATTTTCCCTCTAATTTTCCTGGGGTGTACATTGTGTTTCATGTGAGCCAGTTGCGGGTATGTCATCACTGACATGTTCTTGATTTGGTGGCCCAGTTGTAACCTAATCTTTCTTATGTTGAGGTGCCTATTTATATCCTAGATACTCAGGTTCGGGTGTTGCGAAGGAAGACAATACCCATGGTCAAGGTTCTTTGGTAAAACCAAGACGTTGAGAGCGCAACTTGGGAGTTGGAGCCAGCTATGACAGAGGTTCATCCTCATCTATTCTCCTAATTTATTTGGTAAGTGTTTTTATTCGATAACCTTTGGTTATTTTCTTTTTGTAGTAGATCCGATTTTGTATCAAGTTTCGGGATGAAATTTTCTTTTAGGGGGAGTGGTTGTAACGCCCCTGATTTTTCGGTATTTATTTTAAACTTCTGTAGTTACGTAATAATGATGTTAGGGAAATACGTTGACGCGTAGTTAACGAGCACCATTGTAGGAGCGTGATTTTGTTCATCGGAATCTGAGGTTTTGACTCAGTAGATTTTAGTAGGTTGATGTTGGCTGTAAGTTTGGGGATTTTTAACCCGAGATTGGTTTGTCGAATCTTAATTTCGACTTTACCGTTAGTTTTGTAGCGTTGATATTTAGCCTTGGTGCGAATTTTGTAGAAATCCGAGGTGATTTGGGTTTTCTTATCGTTTGGACGTTTAACTACTATTAATAATAATATTATATTATATATATAAATACTTATAGACAAAACCCTATTCCCTTTCTTCTTCCAAAAGTTGTCTGACGAAAGTGCCGAAGAGAGGAGGCGACAGATATCACGAGGCCATTGGCCCCCGCCTGTAGGAGTTCCGGTGCTCGTAATCATCGTCGGAGGGTATATCCGTAAAGCTCTCGCCGAGATCTACGCGTTGGTGGTAGGTACTTTTATTTTCTTGGACTTTTGGCGTTGGGGTGTGTGGCGCTAAACTTTCATTTTGTCCAAATCTCTCTAGATTTTGTTGCCGCACTTTATTTTTCGCCGATCTATGTTGCAGAGTATACAGAAGGTTGAGATAAGGAAGTTTAAGGAAAGTGGTGGTTTGCTCCCTTGCCTAGCCTCATGTAAATTCCTTATGTATCATTCTTTGAATTTTTGTTGATCCTGTTGTTAGATTTTATACTTCCATGTCACCTATTCTGTCTACTACTAGTTTTACCTCATTCAAATAGTAGTAAATTACATTTTCTTCATGTTGAGTTGTTGTGGGATTCTTTTACCTGTGTTTGGGCTCCTGCCTCGTCTACCCCTCCCTTTCTCTTATTTTATGGAACTGATTCATGGTCTAGGTTAACTGTTGTCAAATATTCCTAAGTCCAAACACTTCTATTTAGATGTGAGTATTTCTGGCAGGAATAGAACTAAGTGGTTGCGTCGAGTACTTTGAGTGTAGTTGCCTTGTCGTCGAGTGCGTTGAGTGAACTCAGTCTTGGCGTCGAGTGCGTTGAGTGAACTCAGCTATGCGTTGAGCGTAGTAAGTGTTGGGAATATTTGTAATGCCCCCATCCGTCCTATAACCTATGATAGAAGGTCAGGCCGATTCCCAACTCCATATACTACAAACAAGTAAGGAGGTTACAAGTTGTGTCCAAATTCAAGTTCAATTATGAACGCACCCTAACTCAGAGTATTCTAGCGGAATCATTTTAGTTTCTGAACCCATGCTTAACACGAATGTCCACTACACAATAGGAATGATATATATATATATATATATATATATATATATATATATACTTGTTTCGACCGTAGCCTTATTACAACTGTAACATTAATCAAAACGTGGTTTCAAACTTCGGCACGTAAGCCGGCCACACATGAAAACAGAAAATGTTTGTCTTTTGGGCCTTCAAGGGCAAGCCAATTGCAACACATGGGTTTCAGCCCGCTACATCCCACTTAGCTCTCCAGCACCTGCACAAAAGGGCACACAAAAACATGGCAAACAAAGCAACGGCCAGCATTTTGCTGATAAGTTTATAATGATCCCACCCCTTACTCAGGGCGACATTTCTCCATCCCTACAAACAAGGCATCATATATATATCGTGTCATTTACAACATGCAATTTAAACACCATTCACCACAGACATAGGCTAAACCGCCAGACGCCCCGTGCACTTAGGGAACATTTTTGGTGTCCACGTCTTCCCGTATATCACCACCGTTCATAGGTACTTCACGGTTAACTTTGTCGTTCAGAGGTCCTTAACTTGACGAATACGTCATTCAGAGGTAATTAACGTAATGACCAATAGCCCAATTAGAGGTACTTAATGACTCTGTCGTTCAGAGGTACTTAACTTGATGGCACACTAATTGGCCTTCATGACAAAATTCATCATTTACCATTTCAGGCTGGTACCCACCATTACAGGGAAATTTAAGCTCACAGCTTTACATACATATACAATGGCCCCCAGGTCTCATAGAGACAGGCCTCACAACAATGTAGCTCCCTGGGAGCTATCGCTGGCGATAGTCACTATCGCCCGACAATATCCACAGTTCTCCAGACTGGGATCTTTTCTGGGTATTTTCCTGGAAATGCTTCTAGTATTATGATGCAACATCCTGCACACCCCTAGACCCCGGACTTCACACGTACATCACATGCATATCCACAGAGTTTTCCCCGGCATGCCAATTAAACATCACCAATCCAGACCAACTTGTCTAGATGGTCTTCTCATAACATGCCTATTACATACTCTACATTTCCGGATCTAAATGCAGGAATATATGGGGATCAAACCGATCTTCCCATTGGAATCCACCTTTTTTCACCTTTTGGTGAGGGGATCCATGCAAATATGCATATTGAGGACTTCACTTGTTCGGGAGAAACTCGTTACCCTTAAAGTTCTCTTCCGAGCCTTGGCGAAGCTTTTCTACGTGGATGGAAGTGAGCGCCTCACTTTCCCCTTTGCGGATCTAGCCTCAGATCTGGCTTCTGACCACAAGATCTCCTTCAGTACCTTCACAAAGATCATCCCAAACCCTTAGATCACTCCTTTAGTTCTCTTCTCAAGAACTTGGATGAAATGAAGAAAGAGAGTGAGAAGGAAATAATAATCTCCTCTTCCCACACTCTTCTGGATAAGTAGCCTCGTGATTAACCCCAGTCACACGATAAATCCATCAAAACGAAGAAAAGGACAATATTTGGGTTTACTGATCAACTTTGGCGCTATTGCCTGGCGACATCGACTGTCGCCGCTTGGCGACATCGATTTAACCACTTTTACCTAGGTCAACCACCACTTATCGGTCGCTTAACAAATAATCTGACACATGTCTCACGCCACGTGGCACTATCGCCCAGCGATACCCACTGTCGCCCGTGATATCAAGCCACTGAACGCTTTCAGGCATTGAGTGTGTCGAGTGCGTCGAGTGCGTGGAGTACCGACTCAATGCTTACCACTATTGCCATCTAGCGATACCCACTATCTCCACTCGGCGATATCATTTCGACAATTCGTCGAACGTGTTGAGTGAGTCGAGTGCAGCTCGACGAACTCTGCATCGTTATCGTCATCAGGCGATACCCAGTATCGCCTGGCGATAGTGGCAAAATTTTTGCTATCAAATTTGGGGTGTTACAACCCTCCCCTCCTTACAGAAATTTTGTCCCAAAATTTGCATACAACTGTAAGGAAGACAACAACTTAAAAGTTACAACAACTTTTTATTCATACAAACAATGGTATAATAACTTACACAAACAACTAGGGATACTCATCTCGCATGGTCTGCTCATGCTCCTATGTTAGCTCTTCACGACCACAGTTTTCCCACCAGACTTTGACCATCCCGATTGTCTTATTCCGCAGCTGCTTAATCGCCTTATCCTCGATCCGAATGGGCCTAACCTTCGTCGTTAGCTTAGATTCAACCGGTACTCGATCATTCGCAATCACTTGAGCTGGCTCTTTCACAGCTTTTCGAAGCATTGATATATGGAACACATCATGCAAGCCACTTAGTTCTGTCAAAAGAGCTAGCCGATATGCAGCTTCTCCAGTTCGCTCCACCACTTCAAACGGACAAAGATACCTCGGGCTCAACTTTTTCAAGCACCGTATTCTGGACACGCCTTTGAAGGGTTTGATTTTCAAATATACCCAATCGCCCACCGCAAACTCCACGTTCTGATGCTTGGCATTGTAGTATTTTGCCTGCCTATCTTGGGCAATTAATAGCTGCTCTCGAATAGTATGTATGGTCGAATTTGCATCTTCGAACTCCTTATGTTTATAGAGCTTTGATTCGCCTGTTTCCTCCAAAGATAATGGTGTACGACACTTCCTACCATATAATGCTTCAAAGGGCGCCTTCTGTATACTATCTTAGCTTGATAGCTATTCTAATAGGCGAATTCAATCATATAGAGGTGATCTTCCCACCTCTTACCGAAATCCAGGGCGCACATACAGAGCATGTCCTCCATTGTTTGGTTGGTCCTCTCAGTCTGGCCATCCATTTGTGAATGAAAGGTCGTACTGAACTCTAACTTGGTACCCAACAGTTGGTGGATTAGCCTCCAATCATTCGAAGTAAAACACCCATCTCGATCACTTACGATGCTACTGGGCACACCGTGCAATCGTACTATTTGCTCGGCATAAAGCTTAGCCTAGCTCTCCACTAAATTGTCCCTCTTGTTCAGAATGAAGTGAGCCACTTTAGTCAACCAGTCCACGATAATCCAAACACAATCGTTCCCGCATTGTGATCTCGGCTAACCGTGCATGAAATCCATCGAAATATCATCAAACTTCCATTCCAGAATAGGTAGCGACTTCAGGAAACCTCCAAGCTTCTGGCTTTCAACTTTTACCAAGGCGCAAGTCTGACATTTTGCCATGTAATGGACTATATCTTTCTTTAGACCTGGCCACAAGAACATCTTCTTCATGTCCTTATACATTTTTGTGCTTCCTAGGTGGATTGAATATTTCATAAAGTGTGCCTCATACAATAATTTTTCACGTAATTTACCCACATTCGGGACACACAAACGATCACCTTTCCGCAAAAGGCCATCATCCCAGGAGAATTGGGCATTTGACCCATCCACTGCATAGCGTTGTATACTTTTATCATGTTCTATTGCTCGCCGAACCCTGTCCGCAAGGTCATACTGTACCTCCGTCCAGTTCAGGCATGCACTTGCAGTAGCATTCTTATCCACACAAGAGATGTCTAAGGCCTCCAACTCCTGGATTAGATGCTAATCATGCATCTGCAACCAACTTGCTCTTGCCGGAGTTTTATGACTCAAGGCATCTACGACCACATTTCCCTTCCCGGGAGTATAATGAATCTGGAAGGTGTAGTCTCCGAGGAACTCCTTCCACCTCCGCTATCGCATATTTAGATCCTTCTGATCTAGTAGGTACTTAAGGCTCTTATGGTCTGTGAAGATGTAAACTTTCACGCCATATAAGTAATGATGCCACTGTTTGAGTGCAAATATCACCGCCGCCAACTCCAAGTCGTGGACGGGATAATTTCGCTCATGCAATTACAACTAGCGTGAGCTATAAGTTATCATCTTACCAAACTGAAGAAGAACACATCCTAAGCCGCTCCCTGATGCATCACTATAAATTTCATAGCCATCTTAACCACATGGCGTCCTCAAGATTGGTGCCATAATCAGACAACCTTTCAGCTCCTATAACCCTCGTGCGAACTCTAGCGTCCAAACGAACTTATGATCTTTTCTCGTTAGTGTGGTGAGAGGTAAGCCTATCCGCGAGAAGTTCTCTACGAAGATTTTATAGTAGCCCGCCAGTCCAAGGAAACTCCTGACTTCGGCGACAGAAGACAACACCAGTAACTCCCGTATCGCAACTATCTTCGCAAGATCCACTGCAATGCCCTCTCCACAACCATATGGCCAAGAAAGTCCACTGACGACAACCAGAACACGCACTTTGAAAACTTGGCGTAGAGCTTTTTTCTTCTCAGGGTGTGCAACACCATCCATAAATGGTTCGCATGATCTTCTTCAGACTGAGACTACACCGAAATGTCGTCAATAAAGATGATGGCAAATAAATCCAAGTACTCTCAAAATGTTTGGCGCATTAGGTCCATAAATACCGATGACGCATTTGTTAGACCAAACGGCATTACCGTGAACCCATAATGACCATAACGTGTACCAAATGCTGTCTTGGGAATATCACTTTCCTAAATCCTCAACTGGTAATAGCTAGACTTTAAATCCAGCTTTGAGTAGACAGTTGAGCCAACTAACTGATAGAACAAGTCATCAATCCGTGGAATCAGATACTTGTTCTTTCCGTCAGTTTATTCAGCTTTCGATAATCAATGCATAGCCACAAGCTTCCGTCCTTATTTTTCACAAATAGGACCAGAGCGCTCCACGATGACATACTTGGGTTTATATATCCTTGCTCTAGCAGCTTTTGTAATTTAACCTTAAGTTCTGTCATTTCCTTTGGCGCTACTCGGTACAGCGAGCGGGACACAAGTTTCGCACCTGGCACCAACTCGATAGCGAAGTCTATTTCCTATTGGGGAGGTAACCCCAGAAGATCCTTCAGAAACACATCTCTGTACTCCGATACAATCAAAACGTCACTCAGACTAGTCTTCGGCTCAACAGCCTCTAAAAGCATGAAGAATAACTCAGCGCCCTTCCAAACAGCCTTGACTACTTGGAGAGCAGACATAAATATCTTGTTCGATCCTCGCATACCAGCGAATTTAGTCTATCATTCAGTGTTCAATCCCAGTGTGACCACCTTAGAGTTGTAATCTATACTAGTACACTGCTCCGCGAGCTAGTCTATACTTAGGATCACATCAAACAAAACTATTGCCAGCATAGTTGCTTCCATCTAAACGACATGAATTCAAAACAGCACCATAACACCAAACTTTCTATCTGTGTTCACTATTACCTTTAAGGAACTTTTATCCCAATCTTATATTTATTATTCAAATATAAGCACAAAAGGAATACTTTAAGCCCCAATTAAAAGACTAACATCATGTTTGTATGCGCAAAATATGCACTGTATATATTATTACATACTAGTAAATGTACAGTACACGATCACAATTATTGATGTACATAAACTCGAAATTCCCTTTTAGTTTGTTGTCATCTAAGGGCCACTTCGGCAGTCTCGGGCCATATGTCCTTCATTGCCACATAAGTAACAAGTACGTGGAGTTTGGCCTGCACCTGTTTAGACTTACCCCTCTTTAGCTTCAGGCCACCACCCAAACACTCTCGGGCAAGATGTCCTTTCTTGCCACATGTATAACACGCAAGAGTGGTTCATCCCGACGCTGCTCCAGACGTCAGAGAAGGAGCTGCTTCAGAAGTTTTTGACTTCTTCCATCGTTAATATCCCGACTTAGAGAAACTAGGTACCTGCATTACTGGTGTTTAGTGGACTTTGGCCAAGTCCATCTCCAACAACTAGCTGACTGCACTAATGTCTTGAATCCCATTAACTTTGGACCCAACAACAAAAGTCATAGTTCCTGACGTTTAACATCATAAAACCTATTGATCTTTGTCTCCTAAGTTTCAAATCGAAATTCTGTTTGTTGTCTTAACACAACAAAGGCATGAAAGTACTCCTCGATCGAGTGAGGTCCTTGCATCAAACACATATTCAACGACTGAGTTGATGCTCTTCTACAGGCAATCTGCTCAAATAGACCAACCGGCAGGGCTGCCACCCGAGGAATAAGGTGTTGCGGCTGTACCTGCCATTCAGGTTGGGCCTTGATCATTGCGAAGACCACATTTGCTAACCACCGAACCATTTCTTCCAAGAGATAAGGAATGGATACCTCAACCGGTGCCGCACTCTCAATAGAACGATGGGGATCCAACGGCCCTACACTACTTCAAGTCACATATAAGTGTAAAAAACATAATTTAGCGACGACTCGGAAGAAAAAAACAACTATTAGGAATGCGCAGGTTCCTAAAATAGGTGTATTTTCATTCCTAAGTGTTGAGTATATTGGTCTCAATGTACTTGATTTGAAGAAGTTATTTCAGCTCAATGATATACACATTGTTATATTTGATGAATGTTAAGTTCATGTGTACAGGCAAATTAAGCTAAGTACAAAAGTGTCGAGACACTCAGGACTAGTGTCGACAAACTTAAACTAGAAGTGATGAGTCAAGGTGAAAGTTGTGTTGACACCCAGGACTTGGGTCGACACTATGATACAAGAAAGAAATTATGTCGACACTCAGGACTAGTGTCGACACTCAGGACTAGTGTCGACACACACTGAACAAGTTGTGTTGAGACAAAGATATGTTGTGTTGATACTAAGGGCAAGTGTCGACACATTCTATAAAAGCAGTGTCGAGACTGAAGACAACTGTGTCGATACTCAGGACTAGTGTCGACACACTTCACAAGCTGAGTCATGACTAGAAAAATGATGTGTCGACAGTTAGGATTAGTGTCGACATATTCTACATAAGTTGTGTCGAGACAAAATGAAGGGTTATGTCGACACATTCAAAAGTTTGTCAGCACCACTACAAGAGAAGTGTCGACACCTAGGACTTGTGTCGATACATTCATCAGTCAAGTTTCAACACATCAACAGACTTGTTCCCTAAGTACAGCAATCTAGACGGAGGTACTGACACCTGTCAAAACTATCAGATGCCACTTATTAACCGGATCAACCGGTTACTTCTATCAGAGCCTATTTAAATGGATCTAGTCTTCATAGAATACAACAATCACAACAAGCACAATTTTGTGAAGACAGATATTTGAAGCATCAGTTATAATTTATAAGGTGGAGAGAGATCTGATGAAGAATCAACCTCAATATTCTCCAGCCTAGATCTACCCTAATTTCTACTTCAAGAAGCTTTGAAAAGCTAAGATGGGTTAGATCAAATCTATCTTGTAAGGATCAAAGGAAGTAAATTTATCAAGATCAGATCAAGAAGCTGTTACTCATATCTCTCCTGCTGGGTGACATTTTCTGAATCAATTTTCTTTTACCCACATTCATTGTGCAAGCTCTACTTGTAGATCTGAGTGGAGGAGAATTATTCTCTTTATGTTGTAAGCCTGTGCTATAAAGGCTTAGGTAGGGCTGGGATTGCCTGAGGTAGGAGAAGTTGGTAATTCTCTGAGGTATAGGGCAGGTGTTGCCTGAGAAGTAGGAGTGAGGATTCATTTTGAGGTAGAGTTCTTGGGAAGAATTTGAGGTGTAGGATCTTGGTGATCTGAGTGGTAAGACTTGTATAGTCTGAGTTATAGGAGCCAGCTAGGCTCTGAGTTGTAAGATCTAAGGATCTGAGTAAAAGAAAGAGAAGGAGTTTGGCCGAATCAAGTTCATTGCTAGATAGGCGAAGGGGGAAAGTGGATGTACCCATAAGTTAGGTAACCACTAAAAATCTGTGTGCATTGTACTGTGTTTGCTAAATTGCTGTGTTGTGGTAATTTTTCTAATTGTTATTAAGATTATCTTGATTATCTGACTGTATTAATCATCTTAAAGAAAGTAGGACTCTAAATTTCTTTAAAGGGTACCTATAGTTTAAATTGGACCTATTCACCCCCCTCTAGGTCATTCTCAATCCTAAATCAAACATTTACAATTGGTATCAGAGGGAGGTTCACTGAAAAAGGCATAACATCCTAGTGAGAATCCAAAGGATTGTAGAGAAAGATATATTATGGCTCAAAGGGAAAACAATTCCATTAAGCTCCCTGTTTGCTCCAAAGAAAACTTTGGAATATGAAAAGAAAGAGTAAAATTATTCATGGAAGTAGCAGACCCAAGAATATACATCACAGTTATTGAAGGACCATTCATTCCCATGAACGTGTCAGTTCTTGATACAAACATCAAAACACCCAAGACTTATATGGAGATGGATAAGGATGAAATCGTTCTGGCCCCTATGGTCAAGAGGGCTCAGAATATTATAGTGAGTGCAATAGATGATTCCACCTTTCAAAATTTGATTCATTGCAAAACATAAAAAGAAATGTGGGAGTCACTGATAGTTTACATGGAAGGAACTGAAGAGGTCAGAAATGATAGAAAATCTTTGCTAAACCAACAATATGAAGCCTTCAGATAGGAAAAGAAAGATTCAGTGATTGACTGCTTTGAAAAATTCTTAAGAATAGTGAACAACCTGAGTTCTTATGGAAGGAGATTTACTAACTATGAACTTAATGACAAGTTCTTGAGGTCCCTGAACAAAGAATGGGACATAAAGATCTATGCAATTAGAGAAATGGGAAATTTAGACAATATAGACCCCCAGGCTCATTTTGGCAAGCTGTTGTCCCATGAGTTACACCTCAACCTATGAAAGTCTGACGAAGATTCAGCTAGAGCACATAATAGAGAAAAGACCTTGGCCCTAAAGGCTGAGTCATCCAGAAAAGTCAGAGAGAAGTCAACACTCACAGAAAATTTTGAAACAGCTTCTGAGTGTTCTGAATCATCCAAATATGAAGGGTACCGAACTGAGGAGGAACTGTCTCTCTTCTCTAGACAGTTCAAGAAGATGTTAAGGAGAAGAAAATAAGGCAGCTGGAAGGGTCCAGCTAAAGACTCTTCTCACAAAAAGATCAATCATCCAGAGAAACCCAGGAAGAAGAATTCTAGGGACAGGTATGGCTCTTCACAGAATAAATACATTAAAACTAATATTGTGTGTTATTGTTGCAACAGAAAGGGGCATGTCATAGCTGATTGCCCAGTAAAAAGAAAGGACAAAAAGTCAAAAAACTCAAAAGATGGACAGCACAAGAAGGCTGACTAAAGCCTCTTAGAAAAAAGACAGTTGATACTATCTGACAGGGAGTCTTGTTCATCAGAATCAGAAGTGGAGGAGGCTCTCATGGTCCTAAAGGATATTGAGGTGACCCAACCAGGAGAAGAAGATCAGGATTGTTCAGATCCTACTAAGCTAAAATCAATCTCTCATAGTTTAGCCTCAGATTCTTTTTCTGTAACAAAAAATGAATTATGTTCACACTCCTCAGATGATAAAGAACATGATTCAGACACTAAAGCTGATTTTAACTCCCTTATCAACAGATATGAGAAGTTACTAAAGGCCTTGATTGCAAGCAAACAGCTTGTTAAGGATCAGGCCAAAGAATTAGAATCCTTGAGAGGAGTATCTTTTCAGTTGGTAAGTGCCAACACAAAGTTGGACCTACAAAAAATGAAACTTATAGAGCTAACTAACAAGATAGATAGCCAGACAGAGGTAATAGTAGAATAGGTCAAGACTGTCAAAGACCTGGAAGCAAAGCTTACTCGGGAAAGACAGCTTCTGACTCAATTCTCAAAACCTAAGTCAGTGCTACCTATCATTGATACCTTTTCTGCTCCATTTAGAAGTGGAGTAGGATATGGTAAGGACAAAAAAATTAAGAAGAAGTTTGTTCCCAAGGGTAAAGCTCCAAGTGGTCTAGTTAGGCAACCAGTCAAGTATCTACCTTCTAACAGATGCTTGAGATCATATGTTCTTGGACACATAAGGTCTGAGTTCTCTACCACTAAGGTCAATAAAGAGCCTTGTTGGAAGGATAAGACATCTCAAGGCAATATAGGCCAAAAACCACCACAAAAGGTGATCAATCAAAGAAGCTAAGGAATTTTTGAAGCTGATCCCAGTGTATCTCACCTAAATCTAAAAGGTAAGGGTGTAAATTTTGCACCACTACCTTGGAAGTTGGATGACAATTCTATGTTACACAAAAGAACAACCTCAAATGTGTAACCAAAGAAAATATGTAACAGAATTGAGTGTTGGTGTTGTGGGAAGGTTGGACATTTTGCCCTAGATTGTTGGTATAATCCAACAGCTCCTTCATATAAGTTTCTACTAGCATTATTTAGAAATCCTGCTGTGTTTCACACAGCAAAGCCTAACAGGAACCAAAGCCCCAAAACTATTTGGGTGCCTAAGATGAACTAAATTTGTGTTTTCAGGTGGAGCCAAGTACCAAAGGTAAGCCAATATGGTACTTGGATAGTGGCTGTCCCAGGCACATTACTGGATCAAGGAGCTTACTAATAGATTACACTCTAGTTAGGAATGGACCAACAATCATCTTTGGAGGGTCAGAGAAAGGACTCACCAAGGGATATGGTAACATTTCTAATGGCCTAGTTACCATCACTAAAGTGGCTTATGTGGAAGGATTAAACCACAATCTGATAAGCATAAGTCAACTTTGTGATATAGTATATGAAATTGTTTTCCACAATGACAAGTGTTTGTTAAGGAATTCAAGTGATCAAGAGATCTTCTTGTCAGGCACTAGGAGTGGGAACATTTATTTTCTAAATTTCCTTAGTATAAATAAACAAACACCTGTATGTCTTATAGCAAGTGAGAAAGACACTTTGTGTGTATAATGACACAAGATATTGGCTCACATAAACTACAAAGCTATGAGTAAACTATTCTCTATTGACTTAGTTAGAAATAGTCCAAAACTAAAATGCTCCAAAGAAGGCTTCTGTCCTGCATGTCAAAAATGCGAACAAACAAAAGTTTCCTTTAAGAGCATTCAGTCCAAAGACACTAAGAGGTGTCTGTACTTACTTCATATGGATCTATTTGGTACTATGCAAGTTCTTAGTTTGGATAGGAAATCATATACCTATCTGATTATGGATGATCACTCCAGATTTTCTTGGGTATTCTTCTTAAGGATAAAGTCTGAAACACTAGACATCCTTGCTAACTTTGTGAAACAAATTCAGAATGAGATGGAATGTTCTGTGGTCAAACTTAGAAGTGACCATGGTACAGAATTTCAATCTGAAAAAAATGACAAATTTTTGTAAGGAACTAGGAATCTTTCAGGATTTCTCCTCTCCAAGAACACCACAACAAAATGGAGTTATTGAGAGGAAAAACAGAACTCTTATTGAGGCAGCCAGAATAATACTGAGTGATACATCACTCCTAGAATATTTTTGAGCTGAGGCTGTAAACACAGCATTTTATGTTCAGAATAGAGCATTGATCAACAAGTATCACATCAAGACTCTCTATGATCTAATGAAAGGCAGAAAATCAAATCTGTCCTACTTTAAAATTTTTGGTAGTAAGTGTTATGTTTTGGACAATGGGAAAACTTATCTAACCAAGTTCTCATAGAAATCCTATGAAGAAATCTTTGTAGGGTATAGTCTTCATAGCAAAGCATACGGAATCTACAACTTGAAACATCAAGTTGTAGAAGAATCTATTAATGTAGTTTTTGATGAATCATCTATTTTATTTAATGTGATCTCTAACAACTCTAGTCTAGGTATTGTAGACTCTAAAATGGAAAAGCTAAAAATAAGTGACTCACCTTACATAGATGTACACATTAGAGACAATATAGAAATTCCTATAGAAGATACTGCAACTGCCCAGGGGGGAAGAGAATTATCCTAATCCTCTTACAGTACTAGGTAATGGTAGGCATCTGCCAGTAGCAATTAGACACCTTAGAGATCACCCTATTGATAAAATAATAGGTGATGCTAGATTAGGGGTAACTATTAGGAGTAGACATCACAATGAGGTTCTATACTCTAGTTTTCTCTCTCAGATAGAACCTAAAAGGTTTGAAGAAGCCAATTCAGACCCCAATTGGATTTTGGCTATGCAAGAAGAGCTCAATCAAATTTAGAGATGCAAAGTCTAGAGTCTAGTTCCTAGACCTAGTAATAACAATATCATAGGCACTAAGTGGATTTACAGAAATAAATTAGATGAGTATGGGGTTATAGTTAAGAACAAAGCTAGTTTAGTGGCTAAAGGATATAAACAAGATGAAGGATTAGACTTTGAACAAACCTTTTCACCTATAGCTAGGATAGATGCCATAAGGTTGTTTTTATCTCATGCAGCATTCAAAGGATACAAGGTCTTCCAGATGGATGTAAAGTCAGTATTCCTCAATGGTATACTGAAAGAGGAAGTCTATATCGAGCAACCACAAGGTTTTGTTAACCCTAAACACAACAACTATGTTTTCAGATTGCACAAGGCTTTGTATGGGTTAAAACAGGCACCTAAAGCCTGGTATGAGACCCTGTCTACCTTTATTATAGAGAACAAGTTCTCTAGAGGAAAGATAGACAAGACGCTATTTCTTAGGGACATCAAAGGATCAAGCATTTTTGTCCAGATTTATGTAGATGACATAATCTTTGGTGTATTAATGAGAAGCTGTGTAGTAAATTTACAAGGCTTATGCAATGCAAGTTTGAAATGAGTAGCATGAGTGAGCTAAAGTTCTTCTTGGGATTCCAAGTTAGATAATCTGAGGATGGAATATCCATCTCTCAATCTAAGTTCACTAAGGAGTTGATTAAGAGATATGGTATGGAGATTTTTTCTACCAAGGGAACTCCAATGGGTTCCACTGTGTCACTACACAATGATGAATTTGGGAAATCAGTTGATGAAACCTTGTATAGAGGCATCATTAAAACACTCCTGTATTTAACTGCTAGTAGGCCAGATATTCTTTTCTCAACATGTGTCTTTGCTAGGTACTAAGCATGCCCCAAAGAGTCTCATTATACTGCTGTAAAGAGAATACTGAGATATTTTAAGGGCACACCCAATCTTGGTCTTTGGTATCCTAAGAATAGTGATTTTGAACTTACAGGGTACACAGATGTAGATTTTGCTGGGTTTAAAGAAGACAGAAAAAGTACTTCTGGAACTTCCCAGTTTCTAGGGAAAAGACTTATAAGTTGGAGTAGCAAGAAGCAAACTAGTGTTGCTACCTCTACAGTAGAATCTGAGTACATATATGTTGGGTGCTGCTGTGCATAGTTATTGTTGATTCAACATCTACTGGACTACAGTGTACAGCTAAGTTAATCTATTATATTTTGTGATTCTACTAGTGCAATTTCTATTGCTAATAATCATGTTTCTCACAGTAGAACCAAACATATAAAAATTAGATATCACTTTCTCAGATAGAATGTTGAAAAAGAGAATATAAGCTTACAGTTTACTCCAATAGAAAGACAAGTTGCAGACATTTTTACAAAACTTTTAGATGAGAGCAAGTTCAATTTCTTTAAATTTAAACTAGGTATGTTAAACATTGAATAAATATCTTCATTTAGTAGCAACAAAAGTTAGTACAATTCTTAAAAGGATGACTTATGAGACTTACAAGTCTTCATAACCAAGAAAAACTTTATCAAGTCAAGAAATTATATTCAAAACAAAAAGTTTGTCTAAGTCAAAGAATTGTGTCGAGACACCACAGTGTGTGTAGACACAATTAGTAAAGGTGTGTCGAGATACGTGATAGTGTGTCGACACTAATTAGTGGATGTGTGTTGATACATTACAATTTAGTGTCGAGACATAAGGTTGTCGATACTTTAAGGTTTGAGTCGAGAAACATAAACCTTGTGTCGACTTAAGTCGACACATCTCGACAGAATAGGTTTTCCTTGTCGACACTAGATATTTCCAAATAGTTAGAAAATTACTAAATGCAATGCGCCTATTCATCTTCAAAAGACTGTTACTATAAATAGGAGGTATAAGGATTTGTCGACTTCACTTACTAGAAATCTTGAGAGACTGATCGCTGTGTGCCGAGACCTAGAAATCCATCGTCGACTCCTCTCAAACTCAAGCTCTTTCAAAAAAATGGCACCCAAGATAGACGACAACATCAATGAGGGATACGAACTTGTGCGCAATGCATTTGTCTTTTCTTCAGATGATATAAAGAAGGTGATTGACCTAGTGAATGAGGCAGGTCTAGAGTATCTTCTTCAGAACAAACCAAAATTTGGAAGAGAGAGGTATTTGAATTCTAGTTTAATGCCTCATTTAACCCTAAGTCAGAAAAGATAAAATCCAGTGTTAATGGAGCAAGGGTAAAGGTAACAACCTAAAGACTAGCTAAAGTCTTTCAGATTCAAAGAACTGCAAAGGACAATGACCTGAATTCAAGCAAGACTGCTGAGGGATTGGAATGGTGTGGACTACCTCCAACCACCATATTTGGAAACTCTTTAAACAGGAAGGGAATGAATTCCCAAGGAAAATTTTTATCTGAGATAGTTGGAAAGGTGCTCCTCTGCAAGACTGGAGCCAATGATAGGATTTCCAAATATATGTTTACCCTGATGACAAGGGTTATCTTCAAAATCACAACTGATTGGAATAGGGTTGTTTTTGATAAAATTACATAAGGAATTCAAAAGCCCAATATGGGCAGAATTATTAGTTTGTATCTGGTAAAGGTCATTCTAGATAATATCAATCAGAAAAATGGCTCTAAGATAAATCATAGGAGGAGAATGAACATAAGGATTCTATCAAGATGGGATAGATTTTTGTCCAAGGAAACTCCAAAATCCAAGAAAAAAAGGAGGTAAAAGGTAAGAAATCTGTGGTAGAGGAAGTTGAATCCTCTAGTGATTCTGAAGAAGTGATGAACTTCAGTTCAGACAAGGATGCTAAGGAAGAATAAGGAATATCTCCAAGGTACTCACCTGGAACTAGTATACAAGTACAAGAGGAGAACATTCTAGAAAGAGAAGAAATTTAGGGGGAGAACCTCACTGAATTGCCAATGGATACTGCTACCACTATTATAATGGATGCTGTTCAGGACCTAGAAAAATAAAAAGATCCTGAACATGAAATATTTGAACAAGCGTTGGAGGAAGACAATCCAAAAGAAAATGAAGAAGTTCTTTTGTCAAAAGTATCACACATCCAGGGGGAGAGAGCTGAAGATTCTCAGATTCAAGTACCTGATGCTGAAATTTAGCATATCGATATTACCATGGACAATATAACTATTAATGAGGAAGGTACAAGAGTTAAGGGGGATATGGCCCCATATACTAACAAAACTAAAGAGATACCTCAAGTTGAAGAAGTTAGTTCTTCTGAATATGAGGAAGCAGAAGCTTCTCAACTGATGAAAAGGAAGTTTTCTGAAATTAAGAAGAGGAGCAAGAGCTACAAACAATATCATAAATCTAGACCACCATCAGCTCCTACAATGTATAATAGCTCCTTTCTAGTTCAACTACAGATCATGCTTGATAAGCAAAGACAAGATCTAGAGAAGTATGTAGATGAAAGCACCAAAGAGCTTCAGTTTCAACTGGCTCAGGATGTTAAGTCAATAAGATTTGAAGTCAATCTCTTGAAAACTGAAATGACTACTTTCTTTCAGAAAGGAGCAAATGTATTTGTCTACCTAGACAAGCAATAAAAAGAAGCTAAGAAAACTACAGATGAGATGGTTGTCAAACTAGGTTATGTTCTTGAGAATAAGAATAGGATGAATGAAAATATGATAGTGATGCATGACACTACATTGGGAGAAATTAAGAAACAAACCACTGCTTTGGAAACAAAACTTGTTTCCACTGTCACAGATATTGACAACAAACTGAAAAGTCATTCAGAATCTCTACATAAGGACATCAAAGATTCTGACAAAAGCTTGGACAACAATTTACTTAGAGTAAAGAATACTTTGACTTCAGGTATCAATTACCTAGATAGACATGTAAGATTTCACAAAGATGATCTAAGAGATCATATTGAAAGAGAAGTCATAAAGGGGGAGAGGGTAATGATTAAGGCAAGTTCCGAATATGCTACCTGGATATCAAACAATATCAGAGACACTATAGGCTATCTCACCTATGGTATGATGTGGCTCAAACTGCTGAATCTAGTTGTCAACCACCTCTACTTGAAGCACCTCCTGCTGAAATCTATGATTTTAATCATCCTATAGCATAAGATAATTTTAAGTCTATTAAAGCAAAAGTCCAACACATGTACAGTCCTCCTCAAGTCTTAGATAAGAATGTAATCTATGAGAAAGTGGACAAGTCTTCTACTGCTCCAGAGATAGAGGCTCAGTTATCAAAGAAAAGGTTTAGAGAACAAGCTGAGACTAGACCTGATTTTGAGCAATGGATTCCAACCTCCAGATAAATAATTCTTACTGCATGAAAGGCAGTAAATGCTAATATCATAGATAGGGGCAAATGGTACAGTGAATAGGAATGGGACAAGCATCTTAAGCCGCAGCAAGTTATCCAAAAGTTCAGACATGATATGAAGAAAGGAAAGCTTCCTGCTAATTCTATTGAGCCAAGCAAATATTTCCCAAAGCATACCATTACTTTGAAAGACAAAGACTGAAAGTAGAAGCAATTGCGAAAGCTAAAGCTAAGAATGACAAAGGAAAGGAGGTTGTTGAGGACAAAGTGCCTTAGGATATTCTTAGTTTTAAATTTCATATGAAAAAAACTTGATCTGTAACTTTTGTAACCAAAGCTTGTAACAGTAAACCTTGTGATAAACAATTAATGAAAATTTTGGTTTACACCACATGGCATGAGTTATTAATTAGGATTGCATTTGATTATCTTACTTTCTAATCAACACTATTGTTGTTAAATATGTGTGTTTATCTGTGTTATTTCACATACTAAACAACACTGTATGTTTAAATATCTTTTTAATTTTTTTGTGTTATCATGTTGTATATCATGGAATTAGGGTTATTACTTCTCCAAATAGGGGGAGATTGTTGAGTACATTAGTCTCAATGTACTTGATTTGAAGAAGTCCTTTCAGCTTAATGATATACAAATTGTTATATTTGATGAATGTTAAGTTCATGTGTGCAAGCAAATTAAGCTAAGTACAAAAGTATCAAGGCACTCAGGACTAGTGTCGACACACTTAAACTAGAAGTGTTGAGTCAAGGTGAAAGTTGTGTCAATACCCAGGACTTGGGTCGACACTATGATACAAGATAGCAACTGTGATGACACTCACGACTAGTGTCAACACACACCAAACAATTTGTATTGGTACAAAGAGAAGTTGTGTCGATACTAAGGGCAAGTGTCGACATATTCTATAAAAGAAGTGTCGAGACTGAAGACAACTGTGTTGACACTCAGGACTAGTGTCGACACACTTCATAAGCTGAGTCAAGACTGGAAGTATATTGTGTCGACCCACAAGACTAATGTCGACATATTCTACATAAGTTGTGTCGAGACAAAATGAAGGGTTGTGTCGACACATTCAGAAATTTGTTGACACCACTAAAAGAGAAGTGTCGACACCAAGGACTTATTTCATCACATTCATTAGTCAAGTTTCAACACTTTAGCAGACTTGTTTCCTAAGTACAGAAATCTAGACGGAGGTACTGACAACTATCAAAACTGTCAGATGTTAGTTATTAATCGGATCAGCCGGTTACTTATATTATATCCTATTTAAAGGGATCTAGTCTTCAGAGAATACAAAAATCACAACAAGAACAATTTTGTGAAGACAGATATTTGAAGCATCAGCTATAATTTAGAAGGTGGAGAGAGGTCTTATCAAGAATCAACTTCAACATTCTCCAGCCTAGATCTACACTAATTTCTACTTCAAGAAGCTTTGAAAAGCTAAGAAGGGTTAGATCAAAGCTATCTTATCAAGATCAAAGGAAGCAAATTCATCAAGATCAAATCAAAAAGCTATTACTCATATCTCTCTTGCTGGGTAACATTTTCTGAATCAATTTTCTTTTACCTACATTCATTATATAAGATCTACTTGTAGATCTGAGTGGAGGAGAATTATTCTCTTTATGTTGTAAGCCTTTGTTATAAAGGCTGAGGTAGGTCGGGGATTGCCTGAGGTAGGAGAAGTTGGTAATTCTCTAAGGTGTAGGGCAGGAGTTGCCTGAGAAGTAGGAGTGAGGATTCATTTTGAGGAAGAGTTCTTGGGAAGAACTTGAGGTGTAGGATCTTGGTGATCTGAGTGGTAAGACTTGTATAGTCTGAGTTGTAGGATCCAGTTGGGCTCTAAGTTGTAAGATCTAAGGATCCGAGTAAAAGAAAGAGAAGGAGTTTGGATGAATCTAGTTCATTACTAGATAGGCGAATGAGTGAAAGTGGATATACCCATAAGTTGGGGAACCACTATAAATCTGTGTGCATTGTGCTATGTTTGCTGAATTGCTTTGTTGTGATGATTTTTCTAATTGTTGTTAAGTTTATCTTGATTATCTTACTGTGTTAATCATCTTAAAGAAAGAAGAACTCTGAATTTCTTAAAAGGGTGCCCATAGTTTAAATTGGACCTATTCACCCCCTCTAGGTCATTCTCAATCCTAAATCAAACATTTACACTAAGTGGACATTCATGGGTTCAATTATGTTATCACGGTAGAGCACATATACTATAAACCTCCCTCTGATACCAATTTTTAACGTCCTTATCTGTCGTATAGTATATGACAGAAGGTCCGGCCGGGGCCAGGCGCCATATACTACGGACAGGTAAGGAGATTACAAGTTGTGTCCAAATCTATGTTCAATTATGAATGCACCCTAACTCAGAGCATTCTATACGAAATATTCAATACACCCTAAACCTCATTCTGATACCAATTTTTTAATACCCCCATTCATTGTATTGCATATGATAGAAGGTCTGGTCGGGGCTCG
Source organism: Platanthera zijinensis (assembly GCA_039513925.1). Classification (NCBI taxonomy): domain Eukaryota; kingdom Viridiplantae; phylum Streptophyta; class Magnoliopsida; order Asparagales; family Orchidaceae; genus Platanthera; species Platanthera zijinensis. The sequence goes on from CM077091.1 coordinate 63,558,563, forward strand.
ACGCCATATACTACGGATAGGTAAGGAGATTACAAGTTGTGTCCAAATCCAAGTTCAATTATGAACGCACCCTAACTAAGAGCATTCTTGCGGAATCATTTAAGTTTATGAACACATACTTAACACGAATGTCCACTACAAAACAGGAATGATATATATATATATATAAATACATATAACACATGTTTCGGCCGTAACCTTATTACAACTGTTTCATGTAATCAAAACGTGGTTTCATACTTCGGCACATAGGCCGGCCACACATGAAAACAGTAAATGTTTGCCTTTTGTGCCTTCAAGGGCTAGCTAATTGCAACAAATGGGATTCATCCCGCTACTTCCCACTTAGCTATCCAGCACCTACATAAAAGGGCACACCAAAACGTGGCAAACAATGCAACGGTCAACATTTTGCTGACCCATTTATAACGATCCCACCCCTTACTCAGGGAGACATTTCTCCATCCCTGCAAATAAGGCATCATATATATATCGTAGCATTTACAACGTGCAATTTAAACACCATTCACCACAGACGAGGCTCAACAGCCACACTCCCCATGCACTCAGGGCACATTTTTGGTGTCCATGTCTTCCTGTGTATCACCACCATTTAAAGGTACTTCACGGTTAACTTTATCGTTCAGAGGTCCTTAACTTGACGACTATGTTGTTCAGAGGTAATTAACTTAACGACCAACTACCCATTCAGAGGTACTTAACTTAACGACTCTATCATTTAATGGTACTTAACTTGATGGCACAGTAATTGGCCTTCACGACATAATTCATCATTTACTATTTCAGGCTGGTACCCACCATTACTGGGAAATTTATGCTCACAGCTTTGCATACATATACAATGGCCCCCAGGTCTCATAGATACGGGCCTCACAACATTGTAGCTCTATGGGAGCTATCACCGATGATAGTCACTATCACCCGGTGACATCCACAGTTCTCCAGACTGGGATCTTTTTAGGGTCTTTTCCTGGAAATTGTTCCAGAATTATGATACAACATCCTGCACACCCCTAGACCCCGGATTTCACACGTACATCACACGCATATCCATAGAGTCTTCTCTGGCATGCAAATTAAACATCACCAATCCAGACCAACTTGTCCAAATAGGCTTCTCACAACATGTTTATTCCGTACTCTATATTTCCGGATCTATATGCAGGAATACATGGGGATCAAACCGATCTTCCCATTAGAATCCACACCTTTTTCACCTTTTGGTGAGGGGATCCATGCAAATATGCATATTGAGGACTTCACTTGTCCGGGAGAAACTTGTTACCCTTGAAGTTCTCTTCTGAGCTATGGCGAAGCTTTTTTATGCGGATGGAAGTGAGCGCCTCACTTTCCCCTTTGCAGATATAGCCTCAGATCTGGCTTCTGACCACAAGATCTTATTCAGCACCTTACAAAGATCAGCCCAAACTCTTAGCTCCAACCTTTAGTTCTCTTCTCAAGAACTTGGATGAAATGAAGAAAGAGAGTGAGAAAGAAATATTGAGCTCCTCATCCCACACCCTTCTGGATAAGTGGACTCGGGATTAACCCCAGTCATACGATCAATCCATCAAAATGAAGCAAAGGCCAAGATTTGGGTTTACTGGTCAACTTTGGCGCCATCGCCTGACAACATCGATTGTCTCCACTTGGCGACATCGATTTAACCGCATTGACCCAGGTCAACCATCGCTTATCGGCCGCTTAACAGACAATACGACACATGTCTCACGCCACATGGCACTATCAACCAACGACACCCATTGTCACCCGCGATATAAAGCCACTCAATTCTTTTAGGCGTTGAGTGCTTCGAGTGCCGACTCAATGCTTACCAATATCATAATCTGTTGATACCCACTCTTGCCACTCGGCGATATCATTTCGATGATTTGTTGAATGTGTTGAGTGCAACGCGATAGTGACAAAATTTCTGCTGTAAAATTTGGGGTGTTACAACCCTCCCCTCCTTACAAAAATTTTTCCCCGAAATTTGCATACAACTATAAGGAATACATCAACTTAAAAGTTACAACAACTTTTTATTCATACGAACAATGCTATAACAACTTACACAAGTAACTCGGGATATTCATCATGCATGGTCTGCTCATGCTCCCATGTTAGCTCTTCACGACCATAATTATCCCACCGGACTTTGACCATCCTGATTGTCCTATTTCATAGCTGTTTAATCTTTATATCCTCAATCTGAATGGGCTTAACTTTCGTTGTTATCCTACTATCGACCGGTACTTGATCCGCAACAACCACTTGAGCTGGCTCTTTCACAGCTTTTCACAGCACCGATATGTGAAACACATCATGCAAACCACTTAGATTTGCAGAATGAGCTAACCGATAGGCAGCTTCTCCAATTCGCTCCACCACTTCAAACAGACCAAGACACCTCGGACTTAACTTTTTCAAGCGCCCAATCCTTGACACATCTTTGAATGGCTTAATTTTCAAATATACCCATTCGCCCACCGCAAACTCCACGTTCTGATGCTTTGCATTATTGTATTTTGCCTGCCTATCCTGGGCTATCAATAGCCGCTCTCAAATAGTACGTATGGTTGAATTTGCTTATTCGACCTCCTTATGCTTATAGAGCTTTGATTCGCCTGTTTCTGCCCAAGCTAACGATGTACGACACTTCCTACCGTATAATGCTTCAAAGCGCGCCATCTTTATACTAGCTTGATAGTTATTCTTATAGGTGAACTCAATCATATAGAGATGGTCTTCCCACCTCGTACCGCAATCTAGGGCGTACATGTGGAGCATGTCCTCAATTGTTCTGTTGGTCCCTTATGTCTGGCCATCCGTTTGCAGATGAAAGGCCGTATTGAACTTTAACTTGGTACCTAACAGTTAGAGGATTAACCTCCAATCATTCGAAGTAAAATGCCCATCTCGATCACTGACGATGATACGGGGCACACCGTGCAATCGTACTATTTGCTCGACATAAAGCTTAGCCAATCTTTCCACTGAATCGTCCCTCTTGTTTGGAATGAAGTGAGTCACTTTAGTCAACCGATCCACGATCACCAAACAGAATCGTTCCCGCAATGCGATCTCTGCAAATTGTGAACAAAATCCATCGAAATAACATCAAACTCCCATTCCAGAATAGGTAGCGACATCAGGAGACCTCCAGGCTTCTGACATTCAGCTTTTACCAAGGCGCAAGTCTGATATTTTGCCACATAATAGGATATATATTCCTTCAAACCTGGCCACCAGAACATTTTTTTCATGTCCTTATACATTTTTGTGCTCCCTGGGTGGATTGAATACTTCGTAAATTGTGCCTCATACAACAATTCTACATATAATTTGCCCACATTCGGATGCACAAATGATCACTTTTCCACAAAAGGTCGTCATCCTAGGAGAATTGGGCATTTGACCCAACCATTACATAGGGTTATAGACTTTCATCAAGTTCTGTTGCTCGTCGAACCCTGTCCGCAAGGTCATACTGTACCTCTGTCATTTTCAAGCATGCACTTGTAGTAGCATTCATGTCAACAACAGATGTCTAAGGCCTACAACTCCTGGATTAGATGCTCCTCATGCATCTGCAACCAACTTGCTTTTGCTAGAGTCCTACGACTCAAGGCATCTACGGCCACATTTCCCTTCCCGGGAGTATAATGAATCTGGAAGGTGTAGTCTCCGAGGAACTTCATCCACCTCTGTTGTCGAATATTTAGATCCTTTTAATCCAGAAGATACTTAAGGCTCTTATGGTCCGTGAAGATGTCAACTTTCATGCCATATAAGTAATGATGCCACAGTTTTAGTGCAAATATCATAGCCGCCAACTCCAAGTCGTGGACGGGATAATTTCGCTCATGCACTTTCAACTAGCGTGAGCCATAAGCTATCACCTTACCAAACTGAAGAAGAATGCAGCCTAAGCCTCTCCCTGATGCATCACTATAAATTTCATAGTCGTCTGAACCATATGGTGTCGTCAAGATTGGCGTCATAGTCAGACGACCTTTCAGCTCCTTAAACGCTCGTGCGCACTCTGGCGTCCAAATGAACTTCTGATCTTTTCTCGTCAGTGTGGTGAGATGTAAGGCTATCCATGAGAAGTTATCTACGAGGCGTATATAGTAGCCTGCTAGTCCAAGGAAACTCCTAACTTTGGCTACAGTACACGATAAATGGCGTCGGAAGCCTACTGTATGACTTTTCCTATAAAAGCAAAGTTGCATCCAACAACTTAAGGTGGGCCCCATAGGTCTAATAGCTGTTGGACGGTGCATTATAAAAGGGATAAGCTCAGCAGATGCAAAATCTTTTTTTTAGGGTTTCTCATTTTCGCAAAGAAGCGGCTGAACTTCATCTTCCTCGCCATTGTTGCAGAGCTTAAACCTGAAGTTTCAAACCCATAGAACTAAAAGTTCCAGCAAGTTAGCTGTAGCGATTCTCATCTGCTATATCAAGTTCAGAGAAGGTTTTGAGAAAGAAGAAGAAGTATAACATCAGGTTTCTACATTTAAAGCTAGCTGATTCAAGAATATAAGAATAGTTAAATCATTTGTCTTCATCAGCAAGATCAGAAACTTGTTTCTGAGTTACTTCCAGCACAAGTCGCAGATTATTAAAGATCATTTTTCTTGCTGCAAAGAAGAAGGTAGGGCTGAGGTAAACTCAGCTCTGGAAGAAGAAGACACAGAGAAATTTCTCGGGTGTCAAATCAACAATAACAAAACCCTTTAATTTCTGTAGGATCCTTTTGGATATGAGTTGTAGGCCTGATTTATAAAGGCTGAGGTAGGACCCAATTTTGGATCTGAGGTAGGGCTGTTTTGCCTGAGGTAGGATCCTTGTGTGGATTTGAATTGTAGGTCCTATGTGCATGAGGTAGGATCCTTGTTTGGATCTGAGTTGATGGTCCTGTGTGCTTGTGGTAGGGCCTTTGGCCTGAGGTAGGGCCTTTGGCCTGAGGTAGGATCTGGTTCAGATCTGAGCTGTAGGAGAGTATTACTCTCTTAGTGTAGGGCTATCCTCCTAGCCTGAGTGTAGGACTATTAATTTAGTCTGAGATGATCTGTTGATCACTGAGCTGTAGGAGCAGGTTGCTCTAAGGTAGGACCTTATGCCTGAGGTAAGTCTTGGAGGAGACTGAGAGATCCTGCTAGATCTGTGTTGTAAGCACTTATGAGCCGAGATTTGGTGAAGTGCCTTGTCTAACAAGCTTTTAGAAAGGTGAGAGGGACAGTGGACATAGCCATAATATCAAGAACCAATATAAAGCCTGTGTGTGTTTTGTGTGTACTACTGTAGGGTATCTTGAAAGCTAAAAGTAACTAACTCACAACTCACATAAAGAAGGAAATCTCAAAAGAGACCAAAAACGGATTCACCCCCCCCCCCTTTAGGTGTTTTACTACCCTTGAAAACTAAAGACTTTCAGTACGATTTGTTGGGTTAAGTCCAGGCATTGAGTTAAACTACCATAGCGTCGAGTGCTTTGAGTACAGTTGCCTTGTCATCGAGTGCATTGAGTGAACTCAGTCTTAGTATTGAGTGCGTTGAGTGAACCCAGCTAGGTGTCAAGTGAAGTAAGATTCGTTGAGTTAAGTCCAGGCATTGAGTGAAATTTCCTTGGCGTCGAGTGCGTTGAGTGAATCTGTCTTGGCATTGAGTGAGTTGAGTGAATCTATCTTGGCATCGACTATGTTGAGTGAATCTTCCTTAGCATCTAGTACGTTGAGTAAACTCAGCTAGGCGTCGAGTGCATTAAGTGGATCTGCCTTGGCTTCGAGTTCGTTGAGCGAATCTCCCTTGTCGTCGAGTGCATTGAGTGAACTCAGTCTTAGCGTTGAGTGAAGTAGAGAGGTGTCAAGTTGTTGTAGTCTTGGCATTGAGGTATTTCAGAGTTAGTATCGGGTAATTTTAGTGTGTCCATTGAGTTACTTTGAGTTCATCAAGTCATATTCATCGGGTATACCTTAGTAAATTTTGGTTTTCTTCCCTTTGAATCGTCGTGGAAATCCGATGCTAAGCCTTGGGTTTTATTAGTGTTATGGATGTAGGGTTGTGGCTAGGTTGGCAGTGGATAAAGGACCACCAACTTGATGTCGGTTCGTGAATCATTACATATGGTGGTTGGTGATTTTTATTTGGACTATTGGGTTATGTTGGACAATGTGTCCACCACCAAAGTGCCTTTTTGAGATGTTTGGACTGTTGGGTTGTGTTGGACAATGTGGCCACCACCATAGTGCCTTTTTGAGATGTTTGGTCTTATGGTTCGTGTTGGACAATATGCCACCGACTCAGTGTCATTTTTGCAAAGTGTTAATGATTCACGTGTTTAGAGCTGCTCAGTCTCTTTCTTCTTACTATATAGACATATTTTATTATGCTTACTCTTGTAGATCCTATCGAAGCATGGCTTCATTTCGCACTTGGTGCAACTTCTCATACTTATACTTTTGAGAACTCTTCATTACTTATTATGTTATGACATAGTTGACAAGATTTGACAGCTATTCTTGTATTTGGGTTGGTAACCCTTTTGTCTCTTCTGATTTTTGCTGCTAATGATCTTTGATTGCCACTTATATATTCTTGCTGAGGTATTCTTTTCTTTTGAATGCCTTAGGTTCGGAGCAGTAGCTGATTGAGAGGCTAGGGTTGGTGGTTGTTGGTGTCCTGCAGCTGTTGCAGTTGTCCTTTCCTCACCAATATGAGGTAGTTTTGTTGTTTTGTTTTTAGTTCAGATATACATGCCTTTTTGTGGGCTTGTGTCAGGTCGTTAATGCCCACTAAGGATTTTGTAGAATGTTAAGTTACTTGCTAGCTGTTGTGCGACTTTTCTAGCTGGTTTGTTGTACCAACTTGATCTCCGGGAAAGATTTATGTTAGGATTGCATGCAAGATATTTTCAAAGTATAAAAGTATCATTATGCTTATCTCATACATGATATCGTTTTAAATCTAAAGTGGTGATCTCTTTTCGTGCTAGAGAAAAGAGAGCCGAACTAGAAATCCAACTAGGAAAGTATACCTATTAAATCATAGCTAGGGGACACAAGTGTCGTATTGAAATCTGGGAACCGTAGAGTAAACCTACTCACACGAAAACTATTATCTTATCGAAGGATTGTTTTAGGGTTTAAGAGAAAGCTAATTGCGATTAAGAAAAGAAATATTGTGCTAAAAAGAGAACTACTTGTAGTTAAATAAAGAGCTACTAAAAATGATCACAACTAAGGGTTGAAACGATGAAATGGAAAAGCACTCGATCGAGAATCACCTCGGCATAATTATATTTAAAATGCGATAATAAACCTAAACTTAATAGGGTGGAGGTCCTTGACCGTGGAGGTTCCTAAAGCTTGAACACACTTCTCTCAAAGGCGTGCCCAACTAAGTTTAGGAAGGTCTGACCGAAGTCTCGTCCAAATCAGAGGCCTAAATCTCGCTTTACGCGGTTAACCCCACTATTGGATTTTACTCCAATCCAGGAGATTTGTACGTCTGCCTCTCTCGAGGGGTGCGTGCAACTCTCTTTACTCTTGAGTGTTCACTTCAAACTACAAGCCTCTCAGCTATCTAAGAGTGAAAACAAAGATGGAAATTATATATCGATGATATAACTCCAAACATGAAAAATCAAGAGTAATTCGAAGGCCTAAACCCTAAAAAGAAAAAGTAAATTCAAAGCATCATAACTTAATCAACTCGAACCACGGATCATCAAGATCGAGTACAAGGAAGATTAGTTAATCATAGTGAAGTGGAGGGGGAGGGATGAGTATAAGAGAATTAAGAACACAAAGATAAAAAAGGGCACTTTATATTAATATTGAAAGGGAGGTACAACTTGAAAGGAAAGATTACACTTGCATGGATTAAAAACCTAAAATAGCATTACATTTAGCAACTAAAGTAAGTACAAAAGCTATAACAAAAGTTTACACTAAGCTAGGGATAAGAAAAACACAAAATGAGAAAGAGAGAGAGAGAGAGAGAGAGAGAGAGAGAGAGAAGCATGAAAAATACTAAGAAATAAAAGGGCAGCAACTCTCCTCAACCCAAAACTTCCTGGACACAAGGGGGTACCACTATATTTATAGGTAAAATTCTTGGGTTGGTCACGCCCTCTATCACGCCCAGGGAGGGCGTGTCAGGGGGCGTGATAAGAACAGAGTTGACCTCGGGCTTTAGATTCTGGCGGGAATGATGATTGCTTCTATACGTCGGTGGACACGCCCTGGGCCACGCCCTGGGCCATGCCCGTGTAGAAGGGGTGTGTAAGGCACGTCATTTCTCAATCATTGGTTGGAAATCTGTCAGTCATCGAAAAAGGTGGAACATCCCCTTTAATATGCTCATGTAGGGGGCGTGTCAGTACTGTTGATGTGTAGAAATGGAAAATCTTTAAATGCGGCAGCAGGCTTTGGGATGAGGGTGACACGCCCCTTGACACACCCAGGGAGGGCGTGTGAGGGGGGCGTGTCAACGATTTTCTCAGTATTTTGGTTCTGGCATCAACCTTCCTCGGGATCAGGTTACACGCCCAGGTAGGGCGTATCAGGGGCCGTGTCAGGTCATTTTTGGTCGAAAGATCTGGAAACCTTCAAAAAGAGAAGAAAACAATAGAGGTCATAATATATACGAAAAGCGGCCAACAAATAAGCTTACAAGACATGATTTGTGTATTAAAAACCTAAAAATACCCTAATAGTTTAGACTATAAAACGTATTATCAAAATCCCCCAAGCTTAATCTATGCTTGTCCCCAAGCAAAGATATAAAAACTAGCTAACATAAAAAGTGACTAATCAAAAAGTTCTAATTATGCTTACACAAGTACTATGCGAAATTCTAAGTAGGGAGAAGGTGAAACGTAAATCTTAAACAATTACTTAAACATGGTTTAACACTTTATAAACTTTACTAAGGAAATTAAATCATCCAACATTTTAACAAAATTATTTAAATAAATTTAAGCAAAGCAACAAAATGAGAAAATGCATTGAGTTGTTACTAGATCCAAGGGGCATATTATAACTATATCAATAAAATAACAAAAGTCTAAATTTAAATCAAAAACAAATACTGATTTACTTTTCTTCTTTACTTAACTAATAAATAAAATTCAGAAGCATGAATCAAAAGGACTTATTAGGACCGAAACATTTGGTTTAGGATTATGATTAGAAGTGGGATTCAAAGATAAACAAGGAGGCTTAAAAATCACACTAAACCAAAACAAAGAGTTTCAAAAATAAAATATATTTTTTTTTTCGTTTTCTTTTCCATTTTTTTTTTCAAAACAAAGGCCATAATTAAATTTTTTTTCTTTTCATTTTGAGATTGGCCAAACAAAAGTAAACACTTCTTTTGAGCATACTTTTTCAAAAACTTCTCCAAAAATGTCACAAAATAACCCTATCATAATCACGAATTTTTTTTAAAATGAAACTCAAAAAAGGCCACTATGATTAGATAGGTTTGTTAATTTTAGCTTCGGGGAAGATGAAATAATAAGTGGAGCTATCAATTGAAATTGGAAAAAGGCTCAAAAGCGGCTAACTAGGGGTAAAAATTTTTAGGTAGGCAAGAAGGCTCAAACAAAAACAAAAATGGCCTAAATCATTTTCAAGCTTTTAAATTTATCTAAAACATAGTTTTGAAAAATTTCAAAAAGTAAGTCCTAGATAATAAAATAAGATTAATGAAATTATCTTGAAAATAAAAATAATAGGCGACTTGGATCATTCACATCTACCACGCTAATCAAAAGTCGACATTATAAAAATTATTCAAAAATGAAAAAGAAAATAGTGGATGAAATATTTTTAAGAAAGTAAAGAAAATAAAGAACGAAAACTATAATAAAAATGTGAGTTTTAGAGAAAACATATCACATTAACATGCTACAGTGAATTAGAAACATGGCATGGCCAATATTTTACTTGTGAAATATAATTAAAAAGAATGATTAGAAATATTATAGTTCGCTAAATCGTTATATAAAATTTTGAGAAAAATAAAACAAAAACAAGGGGTGCTATTGAAATACCAAAATTAGCATAATAAATTTTTTTTGATTTTGAAATATTCTCTTTTTTTATTATTTTGAAATATTTTCTATTTTTCGGATTTTTAAGATATAAAAATAAAATAAAGACAAGTGAAGGAGGAAATCCTCCCCCAAGCTTATAATAGATATTGTCCTCAATGGAGAAAGGAGGGTAGAGAGAGAGAGAAATTAAAAAAGAAATGAAAGTACAGAATTGAAAAACAGGTACTTCCCCAAATTTATGTGTCGTAAAAGTTGAGTGATGCCACTCCCCCATGCTTGCGCTTTCGATCTTCTTGAAATGTCTTCTTTGGACTTTGTGATGGATTCAGCAGTGTTGGAGCAGGAGATCGCAGAAGTTTTAGTTTGTCGGAGCCATCCGGGGCAAAAAGTGGAAAATAAAGAAAATAAAAAAGATAACTTGGGTTGGCTCCCAAGAGCGCCCTTTGTTTAAAAAATCATTTTAGCTCGACGCAACAAAAAAATATTGTCCAAAAATAATTTTCCACAATAATAATTAAAGTTTTAAACAAATACAAAGTCTTAAATAATCCAAAATGAAGATAATGCAAAATAACATTAATACAGTTCGGATTAACATCACCATAAAAATACAGTTTGAGACACTGACCATTCACTTTGTAATTACCCTTATTAGGGTGCAAAATCAAAACAGTACCATAAAAACATGAATAATAGTAAACGTGCCAGACCAACAAGACTTTAATTTGCCCGGAAATAAACATAAATGAGAATTATAAAGAAGAACTTGGTCGCCCGGCTTTAAGGTTTTTGGGTGCCTTAAGTGTTTATCGTGAAAACATTTTGTCCGCTCTTTATAAAATTTGTTGCTTTCGTATACGTAAGAGGGCCACTCGTCAAGTTCGTTAAGTTGAAATTTTCTAAGCTCGCCGACAGAGTGGGGATCAAAATTTAAAAATCACAAGGCCCAAAAAGCATGGTGTTCTAGTTCTATGGGTAAATGACACGATTTTCCATAGACCAACTGATATGGAGTACATCCGAGGGTGGTTTTGTACGCTGTTTGGTAGGCCCATAGAGCATCGTCTAATTTGGTTGACCAGTCTTCTCTAGAGGTGGAAAAAGTATTTTATAAAATTCTTTTATTTCTCTATTCACTACTTTGACTTGTCTGTTAGTTTGGAGGTGGTAGGCAGTTGAAAGCTTATGTGTGACGCCGTATTTAATAAGGATTTTAGAAAACTGCGCGTTATAGAAATGAGAACCCCTATCGCTAATGATGGCTCGCGGCTTACCGAATCGAGAAAATAATTTTTTTTTAAACGTAATTATGACTCGGGCGTCATTAGTGGGAAGAGCTTGGGCCTCAGCCCAACGAGAAACATAATCTACGGCAACAAAAATATATTTGTTTCTGAAGCTAGAAGAAAGAGGGCCAACAAAATCAATTCCCCAGAGGTCAAAAACTTCGCACTCGAGGAAATAATTTTGCAGCATTTCATTTTTATTGGAAATATTTCCCGACCATTGGAAATTATCACACCTTCTCACAAAGGCTTGCGCGTCTTTAAACAGACTAGGCCAGTAAAAACCCACGCAAAGCACCTTGTGAGCGGTGCGAGAAGCTTGATAGTGACTGTTAGGGAACACAGCATAAGCAATTCTCCCAAAAGCCCAGACTATTAGGAAGGGCACTACCGCTCCTTTATAGAGCTGTACAGCAGGATCCATGGGGCGGCCAGTTAGGCCCAGGGGACACACCCTTCTGTTCAACTATTGTGGGCCATAGAGCCTCGCGTCGTACCTCCCACACTGGGGGCATTGCTGGACCCAACCAATCCCACCCCCTAGAAACGACCCCGGGGTTTCGAACCCGTGACCTCCTCTGATACCACTGTTAAGGAAGACGACGCAACCAACTCTCCCAAAAGCTCGAACTATTAGGAAGGGCGTTACCGCTCCTTTATAGAGTTGTACAGCAGGATCCATGGGGCGGCCAGTTAGGCCCAGAGGACACACCCTTCTATTCGACTAGTGTGGGCCATAGTGCCTCACGCCGTACCTCCCGCACCGGGGGCATTCCTGGACCCCAACAGTGACCACCAGTTAGTCCTTCATGTAAGTGTTTTAAAATATCTAATCCTTCTTCAAGAGAGACACATCTCCTTATCAACTGGTTCGCATAAACTCGAAAAATATGCGGGTCCTCCCAAAAATAGTTCTTCAACTCAGAAAAGAATTTCTTCTTTTGCTGAGAGGAAAACTCTTTTGGGAGCACACGAGCCGCTAAATAATTGGCAATGTGTGCAAACTAAGGAGAAGGAGAAGTGTTAATTGAAAGCAGCTTCTCATCAGGAAAATAATCATTAAAAGATTTTTCATCTAATGTTTCTATAAACAGATTATCTAATTGTGAGAAATGGCCGGTAGCCAAATTATCGGCTCCTTGCTTATCACGAATTTCTAAGTCAAACACCTGGAGGAGTAAGACCCAGTGAATGAGACGCGGCTTGGCATCCGTCTTCGCAAGAAGATATTTTAGGGCCGAGTGGTCCGTAAAAACTATAATTTTTTAAAGCGTAATATAAGGGCGGAATTTATCAAAAGCGAACACTACAGCTAGGAGCTCCTTCTCGGTCATGGTGTAATTCTCTTGTGCCGATGTAAGTGTTTTACTTGCATAATAGATGGGGTGGAAGTTTTTATATATGCGTTGACCTAATACGACTCCCACTGCGAAACTACTCGCATCGCACATAATTTCAAAGGGAAGGTCCCACACCGGAGCTATTATGATGGGGGCTTTAATTACTTTATCTTTTATTAATTCGAAGGCACATAGACAAAGGTCATCATAAACGGGGTGTCTTTTTCTAAGAGATGAATAAGAGGTTTGGTGATTTTGGAGAAGTCTTTTATGAAACGACGGTAAAAGCCAGGGTGTCCTAGGAAACTTATTATAGCTTTGACGTCCGTAGGTGGCGGTAGCTTCTCGATAACTTCTATCTTGGCTATGTCTACTTCAATTCCTCTCGCAAAAATTTTATGACCCAAAACTAACCCTTCCTCACCAAAAAATGACATTTTTCCCAATTTAGGGAAAGGCTAGTTTCTTTGCATCTTTCAAAGACTTTTTCTAGGTTTTCTAAACAACTATCAAAGGCATCGCCGAACATGGAAAAAATCATCCATGAATACCTCCATAATGCTTTCTACGTACTTGTCGAAGATAGCGATCATACATCGCTAGAATGTAGCTGGCGCATTGCACAATCCAAACGGCATTCTTCAGTAGGAGAAGGTGTCGAAGGGACAAGTAAATGTAGTTTTCTCCTGGTCCTCAGGAGAGATGGGGATTTGAAAATACCCCGAGAGGCCATCGAGAAAACAATAAAAGCTATGGCCGGATAATCGCTCTAAAATTTGATCGATGAACGGCAAGGGAAAGTGGTCCTTATGGGTGGTGTCGTTTAACTTACGATAGTCAATACACAATCGCCACCCCATCACCGTCCGTGTCGGGATTAAATCATTATTTTCATTTATAATTACAGTTATCCCTCCCTTTTTTGGCACTACCTGGACATGGCTAACCCACTTACTATCAGATATAGGATAGATAATTCTTGTGTCTAAGAGTTTCATAACCTCGCCCTTTACTACTTATTTCATGTTCGGGTTTATACGGCGCTGAGGTTGTATGGAGTTATGTGAATTATCTTCCATTAAGATTTTGTGAGTGCAGAAAGATGGGCTTATGCCCTTGATATCGGAAATCTGCCAGGCAATAGCTCGGCGATGTTAACGTAAAACTAGAAGGAGTTTATCATTTTGTACTTCAATCAGGTGGGCCGAAACTAGTACTGGTAGTTTGGAATCCTTTTCTAAGAAGGCATACCTAAGATGATCAGATAGTTCCTTTAATTCTAGGTTAGGGGGTCTTCATACGAGGTTTTAGAAATTCTTTCTTTTTCAAATACTATGTCTTCGTAGAATTTTTTAAATGGAAAATTAAAAGGGGTGGGGCAAGTGGCCATGGAGGCTTCTTGCAGAGATTCTATTGGAGAGTAGAGGGAGGACAAAAATCAAAAAATTCATTTTCACTATCAGAAGGGCAGTAGGAAGATTCATCACTTAAGGCTTTTAAGAAGAAACAGGAGTCGTCATTCTCTAGGGTATTTTTCATCGAAGGGGTGATAGAGAAGGTCACTTCATCGTCGCCTACTCGAACAAAAAGCTTGCCATTTCTTACGTCAATGATAGCTCGGGAGGTGGCAAGGAAAGGTCGGCCAAGGATCAAGGGAACCTTGACGTCTTCTTTGATGTCCAATATGACGAAATCAACTGGGAAGATGAATTTTGCGACTTTGACTAAGTCATCCTCCACTATTCCTAACGGATACTTAACTGATCTATCATCGAGCTAGATACTCATGCGCATGGGTTTGAGCCTACCAATTCCTAACTTCTTAAATAATGAGAAGGGAATTAGGTTGATACTCGCACCGAAGTAGGCTAATGCGCGTTTGACAAAAACCACCAAACACACACGGAATAGAAAAACTACCCGGATCACTGATCTTATTTGGTAAACCGTTTGTTAAGACCGCAGAGCACACGACATTTAGCATTATATACGACAAGTTCTCTAACTTCTTTTTATTAGTTAGGAGGTCCTTAAGGTACTTAGCGTACTTCGACATCTGGGAGATCGCTTCATGGAAGGGCAGATTTATGTGGATTTGCTTAAATATTTCTAGGAAGCGAGAGTATTGATCATCCTGAAGTTGTTTGTTAAGTTTGAAAGGGTATGGTGGAGTTGGATTATTTTTAAAGATGGGTGGTGGAGTGAGATCTTTTTCTAAAGCAGAGAGAGGAGTGATATTTCTTTTTCAGCGGGTGGTGGAATTTTCAAAAATGGGAGCGGAGCTTGCCTCGGGCTCTTTGCTATTCATACCAGAAACTTGCTTCCCACTCCAAAGAGTTATAGCTTTCACTTGCTCTCTCGGGTTGGGCTCGGTATTGGAAGTAAGAGACTCTGCAGGTCGCTCAGAAATAATTTTTGCGAGTTGTCCTACTTGATTTTTTAGATTTTTAATGCTTTTGGTTAAGGTTCTTATAGTAGCGTCATTTGTGGTTATATATTAAGAAAGTAACTCCTCCAAGCTTTGAGGTTTTGGATATTTTTAAAGAAGTGGAGGTGGTGCAGAAAAATCATTTTGTGGTGGCTGGCGCATTGCGTTCGAAGGATTACTCCACGAAAAATTCGGGTTGTTTCGTAAAGCAGGATTATAACTATTTGGAAAAGTAAAGCCAGGAGCATGAAAATTCGCAGTAGAAAAATAATTAAAAGCATTTCTAGGCATATAATTAACATAATCTAATTGTTTGGGAGCAGGAGTTGAAGATTCCCATACCTGAGGGGCGGAGGAAGCAGTCATCTCTGTTATTTCTTTACTTAATATTTCTACTTGCAGAGCTAGCTGGGAGACGTTGTCTACTTCAAATATACCTGCAAGTTTGTTTGGGCGGTACATAGGCACATTCTACTTATATGTGTTCATGTCCATGTCCTTGAAAAGATCAAGAGCTGCTTCCAGGGTTTTTTGGTTAAAGGTACCACCAGAAGCTGCGTCTATCATTTGCTTTGTATTTTGATTTAGCCCATTATAAAATGTCTGCACTTGTAACCATACAGGCAACACATGATGGTGCCATCAACTTAATAGTTCTTTAAATCTTTCTCAGGTTTCATATAAGGTTTCAGAGTCTATTTATCCAAAGGCAGAAATATTGTTCCTAAGTTTTACAGTTTTAGCTGGCGGAAAATACTTCGTCAAAAATTTTTCTGTTAATTGATCCCAAGTGGTGATGCTCTCTCTTGGCAGAGTCATCAACCAATGTTTAGCTTTGGTACTTAGGGAGAAAGGAAATAATCTCAGCCTAATAGCATCATTTGTGACACCATTTATCTTGAAGATGTCACAAATCTCAAGAAAGCTTGCTATATATGTGTTCGTATCTTCATCTTGAAGTCTGTCATATTGCACATACTGCTGCACCCTTTTGAATTATGCTAGGCTTCAGTTCAAAATTTTTATTGGCTATAGCAGAGCGCACTATACTGGATTCTGTTTCCTCTAGAATTGGTCGTGCATAATAGTATATAGGCCTATGCACGACTTCCTTTACTACGGGTTCATCCATTCTTCACACAGGGGGTTCTTCCATTCTTAGGGTAGAAAATGAATCGGAATTCTCAACTAGTATTTGGAGAGTAGGGCCTTGAAATCGCGATCTTCTCCGAAGAGTACACTCAATTTCGTGGTCAAAGTCCAAAATAGCCGACAGATTTCCACGGGTCATACACTAGCAGAAGAGAAGATGAAGAAAGAGAAATAAATAAACTAGAAAAAAAAAGTTATTAAATTTTTTTTGAAATAGATTTTTATGTTTTAACTCCCGAACTTCCCAAGGGCTACCCGATGAAGGGTTCGCAAGGTACTAGACAAGATAGTGGCATTTAAAGGCACATTGCCCTTTTCGAGAGAGTTAGGTGGTGTAGAAAAATTGTGAAGTGGGTTGTTATTAAGAGTGTTAATAATATTTTTTAATTTTTAATTTTTTAGAAAGAGGATGAGAAAGAGAAATGATAAAAGTAATAGGTTCGTGTTTTCAAATTATCAACAAAAGTTGCTCCCCAGCAACACTGCCAAAAACTTGGTAATCTCTTTTTGTGCTAGAGAAAAGAGAGCCAAACTAGCAATCCAACTAGGCAAGTATACCTATCGAATCGTAGCTAGGGGACACAAGTGTCATATTGAAATCTGGAAACCGTCGAGTAAACCTACTCACACGAAAACTATTATCTTATCGAAGGATTGTTTTAGGGTTTGAGAGAAAGCTATTTGTGATTAATAAAAGAAATATTGCGCTAAAAAGAGAACTACATGCAGTTAAATAAAGAGCTACTAAAATGATCACAACTAAGGGTTGAAACGATGAAATGAAAAAGCACTCGATCGAGAATAACCTCGACAAAAGTTGATTAAAAATGTGATAATAAACCTAAACTTAATAGGGTGGAGGTACTTGACCGTGGAGGTTCCTAAATCTTGAACACGCTTCTCTCGAAGTCGTGCCAAATTGAGTTTAGGAAGGTCCGAACGAACTCTCGTCCAAATGGGAGTCCTAAAGCTCGCTTTACGCGGTGAACCCCACTATTGGATTTCACTACAATCTGGGAGATTTGGACGTTTGCCTCTTTTGAGGGGTGCGTGCAACTCTCTTTACTCTTGAGTGTTCACTAAAAAATACGAGCCACTCGGCTAGCTAAGAGTGAAAACAAAGATGGAAATTAAATATCGACTATATAACTCCAAACATGAAAAATCAAGAGTAATTCGAAGGCCTAATCCCTAAAAAGAAAAAGTAAATTCAAAGCATCATAACTTAATCAACTCAAACCTCAGATCATCAAGATCGAGTACAAGGAGGATTAGTTAATCATAGCAAAGTGGAGGGGGGATGAGTAGAAGAGCATTAAGAACAAAAAGATAAAAAAAGGCACTTTATATTAATATTGAAAGAGAGCTACAACTTGAAAGGAAAGATTACACTTACATGGAAAAAAACCAAAACTAGCATTACATTTAAAAACTAAAGCAAGTACAAAAGCTATAACAAAAGCTTACACCAAGCTAGGGATAAGAAAAACACAAAATGAGAGAGAGAGAGAGAGAAAGCATGAAAAATACTAAGAAATAAAAGGGCAGCACCTCCCCTCTCAACCCAAAACTTCCTGGACACAAGGGGGTACTACTGTATTTAGAGGAAAAATTCTCGGGTTGGTCATGCCCTCTGTCACGCCCAGGGAAGGCGTGTCAGGGGGGCATGACATGCACGATGTTGACCTCAGGCTCTGGATTCTGGCGAGAATGATGATTGATTCTGTACGTTGGTGGATAGGCCTTGGTCCATGCCCGTGTAGGAGGGGCGTGTAAGGTACGTCATGTCTCAATCATTGGTCAAAAATCCATCAGTCGTCGAAAAATGTGGAACATGGTCCTGTTGGGGGAGCGTGTCAGTACTGTTGACGTGCAGCAATGGGAAATCTTTAAATACGGAAGCAGGCTTCAGGATGAGGGTGACACGCCCCTTGACACGCCTAGGGAGGGCATATCAGGGGGGGGGGCTTGTCAGCGATCTTTCTCGGTATTTTGGTTCTAGCATCAACCTTCCTCGGGATCAGGTTACATGCCCAGGTAGGGCGTGTCAGGTTGGCGTGTCAGGTCATTTTTGGCCGAAAGCTCTAGAAATCTGCAAAAAGAGAAGAAAACATTAGTGGCAATAATATATACAAAAAGAGGCCAACAAATAAGCTTACAAGACATGATTTGTGTATTAAAAACCTAAAAATACCCTAATAGATTAGACTACAAAACGTATTATTACAAAGTCATTGTATTTTTACAAACTTAAAAGCTCTATTCATACTTATATTAAATATAGAAGTATGTATATCATGAGTTGTCCTTTTGGACATTTCTGCTCATGCAGGATAATAATTTAATTAAGTAAAGTATCTTCCACAGCATATGTTTATACTTTCATCTGTGGACTAGTTGATCCACTAAGCCGAGGGATACGATCGGCAAACTTAACTAAAAATACATTTTCTTCATCATAAACTGTATAATTCTTTGAAAAATATTAGGAGTAGGTTCTTGCCTGAGCATCTGCAATTATCCCCTGTACGGCATGGCATCACGACACATGTTTTGTCTTATTCTGATATAATGTTTTATGTTGAGAAAATGCGGGTTGTGACAAGTATCATAAGGAAGATCTTTCTCAGTTGTAATTGTATCATAAGAGGAGATCTTATTAGTACAGGGCTTGTCATTTAAGGACCTCTCATTTAAGTTTTCTTCAGTACCTACAATAACTAGAGAACTAGACCATCTCATTTGTATCAGACTAATCTCATCAAAAATTACGTTAATTGATTCTATAATTACTTGAGATTTCTTATTGAATATTTTGTAGGCTCTGCTATATGAGCAATATCCAACAAAGATACCTTCATTGCATTTCTCTACAAACTTAATTAAATAGGAATTTCTACTATTTAAAATGAAACATTTGCCCCCAAAGATTCTAAAATAGGATATAATTGGTTTCCTACCTTTCATCAGAGTGAAAAATAGACAAAGAGATAAATAAAGGCAAACTTTATTGCTCCAAAAAAGTAATGATTACATAGGTATGCCCCCTTATTTTTAGAAATCGGGGGAGATGAGAGAATACAACAACCAATGTAGGACTAAATACAAGCTGGGCGGCCTATGCGGTTTGACACGGTCAAACCACCCACTATACAACAAATAATAAAACAACAAGCGACAACTACTAAAGTCACATATCTGCTCCAGGGAAGACCGCTGATAAAGGCTGCGAGACCGCAACTGCGAGTTGCCAACAGATCGTAGTTGCGGCTACCCACTAGACTGCAGCTGCTGCAAGCTATCGGACTTCAATCGTTGGTTGCCAAAAGACCGTTGTTGTGGTTTACCACTTGTCTGCTGCTGTGGCTTCAACCAGACCGCTGCGGCTTCAACCAGACCACTACGGCTTCATCTAGAATACTTCAGCGGCTCTCTACATGACTGTTGCGTCTTCATCCAGGCCGATGTGGCTTCATCCAGACCGCTGTGGCTAACCGATATCCCACTACTGCGGCTTACTGCTAGACCGATGTGGCTTCATTCAGACCGCTGCTGCTGCTCCTAACCGCAAGCTGAGGTTCACCACCAAACCACTGGACCAAACCGCCAGGCCTCTAAGACCAGTAGACCGCTGCGGTTATACACAAGTCCACTTGGTATCCATTAGCTCCAACACTCCCCCTCAAGCTGGAGCATATATATCTACCATGCCCAGCTTGCTACAAACCTCCTCGGAAGGAGTAACTGGCTTGGTGAAGATGTCAGCCAGTATTTTCTCTGAAGTAATAAATAAAGTGCATATCTGATTCTTCGAAATCTCCTCTCTAATGAAGAGGCAATCAACCTCGATATGCTTCGTCCTCTCATAGAAGACAGGATTCCTAGAAATATATATGGTTGTCTTGTTGTCACAGAACATTGGCAGAGGATGATCATAAAGCTCTCCAAAAGCAAGCATAAGAGTCTGTAACCACTTCAGCGCGCAAGTTGTTAGAGCCATGCTCCTATACTAAGCTTTTATGCTTGACCTGGAGACAACAGCTTGTTTCTTGCTCTTCTAGCTGACCAAATTCCTGCCAACAAAGGTACAAAACCCAGACATGGACTTCCTATCTTCCTTATCATATGCATTGCTTGCATCAGAATATGCCTTAACCTTCAAATGTCCCCTTTTATGAAACAGAAGTCCTTTTCCTAGAGCACCTTTAACATACTCTAGAATCTTCATTGCTGACTATAGATGACACTCCTTAATAGCTTGCATAAACTGACTCACTCTACCAACATCATAGAAAATATCTGGTCTTGTGACTGTCAAATAAATGAGTTTCCCCACAAGCTATTTGTACTTGGAGACATCTTCAAGAAGAAGTGAGTCCTCACTCCAACACTTGTCATCTCCAACCAACCTTGGAGAACGAGCCGGTTTAGCTCCAAGAAGACCTGTCTCTTTCAAAAGGTCCAAGACATACTTATTCTATGAAAGAATAACAGACCCTAGTTTCCTGGATATCTCAATTCCCAGGAAATACTTCGAAGATCCCATATTTTTAGTAACAAAATGCTTAAGGAGATGCTTCTTGGTCATTTCCACACCATCTCTATCATCCCTGGGGAGAAGAATATCATCCACATAAATATCAAGGACAACAAGACCAACTGATGTCTTGCGAATGAATAACGAGTGATCCGCAACACTTCTAGCAAACCTAACCAACGAAATAACTGCATTGAACATTGTCAAACCAGGCCCTAGGACTTTTCTTGAGGACGTAGATTGTCTTTTGCAGTTTACAGACCTGAGACTGCCCCTGAGCAACATATCGAGGAGGTTGCTCCATATAGACAGTTTCCTATAAATCACCATAAAGAAAGGCATTCTTCACATCCAGCTAAGACATCTCCCAGTCTCTATTGACAGCCACCGAAAAAAGGACACAAATTGTAGTAATCCTTGCCACAGGAGAGAAAGTGTCAAAGAAATTCACTCCATAAGTCTGCATAAAACCTTTGGCAATAAGTCGGGCCTTGTAACGATCAATAGATCCATCAGGTAGAAACTTAATAACAAAGACCCAGTGATAGCCAACCACATTAGCACCAGGAGGCGTAGGAACAAGAGTCCAAGTACCCCGCTTAGTAAGAGTACGCATCTCTTCATCCATAGCAACCTTCCAATGAGGTATAAAAAGAGCATCTTGATATGAAGCAGGAATAACATTAACTGAGAGAGCCAGAGCAAAGCTCCTAGATGAAGGAGAGAGCCAAGCATAAGAGACCACAACCTGAATAGGATGTTGGTGCAGGAGCGAACACCTTTCCGAAGAGAAATCAGATGATTGAGATTAGACCTTTCTACAGTATCAGCCCCATCCAAAGAGAAGACTACTTGCCTTAGAACTGGTTTTAGCGGCTCAGGAGAAGAAGCAGGGACAGTAGACAAGTCAGAATAAGAATCAGAAATAGGAGAAGAAGAAAGCAAGACAGGCTCTAGAAGCATCGCCGAAACAACGGGAGAAGGAGAACTATCAGAAGCAAAAGAAAGAGATGGTGAAGAAAAGAATGGAGCATTCTCAAAGAAAGTAACATCCGTCAACACATACTGTTTTTGAAGAACAGGATCAAAATAGCGATACCCTTTATGTGTCGGACAATAGCCCAAAAAGATGCACTTTACAAAATGAGGAGAAAGTTTGTCACGTCCAGAAGAAGAAGTGTGAACAAATGTTGTGTAACCAAAGACATAAAGAGCTAACAGAAAGGGTGTCCCATCAGTATAAAGAATTGAAGACGGAACTCGATTAATGAGAAATCAGGAAAGAAGAACCGCATGACCCCAATAGGACCGGGGAATATGCATATGAGTAAGAAGGCTACGATCCACATCTAAAAGATGGAGATTCTTACGTTCAGTAACACCATTCTGTTGCAAAGTATAAGGGCAAGTAGTTTCTTGGACCAAACCATGATCCAAGTAAAATGAAGTAAACTGCTGACTAAGGTATTCCTTAGCATTATCAGTACGAAGAATTTTAATAGGGGTATCAAATTGTGTACGTATTTCGTTATAAAAGGCAGAAAAAACAGAGAAAATCTTAGATCCTTTGCGGAGAAAATATAACCACGTACACCTGGAAAAATCATCAATGAATGTAACAAAATATAAACTACCCCTACCAATAGATTGAAGGGGAGAAGGACCCCAAACATCAAAATGAACTAAATCAAAAGGGTGAGAGGAATTGCGACCTTGCTTAGCCAAAAAAGAAGATCGGTGATGCTTGCCAAACTGACACCTTCACACTCCAGCATAGAATCGCCGCAAGGTAAATCTGGGAAAAGCTGATAAAGAATCCGAGAAGGAGGATGCCCAAGACGAAGATGCCACTGAAGAAGAAAAGAGGCAAAAAAAGCAGAAGCAGTATCAAGGTAGAACAAGCTGCCGCTCTTAGTCCTAGTAGCAATCACCTCCTTGGAATGAGGAATCTGAAAAGCATAAGTAGAAGTAGTGAAAATAGCTTCACAATGCAATTATTTACAAAGAGCATTAACTGAAATAAGATTGCATAGAAAATTCGGGACATAAAGGGTGTCCTGCAGCGGAAGAGTGAGTGATATGCACAGTGTCAGGTCCAAAAACTATAGAAGGAGATCCATCCATAATAAGCACTGGAGGTAACTGGTTGCTCTGGTTAAGAGAGGAGAAAATGCGAGAATTGCCGGTCATATGATTTGTGGCACCAAAATCAATAAGGCACCTACCAGTAGAAGCCAACTGAGCGGTTCCAGAAGTAGCAAGAGAAGAAATTGATGGCTTGGAGGAATCAACAAAAGTTGGACAAAGATGAGGAAACTTGGTCCAACACCGATCAACCAAGTGACCAAGCCGGCCACAATGAGAGAAATGATGCCTAGAAGAACCACATCCACCACCTCGACCACCAGTATAGCCACCACGGTCAGTAGAGATGTCATGATGTGCTATATGAGCTATAAGATCAGGAGATGGATATGGAGAGGATATCAAAGGATGTTGAAGAAGAGTGGTAACAGTGAATATCCGAGCAGCAGTAGCATCCAAAGTTGGAGTATCCGCCTCTCCAAGAATTTGTTAACGAATCATATCATAGGAATCTGACAAGCTAATTAAATAGCAAACAACAAGAAGTTCCTGAAAATGTTGGTGTTGCTCAGCCAAATCCGTAGAAAAAGGGCGGTGCTGAAGAAGTTCAGTACCAAGAGTTTGAACCTCCTGATAGGAAGAAGCAGGAGCCATGACTGGTCGAGCAAAAAGGTCAGCATACAGAGTATATATCCAGGAAGTTTGGGCTCCCTTAAAATACAAGACGGCAAGATGATTCTAGGAAAACTTGATCGTCGAATAATGTCGAATGATAGGAAGGCACTCGTCAGATAAACTGTTGGACAACAAGGTCCGGACCAACGCATCAGAAGCATCCAAATTATCAAAAGAAACAGATCCAGAAGGAGGAGGGTCATCAGTCAAATGATGACATTTGCATTGAAAATGCAAGAGAAAAACTAAAGAGATACTTTAGTCAGGATAATTTGTACCTGTAAGCTTCGAAGAAGTCGCCAAACTACCAAAAGTAGAGAAAGAAGAAGTATAAAAAGAAGAAGGAATAGAGAGAGTAGAAGAAGAAGGACTGTCCATAGAAACAGAAAGAAACCGTATGGTTTCACAGCACAACCTGCACGGACAAACAACAAAACAAGTCACGCGAACAGGATCAGAGATCGCACAGTCTCGGTGTCAACACACCAGCTGTAAGAAAAATGTCGCGACAAAAATGCGTAGTCCGCAAAAGGGAAGAGAAGCTGCTCGGAGAGACAAGCATCGAGAAGAAAAAAAGACCGTACGGTCAAGGTGACAACACACCAGCGGCAAGAAAAATAAGCCACGACCAGAATGCAAAGGAAGCACACGTTCAAGGAAACCACGCGACCAGAAAGATAAGTAAGCAAGGGAGGGCAGGGAGGGAAACTGCATGGACAGAATGAACGCTGCACGAACCGAAGAGAAGCCACGCAAACAGACAAGAAACCGCGCGAAATGGAGCAAAGGATCAAGAGCTCTGATACCAAGTGAAAAACTGACAAAGAGCTAAATTAAGGGAAACTTTATTGCTCCAAAAAGTAATCATTAGGTATGCCCCCTTATTTATATAAATCGGGGGAGATGAGAGAATACAACAACCGATGTGGGACTAAATACAAGCTGGGCGGCCTATGCGGTTTGACACGATCAAACAACCCACTATACAACAAATAATAAAATAACAAGTGGCAAATTATAAAGTCGCCTATCTGCTCCATAGTGACCAATGATAAAGGTCATCAGACAGCAACTGCGGGTTGCCACCAGACCGCAATTGCGGCTACCCACCAGATCACAGCTGCTGTAAGCTATCTGACTACAACTGCGGGTTGCCACCAGACTATTGTTGCAGTTAACCACATGTTCGCTACTGTGGCTTCAACCAGACCGCTGCAGCTTTAATCATACCACTGCGGCTTCATCATGACTGCTTCAGCAGATCTCTACCAGACTGCTGTGGCTTCATCCAGACTGCTGTAGCTTCATCCAAACCATTACGGCTAACCGATATCCCACTACTGCGGCTTACTGCTAGACCGCTGCGGCTTCCTTCATACCGCTGCTGCTTCTCCTGACCACAAGCTGAGGTTCACCACCAAACCATTGGACAAAACTGCCAGGTCGCTAAGACCAGTAGACCACTGTGATTAGAAACAAGTCTGCCTGGTCTCCACTAGCTCTAACAATCAGTTCATAGGGAGTTTTATTGTAATCTTCTGAGATGGAAGCTCTATTTAATACATAGCAAACAATGTTGATTTCCTCGCCCAAAAATTTTCTGATAATGAGGAGTCACTCAACATAGTTCTAGCTACCTCTAATATGGTCATGTTCTTTCTCTCAAACATTTCATTCTATTGTAAAGTCCTGGGAGAGGATAACTCTTGGGAGATACCTTATTAATGACAAAAATTGGTAATAACACCAGATTTAAATTCTATTCTATGATCACTTCTTACTTTTACTACAGAGCATTCCACTTTATTTTGAATGGACTTAACAAATGTCATGAAGACATTAAGTGTATCTGACTTCTTTCTAAAGAAGAAAACCCATGTATATCTAGAGTGATCATCAACTCTCACAAAGGTATATAACTTCCCTCCTAAATATGAATATGCAGAGGACCAAAAAGATCCATGTGCAACAGGTATAAACATCTAATAGAATCTTTGTGTACAATTCTTTTAAAATTGACACTTGTTTGCTTGCCCATTTGACATGCATGTCAAGGATAATTTTAATTCATTTTAATTTAGGTCAATCCCTAACTAGGTTATCAGTGAACAATTAGCAAATTGTTTTGTATTTAATGTAAGCTAATCTCTTGGGCCATTGTACACAAAGAGAATCTTTCTCATTAGCTACAAGATAAATAAGAATAGAAGAATCAGAGCAAATGAAATTTAGATAATATACATTTTCACTCCTTATTCCTAAGATAATTATCTCTAAGTCATTTGAATTTTTGATTAAACACTTGTCCTTGAGGAATTCAATTGCATTGCCTAAGTCACACAGTTGACTTATGCATACAAGGTTGTGTTGCAACCCATCCACGTAATCTAACATTGTAATAAAGACTATACCATTGCTAATCATACAATATCCTTCGGTGACCCCTCTACCAGAACCTCCAAACATGACCTTTGGACCATTCTTTATTAGGGCATATTCCTCAAGAAGACTCCTTATTCAAGTCATGTGTCTAGAACATCCACTGTCCAAGTACAATATTAATATCAGACGGGTACTTGACATCCTGCATGAAAGTTTAAATTTACCTTAGGAACCTAACCAAACCTGGGTGCTTGGTTCCTGTCAGCATTTGAAATAACCTTTATATTAAAAGAACTACCAACTGGAAAGGCCTTCTTTGCATGAGGTACAGTTGGATTATACCAGCAGTCCATAGCAAAGTGCCCCACTTGACCACAACACTAGAATTTGAGAATGTTATACCTTCTTTTTTGAACCACCTTGGGGGTAGAATGAGTACATGATTGAGTTTGTTCAGAGTTGAAGGCCTTAGCATTCTTCAGGTTTCTATCTGCAAGAAATTGACTGTGAGAGTGGTGGTAGGTCTCTTTACAAAACATTACCATTTTGTTAGGTTCCTATATCATTTTGACAACTAGTTGATGCTCTTAGGAAGGGCCTTTGGTGGGTGGCCACTTCATTACCTTTGAGAGTAGGTGCTAGAGTACCAAACACAAATAGTTCATATTGACCCATCTCAATTTCTTCATGGTGTGCATTCAGTGCACTCAAACCCATTCCCTTTCTTCCTCCCCAGATAGGAGCGTTGTTAACCTGAGTAGAGGAACATCCATGTTTTAGATGACCATACATACTATCCTGGTCATAGGTGTTTCCAAGGTGATTTGAGGCATGACATCTTTACCTTTTCCCCTATTTCAGACACTTCCTTCCTTCTTATTATACCCTAACCCCCCTCTGGATTAAGATGAGAAGGTATCAATGATGGGCATCACTGTCAGTGGCTTGTATAACTAGGCCATAATATTCCTCTCCTTGAGGAGCTTCTCTTCAAGATCCCTAATGGTCTTGATATGATGACTAATGGACCCAAGATAGACGATTGACATCCATCTCAGCTTACTAATTTCTTTACTCATCTGAGATAGTTGGTTAGCAGTCTCAGAGTATTTAGATTTGGCAATCTCGAGAGAAGTAATTATTGGAAATATTTCCCTCAATATTCCAAGATTTGAAGAAGCAGCACTTACCATGTTTAGTGCATACTGTATTTGATGGCATGTCTATTTCAAGATCAAACAGGTTATATTTTGTTATCTCTAAAACATGTTTAGGGCAGAGATGAGATCAGTATGTATGGTTCTCTACTATGCTATTGAGATCAATACTTGATTCTCCACCAAACTCTTAAGATCGATATATGGTTCGTCATAGTATCATTGAGATTGTGGAGCACCTCAAGTCAATATCGGGGAGAAGAGAACAGTTCTCAGTGCCAAGGTCGATATAATGAAGATAGGAATAAATGTTACCATTGAGCCCATACAGATTGGCGGGATTCAAAATTGTCACTGATGGATAGATTATGGATAGAATATTCTATTCATGTCCATACCATTGATAAGTTGCTTCATGAGGCTGTTGATGAAAGTCAAGGGTATAAAATGATAAGTTAGGGCAATGTAATAGGGACTTTTTACAGTGTTATTGAATAAAAATGAAAAAGATGAAAACTAAAGTGGCGCACTATAGAAGCGAGCTAGTTCTCCCTAAAAATTTTCAGAAGAAGAAAGTGGAGTTCATCTACTGGAATAAAATCTAGGTCTTCATCCAGCTATAGAAAAAGATCAAGAAGAAAATCCCCAACTCTGATTCAACCTGAAGACATATTCTATCCAGGGGCTCCTTCTAGTTACTTGCTTTCACAGCAAGAGTAACATAAGACTTAGAAGATTAAAGGTTAAATTATTGTAGTCTTCTGTGTTAAATATATACTTCAATTATTTTCTGTAGGATCTCTAAGGAGATCTGAGATGTAGAGTTGTACTCTCAGTCTGAGTGTAGGTCTGGGTGATAATCTTGAGTGTAGTACTTAGTGCAAGTCTGAGGTAGGAAACTAGATGGGTTTTTGAGCTTTGGGAGTGGGAGAACTCTGAGTTATAGGGCATGTATGCTTTAATGTAGGACTTCTTGATAAGTTTGAGTTATAGGGCATGTGTGTCATACTTATAGTTTTGAAGGAGACCTAAGAGATCCTGAGGGATCTGTGTTGTATGCTCAAAGGAGCTGAGTTATAGAGGAAGTTGCTGAGTCTAGCACACTGCTAGATATGCGTAGAGGGACAGTGGATGTACCCATACCCTGGGGAACCACTATAAAATATATGTGTGATGTTTTGTGTTTGTTGATTGAGTTTTAATATAGCTTATAAATACTGAAATACAAATAGGAGCAAATTAAATACAAGCTCACCTATTCACCCCCTCCCCTCCCCCTCTGGGTGATTTAGGTTACTAACAACAAATTATCAAGTGGTATCAGGGGGGTTTGTCAAAAAAGACTTAATAGTCTGATCTAGATCATATAAGGGTAGTCAAGTCTAT
Source organism: Platanthera zijinensis (assembly GCA_039513925.1). Taxonomy (NCBI): domain Eukaryota; kingdom Viridiplantae; phylum Streptophyta; class Magnoliopsida; order Asparagales; family Orchidaceae; genus Platanthera; species Platanthera zijinensis. Next base: position 63,587,078 of record CM077091.1, read on the forward strand.
CACCATGACCTCTGGTAAGTCTCTTAAGGATATGAGCTCAATGACGTTTCCCATATATAGAAAAAAAAATTGGCATATGGAAGCAAAGGCTAAACTATTCATGGAAGCTTTAGACCCTAGGATCTATAGAATAGTTGAAGAGGGGGAATTCATTCCCATGAAAGCCTTAACCGTTGATCCAAATATGTTATTCCTTAAGAATTATGCTAATATGAATAAGGATGATATTGTACTGGCTACTTTGGATAAGAGAGCCAAAAATATCATAGTAAGTGCAATTGATGATTCCACTTTTCATAATTTGACTCACTGCCAAACTGCCAAGGCGATATGGGACACACTTATTGAGTACATGGACGGAACTAAAGAAATCATGGATGATAGAAAATCCCTGCTCATCTAAGAGTATGAAGCCTTTATCCAGAGCATCAAAGACATCATAGGTGAATGATACAAAAGTTCTTTAAAATTTTGAATGAGCTGAGTACCTATCGAAGAGTCTTCTTAGACTATGAGTTGAATGATAAGTTCCTCAAGTCTCTAACTAGATACTTGGACAACAAGATATGTGTCATTACGGATATGGGGAATATGGACAACATTCCTCACCCTATACTGTTTGGAAAGCTGCTTTCTTTTTGAGATACAGCTAACTCTAAGGAAAGAGGAGGAGGTTGATGCTAGGTCTCACCAGAGGGAGAAATATGTGGCCCTCAAGGCTGAAGGGTCAAAGAAAAATAAGGAGAGAATCCCCTCTCCTCCCAGAAGAATGACTGACTAAGAATCTTTTGAGCCCATCAAATCTCAAGCTGAAATGTCAGATGGAGAGTTTGCTACCTTCTATAAGTAGTTTAAGAATATGATGACAATGAAGAAGAAATTGAAGAACATTCCTTCTTCCTCCTCCAAATCCGAGTATAGCAGATCTGACAAAGATCAAGAAAATCCCAAAGGGGACATGTATGACTCCAAATCAAATAAACATATTTCTTCTGATATTATGTGTTACTACTGCACCAAACCTAGACATGTCATTGTTGACTGCCCAGTCAAAAGAAAAGAAAAAGGTACAGGTGATAGGAAGCACCACAAAGATAAGAAGTCTGAAAAGTCTTTCCTTGCTGTTAACCCAAAAATACACGATCCTCTCCAAGATGGCTAGCTTGCAATCCACGAACTGCTCCATCTCATCTCGGGGGTTTGCGGCCTATTTTTCACCTAACCGTGCAGATAGAATTTTTCTTTCCGCACGGCTAGGCTAGTCGCCTGATAGTCGCCAGCACTACAAAGGTGCGAACTGATTCCCAGTCTGCACTAGTAGATCACGCGACTAGTCAGGCGGATAGTTTTCTCCAGCCCGCCGCTAGTGGGCTAGGTCACCATAAGCAAGAACCTGCCTAGACCAAGCATCTCTCAAGTCCGCCTGTAACAAGTGACCTCACCTTTCAGTCCGCGCCAACTTCATCCTCAGACCGCACGGCATGGTGCGTAATCAACTTCAGTCCGCACAATATGGTGCAGACTCACTCAATTTTCTAGCAGAAGCAAACTCAACCTCAGTCTGCCAGCAAGTGGCAGACTCGCTTTAAATAGCAGCAATAGGCAACCAGCCTCTAGGTCTCCCAGTAGTAGACGGCCTGCCTCTAGTTAAGCCAGAAGATGTGGCTTACTTGCTATCCGCTAGCAGGTGGTGGACTCATTCTCAGTTCGTCTAAAGGAGGAGGACATGCTACCCTCAGCGGCAGGCGATCTCTTCTTTAGTCCGGCAGCATAGCTTAGAATCAACTTCAGTTTGCGAGCAGGTGGCAGACTCGCTTCTTCCAAACAGTAGGCAAGCTCCTCAGCTCGCACAATAGAGGGAAAGCTCCTTCTTAGTCCGCTAGTAGATGGTGGACTCGCTTGCAGCTCGCCCAAACCATCGGGGGTGACGTCATCAAGCCCAGTTCTAGGAGTCTCCTCCTCGAGCTTATAAATAGGCCCCCATACCTCTCATTGTGGGGGAGGGGTGAGATAATTGGGGAACAACCTTGGCAACTAACCCTGAAGATATAATTTCTTATCTGCCAGCTACATTCGTGGAATGGATTCCAAGTCAGTCAAGGAGGCCTCAGCGTCCAACCCTTGCGGTCTAGAGCCTAGACTTGGCTTTTCAAGAAAGTCCTTCAGCAACGTGGTCCTTGCGGTCACAGCAGTTAACTCGTGCAGACAAGCCTCTTTTCATTACTCTACGATAGTGGCCTCAGTGATCTACCCGGTCAGCCCTCCTAGCCAGGCGGCCTGAGGTAGCTAGCCGCAGAATAGGCACTCCACACGGTCTAGCGACCAGTGAGCTCAACCCACGCGGCCTTTGGAAACTTCTTTTTCTAGCCGCCAGCATCTCTTTTGTCCCTTGTTTTTCTATGTAAAGAAGCGAACTCAAGTTGTAACACTCATTTTTAATAAAAGGAAAGCTCGTCACAGGAGTGACATTTTAGCAGCGGAAGGAGAATTTTATTGTTATCGCTGCCAGGGGTCCCTCTCTCCCTACTCTTCTCCACCTCTCTCTCGGCCCTCAACCGCTCATCCTAACCGTCAAAGTAACCCGTTGTTCTGCATTCCTCATCTACTTCCTTTATCCCCGTAACCCAGATCGAATGTGTTCTCTCACCTCTCGACCTCAGAGAGGCGTATTTTTGGCATCAATAGTGAACATTCGACCTTCAAATTTCGAATAGATGGTTAAATCTAATGGTTATCCATGTCAAACCATCAACATGCAGAGAACTTCGCTCCTTCAAGTCTTAGTGAAGATCATCTCGAGGAAGCCTTGGAGCAATCGCGTCGGGAAACCGCCCAGTAGTTACAGGAAATCAACCATACTCTAGCTGCTATCACGCAGTGATTAGAGGTACAACCTGCTGCAGCACCAATTACTCTAGTCAACCCAACACCAGCATTCGGGAATCCGCATACCTATCCACCGTTCTACTCTCCTATTTATCCACAGCTCATCCTCCGATCTGTCCGGCAACCTACCCACAAGGGAAGGCCGCAGCTCCTTTGTGGTCTCAAAATGGTGAGTTTATAGCTCGTCAAAACTTCTCGCGGGAAGCTGCCCGAAGAAGTCTAACAAGATTCTTGAATTTCTAGGGAATTCATCCCTACCCTTCAGCTCCCACAGTTTCTCCTCCTGCAACAACTTTTCCTTTCTATCCTCCCGCTCCTTTTTCAACTGCAGCTTTTTCTCCGTTTTTTCCTTTCCCTTATGTTATAGGAGAACAGGAAGAGCAATCGCCATTTATAGAGAGTATACGGCAAGAACTGACTCCATCTCACTTCAGAGTGTCACGACTACCAGTTTACATTAGGGAGTCTGACCAAATTGCACACTTACAAGCTTTCGAGTCAGCCGTCGCTCGCAGGACTCTTATAGATGCTACTAAGTACAAAGTCCTCGTAACGTCCTTTGATGGACAAGCGAGGTAGTGGTTCTATGGATTGCGTCCTGAGTCTATCACTCCTTTTATTGATCTGTGAAGAGATCTTCTGCTCAGATTTTCTATCTCTACAAAGAGAAAGGGCGGTCCAGAAGCCCTATTTGAGATCAGGAAATGAGAGAATGAGACTTGGGCTCATTTTGTCGATCGTTTCCAAAGAGAGATTCTTGAGATTGAAAACATTGATCTAGAAATGTACCAAGTTGCCCTAATAAGTGGAGTAAGATAGGGACCACTTAAGTTCAAAGATAATATTTGAGTACCAAGGACATACCAAGAGATGATCAGCCTTGCCAACTTATGCATACGAGGTGAAAAAAGTAATCCCAACTATATCTTCAAGCTTGTAATAGAGAAAGATCATTATTCTTCATACGGGAAACCTCCAAAGTCTCCTCAGAAGGATTTTCAAATGCGAGTGAGGAAGGGAAGGAATTTTCGACTTCATCAACACCTCTTCCTAAGCCGGGATCACCCCCAAGATCAAAGATTACAATTGCTGGCTCCTGCTCATCCGACACTGGCTCCGCAAGCAGCTTTATTTTACAAATAGTCGGGTGGTAACTCACCAGAAGATTAACTAGACAAATTTATGCTGGAAGTAGTCAAAGTCATGAAAGGTAAGGCCGTTTATAAGAGGCCTTATCAGCCCGCAGATCAGAGATCTAAAGATTCAGATCACTACTGCGAATTCTATAAAGAGAAAGGGCGCCCGGCTGAAAATTGTTGAGCACTTCGTCAATTGTTGGAAAGAATACTAAAGCAGGGCAAGTTGTGTGACTTATTCCAAAAGAATGACCACTATGATCCATCTACTTTGAAAGGCAAAGAAGTAGCGGACATTCCTTTTGTCTCAAAGGGAGTGAGCCAAATCAACAGCGGTGTCAACTTATATATTAGGGTGTGCATCGATGCCGATGATGAAGGCACTCTTGGATAAATACAATACTGTGGAAAAAGTGGACGTCACAAAGTCCCAAAAAACTCTTAGCAAACGTAGCTGGTTGTTTTTATTCTTTGAACATTTTCTCTAGAACACTTACGTTCTATTTTATTCATTTCAATATCTTTGCATCAGAGATCCCGTACTGACACTTTTCCTTTTTTGGAGTGTCTCTTCTCTACTTTCTCTTTGCCAAAGGGATTGCTAAACAAACAAGATATCGCCAGGTCTTGCTCGTCCCCACATAAGTTGGTTTCTGGCATGACACAACGATGCCCACATATAGCGGGGAGTGTTCGCAAATGTGCAGTGGGAGCCGTCCAATCTATGCAGTCTGACTTCAGGGCTTCGGATCCTAGCCGGTATCTAACACACAGTGCGTATCAAAAGAGGTCCCAGTGTGTTAGCTCTACTGTGCTCTGTTAGGGATACATTACGGCTAAGATGATCGTTGGTTGGCAAGCAATGGCCCCCGGGTGTAGCCTTATATCTGTGATCATCTTACGTTGTTATAGTCGAACACTCCAAGGTACTCTCAAGACGTACATTCAGGGGACCCACAACATCGTTGATCTTTTAGGGTGAGTAATGTTGTAGACCGCTTGGTGCACCTGGCCTAACTGATCAGCATTGCTTGTAGCCCAAGGCATGAGAGCAGTGCATCCATCATTCCTTCTTAGGATTTTGTTTTTTCTTCTGTGTGCACTTCCAGGGGAGCGCGGTTAATCTGCTCTTCGCAGGACAACACTCTTGATGATTTTTCTTGAGCGGGCAGTGCTTTAGCCCCTAGGAAACACCTAGGGCGCACCCGACCTTGATGATCATCTTCGGGTGTAGACCTCTTTTGTATAAGCTTACTTTTTTAAGGTTAACAGGAAAAATCTGACCTATCTGAAGGATTCAAGACGTCATATTTCTTATTTATACTCTCCTTATATACTCAGCTTATACAGAACTATATCTGCTGGCAGTTAACTGTGCCTCTACTATGCTATTATTGAATATTTTTTTTGGCACCAATTGTTTAATTGAAGAATCTGGTTCTCTTTATCTACAAACCGTGCAGTCTAATCAAAATGGTTTTTTCTGGCTGGTATGGATTTCATATTGAGGATATCATATCTGACCGTACAAGAATATTATTGATGTGGCTTGATCTCCACTCGATTCTGCTCATTCTTTTACTTAGTTAATAGCTGGGTTTGTTGGATATTCTTTATGCTATCTAATTTATCTTCCTTACCGCATCAACATGTGTGAGTTCCCTTCAGGTACTCGTATTCTATTTTTCTTTCATATCTGCTTCTTACTCTTCTTTTGTAGATATTGGCGGATATCTGCGAGTTCCCTTCAGGTACTCGCATTCTATTTTTCATTCGTATCTGCTTCTTACTCTTCTTTTGCAGAGTTTAGCAAGTATTTGTGAGTTCCCTTCAGGTACTCACATTATATTTTTCTTTCATATCTGCTTCTTACTCTTATTTTGTAGAGATTAACAGGTATTTTCGAGTTCCCTTCAAGTACTCACACTATATTTTTTATTTCATATCTGCTCTTACTCTTCTTTTGCAGAGATTAGCAGGTATTTGTGAGTTCCCTTCAGGTACTCACACTCTATTTTATCTTTCATATCTGCTTTTTATTCATCTTATGTAGAGATATGTAGATACTTGCGAGTTACCATCAGGTACTTACAAGTTTGTTGGAACCCTATTACTGATTTGGGCTAGAATCACTATTATTTTCTTAGGATGATTAGTTTGAACCATTTTGTATAGTATAGGGTAATAGGTTTATTTTCAGGGTTGCTACATCAGAAGAATTCTAGAGAAGTGCTGCTCAACGAATGCAAAATTCAGATCGACAAAAGCTGAGCTCAGTTCGACGAACGCCGAGCTCAGTTCTACGAACTCGGAGTTCTAACTCTAAGTTTAGATCGATGAACTATGGGCTCCGTTCAACGAACAATGATCACAACTCAGAAGCTCAGCTCGATGAACTCCAGGATCAATTCGACGAACTCCAGGCTCAGTTCGACGAACTCTAGGCCCAGTTCAACGATCTCCAGGCTCAGTTTGACAAATTTCATGTAATGTTCAATGTTCAGGCAGTTCAACGATCTCATAAGTTTACAGAGTTAGACTTTCAGGGTGACACACTGTTACTGATTTAGATACTTACAAATCAACATTTTTTTCAACAGATTTTCTGCTTCATTCTCTACAATTGAAAAGTTTTCAACCAGTCAAATAGAAGAAGGCCAACACCTTGAAGAAAATCATCCTATCCTGATCTCAAATCTCTACTCAAATCAGGGGGAGCTTTTTTCATCTTCATCCACTAAAGTCTTCTCGGAGTTATTTGATAGAGAAGACATAAGCATCTCTCTTAGTTTATTTCTTAAATAGTGTAAAGGGTTTATAACTCTCTTTAAAAGTTATCTCATGGTTCATAAGTCACCTGATCAAAAGACTTAAGCATGGTTTTTGGGAACATGATCAAAAGCTCAAAGGATTGCAAGATCTCCCATAGAAAATAGATCTTCTGGTGACAGGGCACCAAATCAAAAACTTGTAGTGGATTCCTACCAGGGTGGTAGAAGAGTAGACGTACCCAAGTTTATTGGGAAACTACTATAAATCCTTTTGTCATCTGTGATTGATTGCTTTCTTTATTTGTGTGCTGTGATTTTTATTTATATATATATTTATTTATTTATCACTTAATTTAAAATCCGCTATAAAAATAAATCAAAGTTTTAAAATACTTTATTCACTCCCCTCTTTAGTAAAGTTAGATCTATCGCTCACTTTCAATTGGTATTAGTGGTTTGTTCTTTGGTTTTACAGGCTAACACCTGAACCAACAGATCTGATAGATCTTATTTTCTCTAGTTTGTTTTTCTTATCATGACACAAAATAAAGAGTATTAAAGCACTAGACCTCCTATTTTCAACCTTAATAAATTTGCATTATGGCAGGCAAGGATTAGATTATATATGAACTCTATTGATGAAGATATCTATAAATTCCATTTTGACAGGTCTACCTACACCACCTGCAGCAACAAGCACCAATGCTATCGCAGCAAGCACCAGTGTTATACCTGCACCAAAATGGACAGAAGCTCAGAAAAGGCTGAAAATTATTGATGCAAAGGCTATGAACATTCTAGCCCAAACAATGTCTGATGATATTTTTCAAAAGGTTGCTGAATGCCCCTCAGCAAAAGCTATCTGGGACTCCCTCAATGCAATGGTAGCTGGATCAGCTTATGAAAGAAAGGACAGAAGATCTCACTTGATTTCTCAATATGAGAATTTCAAAAAGGGTGAAAGTGAATCAATTACAGATATGTTCACAAGACTAAGTCTCATAATTAATGAGCTAAAATCTTTTGAAAAAGACATTACATTGACAGAGGTCAATGTAATAATTCTCATGTGTTTCCATAGCACATGGGATTCAAGAATCTGGCCAATTAAAGAAGCCAGAAGTGTGAATGAAATCACAACTGAGACTTTATTGGGTAAGCTCAAATCTTATGAGCAGCTCATCAAAATAAGGAAAGCTGAACAAAAGACTCTACCCTCAGTGAAGATGGAAAAGAGCATTGTTTTCCAAACAACTGAAGAAGAACAAGTTCCACAAAATGAAGATCTTATCGGTCTTCTGGCTAAAAGGTTCTATAAGATAGCTAGAAAAGACTTCAGGAGAAGATCATCCAGGAACCAAGACAAACTAAGGTATGACAAAACTCAAACTAAAGAAATTGTGTGTTATGGTTGCAGGAAACCAGGACACATTCTTCCAGAGTGTCCTGAAAATCAAAAGAAGGTAAGAAGAAGGAGAAAGGCTCTAAGAAGCACTCACACAAATCCTCTTCCAGTAAACACAAAAAGAAGGAAAGAGGCTTTGTAGCTGAAACTTGGAGTGAATCAGACTCTGAATCTTCATCCTGTTCAAATGAAGATGAAGAAGAGTCAAGAGCTAAAGAAGTCTATCTGATGGCAATCAATGCATCATGCAGTAATTCTGATTCTGAATCTGAGTCTAAAGAAGACCAGGTAATTTCAATATTTGATTTTACTTCAGAACAGTTGAAAATAGATTTCAAATTACATTAATAAAGACTTAATACAATCTGAGAAAGAAATAAAATTTCTCAGAGAAAAATTAATTGAATTAAACAAACTATCTTCAGAAAATATTAAACTTGAAGAAGAGTTGAAGATTCTTAAGGAACAAGTAATTTCACTAGAAAATAAATTATCTGAGGCTAAGATGTTTGAAGAATCTCTTAATGGGAGAAGTATCAAACTGATGAATATCACAAACACAGTCAATTCCAGACTAAATGGTAAACTTAGCTTGGGAGCTTCATCAAGTCAACCTAACCTTCTATAAAAAAGTATTTTAACTACACCTATAAAATTTATTTTTGATAAAGGAAAAGAAAAATTAGAAGATTTAAATAAAGCTGCTGAAGTTTTACAAAAGAATAAGCCTAAACAAAATAAAAATTTTCAGAAAAACCATGTTCAACAAAATTCATCGAACCGAGATCGACGAAATCAATACTATTTGTCGAACAGAGATCGACGAACTCTGAACACAGGATTTGAGTATAATTATTCAACAAATGGTGCTCGACGAAATCAATATGACTCGTCGATTAGAGATCGACGAATATGGAACACAAAAAGTTAATATTACTATTCTGTGAATGGAGCTCGACGAACTCACCACCATTCGTCGAACGCAGCTCGACGAAATCGCTATCATTCGTCGAACTCAAATTTTTCTGACAGAAATTTAAATTCTTTTCAAAAGAATAATCAAACACAAAGATTGAAAAATCTTTTTACTGAGTGGATTATTCCTCCAGGAGATATCATCCACTTGGTTATAAAGATCAAGATGAATGTTCTTATATTTCAAATTATTATGAAAGAAAATTAGGACCCAAGGTAACCTGAGTCAAGAACACCTAATTTGTTTTATATAGGAAAAGAACTATCCTACCACAGAGGAACAGTGGTATTTGGATTGTGGATGTTCAAACCATATGATAGGAAGAAAGGCTAACCTTAAAGATTTTAAAGCAAAGCATGGATCAAAACTTATTTTTGGAGACTCTAACTGTGGACAGACAGAAGGCTATGTCAATGTCAAGGTTAGAGCAGTTATCTTCAGGAAGGTAGCTTATGTGAAAAGTCTCAAGCATAACCTTGTCTCCATCTGTCAATTATGTGATGAAGGTTATCAGGTATCTTTTAATAAATCATTATTTTTTATTACATCTAGTTTAAACAAAATTATTTTAACTAGGATTAGACAGGGTAATATTTACTTAGTTAATTTTAGCTCTGCAAAATCAGAAATCTGTTTATTTAATCAGATAAGTAAAACTAATGGTCATTGACATAAAATATTAGGACATATAAATCTTAGAACTATTGCTAAATTATCTAAGGACAACCTTGTTAGAGGACTACCTTCTGGTTCTTATAAGAAGGAAGGACTTTGCAGGGCTTGTCAATTAGGCAAGCAATCCAAAAATAGTTTTAAATCCATATCTAAGAGTAATTCACCCATAGTTTGGTATTTGCTATATATGGACCTTTTTGGACCTATTACAGTACCAAGTTTGGAAGGAAAGTCATATACCTTAGTTATTGTTGATGATTTCTCAAGATTCACGTGGGTGTTCTTTCATAGAAACAAGTCAGATAACTTTAAAGTTCTTACAGACTTTCTTTGGAACAATAAGATTGAGTACTCTACTCAGATTGCATTGATCAGAAGTGATCATGTGTAACACCCCAAAATGTTGTCGGAGCGACAGGGATCGATTTTGGCCAATACAGATTTTTTGGTGCAGGTGACACGGGCCCCGATACGGGCGTGTCGGAGGCCGTGTCGGGCGTGTCGAGCTCGAAGTGTTGAGCTGGCCCTGTGGTCGGCGTGAGTCGACGATCGTTGAGAGGCTAAACACGGCCTGGGACACGGGCGTGTCCCAGGGCGTGTCAGTCCCTCAAAGCCCATACTCAACGATCGTTGAGTGAGGTGTACGTGGGCCATGACACGGGCCCTGACACGGGCGTGGCAATTTTGACACGGGCGTGTCTGATGCCGTGTCACCAGCCGTGTACGTCTCTGACTGCAAATATTGCACGCGGGGGGCGTGACACGGGTCCCGACACGGGCGTGTCGCAGGCGACACGGGCGTGTCGGAGGCCGTGTGCTGGTTTTCAGATCTGGTCGAGACGGCGAATGAACTACACGGCCATGCACACGGCCGTATGCCAACCCGTGTTCGGCCCAGATTTTATGATTTTGGATTTAATCCGGGCCGTTCGTTTCCTTGGCTTTGGATCCGACGGTGGGGGGCTGCTCCTGGATGTTTTTAGCCGGGATAAGGGTTTCAAAACCCTCATTCTCTCTTTCTATTCTCTTTCTAAATCCTAGAGAGAGAGGAGAGCAAGGTGAGGGGTTGGAGACCAAGATCCGGCCGCCGAAAGAGCTTCGGAGCTCCGAATCGCGATCCGAGTCCAGATCCGCGGAGGTGACGCCGTTGCGGTGCTTTCCAACCGGATAGTTTTTGATGGCGCCGCGGAGGAATGCAAGGGTAACGATTCTCATCCTTGGGCATGTGAAGCCCTCTTTTCCCTTGCATAGGAAGCCCTCTCTCGCGAGTGAGCGAAGAGTTGGAGCGTTCCTTGGGGTAGATATGTGAAGTCCCCCTTGTGTAGAGTCCGTATACGAAAACGGACATAGGCATTGTGTGTGAAGCCTATCCGGACAAGTAGAGGCGGATCGGTGATGTTGCATTGCATATGAACCGGGGAAGACTCCGGGTGTTTGGGCGTTTTTCGGGTTTTCTACGTGGTAGATTGCAACAGGGAGCCTTGGGGATTAACTCCAAGGTGCACCCGGAAAACTGGGCAAAAGCGAGTTTTGCCAACACGATGGCCGGGGAGCCAACGTGAACATAACCGGGTTATGTGATTATTGTGGTGGAAACGGGACTCAGTGAGTCTTGACCTGCGCATATGGCTTAAATTGACGTTGCGATATGAGCACGGGTCAGGCGGAACCGTACCCGGTCTATGTCGTTCGGTAGGACCGTTGGCATGGATGAGGGTCTTCGGCAGTCTATGGCTTAAATTGTCGTGACCAAGGCTAGGAAGGCAAAATGCTCATATGGATGACCGTCTAAGAGGCGGTGGTGGATTGGGAACGTCTATGGCTTGAATTGACGTGACGTTGGCCGGTTCGCCGAGAATGTGCCCTGAGTGCACGGGGTGTGTGGCCGTGCGAGCCTACGCCTGTGGTGCAGTGCAAATACTTTATATAAATGTCTATGCTAATAAAGTGCAGGGAAAGAGCATCGCCGCCCCGAATGTGGGGGCGGGATCGTTATAATTTGGTCAGCATTGCTGACCGTTGCTATTGTTTGCCATCGAGCGGTGGTTTGTGGCTTGCAGGTGCTGCGGAGCAGAGCGGGAAATAGCGGGCTAAAGCCCTTGTTGCTGTGCCGGCCCTCGAAGGCCTAGTTGCTTATGTATCTTTCCCGTTTTCATGTATGGCCGGCCTGCGTGCCGAAGTTTGGAAAACACTATTTTGTTAAGTGAACAATGTAAGGCCTTAAGGCCAGTTCTCTTTTGTGTATGATTACATTCCTGAGTTGGTAGTGGACATTCATGCTTTGTAGCAGGGTTCTTTTTTTCTTTTGCAACTTAATAATTTGCTTCCGCTAGGTGTTGTGTAGGACGCCATGATTGGTTGAATGGTTTCGACGCGTAACCAACCGGTCTGTCCGTAGTATATGGCGTCGGGCCCCGGCCGGACCTACTGCTATATGCTATGTGACGGATAGGGGTGTTACAAATTGGTATCAGACTTCTGGTTTCGGTCAAGCTTAAATGAATTCGTGGACGAATTCACTTTAAGGGGTGGTGAGCACATGCGTGTGTCATCGTTATAACATGAAAAGAACCCATGAATGTCAACTTAGGAATGAAAATAAACATGTTTGAGGAACCTGCGTGTTCCTATATTTGCTGTTTGCAGTAATTTCTGGGTCGCTTATCGGTGTTTTGCACGATTATAGGTGACCAGAAGTGGTGCTGGGTCGTCTGAACGGCCAGGTTCTGAGGCGAGCAGTGCGCCAAGCGATGCGCCTGCAACACCTCCGTCTGCCGAGACCATTAGGTTGGTGGCAGAAGCGGTCATGGCAATGATCAATGCGAAGCCTGCAAGGCAGGTGCAGCAGCCCGCTCCTTCTATGGAGCAAGTACCGCTTCAGACGGCAGAGCAAAGGAGGGTTGAGCAAGTAGTGTTGGAGCCAGAGTTGCCTCGGAGAGCAACGGAAAGACAACTAAAGCACGTGATGGGCTTTCACCCACCTGTATTCACGGGAGCAGAAACCCCGACCCAAGCAGAGGATTGGCTCTCAAGGGTCAACAGGGTGATGACTGCGACGGAAACGGAAGAGTGGCAGAAGACCACTATAGCGACGTTCCTTTTGGATGGGGATGCAAGACTGTGGTGGGAAGGCCTAGAGCTACATCAGTTGCGGGGAAGGCCATTGGCCGAAGTTTCGATGGAGGAGTTTGCGAGACTGTTCATGGCTCGATACCTCCCCTCGGCGCAAAGGATTGCGCTAGAAAGCAAATTTTAGAAGTTGGTGCAAGGGGATTATACCGTTGATGAGTACCTCCACGAGTTTACTCGGTTGGGGAGATATGCCGGCTCTACCTTCGCAGACGAGGAGCGCAAGACGAGTCGCTTCTATTAAGGGCTAAGAGATGATTTAAGGTTGCTACTATCGGGGCCCAAGACACAGGGTTTCATGACCCTGGTCAGTTCGGCCCGGTCCTTGGAGAAGGACATGAAGAATGTCCAAGCGAAGAAGGAATCCGGTAGTAAGAAAGCGGAGTTCAAGGCACCGACTACGTCGATGTCGGGCTACCGCAGATTCTATAAGAAAGCTAAGACGTCGGGTCCAGCTACTTCAGGTGCCTCGGGGGCAACTACCAATCGAACCCCGGGCGCTTGTTTCATGTGTGGAAAGCCGGGGCACTTTGCCCGTGATTGCTGGAGTGGACGCTCAAAGTCCGAAAGGAAACAAGGAGCTACCTACGAGGAGAAGGGCAAAGCGGTGGAGTCGACCACGTCCCACTATGCTCCGACTCAGCCTAGAGTCTATAACTTGGGCCAGCAGGAGGCCATCAAGCAAGCGGATGTGGTGACAGGTATGAGTTAATTTATAGTAAGTTAGCTTTAATACCGTTATCTATTGCTTGTTAGCCTAATATTGTTTGTATAGGCTTTGTTGTGATTAGCGATAGTCCGGTACGGGCACTGTTCGATACGGGAGCTTCACACTCCTTCTTGTCTGAAAGCTTTATATCGCGCATCGGAGTCCCTTCTTCGATGGTGAAGGACAAGTTGGATGTGCTGCTACCGAATGGGTGCTCGATGCGTGCGGACAGGTTGTGCGCTGTAAAGGTTCACATTGGGAGCCAAGAGTTCGACTTGCTAGCGTCATTGCTGCCGCTAGTAGAGTTCGACGTGATCTTTGGAATGGATTGGCTGTTAGAGCAGAAAGCTTGGATTGACTGTGACCGGAAGGAGGTCAAGCTGGGTGTAGGGCGGGAGACTACATTCGAGGGGTTAAAGGGGTCGAGCAGGACACTGATGTCTGCTCTTCAGGTGGTGAAGGCAGTTCATGCTGGTGCAGAGCTGTTCTTTGCAATAGTGGGGGCTGTGGAGCCAAAGTCCCCGTTGGATAGCATCCCCGTGGTTTGCGAATACCCCGATGTGTTCCCGGATAGCCTTCCCGGAGCCCCACCGCAGCGGGAGATTGATTTCACCATCGAGCTCGTACCGGGGGCCAAACCGGTGTCACGTGCTCCGTATAGGTTGGCGCCTAAGGAGATGGCAGAGTTGAAAGTTCAGCTAGAGGAGCTGATGGAGCAAGGGTATGTGCGTCCAAGCTCGTCGCCTTGGAGCGCACCGGTCCTCTTCGTTAAGAAGAAGGATGGTAGTATGCGGCTGTGTATCGACTACAGAGAGTTGAACAAGCTAACGGAGAAGAATAAGTACACGATCCCGAGGATTGATGATCTCTTTGATCAGTTAGTCGGATCGTCGGTATACTCCAAGTTGGACTTGAAGTCGGGGTACTATCAACTGAGGATCAGGGAGTGTGATATCCCGAAGACGGCGTTCAGTACAAGGTATGGGCATTTCGAGTTCACGGTCATGTCGTTTGGACTGACGAATGTGCCATCGGTGTTTATGGATCTGATGAACAGGATGTTCAGAGATTTCCTGGATCGCTTTGTGATCGTCTTTATTGACGATATTTTGGTGTACTCGCAGTGCGAAGAAGACCACTTCAAGCATTTGCATTTGGTGTTGGAGACTTTGATGAGGAATGAGCTTTACGCAAAGTTCTCCAAGTGCGAGTTCTGGCTACCCTCGGTAGCGTTCCTTGGTCATATAGTGAGTGGGGAAGGTATAGCGGTGGATCCGGCGAAGATTATTGCGATACGGGAGTGGCCTCCGTTATCTTCTGTCGCGGAAGTCCGTAGTTTTCTCGGGCTTGCCGGATATTACAGGCGCTTCGTAGAGAACTTCTCGCGGGTAGCGTTACCTCTCACGAAGTTGACAAGGAAGGATCAGAAATTCTTGTGGACGCAAGAGTGCGTGCAAGCTTTTGAGGAGCTGAAGAGGCGGTTGACCATGGCGCCAGTGCTTAGTTCGCCGAGTGGGACCGAGGGCTTTGAGGTGTATAGCGACGCTTCGGATAGTGGCCTGGGCTGCGTGTTGTTGCAGCATGGTAGCGTGATTTGCGTATGGATCGCGTCAGCTAAAGGTACATGAAAGAAATTATCCGGTGCACGACTTGGAGTTGGCGGCCGTGATTTTTGCACTCAAGTTGTGGAGGCACTACCTATACGGCGTAAGGGTCGATATATACACCGATCACAAGAGCCTAAAATACTTGTTGGATCAAAAGGACCTTAATATGAGGCAGAGGAGGTGGATGGAGTTCCTGGGGGACTACACCTTCAAAATACATTATGTACCCGGGAAGGGCAACGCAGTTGCGGATGCGCTGAGCCGCAGGGCTCCCGCCCGAGCCAACTGGTTGTCGGTGCATGATGAGCGGCTAGTGCGGGAGTTGGAGGAGCTTGAGATCTGTTGCGTTGACAAGCAGATGAGCGCCAAAGCAATGTTAAACTGGACAGAGGTGCAGTATTACCTGGCTGACCGGGTTCGGCAGGCATTGGAGTTAGATGACTCCATGAAGGAGCTTTTGGAGGCCGCTCAGGATGGGTCAAATTCCCAGTTCTCGGTGGAAGATGGTTTGTTAAGGAAGGATCATCGGTTGTACGTCCCGAGTGGGGATAACCTCCGGGCGGAGTTGATGTACGAGGCTCATCATACCAAGTACTCAATCCACCCAGGGAGCACGAAGATGTATCGTGACCTCAAAAAGTTGTTTTGGTGGTCGGGGCTCAAGAAAGATGTGGCGTTGTACGTGGCTAAATGCCAAACGTGCGCCTTGGTGAAGGCGGAGTGCCAAAAGCCAGGAGGATTTCTGAAGTCTTTGCCTATACCGGAGTGGAAATTCGACGATATATCTATGGACTTTGTGCACGGGTTGCCAAGGTCGCAGAAGGGGAACGACGCCATCTGGATGATCGTAGATCGGCTAACAAAGGTGTCGCATTTCATTCCGCATAGGAAGGATGATTCAGTGGAGAAATTGGCAAAGTTGTATATTGACAATATTGTTAGACTGCATGGTGTGCCCCGTAGCATTGCGAGTGATCGCGATGGGCGATTCACGTCAAATGATTGGAGGTTGGTGCAGCAGATGCTGGGAACAAAGTTAAAGTTCAGCACAGCTTTCCATCCGCAGACGGATGGGCAGACCGAGAGGGTCAATAGAACGATGGAGGACATGCTACGCATGTGTGTTCTGGATTTCGGTAAGCATTGGGAAGACCACCTGTATTTGGTGGAGTTCGCGTACAACAACAACTACCAAGCGAGTATACAAATGGCGCCCTTCGAGGCCCTGTATGGTAGGAAGTGTCGCACGCCGTTATCGTGGCTTGAAACGGGTGAGGCAAGGTTGTACAAAAAGCAGGAGGTGGAGAGTGCTACCTCGGTAGTACGGATCATTCGGGAGCGCTTGTTGATCGCTCAGGACCGACAGGCGAAGTATTACAATGCCAAGCACCGGAACATGGAGTTCGCGGTAGGCGATTGGGTATACCTGAAAGTGAAGCCGTTCAAGGGGGTTTCGCGGGTGAGACGCTTGAAGAAGCTGAGCCCAAGATACCTTGGACCTTTTGAGGTTCGGAGCGAGTCGGCGAAGCTGCATACCGTTTGAAGCTATCGGTGGAGTTGAGTGGATTACATGATGTGTTCCACATTTCTGTGTTGCAGAAGGCGGTGCAAGAGCCTTCGCAGGTGATCGCGGTTGACCAAGTGCCGGTGGACGAAGGGTTGACGACAAGAGTCAAGCCCGTTCGTATTGAAGATGTTGAGGTCAAGAGGCTTCGTAACAAGGAGATCCGGATGGTTAAGGTCCGGTGGGATAATTGCGGGCATGAGGAGCTCTCTTGGGAACGGGAGCAGACTATGCTCGAGGAGTACCCGGAATTGTTTCGCTCAGGTATTGTTTTACTTTAAGTCCTGTTTTTCCTTTATTAATTTCGTGGACGAAATTCTTTAAGGGGGGTAGAATTGTAACACCCCAAAATGTTGTCGGAGCGACGGGGATCGATTTTGGCCAATACAGATTTTTTGGTGCAAGTGACACGAGCCCCGATACGGGCGTGTCGGAGGCCGTGTCGGGCATGTCGAGCTCGAAGTGTTGAGCTGGCCGTGTGGTCGGCGTGAGTCGACGATCGTTGAGAGGCTGAACACGGCCTGGGACACGGGCGTGTCCCAGGGCGTGTCAGTCCCTCAAAGCCCATACTCAACGATCGTTGAGTGAGGTGTACACGGGCCGTGACACGGGCCCTGACACGGGCATGTCTGATGCCGTGTCACCAGCCGTGTACGTCTCTGACTGCAAATATTGCACGTGGGGGGCGTGACACGGGTCCTTACACGGGCGTGTCGCAGGCGACACGGGCGTGTCGGAGGCCGTGTCACATGCCGTGTGCTGGTTTTCAGATCTGGTCGAGACGGCGAATGAACTACACGGCCATGCACACGGCCGTGTGCCAACCCGTGTTCGGCCCAGATTTTATGATTTTGGATTTAATCCGGGCCATTCGTTTCCTTGGCTTTGGATCCGACGGTGGGGGGCTGCTCCTGGATGGTTTTAGCCAGGATAAGGGTTTCAAAACCCTCATTCTCTCT